>CM062816.1:1203136316-1204336316 GCA_031772625.1 Pinus tabuliformis
GTAAGGCACAAAAATTTCTATAACAGTTGCCCCCTAAAGTATGAGGCCGTTTATTGGTGAAATGCTTTATCAGGAGATCCGAAGCTTCAATGCTGAAGAGACCTGTAATAAGAATACAATACAGTACATTATTTTTCATACTGTTTTCATGATCTAGTTGAGGCGGGCATCCCCATGCCTCAGCTTTATAAATTCATTTTCCTATACATAGAACAGACAATCGTCTGATGGTAGACTGATAATTTTGATGAAATTATCATACTTGGGTAGGATGATTATCTGCTGCAATGATGTACATGTCAATGTCTTTAACTTTCCTGAATATATATCGTAGCCCGATGGATGAAACTAGATCCGGGTCTTCAAACTCGTTCGATATTCACTCTAATACAAGTCGATCCATGTGAGAAATATTCTGAAGTCGAACATGGAAAGACATCGCTTGATTACCGGTCAATGAGGTAACCGTTAACAAGCGCGAGAGGAATCACCGATAATGATAATGACCCTCAAGGTACTGCAGTACAATTCATGTGGTGTGAATAAAGGACTTGGCGTTGAACACCACGCAAAATCTTTTGGTCGAAGGTCATTGATGTATACCTGTCGCCGAAGTGAGAAACTTGCCATTGAGGCATGCAAGCTTCAAAGTACTGAAGGGGTTTGTTCCTAGATCAACTTCTTGGATAATGAGCTGATGTCGACAAGAAGCGATCCGTCAAAGGAGGGCCTTAAGCAATCCCACATCAATGACACGGAATGGAGCTAATGATTTGATGGAGGTGAAAACGATCTGTGACATATGATTCAGGGTGGCAGTCATGAAAGGATGAAGGATAATGTACGGTATGGATGGGACACGGTTGACTTTTCTGAATGACTTCTCTTAAACATATGGCGACACTGATGCGATGGATCGGTAGCATTTCCCCAAATATGGATGGTATGGCGAGACCATGGATGTGACCGGTGAATGAAACAACCCAACCCGATTGTGGTACGGAGGAAAAGTGTCATGTTCAAGAGCGACTTGCTACCATCAAAGTTTTCTTCAGTTTCTCCCAATTTTTCCCCAGTCATTGCTGACCAGTACCTCTTTATTTTTGTCAAGCTTGAGGAGGATAACATATGCTTGTTCTATAACCTACGCTTCGGGCAAGCCCATCGCTATGTTTTAACGAGCCTAGCGATAGTGAAACTCGTTCTCGTCTAAAGACAAGTTTGTCGCTATTTAATGATTTTAACGAGTCTAACGACAAAGATAACTCGGTCCTTTTCATTGTTAAGAGTCTGAAAAGGTACATAAAGCTAACTCCAAAAGTCCTTTTTCGTCATCTAATCCCTAGGTCCGAAAAAGTATAAAACAATACAAAAGGGATGAGTTTTCGATAGTTTAAACGAGCCGAATAATACAAGCGCTTGATCTTTTTGTGCAATAATCCCTCAGGTCCAAAAAGATTAAAATCTAGAGGAGGGATAGCACTTCCTGTCCCTTTAACGAGCTGGAAGGCCAAGGACTCGGAAATCTTTCATATATTACGAGTCAGATGAAAAGAGCTTAAAGAAGACTCGTCTTTTGAGGAACAAGTGATAAAACTTAGCAGCTGATTCCAGGTACAAGTTGGAATTTTCCAATCACGGCAGTGTCACAAGGATGGCTAGTGAAATCACTCTTCGCAGCTGTTCCTCAAAATGGGTAAACAATCATATGGAGGTGAACGATCGACCAATGGAAAAGTGGAGGTGACGGTGCAAACACGACCAAGGCTTAATGGTTGATGATATTACATTCACTGTGGTTATTTACCGGATAGTTCATTTTTTAACGAGCTTAAACGCGGGTGGAAACATTTGCTCGGTCTATGTTTATTTTTAAACGAGCATGAACTATGCGCTAAAACTGCTCGGATCTTGCGTTTATTTTTTAACGAGCATGAACTGTGTGCTAAAACTGCTCGATTCTTGCATTTATTTTTTAACGAGCATGAACTGTGTGCTAAAACTGATCGAATCTTGCGTTTATTTTTAATGAGCATGAATTGTGTGCTAAAACTGCTCGATGATAAGTTTGCATGCCCCCAGCATAAGAACACAAATCGAGGTGCATGCCCCCCAAGCTTCATTGCATTCAACTTGGTGTTGGAATGAAGGTTACCTTTGAGATTTGGAAAGGAGATTGTTTCATTTTTTAATGAGGTTGACACAGTAAAAGAACTATCCTCATGACTCATTGTTTCATTTTTTAATGAGGTTGACACGAGATTAGAACCGTCCTCGAAGCCCACTGTATTTACAGTATTTCTATTAGGGCGATGATCCACGCTAACAAAATGTTTAGGAATCTTCTGAATCCATTAGATATAGAAGATTTCATATTGTAGGTTTCCACTGTGGCCACTTCCGCCAGATTACTTGCAGGCGGTAGGGCAAAAGTACCCATTAAGGTAGGGTATTTTAGGAGACCTACTCCAATATTTTGAAGCGAATGATTGCTTCCATGGATCATTGGAATGCTTCCCGTAACTTGTGAACTGTCGGGGAGGAAAGTTTGTTGTCGACGACTGTAATTCCTCCTTGAAAGGGAAATGCAATCTTCCTGAAGTAGGTCGACACAACTGCGGCCATGGCATATATCCAGGGCTTCCCAGTAGGATGTTGTAATCGAGGTTTCCATCAATTACTTCAACATCAATTCCTACTATTTTGCCCCCTAGTTCAACTTGCAAGTTACTTAAAATCTTGTATGGAGTGTATGATCGTCCATCAAATGCTTTTAACATCGTTGACGATCTCGACAAGGGTGGTGAGCCTAAATTCTTCCAGCAACTCATCGACATAATACACGTAGATGCCCCCTCATCAAAATTGTTCGATGAACAGTTTTGTTGAGGGCTTTCACTTGAATAAGGAAAGCTAGTTGAGCTGGTAACTGAGGGTCATATCCTTTATGATCAAAGGCCACAAGATTGGAGTCCATTGGGTCAATTTCACCTATTGTTGATAATAAAGCTTGCTCTTGGAGAGGCAATTTTGCGGTACCTCAAGCGTCGACATAGCAGACGGCGATTGGGCCAGGTCCTCTATTATATTATAATTATGTGCTATTTTTGCACGAGGATTAAATGTCGACTTGTACACTACTCCCTTTGTGACTTTATCATTTGTTCAGGAATGGTGGGTGGCACAACTTTGGTCAAAGTTGTTGTCGAACTACTAGGTTGTTCATTAGCCTTGTTATTCGACACCTGTGGATTCCCGTAATCTTTATTCCTTGCCAAAGCATCATTTTGCTGCTTTGAGATAGACAACATAAGCACTTGGGATTGGGAAGCATTTTGATTAGCAACCAGTTTGGTACCCGGGCTTGGAAACGGATCAGTCAATACTGCTGAGGTTTTTGAACTCTTAAAGAGTTTCTTAACTTCATCTATATGTGGACAATCTCTCGTCCAATGATCCTCATCGTATATATGACACCCCGCAAGGGGTTTCCTTTTTCTCCCTTTCTTTTTCTTCTTGCCCCCTGGTTGCTTCAGTTGTTTGCCCTTGTCGGTCGACGCGGCATTTACTTCCGAGGCAATAAGTTCCTCATTTGCATTTTGACTGGAAATCTTACGGCCCTTGTAGATGTAGCCTTTGTCGATTTCGTGTCTATCGTGCCAATCATGCCATCGATGGCATGAGAGTCATTGTTTGATTTAGGAGGAGGAGGAATTGAGAATTCTGGTCTAGGGCATCAGGTATTTTTTCGTAGAGCGTGCCAGACTGAGTATAGACCAAGTCCAGATATTGCGCACGAGCGATGACTTGCTCTTCCATTACGACTCCCCCTTTTGCCACATCTTCCGTGATTGTAGGAAGTAAGGATTTGATAAACCATTCAGCTAATAGCTGATCGGGAACATACGTTTTTACCATCCTACGACGACATCGCCACTCATGTATATGATCAGATATGTGAGTGGTCGTTGTCTGTTTGAAGTTGGTTAGGAGTTCCGTTCCCGTTTCATACCTTATCGGTAATTGAAAATGGGTTATGAAAGTCGTGGCTAAGGTACTGAAGTTGTTGAACAAAGCTCTAGGCAATTCAATATACCATTTTGCCGCTGGACCAGTTAACGTCCTCTAAAAAAGGTGAAGCCTAATCGAATCATTGTTTAGGGTGTTTTGATGAACACCACAGATGAAATGTCATCACATGATTTGACGAATCTTCACCCGGATTTCCATTAAATTTAGGAATATCTGACAGAAGTTTATGCGGAATCGCTGGCCACCAAGGGCATAAGCAATTGGATCATTCGTCAGCCGTTTTAGATCTGGTAATTCTAGAGTTGCTACAAAGGGCAAATGTTGATTCAGGTTAGGCGAAGCATACCCAGGATAAGATGGAATCGCCTAAGCAGTGGGTCTTTGCATACCAGCATAATGTATTTGATGCTGGCAACTTTGACAAGGTTGATGGGCATAACCATTATAATATGGTTGTTGATTACCGCTTTGGAAATGCGATTGCCCATTACTTACAAAGACATGTTGCTCAGGTCCTTGATATGATTGCTGGAATGGGGGTTGTTGAGTTTGAACCAGCTCTGGTTGTTGAACCATTTTGCTGTTGACCAATACTGGATGATTTGACCAAGATGAGGAGTCACAATACTTGTTTGAGCCTGAGTCGCTCCAGATAAGGAGGCACTAACCTGAGGTTGTGATTGAGTTGTCGAGACAAGAGGTTGTTGTATTGCAACCTGAGAAACTTGGGGTTGACATACAACAGGTAGCGCTTGTACTTGCGACGCAATCACCATACCAGGTATAGTGGGAATATTCGACACAGGGTGGACTGGTTGCATTGAATATGCAACCCTTGGTTTGCTGAGGCAGTATTGGTACCCAACCGCTGATGTAATTCCAGTTTGACCTGAACTTTGTTGTAAACTCCCATATGGTTGTTCTCCGGAGGGAACAATGAAAAGGCATACTACCCTCCATATGGTGGCAATCCAGTACTTAAAGGGTAGATTGGCCTTTGAAGACACATTGGATCAATTTGTTGAGTTTCAACATAAGAAATACCAGATGATAATCCAGATGAAGAAATAGGAACTAACCATGTCGTGGAAGCAATCCCTGATGGGACTCTGGCTTGTTGTTGATAACTTGTCGGGACAGATGGTATACCATCGAACATCGTTGGGTAGTAGCAGGAGGCTCTGCTGCTGTTGTGTCGGATGACACAGTCCTGGATGTCGACAGTTGTTCAGACATATCTAGTCTATCCAAAAGATTTTCTAGCGATTCTACAAGAACTTATGATGAAAAGAGACTAACTTCGAAGATCAACGAGAATGGTGATGATTATTCCGTTTAAAATAAATTTTAACGATGCTTAGACACAACCTGCTTTTTCAATTTTAAAGAGTCGAGAAAAATCAAAAGATGACTCTAGTCTCCTTCGATGTTTTAACGAGCCCGAAGTGACAAATGCTCGGATGGACTTTTTCTGTTATAGAGTCTGAAAAAGGCCAAAAGAAACTTCTCTGGAGTTCTAGGCAGAGGGTGTGCCAAACTTTTCGCAAAACCGTAGAATACTTTTTAGGGTACGGGCGGTCGATCTTCCTGAATGCTGTGTTCAGTGCATTACGATCAGTAGGGCGGCCGACATGGCTTCTTAAGGATAAAGGGTATATTCCTATAGGGTCTCCCAATATATACGCGACGGTACGTGGGAGCACAATCCGTACTGGCGCTATCGTCTCTTAGGAGGAATCACCCACCATCAAAGAGATCGACAGTCACCAGGCTTTACAACGCCGGAACACGTCTCTAGCCTAGACCTCTATGTTGTGCGTTATGTTGCAAAGCGTTGTTAAGTTCATTCAATTTATTTTAGGTTGATATTTTTAGAAGTTTGCCTTTTGAGGTTCACCACAAGATGTATGATACAATTCCTAAATGTAGTCTAAAGATGATAAGCAAGCTTTATATCTTTTCAACTTATGAAAATCCTAGCTACAAAGGGAAAAGAAACACCATCTTTTCTCAAAGAGCAATCAGCACACTCTAATGCACTTTTCCTAAATCAAACATGCAAACTATCAAGATGCAAATGCACAATGCAGGTGTTTGTTTTCCACTTTCTTAGTATTGATGCCTACAAAGAAAGCTTTTTGTACAACTTTGAATTTGCTTTTAAATGACCAATACAAACAAGTTTACTTTTTCGAAATTAGAGAGGGTAGAAGAGATTACAACACTTAACGATTTCCGAAATGAATACTTGTTTCGACACTTAAAAAAGACAAACTCAAACCAAAAGCAAAAGTAAATGTATAATCAACTGCAAACAGCCAATGAACTCTCTCCTAAGATCACAATTGACAGATCTAAATCAAGGGCTACAGGATGACTATTTCACTCTTGCAAAGGAAGACTGTAAATGACGCCACAAACACATAAAAAAACTCACAGTCTTTTTGTACAAAAGGAGGCGGAATTTAAGCAGAGAAAAGGAGTTATCAGACTGGTACCTATGCTGGTTACAGGCTGCAAAAATCAGAGATCAAAACAATGCAAAACAGAGCAGAGAACCCCAGCTGCACAAGGCCTAACTGGATCAGCGCAACCTCAACACAGGGGTTTTGACATTCAGCGCAGGTAGCCTTCACGGGACCTGCGTTGAAATGCAGAACCTCTTCACAGGGTCTGCGCTGATGGAGAAACGAGAGTTTCTCACTGGTTCTGGGTCACAGTTTGCTATTTAATCCACAGTTTCAGGCCAAATCAAAGCAACAAGCAAGGTACAATCAAAGGGATGCTTTGAGGGAGTACTAAGATCTATCACAAAGGATCATCAAATCATTTGTGAGTCCATTGTTCAGATCATAGACAAGTCCAGTGATTGGATCAAAGCAGCAACTGTCTACTTTGCATCTGGGAATAGCAGATGCAGTTCGATTGTCTCTACTCGGCTGAGATCCATATATAGATGATTAGTATGAAGCTTGGGGGGCATGCACCTTGATTTGCATTATTATGCTGGGGCATGCAAACTTATCACGAGCAGTGTTACTGTAGGGTTCAAGCTCGTTAAAAAAAACCCCCATGAGCAGTGTTACTGCAGGGTTCAAGCTCGTTAAAAAATAAACCCGCATTGAGCAGTTTTAACACATAGTTCATGCTCGTTAAAAAATAAACATAAGATCGAGCAAATGTTTCCACCCGCATTTAAGCTCGTTAAAAAATGAACTATTCCGTAAATAACCACTGTGAATGTAATATCATCAGCCATTAAAGCCTTGGTTGTGTTTCCACCGTCACCTCCACTTTTCCGTTGGCCGATCGTTCACCTCCATATGTTTGTTTACCCATTTTGAGGAACAGTTGCGAAGAGTGATTTCACTAGCCATCCTCGTGACACTGCCGTGATTGGAAAATTCCAACCTATACCTGGAATCAGTTGCTAACCCGTTTTATCACTCGTTCCTCAAAAGACGAGTCTTCTTTAAGCTCTTTTCATCTGACTCGTAAAATATGAAAAGATTGCCGAGTCCTTGGCTTCCAGCTCATTAAAGGGACAGGAAGTGCTATCCCCCTCCTCTAGATTTTAATCTTTTTGGACCTGAGAGATTATTGCACAAAAAGATCGAGCACTTGTTTTATTCGGCTCGTTAAAACTATCGAAAACTCATCCCTTCTGTATTGTTTTATACTTTTTCGACCCTAAGGGATTAGATGACGAAAAAGGACTTTTGGAGTTAACTTTATGTACCTTTTCAAACTCTCTAAAAATGAAAAGGACCGAGTTATCTTTGTCGTTAGACTCGTTAAAATCATTAAATAGCGACAAACTTGTCTTTAGACGAGAACGCGTTTCACTATCGCTAGGCTCGTTAAAACATAGCGATGGGCTTGCCCGAAGGGCAGGTTATAGAACAAGCATATGTTATCCTCCTCAAGCTTGACAAAAATAAAGAGCTACTGGTCAGCAAAGACTGGGGAAAAATTGGGAGAAACTGAAGAAAACTTTGATGGTAGCAAGTCGCTCTTGAACATGACACTTTTCCTCCGTACCATAATCGGTTTGGTTGTTTCATTCACCGGTCACATCCATGGTCACGCCATCCGCCATAACCATATTTGGGGTAATGCTACCGATCCATCGCATCAGTGTCACCATATGTTCAAGAGAAGTCGTTCAGAAAAGTCAACCGTGTACCATCCACTACCGTACATTATCCTTCATCCTTTCATGACCGCCACCCTGAATCATATGTCACAGATCATTTTCACCTCCATCAAAATCATTAGCTCTGTTCCGTGTCATTGATGTGGATTCATTAAGGCCCTCCTTTGACGGATCGCTTCTTGTCGACATCAGCTCATTATCCAAGAAGTTGATCCAGGAACAACCCCTTCAGTACTTTGAAGCTTGCATGCCTCAATGGCAAGTTTCTCACTTCCGGCGACAGGTATACATCAATGACCTTCGACCGAAAGATTTTGCGTGGTGTTCGACACCAAGTCCTTTATTCACACCACGTGAATTGTACTGCAGTACCTTGAGGGTCATTATCATTATCGGTGATTCCTCTCGCGCTTGTTAACGTTTACCTCATTGACCGGTAATCAAGCGATGTCTTTCCATGTTCGACTTCAGAACATTTCTCACATGGATCGACTTGTACTTAGAGTGAAGATCGAACGAGTTTGAAGACCCCAGATCTAGTTTCATCCATCCGGCTGCAATATATATTCAGGAAAGATAAAGACATTGACATGTACATCATTGGAGCAGATAATCATCCTACCCAAAGGATGATAATTTCATCAAAATTATCAGTCTACCACCAGACGATTATCTGTTCTATGTACAAAAAATGAATTTATAAAGCTGAGCATGGGAATGCCCGCCTCAGCTAGATCATGAAAGCAGTATGAAAAATAATGTATTGTATTGTATCTTATTACAGGCCTCCTCCCGGCATTGGATGAACTTCGGATCCTCCTGATAAAGCATTTCACCCGATAAACGGCCTCATACTTTAGGGGGCAACTGTTATAGACATTTTTGTGCCTTATAGCATTGAGCATGAAATGTCCATAATCTAAGGGATCCAAAGTCCCTAAACATGTTGTTCCTACCCCTAGAGGAACAAGGCTAACAAACCACAGCAATTCACAGAAGTTCTCCACCAGAAACCGCTCAAAAACAAGTCAATTCAGGATCAATTCAGTGGCTCCACTAGCTGTCTGTGCTGAATGTCAAAGTCAAAACTGGCTACCTGCACTGCAACGCAGGTAGAAGCACTACCAGGGTGCGCTGAGTGAGAGTTGACAAATGGCAAGTTCATTCCAAGAGGTGTCATGACCCAGGAAGCTTCCAAAATCTTCCTCAATGACACTTGCCTCAGTGAATTCGACTGGTGATGAGTAAGAGGTTCCCAATCTCCAAGTGGAAGCAAGAACCTCCAAGTGGAATCAAGAACTGATAGAGGGAGAGGACACTAGTCAGATCTCAAGCTGACTCATCCTCTCTCCAAACATCTATATATGGATCTCTCCTCCATGAGATCTGGGGCTGGAATTTTGTTATTGCAAAGAATTGCTGTTGGTTTGAGATTGGAATCATTGGGTGCTTAATGCTTTGAAGGGGGTGAAGATAGGAATTCCATTTGCTGGGAAGGAGATGCTGGATTGGAGCCCTCTGGGTTGTATCTCTTCCTAAACCTTGTTATTCATCAATAAAGCTATCTTGGTTTCTCCTATATACTGATGTATCTTTGATGTATGATTGCATTAGTATGTTTAGTTTATTTCTAATCCTGAACTAGTTATGAATATGAATCTATGTCTTTGTGTAGTGTTCTCTTCTTGTGATCTTGCAGAAACCTCTTGAAGTTGGGCGAGCGAGAAGGCAAGTAGCTGGGAACTCCCAAAGAAAGAGAAACCGGATCGAGGAACAAATGGAAGACACCGGTTAGTCCATCCATCTATCTTCATTCTTAATTCATAAAGGAAGAATACTAGAATAGCTGTCTCTGTTTGTTGCTAAGGCACTGTCACACCTTAGGTGGATAGGATCGTCCTGCATAGGCATTTTTTCCCCACAACAAATACCGCTAACGTTTTTGAACTCTTAAAGAGTTTCTTAACTTCAACTTTATGTGGACAATCCCTCGTCCGATGATCCGCATCGCATATCTGACACCCCGCAGGGTTTTCCTTTGCCCAGAAGGGTTTGCAGAAGGTTTTTCAGGAGATGACTCACCCTTCTTCTTTTTTCTCCCTTTCTTTTTCTTCTTTCCCCCTGGTTGCTTCAGTTGTTTGTCCTTGTTGGTCGACACGGCATTTACCTCCGAGGCGAGAAGTTCTTCATTTGCATTTTGATCAGAAATCTTACGGGCTTTCTTAGATGTAGCCTTTGCCGATTTCGTGCTTGTCGTACTTATCACGCCATCGCTGACATGAGAGTCTTTGTTTGATTTAGGAGGGGGAAGAACAGAAAATTCTGATCTAGGGGCATCAAATATTTTATCGTAGAGTGTGCCAGACTGAGTATAGATCAAGTCCAGATATTGTGCACGAGCAATAACTTGCTCTTCAGTGACGAATCCTCCCTTTGCCACATCTTCTGTGATAGAAGGTAATAATGACTTAATAAACCATTCAGCTAGCAGCTAATCAGGAACATATGTTTTTTACCATTCTGTGATGATGTCGCCACTCATGAATATGATCAGATATGAGTGGCCATTATCTGTTTGAAATTGGTAAGAAGCTCTGTTCCTATTTCGTACCTTATTGGTAACTGAAAATGGGTTAAAAAGGTTGTGGCTAGGGTGCTGAAGTTATCGAATGAAGCTCTAGGCAATTCAATATACCACTTTGCTGCCGACCAGTTAACGTTCGCTGAAAAAGGTGAATCCTAATCGAATCATCGTTTAGAGTGTTAGATGAACACCACAGATGAAAGGTCATCACATGATTCGACAGGTCTTCACCCGGATTTCCATTAAATTTAGGAATATCTTACGGAATTTTATGCGGAATCGTTTGCCACCAAGGGGTGTAAGCAATTGGATCGCTCGTCAGCTGGTTTAAATCTGGTAATTCTAGAGTTGCTACAAAGGGAAACTATTGATTCAGGTTAGGCGAAGCATACCTAGGATAAGATGGAATCACTTGAGCAGTGGGTCTTTGCATACCATCATAATGTATTTGATGCTGGTAACTTTGATAAGGTTGATGGGCATAATCATTATAGTATGGTTGTTGATATCTGCTTTGGAAATACGGTTGCCCATTACTTACAAAGACTTGTTTCTCAGGTCCTGGATATGATTGCTGAAGTTGTGGTTGTTGAGATTGAACCAGCCGTGGTTGTTGGACCATTTGCTGTTGTCCAATACTGGATGATTGACCAAGATGAGGAGTCATAGTACTTGTTTGAGCCTGAGTCACTCCAGATACGAAGGTACTAACCTGAGGTTGTGCTTGAATCGCTGAGACGAGAGGCTGTTGTATTGCAACCTGAGAAATTTGGGGTTGACATACAAAAAGTAGCGCTTGTACGTGCCATGCAGTCACCATAGCAGGTATAGTGGGAATATTTGACACAGGGTGGATTGGTTGCATTGAATATACAACCCTTGGTTGCTGAGGCAGTATTGGTACCCAACCGCTGGATGTAATTCCAATTTGACCTGAACTTTGTTGTAAACTCCCATATGGTTGTTCTCTGGGAGGGAACAATGAAAAGGCATACTACCCCCCATATGGTGGCAATCCGGTACTTAAAGGGTAGATTGGCCTTTGAAGACACATTGGATCAATTTGTTGAGTTTCAACATAAGAAATACCAGATGATAATCCAGATGAAGAAATAGGAACTGACCATGTCGTCGAAACAGTCCCTAATTGGACTCTGGCTTGTTTTTCATAACTTGCCGAGACAGATGGTACACCAGCGAACATTGTTGGAGTCGCAGCAAGAGGTTCTGCTACTATTGCGTCAGATGACACAGTCCTAGATGTCGACAGTTGTTCGGACATATCTAGTCTATCCAAAAGATTTTCTAGCGATTTCTATTGGCTTTCTTCCACGATTGCGGATTACTCGATCAACTCAAAATAAAGGGGAAATATTTCTGAATTAAATGAATTTTAGATGCTTTGACACAACTTGTTTTTTCAATTTTTAAGAGTCGAGAAAAAACAAAAGATGACTTTAGTCACCTTCGATTTTTAATGAGCTTGAAGTGACAAGTGCTCAGATGGACCTTTTCCTTTAAGGAGTCTAAAAAGGAATGAAAGGGACTGCTCGGAAATCTAGACAGAGGGATTACCAAACCAATCGCAAAACTACAGAATACTTTTTAAGGTATGGCAGTCAATCTTCCCGAATGTTGTGTTCAGTGCATTGCGATCGATAGGGCGGCAGACATGGCTTCCTATGGATAAAGGATAAAGCCTATTGTGGTCTCCCAAAATATACTCGACGGTACTTGGGAGCACAAGTCCGTACTGGCACTTGTCATCTCAAAGCAGAGGAATCACCCAACCAACAGCGAAAAAAATAGTTACCAGGCTTTACGAAGCCAGAATACGTCTCTAGCCTAGACTTGTAAATGTTGTGCGTTAGGTTCCAA
Source organism: Pinus tabuliformis (assembly GCA_031772625.1). Classification (NCBI taxonomy): domain Eukaryota; kingdom Viridiplantae; phylum Streptophyta; class Pinopsida; order Pinales; family Pinaceae; genus Pinus; species Pinus tabuliformis. The sequence continues at coordinate 1,203,148,967 of CM062816.1, forward strand.
AGCATTTTTAGATTCATTAAATTTATTTTATAGTTGATCTTGCTTAAGAAATTTTCCTTTCAGGTTCACCACGTGATGTAGATGTACAATTCCTAAAATGCAATCTAAGATGATAAACAATCGTTTAATCTTCTTTTTGCAATGAAAATCCTAGCTACTAAGGAAAGAGAGATGATTTTGTTTCAACAAAGAGCAGAGAGCACACACTATATGCACTTGTCCTAAATCAAACCAACAAACAGTCTAAATGCAAATGCACATGCATGTATTTGTTTTCAGCCTTCTTAATGTGTGAATGATAAAAAGAAAGCTAAGCGCAAATCTGAATTATTTTTCAAAGCGACAATTACTAACAAGCTTCTTTTCAAAACAAAATGAGGACAATGACGAAACTTTGTTATTTGGAATTGAGAACTTGCTTTCGACACTTGAAAAAATACCAATTCAAATAAAATACAAGAGTAACAGTGTAATCGACTATCAAGAACAATCAGATTCTCTTCTATGACTAAAAATGACACTTGTGACACTTTCAAATCAAGAAACGACAGTTCAATTACGCTACTTATTTGTAAAGGAGAACTGAAAATGACTCAAAATACATAAAAATATTTACAGTTCTTTGCACAATGGAGGTGGAATAATGGAAAGGAAGGGGGTTTCCAATAGAGGTGTACTGACTACAGGCAGCAAAACTCCTGAATAGAGCTTAAAAGAGTGAACATAGAAGCTAAAATCTAAGAGCAGAAGAGGTCTGATCAGCGCACATGTAGCATAGGGAAATTGAAATGCAACGCACCTACTACACTTGGGAAGTGCGATGCATTCAGGTTTCAAAGAAGACACAGTGTGATGGACCAGGGATGAGACTTTAGCTGGGTTCTGGGTTACAGTTTGCAGCTCAGTTCAAGGATTTAGGTCGAGCAAGTGGTAATCAGTAAATCAATCACAGGGGTAGATCTAAGGAGGTTACTAGAGCCACCACAAGGGCAATTAGAGAGCTTGTAAATCAATTGTTTAATTCATAAAAAAAACCCGGAGATAGATTGAAGCAACATTGATCTACTTTGCACTTTCATAGCAAATGCAGTTCGAAGACTAGCTGGCTTGATTTCAGGCTTCGTCTGTAAGTTTATAAAGTAAACAAATGTAGATAAACAAACAATCTATTTGCTCCCTAGTGGAGTCGCCATTTTGTTATCGTGAAACTAGTGTTTATGCAGAGCTGCTAGTCCCACTAAGGCTAGTAGCTACCTTAGAAACAAACAAACTAAAAACTACTTTCGTTTTCCTTTATGAGAAATAGATAAGAGGGGAATAAGGAGACCAACCTCTGTCTTGCGCTTGGTTCCTTGCTCAATTCCTCTCCCTTTTGATAGGTCCTCGCCACTTGCTTCCTCGTCTACCTAGCTTCAAAGAGCACCTGTAGAATCAAAGAAGCATAACACTATCCAAGAACATAGATCTATTATCATAAACAATATAGGACCAGATATATATTGACCACACAAATGCATATACCATCAATCATACAAGAATGTGGAGGAAAACTTGAATAGCTTTATTGATAATCAAGAAAGAGCAAAGAGGATTACAATTAATTGTTTGACCCAGCATCATCCTCTCAGCAAGAAAGCCCTTCTTCACCTCATGAAAAGCTTAGATCACCCAACACTATGATGTTGCACCAAGAAACCAACAACGCTTCCTTACAAGATACAAAATTCCAGCCCCTCCCCTCTGGATCTCTAGGATGAGAGATATATATAGATATTTTCAGAGGTGTGAGTCAGCTCTAGGTTTTTTATTAGTGTCTTCTCTCTGATAGTTCTTGATTCCACTTGGAGATCTCATTAATCTCTTACTCATTCTTGGCGATTCTGAGAGGCAAGTGTCACAGGAGAAGTTTCTCTGGAAGATTCCATGATCATCCACCTCGCAAACTGTCTCTGCCACTTGTCTTTTCTCATCCATCACACCCTATAGAAGGGCTTTTCAGCATGCATTGAACTTCCCGTGTGTATTAGGTGGGATGCATCTCACTTTGACCATGGAGCAGCTGAAATGGTCCAGTTTTGACCAGTTCTGAGTAGTTTTTCATGGAGAACTTCTGGAGATGCGTAATCAGTTGACCTTGTTCTTTTAGGGTTGAAATAACACCTTAGGGATTTAGGAGCCCTTGGTTTATGGAAATTTATGATTGGGGTTGTAGTGCCAAAAATGTTTATAACAAAGGGGTCTCGTTTTCACCATTAGTAGAGTAGGTACAGGACAAGGGTAAGAAGCCCTTGCATGATGAGGGACCATCAGGAGGTCAAGGGGCATTTCATCCTCATTCAGGATGATGACACAGATTTGGACTCACAAAGCTCAAAGCTCAAAGAAGTCATTTAGGAGTAGCAAGATGACATTCATCATTTGTCTCTCAATCTAGAAAGAGTCAAGTGGACAATTAACTATTTGGAGTAGAGGAAGAAACAACTAGAAGATCAACAAACCATAATGGAGCTACGAAACATACGAGAAAACCGACAAGTTGCCAAAAGGAGGAGAGTCAAGTTCACAACACCTGAGCAAGAAATCAATGCTGATCGTGAGTCTTGGTTGGAGAGGGCGAATATCCACTTGGAGAGGATGCTAGAGAAGGCCATCAATGAGAAAAAGATGTTGAGAAACATGGCATATCACTATTTGTCAAGAAATATGGTGTGCCAAGCAAGAATCAAGAACTTGAAGGCCAAGTTGAAGAAGAAATCAAGGAGGTAAAAAGTGCAAGATAAAATTCAGATCTTGGCCAAGGCTTTCTTGGCCCAGTATAGCTCTTAATGGAGGACACTGAGCCCAAATTTCAAAAAATTTGGGACACTTTTTGCATTTTTGAAATTTTTGGGCTAAACACAAATTTTTCTGACCAATGCGTCGCGCCACCTGGGGCTCGCTTTTTATGGAAGCACCCAAATGAAAAAAGCTCAAAATTTTAGATTTTTCATGAAAAAATATGCATGCTCACCAATGGACAAGAAATTTTGACAGTTTTTGAGCCCCCAAAATATGACCTTACTGCCCCTATTTTGACACACAGGAAGCAGTGTTGGAGAACTCAGTTTTGGAGGGGCAAATGGAGGCCAAATTCAAAAATTCCACTTATTCTGGAAAGTAGACAGGCATACCTTTTCAAAAAGCACACTTGGAGCAAATTTGGACACCGATAAGGCCTCCAAAAGTAGATACAAAAGGTGCTACGCATAGGGAAATCAGCTTGGTGCATTGGGGAAATTTTCAGTTTGACCAAGAATACTCTGTTTTTCGCCTAGTTTCTTGACAGTTTGAATTTTCTCCTTCTTAATGTCAAACTTATGATGTAATTTAATGTAAATTGATGGATCTTGATATAATTACGTCAAATTTTCACTCATAGAGGAAGATGCATCCATGAAAAGGTAGTTTGCAACTGAATGAATTAGTTCCCTAGTTTCTAGAGGCATGTTGTTCCACTACCTACATTTTAGTTCTCAGTTAGAATTTGTTGGAATAGCTCCTAAACTTATGAGCTCGACCCCTAGAGGCTAGGATGATTTGTTGCTTGCCTATATCTTGTAATTTTTAGTCATTAGCATGGTTTTACTTTTGAGAAAGCTTGGAGCTTATTGTATACTCATTTCAGTAGTTTTGGCTAAGGAATAGACCAGTGGTTTGCAGAACTCTATGGGATTCACGTGGCATGTTGCTTTGATATTGTGTTTCCTCCTATAAATGTAAGTTTATATGTGTTTTATGTATGGCATTTTCTCTCTTGCATCTTCTTAACTAAAACAAATAAGGATAAAGGTAGAATCCATTGAAATTGCAGTGCTCTACGTAGGGTTTGCTTAGTTATTGATGTTTTTAGTTGTTTGAAGAAGATCCTTAAGGTCTTCTTGCCCTCTTCAACTCCTCACCTATCTAAATCTCTCCATTTCATTCAATTTGAGGTATCAAATCACTTGCCTACCTTTCCCCATTGAGACCTCTACAAAACTGAGCCTGATTCCCAAGACCTAAAACTGCCTTTCCATTTGAGCCAACGAACATCATTAAATTCAATCAGAATATTTGTACACATACCTAGCCTAAAATCAGTCTTCATTCAAGTCATGTCAAGCCTCATTGATCACTTTTGCTGAGATTGACAGGAGAGAGCCCTCTCCTGACCTGGTAGGGCTAGCTACTAGGTTAAGCTTGGTTTGATGTTACCCTAGATCCTACCTTTCTCAGCCTAAGGTATATTTAGGCCCTAATAGTGGCGATGATACTGGGGAAGAAAATTTGGTTTGTTTGTTATTTTTGTTTTCTTTATAAACTACAGATAGAGCCTGAAGTTATCTAGGTAGCCTTCGAAACGCTCTTGCTTTGCATTAGCGAAAGTAGATGAATGCTGCTTCAGTCAATCTCTGGTCTAGTTTATGAACTAAACATTTGGTTTCCTCAGTAAAATGTAATAAAGTTCAGATCTGATTGTGTTGGCATTATGATACAAGTGTTGTCCTTGATGGCAACTCACTCAGAGGTTGACACAGGTGATGGCAACGTAATCAGAGGATAGATCTTAGTACAACAGGTCAAGAAAGAGATATACGCAGGTTCATTGCGACAAATCAGCGTATACACGCGGGTTGGACATGCCGAAGACGCGTATGCGTATACACGCACTTTCACGAAAGGAAAAGCGCGTACATGTGGGAAAACTTATGTCTTGGCCCGTGGTAGTTAGTCCTCGGTACTTGAACCTATGGTTTTGGACCATGGTGTCTCGTCAGAAGTATTGATCCCAAGTATTGGGCCCATGGTATTGATTTATTATGGTTTTGGACCGTGGTATTGAAAGAAGCCTAACATATATAAGGAGAAGATCATTAGGCAAAGGGAAGATGTAAGGAATGGATGTCTGACGAAGTGGGAAGATCTCGTATTGTTGTTTATCTGTTTGTGACGCTTAGCTAAGGTTGGATCTGACAGCGAAGGTATAAGTAATTATCTTTAGATCTGTACGCGGGTTGTCTCTGGTGAAAGCGCGTACACACGCGGTTTTGATATAGTTAAGTAGCGTATGCATTATGAGATTTGGTGTTTCAGGTTGTTGTTGCTTCTAGTGGTTGTTGCAGAGTTCTGGGCTCTGGTTTGTGTTCTGTGTTTTTGATGACAGGGTTTCAGTGATTCAGTATTGGAGATTTATGATGCAAGTATAAGTTGATGATTGTATTGCAGCAATGATTGTTTTGTACTCATGGATCCAGTCTGAAAATTAATGAAACGTGGTCCCTGAAGAAAAGAAGGTTGTAGTCTTCTGTAGGTCAGCACCTACGTACTAGTATATTAGCTAGTACAAGAGATAAGGAGGTTGTAGCTCCCTTCCAGAAGTAGCTGGAAAAATGAGAGAGGGTTGTAGCCCTCTGCAGGTTGAAGCCTGCGTGGTGGTAAAGGACTGCACCAGTACATTGTAAAAGAAGTTTCTTATTAAAGGAAGAAAGAGACGAATTGCAGCAGGTGGTTTTCACCCACATTGGGTTTCCACCTTATATCTTGGTGTTCATGTGTGCTTCTTATGTGTGATGATCTGTTCTGTTTTACTGCACCTGATTACTGTTATTATGGTTAATAATGTTCTGATGAATTTACTGAAGATAAGCTAACTGAATCATAAGATTACTGCATATACGCTAGTTGCATTTAACACAGTCGCGTATATACGCTGATATACTGAACTGAAGCCACATATATGAATGTGGGTATGAAATTGAAAAGTATCTGATTTGATAATACTGATTCACCCCCCCCCTCTCAGTATTATTTCCAACAATTGGTATCAGAGCGGGTCCTTCAGAGGTAGCTTGATCGCTTGAAGGAAAGGATCCATCAGAATGACTAATCCAGAAAGAGAGGCACACATCAGGCCACCAATCTTTGACGGAAACAATTTTACCCACTGGAAGATAAGAACCACTGCATATCTACAATCTCTTGGAGCAGAAGTTTGGGGAATCGTAGAAGGAGGATACAAATTCCCATTAGCAACTCCTACAGATGCAGCAGAGAGAAAGCAATATGAGCTCAATGCCAAAGCTGTTACTATCTTATTGGGAAGTTCGACATAATCAGAATTTATGAAGCTCATGCATTTCAAATCAGCTAAGGAAATATGGGACAAAATCATTCTGAGCTACGAAGGAGATGATCAAGTAAAAAGAGCAAAGCTTCAAACTCTCAGAATCCGGTATGAAAATCTTAAGATGCATAGTAATGAAAGCATAGCTAATTATTTCCTGTGTATGGATGAAATTGTAAATTGTATGAGGGATCTGGGTGAAGAATTTAAGGAAGTTGTCTTAGTTGAAAAGGTTTTGAGATCTCTGTCTGCTAAATTTGATTCCAAACTGTCTGCCATAGAAGAAAAGGAGAATCTACAGAAAATCACCATGTCACAGCTTCACGGAATCTTAACTGCTTTTGAAATGCTAAAAGAGGGACCATCAAAAGCCGCATTCGAAGCGTCAGGATACATGTCAGAGGAAGAAGATGAGGTAAACTTTGTCAAGAATCTTGAACGGGGAACTGGACAGTTCAAAGGTAAGCTACCTTTCAAATGTTTTTCATGTGGTAGAGTTGGTCACTATGCTGCTAGATGCCCTCATAACAAAGGAAAGATGTCTGAAGAAGGTAATAGAAGCTATTATACCCATGTTAAAAGTAATGACTCATTCAATGGTAGTGAAGACATTAGAAGTCTCATGGCATATGAAATGAAGAATGCAGAAACTGAGGAAGTTACCAAATTAAATGAACAATTGGAGACAGTAACCAGGGTAAGGGAGAAATTGCAGGATATAGTAAATGATCATAGCATAACAATTCAGAGACTTGAATCAGAGATCCTCTCTCTAAAAGAAGATCTTGGAAAATCAAGAGAGCAGAACAGAGAAGCTCTTGAAGATCAAGAACATGAAGTGATCAAATTAAAGCAACAAGTGGAAGAAGGAAAAACTGAAGAAGACCTAAGGAATCAGTATTTGGAAAAGGAAGAACAACATCAGGTTGAGGTAAATATCTTAAAAGGTAAATTAGAAGAAAAGGATAAATTGTTGCGATTTCAAGATAGTACTAAGATTTTGGATGACATTCTTGGTAGTCAAAGATCCCCTATTATCAAAACTGGTCTTGGTTTTTATGAATTCGTTTGAAGGTGAATCTAGCCCACAAGGCAAGGCAAGAAACTCTAATGAGAAATCTGAAATGCTCAACAAGGAACAACCAAGGAAAGAAATTCCTCAAGGAAAATCCTTTACTCCTAACTATGGAAGTGATAGAGGATTATTTCCTCCACTGAATAATGTTGAATGTTATGTATGTCATAATCTTGGACATGTTGCAGCCAGATGTAAAAGTAGAATGGTTCAAGACCATCACAAAAGATCATCGCATCCCAGATATTTCAGAGGATATTGCTTTGCCAGCAATGCATATGGACACAAAGCAATTGATTTCAATAGAAGGAACATGAAATATGTAAGATGTTATACATGCCACAAACTTGGACATAAAGCAAGGAATGCAGGAGCGAATTTCAAAATTCAAAACAAGAGGACCATACATCATCGCAGTTCCAGGAATTGAAGAAGACAAAATTAGAGACAGAAAGGTGTGACATAACTCAGTTAGCTGACATAACAGACACAGGGGAATCTGAAAGTGAAGAAATTCAGTATTCCATCTTGCATACACTGATATAATGAAGATAAGTCACGTATATACGCGAGTTACAGGCTGCAGAGTCGCGTATATGGAGATCAGAAGAAAGGGCAGCATAACAGACCCAGGAAATGGTTCGGTCATGGTTGGCTCAAGCTCAGGGGGAGCATATACTTCAAAGAATGAATTGTTGGCATTATGGTTAGAAGTTGTTGATAAAGCTAAATGATACAATTTGCTGTTTGATTAAAGGAATGGTATTGCAGTTTTGGATGCTGATGCTTATGGTGCAGATCATATATGAAGAATGATAGCCATGGTCTTGAATGAATTGCTGGTCTTAGAACTTGCATCTGCTCAGGGGGAGCATGGATGGATTGATACAACTTGGCATATACAAAGGGGAGCTCAATCAAAACTTCAGCATGTACTCAGGGGAGTATGGACAGCAAAAGGTATACCAAGGAAGAGAATATCTTGATCCGCCCTTTGCCCTTGATGTCAAAGGGGAGAGTGACTTGGTGTGGTGGTTGCCATCAAGTCCAAAGGGGGAGATTGTTGGCATTATGATACAAGTGTTGTCCTTGATGGCAACTCACTCAGAGGTTGATACAGGTGATGGCAACGTAATCAGAGGACAGATCTTAGTACAGCAGGTCAAGAAAGAGATATACGCAGGTTCATTGTGACAAATCAGCGTATACACGCGGGTTGGACGTGCCGAAGATGCGTATGCGTATACACGCACTTTCACGCAAGGAAAAGCACGTACATGTGGGAAAACTTATGTCTTGGTCCGTGGTAGTTAGTCCTTGGTACTTGAACCTATGGTTTTGGACCATGGTGTCTCGTCAGAAGTATTGATCCCAAGTATTGGGCCCATGGTATTGATTTATTATGGTTTTGGACCGTGGTATTGAAAGAAGCCTAACCTATATAAGGAGAAGATCATTTGGCAAAGGGAAGATGTAAGGAATGGATGTCTGACGAAGTGGGAAGATCTAGTATTGTTGGTTATCTGTTTGTGACGCTTGGCTAAGGTTGGATCTGACAGCGAAGGTATAAGTAATTATCTTTAGATCTGTACGTGGGTTGTCTCTGGTGAAAGCACGTACACACGCGGTTTTGATATAGTCAAGTAGTGTATGCATTATGAGATTTGGTGTTTCAGGTTGTTGTTGATTCTAGTGGTTGTTGCAGAGTTCTGGGTTCTGGTTTGTGTTCTATGTTTTTGATGACAGGGTTTCAGTGATTCAGTATTGGAGATTTATGATGCAAGTATAAGTTGATGATTGTATTGCAGCAGTGATTGTTTTGTACTCATGGATCCAGTCTGAAAATTAATGAAACGTGGTCCCTGAAGAAAAGAAGGTTGTAGCCTTTTGTAGGCCAGCACCTACGTACTAGTATATTAGCTAGTACAAGAGCTAAGGGGGTTGTAGCTCCCTTCCAGAAGTAGTTGGAAAAATGAGAGAGGGTTGTAGCCCTCTGCAGGTTGAAGCCTGCATGCTGGTAAAGGACTGCACCAGTACATTGTAAAAGAAGTTTCTTATTAAAGGAAGAAAGAGACGAATTGCAACAGGTGGTTTTCACCCACATTGGGTTTCCACCTTATATCTTGTGTTCATGTGTGCTTCTTATGTGTGATGATCTGTTCTGTTTTACTGCACCTGATTACTGTTATTATGGTTAATAATGTTCTGATGAATTTACTGAAGATAAGCTAACTGAATCATAAGATTACTGCATATATGCTAGTTGCATTTAACACAGTCGCGTATATACGCTGATATACTGAACTGAAGCCGCGTATATGAATCTGGGTATGAAATTGAAAAGTATCTGATTTGATAATACTGATTCACCCCCCCCTCAGTATTATTTCCAACAGATTGTTGATGGTGGACAACGATCAGACACCGCAAGGCTGAAATCATTCACCTGGCGAGTCTAAATCAGTTTCGAGATCAGATCCAAGGACTCCACTAGAGGATGAACCTAACCAATAGAAACATGAAAGGACAATATGGAAAGATCAAGTATTCAAGTTGGAATTTCATCCAAGAAATTTTGTTCTTTATCATAAATTATTTCTTCTCTTTTCCCTAGAATGTCAAGAAGGCTTTGCAAAGTATATTGTATTTGAGAAAAGATCCTCGGCCTGCATTTGATTCCTTCTCTTTGAAGGTTGTGAATACCAAAGATTTGCATGAATTTGATCTTAATCAAGACCCTTTTTCTGAATCTTTTGATGACCGTCTTCAAACTGATGAGCCTCAAGAGACCAAGACTGATACTATAGCTTCTATACATACCCCACTACCTTGCAAAATTCTAGATTGATACAAGCCTCTAATTTTACCTTCTATATCCCATGCTTTCCCTAAAAATCATGACCTATATCTACCAAGATTTGATGGTGAATGCGACAACATCACTGCTGAGAGACATGTATTGAATTTTGAGTCCTTTCTTGAGCTTTTTGAATTTGATGAAGAAGATGTCAGTATTAGGCTTTTTGCTCTTTTGTTGCAAGGCAAAGTCAAGAGTTTGTTCAAAACCCTGCATGATGCGAGCATCTCAGATTTCTAGCAGTTCGTCAAAGTTTTTCTCGACAGGTGGATGATCAAACAAAACCCTTTCTTGATTATAAAAGAGTATAACTAGCTGAAAAGATTGCCAGGGGAGACAGTACAACAATTTTCTTCTAGATGTAACCGAATTTATTTTTCGATGCCGGTTAATATAAGGCCTCCTCCTGGATCTTATCTCTTGCACTACCCAGAAGCCTTTGATTCGGAAATGAAGTTTCAACTAAGAGAAAGGAATCTTGAAACACTTGAAGAGATGCAAAACAATGCAATAGATGTAGAGGTTCATTTGCTTATCCGAAGGGCAAAGTTGAAGGAAGAAGAGATGAAAAACATAGATCCGGAGGAATCGACATCTCTAGAGGTAAAGTTTGATGTTTTGGTAAGTGCAGTGGAAGACATGATGCAAATGATCACCATAAGAAATGAGTATAATGTTCAAGCCCATGGCTCGCTGATTGAAGAAGAACAAGTTGTTGATCCAAAACATCTTCTTTCTTATCCCAGTTGTCATAGATCTGATAATGATTTTTTTATAGATCATATTGGAGAAGAGAGATCTGTTGATATGATATGTATGCTTGATGATGTATTTTTTACTGATGATTTGCCTCAGTTTGATCAGTATGATGATGATTATGTTCTCCAAACCGAAGCTAGTCTTGCTGACAAATCAACAGCTAGTTTGTGGGAGAAAGAAGTTCACTTTCAGCGGCTCAAATACAGTGATCAGCCATCGCATATTAGCTATGGAAATGACAAGGAAAGTGCAGCAAATTTTGGAGTAAGTGAAGGATCTTTGCCTTTTTGTTTTGCTTTGTTTCAGTTCATCAGAGATAACTTTCATGCAATCAAAAATCAACTGTCGACAAGTCTTGATTTGGACCATCTTGAGAGCAATGAAAACCTTGTTCAAGACTTTTCATATCCAAAGTTTCAGCCCCCGAATCCCATTGATTGTCAAGTTGCAAATGAAAACATGGAAGCTGGACCATATGATCAAATGATGCAAGATGATTCCATACCTTTCTGTTTTGAATCAATTCAATTTTTGAAGGAAAACTTGCATAGTACATCTTCAGTAAAGGATGAGCATCTTGTAGAAAATCATGCAATCTCATTAGAACCAATAGAAAATGGGTTGCAACAGTATTTTCAAGTTTTTCACAATCCAATAGCTGATGTATTGGATGATGTCTACAGTCAAAGTCCATCTCCATTGACTACATGTGAGACTGAAACATGTACTGATATAAACTTGATTCGGCAGCTGGTTTCTTTGTCATTTTTAGTAGGAGTCTCGTCACAAAGCTCAGATCAAAGTTTGCATTCATGGTATGAGGAGAAGAAAAGTAATCCATTGGATGAGCTAAGTCCCAGTGTGCATGAACTTGAAGATCCTTATGCAGTGTTTTTGGAGGTGGATAGAGAATCCATATCATTCAACGGATCTGTTTCCAAGTTTTCATGGGAGTTGACTTTCAATAGTTCTCAATTGTTGTTCATAAGCGAGCACTTGCGAAGAATTCAAACAGTAGCCAGAATGCTTACTTGGTTGCATTGGTTGTTTCATTTCACTTGATTAGGTGATGAATGAAACTGTTAGAGTAGGTTTTAATGAATAATCTCTACTTTGAGCATCATTTTCCAATTTGTCAATTGTGTTTAAGTAGCGAGTCATTTTTTAGTTGAATGAGAGTCACTTTGTGTCGTCAAGTCATCAGTTTCAGTCATGCATTTTAGCTTGAGTTTTTGACTCCATTGCCCAATGGATGAAGGCATTGTCTGCTTTCTAAAGATTTGTAGTTCTTGGCACCTCCAAGGAGCTACCATCCCCATTGGAGCCAATGTTAGTGTCAGTATTTGCATCCTTCCTCCAGTGATCAAACATGCTCTTACAAAGTGATTTTAAGGTGTCAAGGTCAAATTTTGTCAAATCAGTGAGTCTTCAAGAAAAATTTGGTCACTAGGTATTAGGTCTAGGGTTTCCTTTTGCTTCCTTGAAAAGTTGTCCAAATGTCGGTCCATGTCACCATTCAGCTGAGTGTACCATCATTCATAGGGTTTTCTTCATCATGTCAGGATCCAGTGGGCCATTTTATGCCTTGTTCATGCTTCAGTTTTGCCTAGGTAGGTTTCATTTCTCTCTCCTAGGGTTTTGAAGGTAATTTCTCTTGGATGGTCAAATCATCAACAAAATTTGTATCCTGATGTTCATACACCTTCCCCTATCATTAATGTACCTTATTAAACACTTTCCATCACTGATATCCCTCAAATTCCTCATTTTCGCACAAACCCTAGTTCTTGCTACAACTTGGCAATTTTCTAGGCTAGACTTGTGTTTTGCCCTTTTGGACCCCTTCCCCTCACTCAATCTCTAAAATTACACTTTCCCCTACTTCCTAACATCCCTCCCTACTTCCCAAAATTTTCTCAAGAATTTAGAAGCCCCTTATCCCCTTCATTTTGCTTCATTTTGACAAATCCCCTGTTCTACACATCGGGATAGGTTTTACTCCAATGATGTTTCTGAGCAATAAAAGATGAATTTTGGAAAACTGAGAGAATTTTTGCCCAAAATAGGCCAAGGAATAAAAATTTCCTTCACTTTTTACACAGGTGTCATGGTTTTAGAGAAATGTCAAAAATACAGTTGCCTCAGGAGAATTGATGCACCTTTGAAGTGACCTTGGGAAAATCAAGTTTTCTCCTAGCTTGGTTGGCCAAATGAGTTTCTTGATGAGTCAAATGATACCTAGACACAAATATATTTCCAATGAGCTATCATGAGTTCAATTTGGAGTTTAGGAAGACCTTCAAAAGTTAACTGCAACAACACTCTACCTTTAGGAAACCTCATTTTGCACATTTTGACCAGTGTTGGGAGATTTGAATTTTGACAGGGAAAATGAATAGAAAATCGAACATTTCAAGTTGGGCTCGAAAGTAGACTCAATAATCTTTCCAACAAGATATGTTGTGCCCAATTTGGACATAGGGAAGACCTCCAAAAGTCTCCTACAAAAAGTGTGACGCATTGGGTTTGGAGCGCAGCGGATTGAAAGGGCGCAACGCATTGGGCAGTGCTCTGCAGTGTAAATTTTGAACGAGCACGACGCATAGAGCAGGCATGGCACATTGGGTTTGTGGCATGGTACATAGAGCTGTAAGCCCGATTTCACCCATAAACTCTCTCAAATTTCCAAATTTTCTCAGTTCGATGGTGTGCAAGTAAGTCAAGCTTTCTTCCCTTGCTAGTGAATGAGTTTTTCTTAAAATTTATGGTGGTTTAGTGAGACAAAACTCAAACCCTACCTCCTTGCAATTTTTGCTCAAAAAAAATTGTCTAGGGTTTTCACTTGTGTTTTTTTGCTGCCAACTCCAAAAAATTTCTCTCTCACTCTTTCATTCTCTCATTACATTTTATCAAACCATTCCCCCAATCCACATATCCCTAAGTCTACTAATTCTAAAACCCTAATTGCTATTCCAAACCCTAGTTAAAGATCCCCAAACCCTAATTGCTGTCCCAAGAACCTAAGTACTATTCCCTAAACCCTCTATTTCCCAAAAAGCTTGTAAACAACATTCCCAAAAGCCCTCATACACTTTCCCCTTCACAGTGCCTCATACATTCTCATCCTTGGCAGCAAAAATATAAAGACACCATAAATCTCTTCATACTCATCAAGAAAACTCAAACATTGCAAATGTGGAGTCTAATCCTTCCTATGATCGATATGAGGAAACACTCAGTGATTCTCCTAGAGAAATGCATGCACCAAGGAGACCTCACAAGGGTGGTAAACATATACGAGAGGAGCCCACTTCACTTGCCGAGTTGTAGCAGCAGCAAAACGAGTACTATCTCCACCCGGGGTAAAAGGGGTCTCATTTTCTCCATCAGTAGAGCAGGTATAAGACAAGGGTAAGAAGCCCTTGCATGATGAGGGATCGTCAGGAGGTCAAGAGGTAGATTTCATCCTCATTCAGGATGATGACACAGATTTGGGCTCACAAAGCTCAAAGATCAAAGAAGTCATTTGGGAGCAGCAAGATGACATTCATAATTTGTCTCTCAATCTGGAAAGAGATAAGTGGATAATTAACAATTTGGAGAAGAGGAACAAACAACTAGAAGATCAGAAAACCATAATGGAGCTACAAAACATACGAGAAAACCGGTAAGCTACCAAAAGGAGGAGAGTCAAGTTCACAAAACTTGAGCAAGAAATCAATGTTGATCGCGAGTCTTGGTTGGAGAGGGTGAATATCCACTTGGAGAGGATGCTGGAGAAGGCCATCAATGAGAAAAATATGTTGAGAAACATGGCATATCACTATTTGTCAAGAAATATGGTGTGCCAAGCAAGAATCAGGAACTTGAAGGCCAAGTTGAATCAAGGAGTCAAAAAGCACAAGATAAACTTTAGATCTTGACCAAGGCTTTCTTGCCCCAGCATAGCTCTTAATGGAGGATACTCAGACCAAATTTCAAAAGAAGAGTATAACTAGCTGAAAAGATTACCAAGGGAGACAATACAACAGTTTTCTTCTAGATTTAACCAAGTTTATTTTTCAATGCCAGTTAATATAAGACCTCCTCCTGGATCTGCTCTATTGCATTACCCAGAAGCCTTTGATACGGAAGTGGAGTTTCAGTTGAGAGAAAGGAATCTTGCAACACTTGAAGAGATGAAGAACAATGTAGTAGATGTAGAGGCTCATTTTCTTATCCGAAGGGGAAGTTGAAGGAAGAAGAGATGAAAAACATAGATCTGAAGGAATCGACATCTCTAGAGGTAAAGTTTGACGTTTTGGTAAGTGCAGTAGAAGAGATGATGCAAAGGATCACCATAAGGAATGAGTATAATGTTCAAGCCCATGGCTCGTTGATTGAAGAAGAACAAGTTTCTGATCCAAAACATCTTCTTTCTCATCCCAGTTGTCATAGATCTGATAATGATTGTTTTATAGATCATCTTGGAGAAGAGAGATATGTTGATATGACATGTATGCTTGATGATGTATTTTTTACTGACGATTTGCCTCAGTTTGATCAGTATGATGATGATTATGTTCTCCAAACCGAAGCTAGTCTTGCAGACAAATCAACGGCTAGTTTGTGGGAGAAAGAAGTTCACTTTCAACAGCTCGAATACAGTGATCAGCCATTGCATATCATATATGGAAATGACGAGGAAAGTGAAGCAAATTTTGAAGTAAGTGAAAGTTCTTTGCCTTTTTGTTTTGCTTCGTTTCAGTTTATCAGAGATAACTTTCATGCAATTATAAATCAACTGTCGACAAGTCTTGATTTGGACCATCTTGAGAGCAATGAAAACCTTTTTCAAGACTTTTCATATCCAGAGTTGTAGCCCTCGAATCCCATTGATTTTCAAGTTGAAGATGAAAGCATGGAAGCTGGACCATATGATCAAATGATGCAAGATGATTCCATACCTCTCTATTTTGAATCAATTCAGTTTTTGAAGGAAAATTTGCATAGTACATCTTCAGTAAAGGATGAGCAGTGTGTAGAAAATCATCCAATCTCATTAGAACCAATAGAAAATGGGTTGCAACAGTATTTTCAAGTTTTTCACGATCCAATAGCTAATGTATTGGATGATGTTTGTAGTCAAAGTCCATCTCCATTGACTACATGTGAGCCTGAAACGTGTACTGATATAAACTTGATCCGACAGTTGGTTTCTTTGTCATTATTAGCAGGAATCTCGTCACAAAGCTCAGATCAAAGTTTGCATTCATGGTATGAGGAGAAGAAAAGTAATCCATTGGATGAGCTAAGTCCTAGTGTGCATGAACTTCAAGATCCTTATGCAGTGTTTTTGGAGGCAGATAGAGAATCCATATCATTCAACGAATCTATTTCCAAGTTTTCATGGGAGTTGTCTTTCAGTAGTTCTCTCTTGTTGTTCATAAGTGAGCACTTGCGGAGAATTCAAACAGAAGCTGGAATGCTTACTTGGTTGCATTAGTTGTTTCATTTCACTTGATCAGGTGATGAATGAAACTCTTAGAGTAGGTTTTAATGAATAAGCTCTACTTTGAGCATCATTTCCAGTTTTTTGGTTGTGTTTAAGTACCGAGTCCGTTTTTAGTTGAGTGAGAGTTAGTTTGTGTCATCAAGTCATTAGTTTTCAGTCATGCATTTCAGCTTGAGTTTTTGACTGCATTGCCCAATGGATGAAGGCACTATATGCTTTCCAAAGATCTGTAATTCTTGGCACCTCCAAGTATTTGCAGCCTTCCTCCAGTGATCAAACATGCTCTTACAAAGTGATTTTAAGGTGTCAAGGTAAAATTTTGTCATTTCAGTGAGTCTTCAAGCAAAATTTGGTCACTAGGTATTAGGTCTAGCGTTTGCTTTTACTCCTTTCAAAAGTTGTCCAAATGTCGGTCCATGTGACCATTCAGCTGAGTGTACCATCATTCAGAGGGTTGTCATCATCATGTCAGGATCCAATGGGTCATTTTACACCTTGTTCATGCTTCAGTTGTGCCTAGGTAGGGTTCATTTCTCTCTCCTAGGGTTTTGAAGGTAATTTCTCTTGGATGGTCAAATCATCAGAAAAACTTGTATCCTGATGTTCATACACCTTCCCCTATCCTTAATGTACCTTATTAAACACTTCCCATCACTGATATCCCTCAAATTCCTCATTTTCGCACAAACCCTAGTTTCTTGCTACAACTTGGCAATTTTCTAGGCTAGATCTGTGTTTTTCCCTTTTGGTCCCCTTCCCCTCACTCAATCTCTGAAATTCAACTTTCCCCTACTTCCTAACATCCCTGCCTACTTCCAAATATTTTCTCAAGAATTCAAAGCCCCTTATCCCCTTCATTTTGCTTCATTTTGACAAATCCCCTGTTCCACACATCGGGATAGGTTTTACTCCAATGATGTTTTTGAGCAAGAAAAGATGAATTTTGGGAAAATTAGAGAGGTTTTTGTCCATAATAGCCCAAGGAAGAAACATTCCTTCACTTTTTACGTAGGTGTTATGGTTTTAGAGAAATGTCAAAAATACATTTGCCTCAAGAGAATTGATGCACCTCTGAAGTTACCTTGGGAAAATCAAGCTTTTGCCTAGTTTTTTTCGTCAAATGAGTTGCCTGATGAGTCAAATGATAACTAGACACAAATATCTTTCCAATGAGCTATCATGAGTTCAATTTTGAGTTGAGGAAGACCTTCACAAGTTGACTGCAATATCACTCTGCCTTTAGGCAGCCTCATTTTGCACATTTTTACCAGTCTTGGGAGATTTGACTTTTGACAGGGAAAATGAACTCCAAATTGAAAGTTTCAAGTTTAGTTGGTAAGTAGACTCAATAATATTTCCAAAAAGCTATCCCGCGCCCAATTTGGACACCCGAAAAGTGTCCAAAAGTCTCTTACAAAACGTGCGATGCATTGGGTTTAGAGCGCGACGCATTGGGCAGTGCTCTGTAGTGTAAATTTTGAACGGGCGCGACGAATAGAGCAGGCACAGCGCGTTGGGTTTGTGGCACGGTGCACAGAGCTGTAAGCCCAATTTGCCCATAAACTCGCTCAAATTTCCAAATTTGATCAATCCTATGGTGTGCAAGTAAGTCAAGCTTTCTTCCCTTGCTAGTGAATGAGTTTTTCTTAAAATTTATGGTGGTTTAGTGAGACAAAACTCAAACCCTACCTCCTTGCAATTTTTTCTCAAAAACAATTGTCTAGGGTTTGCACTTGTGTTGTTTTGCTTCCAACTCCACAAAATTTCTCACTCTCTCACTCTTTCATTCTCTCATTACATTTTATCAAACCATTCCCCCAATCCCCATATCCCTAAATCTACTAATTCTAAAACCCTAATTGCTATCCCAAACCCTAGTTAAAGATCCCCAAACCCTAATTGTTGTCCCAAGAACCTAAGTACTATTCCCTAAACCCCGTATTTCCCAAAAATCTTGTCAACAACCTTCCCAAAACCCCTCGTACACTTTCCCCTTCACAGTGCCTCATACATTCTCATCCTTTGTAGCCAAAAATCTAAAGACACCATAAATCTCTTCATACTCATCAAGAAAACTCAAACATTGGCAAACGTGGAGTCTGATCCTTCCTATGACCAAGATGAGGAAACACTCAGTGATTCTCCTAGAGAAATTCATGTACCAAGGAGACTTCACAAGGGTGATAAACATATACGAGAGGAGCCCACTTCACTTGCCGAGTTGTAGCAGCAACAAAACGAGTACTATCTCCACCCGGGTTGGAAGGGGTCTCATTTTCACCATCAGTAGAGCAGGTACAGGACAAGGGTAAGAAGCCCTTGCATGATGAGGGACTGTCAGGAGGTCAAGAGGCAGATTTCATCCTCCTTTAAGATGATGACACAGATTTGGGCTCACAAAGCTCAAAGCTCAAAGAAGTCATTGGGGAGCAGCAAGATGGCATTCATCATTTGTGTTAAGTTATGGTATGTTCTATGATTATAACAATTTACTTCTTTTTCTTATTATATTCCATAGATTAGCAATCACATATACATAAAGTAAAGTGCAGATAGAACATTAAACGATCGATAGAAAACAAGCCAAGGCAAGAGACACAAGATGTGGTGGCTAGCCAGGGACAAACCCCACAATGTGTGGGGAAACCATTTGATCAAATCTTCTTTTATCTTCAATAATTCAGCAGAGAGAAATAGTACAATAAATCTGATTCATATCAGCAGTAGCAAACCCTAGATCAACAACATCAGCATTAGCGGCTTCATTATCAAACTAGGGCAGACAATATCTCACAAACCGACCGTCGGATTGACTTCATTCCACCACCAAAAGTTTCGGCTTTCAGAGGAGGTTCAGATGAACCTACAGTGCAGTTTAGATGAGGAGATCATCTAGGTCACACAGGTCAATCTTTACTTCTGCAGTTGTAGCTTCAGTTTCAGCAGTTTTCGGCTTCAAACTAGGGCAGTCGATATCTTGCAAACTATTCGTCGGATTGACTTCATTCCACCACCAAAAGTTGCGGCTTTCAGAGGAGGTTCAGATGAATTTATAACACAATTCCAAAGAGGAGATCTTCTAGGCCATGCAAGTCAATATTTACTTCTGCAGTTGTAGCTTCAAATTCAACAGCTTCCGGCTTCACATATGTGAGAGAGAGACCCATTTCAATGCAGTAGAGAAGAGACTCATTTCTGCATAGTAGAGAGAGAGAGAGATGTGATGAGATGAGTGAGTTCAAATGAGGAAAATTCCTCTTATATTTATTCACAACGTTGGTGGGTGAATAGATGCGATTGTTGGGCTTCTGAGCCTACATGAGTTGTAGGTTGGCTTGATAATAATTCTATAATCAAAATAAATTCATATCTCCATGAATACTTATCGGAATCGGATGATATTTATATCAATCCTACACCTCTCGATGAGAGGAATCTAATAAAAATATTATCAGCCATTAATAAGATGACCCACATGAATTTTTTCCCTGGTTTCCAATTTTAACACTTCCTCTCAACCAGGGAGAACTTCATCTGCAATCTGTTTATCGGTCGTTACTATTCATCAATAAAATGCACTGCCCTGTACAACCTGATGCTTGCCTTGCTCTGCTCTATTCTACCTATTCTACTTTGTCTTGTTCTGCCTTGTACTGATTGGTACTATTTTTCTCTGTTCTGCTCTGCTCTTGCATTGTTCTGTTCTACTCTGCTTTTGTCCAAATTATGAAGAAGAAGAAATGATCGAGGATGTATCATACTGACTCAAAGTCAGTCTCAGAGTATGTACCACTGGTCCCAGACCAGTCTCAACCAACCCGAAGTCAATGTCATAGTGAGTACAACTCCACTGGTCCTAGACCAATATCATCCTCCACTGACTCAAAGTCAGTCTCAGAGTGCGTACCACTGGTCCCAAACCAGTCTCAGTCGACCCGAAGTCAGCTTCATAGTAAGTACCACTCCTACCACTGGTCCCAGACCAGTATCGTAGTCTCAGAGAGTGTACCACTGGTCCCAGACCAGTCTCAACCGACCCGAAGTCAGTGTCATACTATGTACCACTCTCACTGATCCCAGACCAGTACTGCACTAACACGAAGTCAGTCTTGGAGTATGTACCACTGGTCCCAGACCAGTCTCAACCGACCCAAAGTCAGCATCATAGTATGGTACAACTCCTACCACTGGTCCCAGACTAGTATCATTGATCCTAGATCAATGGAGGTCATCCTAGCATAGGGAGTATGGTAGATACAACGATGCGTCCATTGGTACTACTATGGTCCCTAACTTCATTTCCCTACTCATTGATCAGATGAGAGGTACTTCCCATGAGTCCCAGACTGCATGGGTAGAATGCCTCGATAGGAGAACTAATAAATCTTGTCCTCACAGGAGAACACATCAATCCTGCTACAATCGCCCTGGAGAACACATCAATCCAGGCTTCACAGGAGAAATAATCATCCTGCTACACAGGAGAGTGAATCATCTTGTTCCACAAGAGAGCGAATCATCTTGTCGCACAAGAGAGCGAATCATCTTGTTCCAGTGTGCACCACCAGGGAGGGTTAGTCATCCCGTGGTCGTATGTTGCTCCAGTAATAACCGCAAGCCCTCAGAGCTCCCAGAGCTCAATGTATGCAACATGCAAGACCCTTGTACAAGGGTTTCTTGCCGACTCCAAGTCGTTTGGGAAAATCACAGATTAGATCTTTCCTTGGGGCTTTGACAAGGTGTATCAACCTGTACATCATCTTAATGCGATGGAGCCTCCTTTCTCATCAACTTACCATATCCCAGATGATGTCTATCTGCTGGAGCAATTGACGAATATAGGATTCCTCAATAATCGAATCCCACCTCTGGTTGTTATAGAGAATCATAGTGGTACCCAATGTAAGTCCAAATAGCTCACTGAAGAGCTTTCGTAACCAAACTGCCTCACACGAGGTCATGCTAGCAACAATATATCCTGCTTCGGCGGTGCTCAAAGCCACCGACTTTTGCTTCCTGCTCATCCAGGATATCGAAGCAGATCCCAAGGTGAAACAGCACCCGAAAGTGCTCCTACGGTCCACCACACTGCCTGCCCAATCAACATCAGTATATCCAAGTAGTCTCACATCTCTGACAGTGTATCTTAATCCATGAGAGATTGTGTCCTGAAGACATCTCAGAAGATTCCTGGCATCAATGCAGTGAGGCTCAACCAAATATGAGCTCACAGTGCTAACTGCAAAGCATATGTTCGGATGGAGGTTCACCAAGAACATCAATGTGAATGAGTTTTTGAAACTCAGAGGCATTTCCCAAGCCTGGTCCGAAATCACTACCATATAACTTCTAAAAGTTAAGATCCTCGAGGTAGTCACAGGCTTGCAGTCCATCATACCAAATCTTTCCAATATCTTTACCACATATTTTCCTTGAGATAGGAAACTTTACCTTGGCTTCTACCATACTTCAAGTCCTTGGTCCTTTATTTCAAATTCAGAAGCCAGCTCCCTCTTACATTTGTGAATGAGAGGGTCTGCACCTATTAGAAAGAGGTCATCCACATACAACACCAGTATGAGAGGCTTGTCATCTTCAACCTTAAAGTAAAGGTTAGGATCAACTTCACTCCTAGTGAATACCAGCTTCATCAAGTAGCTATCGATCCTCTCATACCATGCTCGGGGTGCTTGCTTCAGCCCATAGAGAGCCTTCTTCAACCTGCATACATGCGATTTTCAATCATAAATCTCAAATCCTTCAGGTTGCTCCACATAGACCTCTTCTTTGATAGAACCATGCAAGAACGCGGTCTTGACATCCATCTGATGTAGGTTCCATCCTTGTAAAGCCACAAGGGCTATCATCAAGCGGATGGGTGTATATCTGGAAACAGGTGCAAATATCATAGTCTATACCTTCCTTCTGGGATAAACCACGAGCAACAAAATGAACCTTATACTTTTCCATACTTCCATTTGCTGCATGCTTTATCTTGTAAAGCCATTTTGAAGTAACAATTATCTTGTCCAGGGTCTGGGAACTACTTCCCAGACATCATTCTCCATAATAGAATCATATTCTATGGTCATATCACCCTTCCATAGTTAATTCTTGACGACATCTGAGAATGATTAAGGCTCATTTTGTATGATCATGCTCATGATGGTCAGGTATCCCTGATACCTATTAGGTTTCCTACTTTCACGGAAGGTTCCTCGGGGTGCAGCATGTCCTTCAGTATCATCAAGTATCCCCCTAAGCCATGAAGGCCTCTTCCTAGAAGAGGGAGGCTCAGGTGGATAAATAAGATCCATGGGTTCCTCTACATTAGGCATTGTTACATCATCTACCCATAGACATCTTCCATAATCATATGGTTCTTCCTTTCTGCCACACCATTCTGCTCAGGATTATGTGGTGTAGTAGTCTCCCTCTTAATGCCAGCCTCAAATATGCCTGAGTGAACCAACTGTAATATATCGGAGGTCTTGCTTTGGCTTGAGGGGAATGGTCCCCTTTTGAGCTTTCCTTCGGCACATCCTGGACATACACCTTCTTTCTCTACTCGGAATTCGGGCATCCCTGTCACCATTTGTCTTACACCGAGTATAGCTTTATAATGAAGGGGGGCAAACCTCTAATGCCAAAGTTCGGACTGAAGAGATGTGTCATAAGACATGACACCTAGTAGACTTCCATCGACCTGATATAATGAATCAACACTAAACCCAAGAGTAAAGACATCTTTAACATTATTTTTCCATATATGTACCTTGCCATCGCTGAAGGTTACCTTGTAGCCTTTGTCTTCCGTTGCCAAGATGGACACTAGGTTCTTTTTGAGGTCAGGTGCATTTAATACATCCTAGAATTTCTAGCCTTCTTGAATGCTTGTCCTCTTCAGCTCTCCTCTTACCTTTGCTGTTGAATTTGTCATTCCTTTGGTTGCCATCAGAGGGATTTCTAGTTGCACCACCGCATACTGTACCATGCTACTCTAATCATGATTATCATCATGCTGCCCATGTCCATGATTTTATCCATCATAATGCTGCTCAAACTAGTGTGCATCATCATCATGCTGTCCTATATGTCCATGATCTCATGTTGCCCTTTATGTCCATGATGTCATTCATCATGATGCTCATGATCTCATACATAGCGACTTGTTTTTATCGCAAATGTAACATCGTCATTTTCTTCTAGCCTTAGGTCCAGCCTTTCCTTTTGATTTAGTCCCAGAATTATTTCTTTTCTTAGCATGAGAAGAAAAGGAAACAGGAGGACCTTTAGGCATGGGCATTTCTTGCACTTCTTCCCTTGTTTCTTCTTGAATGCGTCTAGCCATTAATTTCTTGAAACTAGGAATTACATTATAGTTCAGAAGAGTAGTCCTGAACATGTACCATTCGGATGGTAATCCTGTCTATCGTAGATTTCCTTAGAGGTGTCCAGTTCAGAGATGTAGGCCACCAAGTGCTTGTCGATAGAGTCCCGGATGATCTTCTATGTTTTGACTTCTCCATTTGTTCCAGGCAGCAGTGGATGCATTTGATGGAGGCTCAACAATATTTCCTCTCACATGATCCAACACTCCTTGATTCTCAAGGGTTAGATCGATAGACATCTTCCATCCGTGATAGTCAACTTTCTCATGGAGCTTGTCTTCAGCAGGAAAGGGTGTTGAGGACCCCATAGTTCTTTTAGGATAGCCTTGCCAATCTTCTCTTTGATGATTGCTCTTACTCTTGCTCGGGCTTTGTCTTCACCTCAGCTCTAATACCATGTTAAGTTATGGTATGTTCTATGCTTATAATAGTTTACTTCTTTTTCTTATTATATTCCACAGCTTAGCAATCACATATACATAACGTGAAGTGCAGATAGAACATTAAACGATCGACAGAAAACAAGCCAAGACAAGAGACACAAGATGTGGCGGCTAGCCAGGGACAAACCCCACAATGTGTGCGGAAACCCTTTGATAAAATCTTCTTTTATCTTCAATAATTCAGCAGAGAGAAATAGTACAATAAATCTGATTCATATCAGCAGTAGCAAACCCTAGATCAGCAACATCAGCATTAGCGGCTTCATTATCAAACTAGGGCAAACAATATCTCCGAAACCGACCGTCAGATTGACTTCATTCCACCACCAAAAGTTTCGACTTCTAGAGGAGGTTCAGATGAACCTACAGTGCAGTTCAGATGAGGAGATCTTCTAGGCCACGTAGGTCAATCTTCACTTCTGCAATTGCAACTTCAGTTTCAGCAGTTTCCGGCTTCAAACTAGGGCAGTCGATATCTTGCAAACCGTTCGTCGGATTGACTTCATTACACCACCAAAAGTTGTAGCTTTCAGAGGAGGTTCAGATGAACCTTCAACATAGTTCTAAAGAGGAGATCTTCTAGGCCACACAAGTCAATCTTTACTTCTGCGGTTGCAGCTTCAAATTCAACAGCTTCCAGCTTCACATGTGTGAGAGAGAGACCCATTTCAGCGCAGTAGAGAAGAGACTCATTTCTACGCAGTAGAGAGAGAGAGATGTGATGAGATGAGTGAGTTGAAATGAGGAAAATTCCTCTTATATTTATACACAACGTTGGTGGGAGAATAGATGCGACTGTTGGGCTTCTGAGCCTACATGAGTTGTAGTTTGGCTTGATAATAATTCCATAATCAAAATAAATTCATATCTCCATGAATACTTATCAGAATCGGATGATCTTTATATCAATCCTACAGCTCTCGACGAGAGGAGTCTAATAAAAATATTATCAACCATGAATAAGATGACCCACATGAAGTTTTTCCCTGGTTGCCAATTTTAACAATTTATCTCTCAATTTGGAAAGAACCAAGTGGATAATTAACTATTTGGAGTAGAGGAACAAACAAGTAGAAGAATAGCAAACCATAATGGAGCTATGAAACATACGAGAAAACTAGCAAGCTGCCAAAAGGAGGAGAGTCAAGTTCATAACACTTGAGAAAGAAATCATTGTTGATTGTGAGTCTTGGTTGGAGAGGGCAAATATCCACTTGGAGAGGATGCTAGAGAAGGCCATCAAAGATAAAAATATGTTGAGAAACATGGCATATCACTATTTGTCAAGGAATATGGTGTGCCAAGCAAGAATCAGGAACTTGAAGGCCAAGTTGAAGAAGACATCAAGGAGGCAAAAAGTGCAAGATAAAATTTAGATATTGGCTAAGGCTTCCTTGGCCCAACATAGCTCTTAATGGAGGATACTTAGCCCAAACTTCAAAAAATTTGGGACACTTATTGCATTTTTGAAAATTTTGGCCTAAAACACAGAATTTTCTGCCCAATGCGCCGCGCCACCTGACGCTTGCTTTTGATGGAAGCCTCCAAATGACAAAAACTCAACATATTTGGATTTTTCATGAAAAAATATGCATGCTCACCAATGGCCAAGAAATTTTGACAGTTTTTGAGTCCCTATAAAGGTCAAAGACACCCAAAAAATGACCTTACTGCCCCTATTTTGACACACAGGAAGCAGTGTTGGGAGAACTCAGTTTTGGAGGGGCAAATGGAGGCCAAATTCAAAAATTGCACTTGTTCTGGAAAGTAGACAGGTAGAAATTTCCAAAAAGCACACTTGGAGAAAATTTGGACACCAGGAAGACCTCCAAAAGTAGCTACAAAAAGGCACTAAGCATAGGGAAATCAGTGTGACGTATTGGGGAAATTTTGCTCAGTTTGACCAAGAATACACTGTTTTTCGCCTAGTTTCTTGACAGTTTGACTTTTCTCCTTCTTAATGTCAAAATTATGATGTAATTTATTGTAAATTGATGCATCTTGATATAATTACATCAAATTTTCACTCATAGAGGTAGATTCATCCATGAAAAGGTAGTTTGCAACTGAATGAATCAGTTCCCTAGTTTTTAGAGGCATGATGTTCCATTGCCTACTTTTTAGTTCTCAGTTTAGAATTTGTTGGAACAGCTCCTAAAATAATGAGATCGACCCCTAGAGGCTAGGATGGGTTGTTGGTTGCCTATATCTTGTATTTTTTCAGTCATTAGCATGGTTGGACTTTTGAGAAAGCTTGGAGCTTATTGTATACTCATTTTAGCAGTGACTTTTGAGAAAGCTTGGAGCTTATTGTATACTCATTTTAGCAGTTTTGGCTAAGGAATAGACCAGTGGTTTGCAGCACTCTATGGGATTCATGTGGCATGTTGCTTTGATATTGTGTTTCCTCCTATAAATGTAATTTTATATGTGTTTTAGGTATGCCATTATCTCTCTTGCTTCTTCTTAACTAAAACCAACAAGGATAAAGGTAGAATCCATTGAAATTGTAGTGCTCTACCTAGGGTTTGCTTAGTTATTGATGTTTTCAGCTGTTTGAAGAAGATCCTTGAGGTTTTCTTGCCCTCTTCAACTCCTCACTTGTCTAAATCTCTTCATTTCATTCAATTTGAAGTATCAAATCACTTTCCTACCTTTCCCCATTGAGACCTCTGCAAAACTGAGCCTCATTCCCAAGACCTAAAGCTGCCTTTCCATTTGAGCCAACAAACATCATTAAATTCAATCAGACTCTTTGTTACACATACCTAGCCTAAAATCAGTCTTCATTCAAGTCATCTCAAGCCTCATTGGTCATTTTTGCTGATATTGACAGGAGAGATCCCTCTCCCGACCTAGTAGGGCTAGCTACTAGGATAAGCTTGGTTTAATGTTACCCTAGATTTGGAGTAGAGGAACAAACAACTAGAAGATCAACAAACCATAATGGAGCTACAAAACATACAAGAAAGTCGGCAAGCTACCAAAAGGAGGAGAGTCAAGTTCACAACACTTGAGCAAGAAATCAATGCTGATCATGAGTCTTGGTTGGAGAGGGCGAATATCCACTTGGAGAAGCTGCCAGAGAAGGCCATCAACAAGAAACATATGTTGAGAAACATGGAATATCACTATTTGTCAAGAAATATGTTGTGCCAAGCAAGAATCAGGAACTTGAAGGCCATGTTGAAGAAGACATCAAGGAGGCAAATAGTTTAGGCACTAACATAATGGCGACTCCATTGGGGAAGAAAAGTTGGTTTGTTTGTCATTGTTGTTTGCTTTATAAACTACAGACGGAGCCTAAAGTTAGCCAGGTAGCCTTCGAAACTGTCTTACTTTGCATTAGCGAAAGTATATGAATGCTGCCTCAGTCAATATTTGGTCTAATTTATGAATTGAACATCTGGTTTCCTCAGTAAAATGTAATCAAGTTCAGATCTGATTATTTATGGTGGACAATGATCAGACACCTAGAAGATCAAAAAACCATAATGGAGCTATGAAACATACGAGAAAACTGGCAAGTTGCCAAAAGGAGGAGAGTCAAGTTCACAACACTTGAGCAAGAAATCAATGCTGATCGTGAGTCTTGGTTGGAGAGGGTGAATATCCACTTGGAGAGGATGTTGGAGAAGGCCATCAATAAGAAAAACATGTTGAGAAACATGGCATATCACTATTTGTCAAGAAATATGGTGTGCCAAGCAAGAATCAAGAACTTGAAGGCCAAGTTGAAGAAGACATCAAGGAGGAAAATAGTTTAGGCACTAACATAATGGCGACTCCACTGGGGAAGAAAAGTTGGTTTGTTTGTTATTGTTGTTTGCTTTATAAGCTACAGACGGAGCCTGAAGTTAGCCAAGTAGCCTTCGAAACACTCTTGCTTTGCATTAGTAAAAGTAGATGAATGCTTCTTCAGTCAATCTCCAGTCTAGTTTATGAACTAAACATTTGGTTTCCTCAGTAAAATTTAATCAAGTTCAGATCTGATTGTTGATGGTGGACAACGATCAGACACCACAAGGATGAAATCATTCACCTGGCGACTCTAAATTTATTTCGAGATTAGATCCAAGGACTCCACTGGAGGATGAACCTGACCAACAGAAACATGGAAAGACAATATGGAAAGATCAGGTATTCAAGTTGGAATTTCATCCAAGAAATTTTGTTCTTTGTCATAAATTATTTCTTCTCTTTTCCCGAGAATGTCAAGAAGGCTTTGCAAAGTATATTGTATTTGAGAAAATATCCTTGGCCTGCATTTGATTCCTTCTCTTTGTATATTGTGAATACCAAATATTTTCATGCCTTTGATCTTGATCAAGACCCTTTTTCTGAATCTTGTGATAATCGTCTTCAAACTGATGAGCCTCAAGAGACCAAGACTGATTCTACAGCTTTTGTACATACCCCACTACCTTGTAAAATTCCAGATCGATACAAGCCTCTGATTTTACCTTATATATCCCATGCTTTCCCTAAAAATCATGACCTATATCTACAAAGATTTGATGGTGAATGCGGCAACATCACTACTGAGAGACATGTATTGAATTTTGAGTCCTTTCTTTACCTTTTTGAAGTTTATGAAGAAGATGTCAGTATTAGGCTTTTTGATCTTTTGTTGCAAGGCAAAGTCAAGAGTTGGTTCAAAACCCTGCCTGATGCGAGCATCTCAGATTTCCAGTAATTCGTCAAAGTTTTTCTCGACAAGTTGATGATCAGAAGAAACCCTTTCTTGATTATAGAAGAGTATAACCAGCTGAAAAGATTGCCAGGGAAGACAATACAACAATTTTCTACTAGATTTAACCAAGTTTATTTTTCGATGCTGGTTAATATAACGCCTCCTCCTGGATCTGCTCTCTTGCACTACCCAAAAGCCTTTTATCTGGAAATGGAGTTTTAGCTGAGAGAAAGGAATCTTGCAACACTTGAAGAGATGCAGAACAGTGCAGTAGATGTAGAGGCTCATTTTCTTATCCGAAGGGAAAAGTTGAAGGAAGAAGAGATGAAAAACATAGATCCAGAGGAACCGACATCTCTAGAGGTAAAGTTTGACGTTTTAGTAAGTGCAATGGAAGACATGATGCAAAGGATCACCATAAGAAATGAGTATAATGTTCAAGCCCATGGCTCGCTGATTGAAGAAGAACAAGTTGTTGATCCAAAACATCTTCTTTCTTATCCCAGTTGTCATAGATCTGATAATGATTGTTTTATAGATCATCTTGGAGAAGAGAGATCTGTTGATATGACATGTATGCTTGATGATGTATTTTTTATTGATGATTTGCCTCAGTTTGATCAGCATGATGATAATTATGTTCTCCAAATCGAAGCTAGTCTTGCAGACAAATCAACAGCTAGTTTGTGGGAGAAAGAAGTTCACTTTCAGCAGCTCAAATACAGTGATCATCCATTGCATATCAGCTATGGAAATGACGAGGAAAGTGCAGCAAATTTCGAAGTAAGTGAAGGATCTTTGCCTTTTTCTTTTGCTTCGTTTCATTTCATCAGAGATAACTTTCATGCAATCAGAAATCAACTGTTGACAAGTCTTGATTTGGACCATCTTGAGAGCGATGAAAACCTTGTTCAAGACTTTTCATATCCAAAGTTGCAGCCCCCGAATCCCATTGATTGTCAAGTTGCAAATGAAAACATGGAAGCTGGACCATATGATCAAATGCTGCAAGATGATTTCATACCTTTCTATTTTGAATCAATTCAATTTTTGAAGGAAAATTTTCATAGTACATCTTCAGTAAAGGATGAGTAGCTTGTTGAAAATCATGGAATCTCATTAGAACCAATGGAAAATGGGTTGCAGCAGTCTTTTCAAGTTTTTCACGATCCAATAGCTGATGTATTGGATGATGTATGCAGTCAAAGTCCATCTCCATTGACTACATGTGAGCTTGAAACGTGTACTGATGTAAACTTGATCCGACAATTGGTTTCTTTGTCATTTTTAGCAGGAGTCTCGTCACAAAGCTCAGATCAAAGTTTGCATTCATGGTATGAGGAGAAGAAAAGTAATCCATTGGATGAGCTAAGTCCCAGTGTGCATGAACTTCAAGATCCTTATGCAGTGTTTTTGGAGGCGGATAAAGAATCCATATCATTCAACAGATCTGTTTCCAAGTTCTCATGGGAGTTGTCTTTCAGTAGTTCTCTCTTGTTGTTCATAAGCGAGCACTTGCGGAGAATTCAAACAGCAGCCAGAATGCTTACTTGGTTGCATTGGTTGTTTCATTTCACTTGATCAGGTGATGAATGAAACTGTTAGAGTAGGTTTTAATGAATAAGCTCTACTTTGAGCATCATTTCTAGTTTGTCAGTTGTGTTTAAGTACCAAGTCAGTTTTTAGTTGAGTGAGAGTCACTTTGTGTCGTCAAGTCGTCAGTTTTCAGCCATGCATTTCAACTTGAGTTTTTGACTCCATTACCCAATGAATGAAGGCACTATCTGCTTTCCAAAGATCTGTAGTTCTTGGCACCTCCAAGGAGCTACCATCCCCATTGGAGCCAATGTTAGTGTCAGTCTTTGCATCCTTCCTCCAGTGATCAAACATGCTCTTACAAAGTGATTTTAAGGTGTCAAGGTCAAATTTTGTCATTTCAGTGAGTCTTCAAGAAAAAGTTGGTCGCTGGGTATTAGGTCTAGGGTTTGCTTTTACTCCTTTCAAAAGTTGTCTAAATGTCAGTCCATGTCACCATTCAGCCGATTGTACCATCATTAAGAGGGTTTTCATCATCATGTCAGGATCCAATGGGTCATTTTACACCTTGTTCATGCTTCAGTTGTGCCCAGGTAGGGTTCATTTCTCTCTCCTAGGGTTTTGAAGGTAATTTCTCTTGGAAGGTCAAATCATCAACAAAACTTGTATCCTGATGTTCATACACCTTACCCTATCCTTAAATTACCTTATTAAACACTTCCCATCACTGATATCCCTCAAATTCCTCATTTTCGCATAAACCCTAGTTTCTTGCTACAACTTGGCAATTTTCTAGGCTAGACCTGTTTTTTGCCCTTTTGGACTTCTTCCTCTCACTCAATCTATGAAATTCCACTTTCCCCTACTTCCTAACATCCCTCCCTACTTCCAAAAATTTTCTCAAGAATCTAGAATCCCCTTATCCCCTTCATTTCACTTCATTTTGACAAATCCCCTGTTCCACACATCGGGATAGGTTTTACTCCAATGATGTTTCTAAGCAAGAAAAGATGAATTTTGGAAAACTGAGAGAGGTTTTTGTCCAGAATAGGCCAAGGAAGAAAATTTTCCTTCACTTTTTACACAGGTGTCATGGTTTTAGAGAAATGTCAAAAATACAGTTGCCTCAGGAGAATTTATGCACCTCTGAAGTGACCTTGGGAAAATCAAGTTTTCTCCTAGCTTGGTTGGCCAAATGAGTTTCTTTATGAGTCAAATGATAACTAGATACAAAGATATTTCCAATGAGCTATCATGATCTCAATTTTGAGTTGAGGAAGACCTCCAAACGTTGACTGCAACAGCACTCTGCCTTTAGGCAGCCTCATTTTTTGCATTTTGACCAGTATTGGGAGATTTGACATTTGACAGGGAAAATGAACTCCAAATTGAAAATTTAAAGTTTAGTTGGAAATTACACTCAATAATCTTTGCAACGAGCTATCTTGTGACCCGTTTTGACACCGGGGAGGCCTCCAAAAGTCTCCTGCAAAAAGTGCGATGCATTGGGTTTGGAGCGCGGCGCATTGAAAGGGCGCGGTGCATTGGGCAATGCTCTGCAGTGTAAATTTTGAACGGGAGTGACGCATAGAGCAGGCGCAGTGCATTGGGTTTGTGGCGTGGTGCATATAGCTATAAGCCTAATTTCACCCATAAAATCTCTCAAATTTCCAAATTTGCTCAATTCTATGGTGTGCAAGTAAGTCAAGCTTTCTTCCCTTGCTAGTGAATGAGTTTTTCTTAAAATTTATGGTGGTTTAGTGAGACAAAACTCAAACCCTACCTCCTTGCAATTTTTGCTCAAAAACAACTATCTAGGGTTTGTATTTGTGTTTTTTGGCTACCAACTCCACAAAATTTCTCACTCTCTCACTCTTTCATTCTCTCATTACATTTTATCAAACCATTCCTCCAATCCCCATATCCCTAAGTCTACTAATTATAAAACCCTAATTGCTATCCCAAACCCTAGTTAAAGATCCCCAAACCCTAATTTCTGTCCCAAGAACCTAAGTGCTATTCCCTAAACCCCATATTTCCCAAAAATCTTGTCAACAACATTCCAAAAACCCCTCATACACGTTCCCCTTCACAATGTCTCATACATTCTCATCCTTGGCAACAAAAATCTAAAGACACCATAAATCTCTTCCTACTCATCAAGAAAACTCAAACATTGGAAAACGTGGAGTCTGATCCTTCTTATGATCGAGATGATGAAACACTCAGTGGTTCTCCTAGAGAAATGCATGAACTAAGGAGACCTCACAAGGGTGGTAAACATATACGAGAGGATCCCACTTCACTTGTCGAGTCGTAGCAGCAGCAAAACGAGTACTATCTCCACCCGGGGTGGAAGGGGTCTCGTTTTTGCCATCAGTAGACTAGGTACAGGACAAGGGTAAGAAGCCCTTGCATGATGAGGGACCGTCAGGAGGTCAAGAGGCAGATTTCATCCTCATTCAGGATGATGACACAGATTTGGGCTCACAAAGCTCAAAGCTCAAAGAAGTCATTCAGGAGGAGCAAGATGTCATTCATCATTTGTCTCTCAATCTGGAAAGAGCTAAGTGGATAATTAACTATTTTGAGTAGAGGAACAAAAAACTAGAAGATGAGAAAATCATAATGGAGCTATGAAAGATACGAGAAAACCGGCAAGTTGCCAAAAGGAGGAGAGTAAAGTTCACAACAATTGAGCAAGAAATCAATGTTGATCGTGAGTCTTGGTTGGAGAGAGAAAATATCCAATTGGAGAGGATACTGGAGAAGGCCATCAATGAGAAAAATATGTTGAGAAACATGGCATATCACTATTTTTCAAGAAATATGGTGTGCTAAGCAAGAATCATGAACTTGAAGGCCAAGTTGAAGAAGAGATCAAGGGGGAAAAAAGCACAAGATAAACATCAGATTTGGCAAGGATTCATTGGCCCAACATAGCTCTTAATGGAGGACACTCAGCCCAAATTTCAAAAAATTTGGGACACTTTTCGCATTTTTGAAATTTTTCGGCTAAAACATAAAATTTTCTGCCCAATGTATCGTGCCACCTGGCGCTCGCTTTTGATGGAAGCCTCCAAATGACAAAAACTCAACATATTTGGATTTTTCATGAAAATATATGCATGCTCACCAATGGCCAAGAAATTTTGACAGTTTTTGAGCCCCCAAAAAGGTCAAAAACACTCAAACAATGACCTTACTGCCCCTATTTTGACACACAGGAAGTAGTGTTGGGAGAACTCATTTTTGGAGGGGCAAATGGAGGCCAAATTCAAAAATTCCACTTGTTCTGGAAAGTAGACAGGTATACCTTTCCAAAAATCACATGGGAGAAGATTTAGACACTTGGAAGGCCTCCAAAAGTAGCTATGAAAAGGTGTTACGCATAGGGAAATCAATGTGACGCATTGGCGAAATTTTGCTCAGTTTGATAAGAATACTCTGTTTTTTGCCTAGTTTCTTGACAATTTGACTTTTCTCCTTATTGATGTCAAAATTATGATGTAATTTAATTTGAATTGATGGATATTGATATTATTATGTCAAATTTTCACTCATAGAGGTAGATTCATCCTTGAAAAGGTAGTTTGCAACTGAATGAATCAGTTCCCTAGTTTTTAGAGGCATGCTGTTCCATTGCCTACTTTTTAGTTCTCAGTTTAGAATTTGTTGGAACAATTCCTAAACTCATGATCTTGACCCCTAGAGGCTAGGATGATTTTTTGGTTGCTTATATCTTGTAATTTTTCGTTCATTAGCATGGTTGGACTTTTGAGAAAGCTTGGAGCTTATTGTATACTCATTTCAGCAGTTTTGGCTAAGGAATAGACTAGTGGTTTGCAGCACTCTATGGGATTCATGTGGCATGTTTCTTTGATATTGTGTTTCCTCCTATAAATTTAAGTTTATATGTGTTTTATGTATGCCATTATCTCTCTTTCCTCTTCTTAACTAAAACAAACAAGGATAAAGGTAGAATCCATTGAAATTGCAGTGCTCTACCTAGGGTTTGCTTAGTTATTGATGTTTTCAACTGTTTGAAGAAGAACCTTGAGGTTTTCTTGCCCTATTCAACTCCTCACCTGTCTAAATCTCTCAATTTCATTCAATTTGAAGTATCAAATCACTTGCCTACCTTGCCCCATTGAGACCTTTGCAAAACTGAGCCTCATTCCTAAGACCTAAAAATGCCTTTCCATTTGAGCCAACCAACATCATTAAATTCAATCAGACTCTTTTGTACACATACCTAGCCTAAAAACAGTCTTCAGTCAAGTCATCTCAAGCCTCATTGATCATTTTTGCTGAGATTGACAGGAGAGACCCTCGACCTGGTAGGGCTACCTACCAGGTTAAGCTTGGTTTGACGTTACCCTAGATCCTACCTTTCTCAACTTGAGGTAAATTTAGGCCCTAACACTTACCAGTCCATACCTCTTGTGGAGTATTATCCTCCAACTCTGATGAAGGTGACCTGTTGACCAAGTAACATGCATTATCCACTGCCTCTGCCCAGAATTCCTGTCCTAACCCATCACCAGTGAGCATGCTTCTTGCCCTTTCCATCAACGTCTTATTTAATCTTTCTACAACTCCATTTTGCTGAGGTGTATATGGAGTAGTCTTTTGCCGTGCTATACCACACTTCTTACAAAATTATTCAAATTCCTTATTGCAAAACTCTCCACTGTTATCTGTCCTCAACACCTTTATCTTCTTCTCAATCTGGTTTTCTACCAGAGCCTTAAATTCTTTAAACTTGTCAAAGACTTCAGATTTCTTCTTAAGGAAATATATCCATATATTCCTTGAGAAGTCATCTATAAATGATACATAGTACACAGACTTACCCAGTGATGGAACGTTCATAGGTCCAAACACATCACTGTGCAGAAGCTCTAATATCAGTTTCACCCTCTTACCACGAGAGGGGAAACTCACCCGATTCTGCTTCCCATATACACAATTTTCACAGAAATCAAAATCCAAAGAGCTATTACTCATACCTTCTACCATACCTTTACCATGAAGTATTCGAAGGCCCTTCTCTCCAATATGTCCAAGCCTTTGATGCCACAACATGGTCTTCTCTCCAGAGACCACTATATGTTCTGCTCTACTTTTAGGAACCACAGAACTGTTGCACCCATCAATAATAGTGCTACCTTGCAGCTTGTATAGAGTTCCAACCTGAATTCCTCGCATCAATACCAGTGCTCCCTGAACCATTTTGTAGGTATCCTTCTCAAACACTGTTTTCACACCTGCATCATCCAGCTTGATTACAGAAATTAGGTTTCTGGCTAATGCAGGAATATGCAGAACCCTTGGAAGTGTTCTAACCCTTCCACCTTGCAACTTCAACTTTACTTTTCTGTGACCAACGATTCTAGCCTTCCTATCATCCCCTAAGAATACATCACCACCATCGTATTTCTCATACACACAAAAAAACTTTCTATGGGGAGTGAAGTGAAAGGATGCACCTGAGTCAATCAACCATGCCTCATGATCTACATGTGTACTTGAAGAAGCTAAGTACACATCCCCACCTTCATCTGAGGTGGTTTTTGCCTTTGCAGAAGGAGCATCATCAGATCCCTTTCCTTTATCAAGAGTTTTAGATTTACAGTCCCTTTTGTAGTGCCCTTCCTTTCCGCATTTCCAGCACACCACCTTTATAGGTTTTCATGGAGACTTAGATCTCCCTCTAGATTTAGATATCCCACTCGATGACTTATTTTTGTTTCTGTTCTGGGACCATCCTCCTACAG
Organism: Pinus tabuliformis; assembly: GCA_031772625.1. NCBI lineage: Eukaryota > Viridiplantae > Streptophyta > Pinopsida > Pinales > Pinaceae > Pinus > Pinus tabuliformis. The sequence continues at coordinate 1,203,185,137 of CM062816.1, forward strand.
ACAAGGGATCACCATTGTGGCTCTCCATATTTTTCTGTTTCATCTCCTCCATCAACAAGGCTGAGACTATTTCATCAAACTGCAAGGTAGTTGCATTGCTACCTATTGCAATAACTAGACTATCCCATGAATTTGGTAGAGAACAAAACAAACTGATGCACTTATCTTCATCTGAAATTTTAATATCAACAGATGCTAACTGACTTACCACAACATTAAATGCGTTTAGATTCTTTTTCACCGAGTCTCCATCTTTCATCCTTAGGTTATACAACTTTTTCTGCAAGAACAATTTATTCACCAGAGACTTAGATTGGTACAAAGTCCCTAACTTGTCCCACAAATCCTTTGCCATAGCTTCCCCTGATACATTCAGCAATACTGAATCTGAGACACACAATCGTATTGTGCTCTTTGCCTTCCGATCCAACTTCTTCTATTCTTCATCGGACACTTCTGTTGGTTTAGTACCTAGATCTACCACGATCCATCGATCTTTATCCACCAACAAATCCTTCATCTTGAGTTTCCACAACTCAAAACTCTGACCATTAAATTTCTCGATCTCTATCTTTCCATTGCTCACCATTTTCTTTCACCACCAGAATCGATCTCGCAGATTTCCCTTTGAACAGGGGCTACCACAGGCCCGAGCGAAACCCCTCAACAACAAAGGCATCCCCTTGAATCCAAAACAACTCTGATACCATATGTAGGTTTTAACTCGGTACAAAAATTACCTACATACAAATTCTAAAACACAACAAATAAACAATGTGAGAGCATAACACATAAAACACATATACACAGAGATTTTCCCTGGATCCCAAAACCAAGACTACCAGCTTGATTTTTCATTATATTCCTTTCAATGTTACAATACATATTTATACATGCCAAAGCATCCAATACCCTGGACCGAAAACCATCGCGTCCAAAAAACATGTGCGAAATTCATGCAAAAAACCATAGGTGGGTCCGTCCAACCTAACATAGGGACCAAAACCAAAATTTTCCATGGCGCTACCCCGAAACCCATAAAGTGGGGTTACGGGTACACCTCAAACCCCCTGTGAACCCCCCCTGGCTACACAATCGGCACAACGAAGGGGGGGCTCCGCCCCCTCTCTAACCCCCCGGTTAACTACGTGGGCTAGTCATGGAAAGAATATAACACAACCCAATACTCAAAAAGTCATATTTTTTCGCTCACCAATTAAGGATCCATGTAGGTAACGCCCTGAATCCTCCCAAGAGTGGGAAAGTGAGATTATATATGTATTCATATTTAATGGATGAAATCTGCACACATAACACATTCCTTGGTATGAACTTGGATTGGTCACCTCGAGAACTTGCCATGCAGATCTATTACAATCTACTCTTGGATTGCAACCATCGAGGGGTTATGGAAAAGCTAATTGACCAATTCCTCATTTTGCTATACAAGGTAATATTTGAGGAATAACCACCTTACATGTCACTTGTGGCAATGGAGGTAATATCAAAGATAAAAAATTTGTTTGCCTCACCGGATGGAACCTTCCTTAGAGTGTTTGATGGAATGAAGTTGTCACATCTTTTGCCAAGGTATGACACTTATAAGATTGTCATGAAAGAAGTGTCATATCATCTTGCCACAGGTTTATCAACTGCTTTGAATAGGAATAATAAAGCACCTTGGGCAACTCTTCCTAAGAAAATTTGGTTGTACAAGATACAAAACCTGAAAGTCATAGATACTGAAGGAAAGGAGATAGAGAAGTTTGCATTCGGAACTCGAGATTTTAATCGGTATGATCCTTGTGGTATTTACAAGAACTAATGCATGAGAATTCACTTTCAGTGGCTCGGTGGGACATTTCGTTGGAAGGAAGAGGATCCATGGAAGAATTTCTATAATTCCTCCAAGCCCTGCGAGATGGTTAGTTTTGCAGGAACTTCACAGGTCACTACATAGAAGGCAACAACTCTAGAGGCAATGCCAGCAGAGGGGAGCAACTGCATGCAAGATAAAGGAAAGAGAAACTTTTATTACAGTCCAGGGGGGAAAGAAGCCACAAGATCAAAAGTGGATCCAATTTTTATGAAAGAATATTTAGTAATTGAGGCAATGAGGAAAAAAAGGATGCATATAGTAGAATGGAGGAAGAGGGAAGAGCAATAGTAGAGATTGGAGGAAGAAAGGAAGAAACAAGAACAAGAAGACAATCATAAGCAGGAAGAAGAAGAAAGGAAATGCGTAATAGTAGAAGAAACAACACGGAAACAAGATGCAGAGAAAGAACACAACCAACCACTAGTAGAGGAGGAAGGAAGACAAATACAGGATTAGGAGCTTGCTTAGCAGATCAAGAAAATGATAGAGATCGATGATACAGAGGTAGAACTAGAACTGCAGAATCAGGATGTTGACCTGATGCCTAACACATAATAGGTGACTATTCAGTCTCCACCACTTCCAGCAGTAGAGCCAACTCCAGGTGAGGAAGGGGAACTTATTCCTCTTGACAATGATCCGGTTATGGACGTATAATCTGTCGTATGAATAACTCTAGAATAAGATTGTACAAGTGTGTAAGAAGAATTTTTTGGATGATCGTGCATCTCCTTATTTTTTGATAGAAAGAGTGATTATGGCCGACATTAGGAGAGATCTTGAATCCATTTCTTGTAACGTCCTCAAGCCACATCTACCAAAATATCCTATCAACCGAAGTAAAGATGTGACAAGAGGTTACTATGATATGATTCAACCTCCTAGGTGACCTTAAGGAAGAGGAATCGATGGAAACACATCAAACATACCTTCCACATTAGCTATAGGACCCATGAGAACCATGCCAACACTTCAAGCAGCTTACCCCTGGGTCCCACCAAATTTTTTGATTACTTGACGTTTGGATGCTCTCATGCTAGGCACATGGTAGCATCTACACTCTCACAGGCCTCCAAGCCAATGTCCATGGACCATTTTGTCCAATTCTGTGCTAGTGTCCCCGACATTTGAGCCACTTTCTAAGGCCTAGAGCCTAGATCACTTCCTAGAACGGAATTACATATTCAAAGTAGTAAAATACGCGAGAAATAATGATGCAAAAGCAATTAGTTAAACAATCCCTTAAAGAAACCCTTATTAGCCATGACAGGGATTTTGTCAAACATATCACAAACAAGTAATCTACAGGTGTAAATGATAGATTTAAGCATAGGAATATTGTACTTATCTATGAATCTCTAAGAACCATTGATCCCTCATGTCATTTGCTGAATTATCATCTATTAGTTCATAGATACATTGTCCATTCATTTACAAGTAAAAACATGATGAGAGCCATACATAGGTGTTGTTATAAAACATATACATAACCAACATAGTAACATTAGAAATACCATAAGTACATCAACCATATAATCCACATATAAATGAGTACATTTACACATGAAAACCAAAGGGATGAATTTCTCATTAATGAATTTAGAAACCAACCGAGGATGGGACTACCATATTCCTCTCAACCATAGATTGGATAAGCCAAATATCTCTTCAGCCAATCACCATCGTGCCATATTCCAAGAATCAATGTGGGACTCATAACCAAACGAAAAGAACCAAACAAGCATTGATGCTATCGAAGTTCTCCACCTAGACCATGAGGAATTTGAGTGCCTTCTAGTCTCTTAGGCTTTACCATAAACCATAGTATGATCCAGGGATCGCTAGACCCTACACCAAGACCCACTCTCTAGTCTTTACCGTACATCCCATCCTAGGACTACTAGGCCCAATGGAGAGAAATCCACCTCTTGGATTTACCGTATATCCTACCATTCATCAACAAGGATGCCTAGGCCCATCGAGGCACACAATCCTGAATTTAACGCAACTCACAGTCTGGCTTAGGGGTTACTAGGCCAGTGGATTTACTGTGATCCATAGTCTGGATCAAGGACAACTAGGCCATGTGTTTTTAATTTCGGAGATCCACCCCACTTAGGTTTGAATCTATCCGACAATCTAGCTCAACCGAAGTATGAGAACCCATCTCATCAAGGCTATTCGAAAATGGAAAGGATAGGATGAAAAGACTAGCACACCTGGCAAAAGCCATGCCACAACAGGAAAAGAACCACATGCAATACCATGCATACCAAATATAGCAAGGAAATAACACATGAAAATCAATACCTGCACATAATACTGTTGTAGTTGCTTGATCATGCTCTTCCTTGCTTTCTCCTTCCTTCCTCTTGCTTTCTCTGCCTTTATTGATCTAATGCCAAGTGCTCCAAGAAACTCTATGTGTCCAAAAGTGGGAGAGAGAGAATAATGAGAGGCTTCCAAAGTCAAACTGACCAAACTTACCCACTAATCCTCATAAGCCTTTTCCCATCAATTAGGCCCCTATTTTCTTCATTTTCCGTTATTTTCCTTCATTTTCCTCCTCACATGCAACCTGTGACCTTTCACCTTCCTTTTCTCCTAATTTCCTTTATTTTCATAAATAATATGCCAATTAATGCCTCATGCCTTTCCAAATCCTTTTCTAATTTCTTTAGCCATAATAAACTGAATCAACACCCATACAAGGATGTCTTTCCCACCATTTAGCTTGGAATATGTGTCCCATCACTGTGGTCTTATATTTATTTCACTTTGAATTTTCACCAGGGTTGTTACATTGCCTTAGCTAACTTGGCCTTCATAGTTGCAGCAAAGTCAAACACTCAGTTTTTGATGGTAGGGTATAATCAATTGACAAAGAACTTGTAGGTTGCTATAAAAGAGACTGAATAACTCTCCGTAGCAGCTCAGAATGTAGCTTTCGCATAGGTCCACTTGGAGGAAATGTAGGCAATGATAGTTAATCAAGTCTCGACACTTGGAGAGACCATGCAGGATCTCTATGAGAAGTTGGTTACCGTGCATAATGCAGTTGTTCATGTCCTTGGGTTAAAACAACAGTGTAAATAATTATTCAAAACTCTCAGAAATGTGAACGCTACAATATTTTCCATGCATGAATGGTCAATGCAATACAAAGGGGCACCGCTTGACTTGGGTAGGAAGATGAAGCCTCAGGTAGAGCTAGAGAAATAAAGAGTGAAAATTTTGATCCATAACAACAAGAAACTTACCTCATTCATTGGCAATATTCAGTGATCATCTGCACATATATACAACAGTCTTGATTCCTTGGTGAGGACCCACAAGATCCCATAATTTGGCTCATTCACTGAAGCCAAACATAGGAACTAGGTTAGAAAGGAAGTAGAGGAATACTTGGAGCAGCTGAGACAGATTTCCACCAAGGAGGACTTGGAGGAGAATAAACAAAACATGCACAACTGCATTGGTGGTCCCATCCAAGTGCAAAAATGTTAATCATGCTTCGGAGGGAAGTAGAAACTGGTTCCAAAAAATTGTACCCTAATTCCATGGAGACTAGATTCCGATTCCATCTAGACATCATCACATATTTGGGGATTTCATTGCATAGTACCGAGATTGGCAACAGTATGTGACTGAGAAGCATCAAGTGGAAATTCCTAAGCTAGAGTTTCCCCAAACTCAAGCATCATAGTGTTTTTCCTTGTTAGGCTTTCAAGTTGTCTCTACCCTATATTGTCTTATATCAGTATGAGTGTAAAATGTAATATTATTTATAATTAATTATAAAGTGGACTTATAAGTGTCAATATTGGAATGTGAAGAGTCATGATGTAATGTAATGAGTTATTTTATAAATAAGTTGAAGAGTCACGAGGGTGGTCTAAATGTCACAAAGGGGAGTTGAAGAGTCACCTGCTCTTGTTAAAAATAGAACCTCATAACTCATCTAGAGGGATTTTGGGAGCCAAATGTTTGGCTAGGCTTAGGCTTAGAAAGATCTTGGGAGTTTTGCGAGAGCCTTGGCTTCTTCGTAACATAGATGGAGTATACTTATTTAGAGGAGCAGGTGTTTTTAACTTCGCGTTCCACTATTGGGGCTAGTGGTTCATCAATGGCATATGTACAATTGGAAATTTCACTTTTAATAAAATCTTAGAGCCGACACACTTTCATGCATATGTTGTGAATATAGTAGGACTATTCTTGTTGTATTTGAAATGTATGTTATTTAACTTACACTCATGCTTCTGAACTATTTTGTTTTCTATGAATATTGTTGAATGTGTGTTGTTGTATTAATTCGTCACTCTTAACTTGTGTACTATTCAACATATTATCTTGTGATGTCATCATGCTCTTATGTTACTTTCAAGCTGCATACTATTATAGCATTTTAAAGGGATCCCTTCATTTTCCCTTCATGTGGGTGAACCACCATGCATCGCGCTTGACCTTCCACAAGGTCACACACTTTATCTCACCAAAGATACCGTGCACCATTCTATGCATTTTGGCAACCAAGGCATATGATTAACACCCCACTATTGGGACTCCTACTCCAAACAATGGGAGGTCTAGTTGAGACTTCATATTGGGGACATCCCTTGAATGTTGGTAGGTCCAATACTATCAAATTTTCTGGTGTTGGAAAGAGGGCCAATGAGAAGATGAGCTCATGAAGTCTGTTTGAAATTTCAGCACCCATTAATGGCTTTGTCCTATATCTTAGCCCCAACATGTTTTTGTAAAACTTCAAAATTAAAAGTGTCATCAGAAATCATTAATGACTTTGAGTCTGAGATGTCAGAAATTGTTCCATAGCAGTCATTTTGAATGTCAACATTTTGAGTCTATACCAAGACCCATCATCAGGACAAAGGTTGAGGAGAGGAAAAAGATAAATGGAGTAATAAATAGAGAGCGATCAATAGAATGGGCCGACAATGAGAGTATGAAATGTTAATGAAGGTGAAAGCTACCTTAATGATGTAGTATTATATTATTAATTTATATTATTTGATTAAAAAATTATTAATTACAATGTTTTAATAAATATTAATTTAAATACAAATATTAATTTAAATACCTTAATCAATTAAATATATTAATGCATGTAAATATTCATTTTAATATATTTAATTGTGGATTAAATATATTTAAATTAATATGTCCATTAGTCATTATTGCTTGAAAGTTTTTTAGTTTTAGTTTAATAAATTAATGAAAATATTGATTAATAAGTTTTAATATAAATTGATTATATATCTTTTAAATATATTTATTATTTTTTAATTAAATATATTAATATATTCAAATATAAATTCAAATATATTGATATGTTTAAATATTAATTAAATATATTTAAAGTTAGTATAATTAATTAGATATTTTATTTATATTTTATGTTATTCTAAAATTAATACCATTACTTGATGCAAATGATGATAGGAGTAGAGGTGGATAGGGAAGAGTGATTAGTTTGGAGGATACAACTTTGTGTGAGAAGGGTTATCCAACTGATGCTGACATCAATCCCATAGTCCCTGTTGAGATTTCTGGGGTGCTTCATGATTTCTAGTGCTTCAAGTATATTTCTTTTGTAATTATGGTTCTCCATAGAGATTATTTCCACATCTTTCAAGCACACATGATGGTTAATCTTGGAAGAATGTTCGACAAGTGTTGAAGATATTATCCTCCCTTTCTTGATATCTGCAACAAGTTCTTTGAGTCCGATTTTGAAGGATCTTCCTATCTCACCAATGTAACATTTACCACTAGTGCATTTGACTTTATAAATTCCTTTTTGCTGGAAGTAAGCTAGGTCGTCTTTTACATATTTCATGTTATGCTAGATCGTATCCACTGACTTGAATCATGAGGTTGCTATTCTGTTCTTTCTCAACACCCTTGCTAGTTTGTCGGTGACTCCGTGGATGTAAGGGAGATATGATTTTCCAATTAGGGTTTGTGAATTGGACGATGGGGGTCTAGAAGTAGTTCTGGATTTAGGTTTTATGATTTATTTGCTGATATCTTTGTACCTATAACTGATGTTTAAGATTTTTTTATTTTTTTACCTTTTTATTTTTATTTTTATTTTATTTGTTTATTTATTTGTTTATTTTATTTGTTTATTTTTTTATTTTTTTATATATTCAATTTCCTCATCCATGTGGTCCTTGTGAGATATCCTTAAAGTTCTGATGAAGATTATGTTGAGAACCCCAATCTTTGGGATGGATGGTGATGAGAATCCACGTAGAGGTACCTATATGTGTGAGAGTTTTTGTTGTATAATTTGTGACCTAAAGATCCATCTATTTTTCTCATAAGAAGAATGTCAAGGAATGGAATGAACCATTCTCCTCAGTATCCATTGTGAATTTGATGTGACTGGGAATTCTATTAAGGTGATTTAGGAATTTATTTATCTCCTAATCTCCATGAGGCCAATTCACACTAGTATCATCAATGAAACTAGTCGAAAATTTGGGCTCAAGAGGGTAAGTTTCTAGGGAATTCTTTTCAAATTTATCCATGAAAAGGTTGGCTACTATGGGGGATAGTGGCAACCCCATGGAAACCCCTGTGGTCTAATCAAAGAATTCACCTTGGAAGGTGAAGGATATGGAACATAGAAAAACTTTAGCAATCTTGACAGTCTCTAGGTATGTAACTTCTTTGACAACTTGGATAGCCTCCTCTAATGGGATCCTTGTGAAAATATGTGTTACACCAAAACTCACAATTTTGTCTTCTGGATCTAGTTTTCTTCCTTTGATGAGCTCTAAAAAAATATTAGAATCATTAATGTAAGAGTCAGTCTTCTTGAATGCTTTAATGACTTGTCAAATCTTAATTTTAGTGGCAAGGGTGAAATAACCTTCTTTAAGAACGTCGCTCATTTTCTTGAATTATGCACAAGGCACAATATTCATTGCGAGGAAGTTGCTTGTAGGTTGTTCACTCTTACATTTGAAGGGCATGTAAGGGAATGTTGTTACACAATTCCTGTCACTTCCGTACACTCTTTTGAACATCTTACCCTAAAAAATTTTCGTACCTTTGATAGGTATGATTACAAATCCGTGTTCAAGAAAATTATGCTTTTGGGAAAAGCACCTGATGAATCGCTTGATGATTTTCACGATTGTTTCATTCATTTCTACTTCAAATTATTTGAAGAAGATTTTGATTAACCTCTAATGAAAGAGAAATTAGAATTTCTTGTTAACATTTTGATGAATCCACATGAATATCAATCTTTCAAAAGTCTCGCAACATACTGCGGTATTATAGCTTCAAAATCTACGAATGAAAAAGTTTATTTTCCGAGTGACTCTTCATCTCCCTATAATCAAACAACTCCAGTTCCATAGGTTGAGGTGGGAAAACTTAAGAATTTATCTGCTGATTTACCACCATCTTCTCCCACCCCACATACTCAGAATTGCAACACAACTTTGGACTGCGAAGTTGATGTTTGCGTTGAAGTGTTATCTCTTCATCGTCCATACTTTGGTTCCTTTGGTCCTATAGATTGTGAGTTTTGTGTCCACCTGTTTAAAATATTTCTCTGAATGTTCATGAGGATCAAGTTTTGGATGGAGTTGGTGTTCCATAGACAACATACAATGTCATTTATGATGATTATGTGTGGGAGTCCAAATATGAACAAGAATATGTGATAAAGGTTGAATTTTCTCCTTCTGCACCTCTCCCTCATTATCCTGACATTTTTCATGATTCTGTCAACCCTATTGAATGTTGTGAAAATTTAGTTTCTAGCGATATTATTACTTTCGATCATTTCCAGAACTCGTGGAATGTTAGTTTTTCATCTGAATTCATAGAGGAAAAATGTTCTATTCTAATTCTCCCCAATCGATCATCTTATCATTCTGAAAAATTAGAGGGTGAAATTTCTTGTTTTCCATCTTCCCCTATTTATGATTCATTCAATCATGAGGATGCCTATGTTTTTGATATTGATCTTTCTAATAATGGTTGTCATGATCTTTTCACTCATCCATTCGATCACGATTCTAATTTTTCTACTATTGATTTTTCTAAGTTAATGGTCTTTGATGATCTACCTTATGATGATTTTGATCTTCCATAAGATGTCAAGGCAATTCAACCCAAGATGATGGTTATGACAAGTTCTCGCAGTCCTGAGATCAGTCCAAATTCTAATCAGAACATTGATGTACCTTTCAAGGATCCTCATCACTCTTCCGCGCACATTAAAAAACAATCTATCTCATGATTTTCGCATCCTCCATCTATAATACACAATCCTATCACTTAGTCATTGGAGGAGTGATACATGGAGAGCATGGTTGTGAAACAAAAGTTTTCTTCTTTCGTTATGTTCACAATTTTCCACATTTCAAAAGTTTGTTGTTGTGTATCTTCAAGTTGTAGTGTGTCTAAACACTGAAATTCATCCACAAAATGTCTTTCTTGCACGTTCCTTTCATACTTTCCGTCGTACACTTTCAAACTTTGATTGTTTTGGTTTGCATTGTCTTATATTTCTTGTTTATGTTTACTATTGAATATATTTCTTGATATGAATTCCCTCGCATACATAGGCTAGCCAATGCACCGATGGCTACACTGGAAGTTTCATTTCACATGAGTATGGCCTATTCTCTGATTAGGTTAGGAGTAGGAGTAGTTGTTTGTTTTCTTTGTTGTTTTGAATTGTTTTGTTTGCTTTGATTTACTTTCCACTCCGCTCTTTTCTTTTGTCTATTTTCTTTCGGTTATAGGATGGCTTCTACATGAAATCGTGTTTGGTTTCTAAAGCAAGAATGGTGAAGTTCATGAGGAATTTGTGCTACTGTCAACATTGGGTTATCTATTTATTCCCTCTCTTTACGTGAGTCTTGCATTATTTTAGTCGATAATACTTTGATGGAAAATACATTCCTTTTGGAGAAAACTATAATGGAATCACAATGCTTGAACTTATAACTAGTACTACCTACTCTAATCATTCTTTTATTTTTGGTTAATCCTTTTCAGTTAAGTCGAGTAGAGAAAGGAGGGGATGACAACATTAACAAGTGTGTTAGAGGTATAAATAAATATCCTTGTTTGAAGGGACAACCTCTTCTGCTCTCAACAAGTCGGGATCCCTCTTCTGCATTGTTAAATAAATAAGTGCCTATGCATAATTCTGTAAACAAAAAAGAACAAAAAAATAAAAAATAAAATAAAATAAAGGAAAAAGTAGAAAAATGGTTCCTGCGTAGAGAGGTGAAGTGAGCAACTCCACTGGGGAATTGTCCAGGATCGCTGGTAGCGGAGTAATGATTGTGTACTTAAATTGACTCCACCGGGTACTATCCAAGCTTGTTGGCAGTAGAGATATACCATAGATGAAAATTAAGACTCTGGAATTTATTTCACTTATGCATCTATATACTTTTCATCCCCAATCGAAACAACTTAGTCTGACTTGGCTTGGTATAGTGTGCCGCCAATGAAGAAAATGATAGAGATTATATATTTAACATAAGCTAAGTGAAGAAGCCATAGTAATCAATGAACTCAACAATACTTCCTAAGAGTTATACCTTTTTTGCATGAGATAGGACCATACAGAGAGCTATAGTTTTACCAGTGTGTTGCCAAGTGTTGTAGCAGCTACAACCACCCTCCACAACTTTTCCTATGCTTCATTTTGGGAGCCTTCCTTTCTTTTGACATGACCTTACCTTTGACGGTCGTCAAGTATTCATGTTTTGATTAAGGCTTATCCTTTTCATATGTGCATATTTTTTCTTGTTTTATACTTAGTTGATATTTCTAAGTCTCAAGTTAACCTCGTGACTTGGCCTTACAGTAGTTCTAGGCTTGCCTCCATAAACTACACAATCTATGAGGGCAAGCTAGTCTCGATGATTGGAATTGCACAATCAAGACTGGTAGTTATTCCTTGAGATTAGAAACTACGCATTAATGGAAGGCATCCCAACACTAAGCCCAAAAAGTATGCAATCCATCATTGAGCTCAGAAATTGCGCAGTCCACTAAGCCGGAAAGTTGCACAGTTCCCTAGAATTACGCAATCTTTCCCGACATTGTGCATGGAAAGTTTCCTTGAAAATAAAAAAGCAGAAAACTAAAAAAAAAAAAAAAAATCCCTAGAAAGTAGGGATTCATCATTAGTTTCCTAAAGGTGTTGCAATCCCTATTTTTAGAAATTTCTAGCAAGTTTAGCTTTTTCCTTGATTTTAGGCATGTGTTTCATAAACCTAATTCGCTAAAATCTATTTAATGGATGCCTCTAGAGTTAATTTATACATTTTATCTTGGAGCTCTAGCATTCCCGAGGAGAGCAAGGAACCTTCAGTGGAGTTTTCGTCACTTTTTTGGGTGAGTTTTTCTTTTTTCTTCTTTTGTTGCTTTTTTCTATCTCTTTTTGTCGTTTTGATTCTATGAGTGTTGTTTTTCTTGTTTCTCTTTGTGGTTACTGGTGTTTTGTATTTTATTAGCTTTTAGAAGTGTTTTTTTAGTTTTTCGTTTTCCTTTCATAATTGTCGCATTTATTTTCTTGTTTTTGCACACAGGCAATCGTCGTCGTGAGGACTATCATCACACATTTGTTTCTCCTCTTGTTTGTTAAGCTTCTACACTTGATTTACATTGATTCATCTATATAGAGTTAGATTTCCATTTAAATTCACATCATCAATTAGATCTTCTTGTTTCCCACACTTGCACCTGGCAGATCCTCACTTCCTTGGCTGTATTTTGTAATTCCCAATTGGGCATTGTGCAATTCAGAATCACAACTGGAAGCTTGGCCTCTTATACTACGTAATGCAGAGAATAGGCTGGCCCAACTACACATTGCGTAGTTCCAGGCCTCAGTCTATCCATTGGCCACAGAGACAGTGCAATCCATAGTCCCTCCCAACCACTACATAGGTTGGGGCCTCAGGTTGTCCCTTGGCCACTAGGAACACACATTGTGTAGTTCCCACTACTAGTCTCCCTCACTTGCATAAGAGAAAACCACAATTTTTCTCATCATTGCACCGATTTGCTGTCTAATTTTTACTATGAAGATGGATTTTCAAAAGGCTAATTTTTGCTTGCCATGAGTGTCTTTTTTGCCCCAGAGGTGCCGCAATTTGTGAGAACTTCTCTATAGAAATCATCGTTACCATGACACCCAAGTGAATTTCTTCAAAAGATACCACTGAGATCAGTACCGAGGAAGAAATTGAGCAAACACTAGTAAAGTTGTTAGTATACTTGGACACTCAACTATATGTAGAAAAAAAATCAGATCTTATGGCATAAATTTAATGAATATTTTTTAGAAAAGGACTTTGCAACAAATCTAGAGGACCTCCAGGTATACATTAATGTCCACAGATTAGTGCTACACATGGTTTCATGCAAATATCTAGCCTTCCCATTTGCAAATGTCATCAGCTGGATTGTCTCACATATTGATGTGAAGACCATGAATTTGAGCAGTACCAGTGGATGGAGGCTTGTTACTTTTATGGCAACAAATTATCAACGTATGTATCATTTTCCCAAGCCAGAAGCACACATGGATTCAATTTTCTATGTCATTAACAATAATGTGATCACGAGGGATGTTGTTAAGAGCTGGGTGAAGGAGCCATCAAAGTTTTGACATACTCCCACCAACACATATAAGACAAGGTCTCTCAACGGGGTTTATTAGTTGCTGATCATATTAGCTTGTAGAATCCATGGTCAAGAGAACACATAGACCTTTCTGAAAGGGTTGGATATCCTTCTAAACCAGATTGTGAACAATGGGAAGCCACTCAACTAGTTAGATTTGTTGGCTTGAAAATTATGGATCCATGTAGGCAACACCCTGAATCCTCCCAAGGGCGAGCAAGCGAGATTATATATGTCTCCATATTTTTTTGGATGCAATATGTGCACATAACACATTCCCTGGTATGAAATGGGCTTGGTCACCTCGAGAAATTGCCATGCACATCTACTGTAAGTGAATCTCAGATTACAACTATCGAGGGGTTATAGAAAGTCTAACTGATCACTTCCTCATTCTGCTATACATTATTATCTTTGAGGAAGAACCACCTTGCATGTCACTGCAGAAATGGAGGAAATATAAAAAATCGTAGATTGGTTTGCCTCACTGGATGGCAACTTCCGTAGAGTGTTTGACAAATAAAAGTTGTCGGATGTTTTACCAAGGTATGCCATTGACAAGCTCATCATGCAAGAAGTGTCGTATCATCTTGCCACATTGTTATCATCTACTTTGTATAGGATGAAGAAATCACCATGGCCAACTCTTCCTATGAAAATTTGGTTGCACGAGATAAAAAGCCTAAAAGTTTTTGGTACTGAAGGAAAGGTGATAGAGAAGTTTGCATTTGGTACTCGAGACTTTAATCTGTATGATCCCCTTGGTATTTGCAAGAACCACTATGCGAGAATTCACATTTCATTAGATGGAGGAGGATCCATGGAAGAATTGCTATAATGAATCCAAGACTCACGATTCGTTCAAATTTTTAGGAACTTCACAGGTCACTCCACAAAAGGAAAAAAATCCAGAGGTAGTGTTGGTGTCCAAGTGTGAATAACTATTCAACCCTTTTCCAAATTTAATTTATCTATTTGGGTGCATATATTATTTCAAGGTAACACGCAAAGTATATGCAGGTAACAATGACACAATCCAATCACCAATCTCAGATTTAATAACTGAGTTAATTAAAGAACCACTGTGACAGTAAATAAGAATGAATTGCAGAATTATAAAAGAATTCACAAAAATTGAAATAAAGTACTGTAACATCAATTGAAATAAACCAACATAAATAAAATAACAACACATTGAAATGATGCAGCACTTGATCAGAAGAGTGGGCCCAACTCTCTGACCAGGGTTGTGATGGATTCACAACTTATAGAGAGAACAACAAAATAACCTTCATTCAATAAATTAAGTTGTATTATGTTACAATATTACTCTCTTGCACAGCTAACCCGATTCACAACATTGAAACCCTTCTTATACAATTGTTCATAGAAAACCGTTCTCTAAATTTGGCATCTAATGTTTACAAATATACAATTGTTGAAACAACCAACTAGTTGCTAAGAGAGAGAGAGCAAGAAAGGTCTCGAATGGCCTGGAATTTTTTATGTTGTTACAATGTTGCCAAAATGGTGCTGTAACCTTGGAGTTGCTTCTATGATTTTCATATGCGACCTTTGACCACTGGATTTGTGGAAATGACAGAATTAGTAACTCGCGTAGGTAAAACCCCATGACTATTACTTCATTAATTAAACATTACAAGAAGACAATTGAAGGGGGTTTACCTTGTGCATTTAGAGCGATTAGTGAATATTATTGATACAAAGGGGTGAGAGAGAGAGTGAAAATGGAGGGAAAAAGTATACAGATTTGGTAGCCAACAAGTAGCATGAGTAGAGGGGAAAACCCCATGCAGGATAAAGGTAAATAAAAGGTTTCCCATAGTCCAAGGGTAGAAATAAGCTACAAGATGGGAGCGGATCTAGTTGTTACAAAAGTGGCTTTAGCAATTGAGGTACAAAGGAAACAAAGGATGAAGAGAGTAGAATGGAGGAAGAGTGAAGAGTAGCAGAGGATGTTGCAGGAAGAAAAGAAGAAGTAAGAACAAGAAGAGAAGAAGAAGCAGGAAGAAGAAGAAAGGAAATGCGCAATAGTAGAATAAACTGCGTGAAAAAAAGATGAAGAGAAAGAACATAACCAACCACTAGTAGAGGAGGAGGGAGGAAAAATGCAAGATCAGGAGCTTGCTTAGAAAATTGAGATAATGATAGAGATTGATGATATGAAGGTGGAATTAGAGTTGTAGAATCAGGATTTTGACTTGATGACTAGCACATAATAGGTCGCTATTCAATCTCTTCCACTTCTGGCATCAGAGTCAGCTCCAGGAAAGAAAGGGCACGTTATTCCTCTTGACGATGATCCAGTTATGGACACGTAAAATCTGTCGTACGATGAAATCCAGAAGAAGATTGTACAAGTGTGTAAGAATAATTTTCTAGATGATCTTGAATATCCTACTTTTATGAGAGAAAGGGTGATTGTGGTGAACACCAAGAGAGATCCCGAAGCTATTTCCTCTACCAACTTGGCCTTCTCAAGTGTAGAAAATTCGTATACTCAGTGTTTTATTTCCGAGAATAAGCAATAAGGAAAGAACTTGTAGGCTGCCAGGAAAGAGGTTGAACAACTCTATGTAGTAGCTTAGAACGTAACTTCCACACAGGTCAACTTGGAGGAAATGAAGGCAAAGGTACTTCATGAAGTATTGACACTTGGAAATGCCATGTGGTATCTATATGAGGAGATGGTTATTGTGTATAAGGAATTTTTCTACGTGCTTGGCTTGCAACAACAGTATAAAGACTTCATCAAAACTCTTAGAAATGTGCAAGTTACAATTGTTGCAATACATGAATGTAAAATGTGATACAAAGGGTCACCGCTTAAGTGTGGTAAGAATATGAAGCCACAAGAAGAGCTAGAGAAAGCAAGAGTGCTGATGATGATCCAGAACAACAAGAAACTCACCTCTTTCATTGGCAAGATTTGGACCTCGTATGCACAGATATACAACAATCTCGATTCCTTGGTGAAGACCCACAAGATCCCATCAGTTGGCTCACTCGCTGAAGCCAAATGTAGGAACCAGGTTAGAAAGGAGGTGAAGGGATAGTTGGAGCAACTGAGACAGATTTCCACCAAGGAGGACTCAGAGGTGAACATACACAACATGCACCACTACATTGGTGGTCTTTTCCAAGTGTGGACAATGTTTATCATGCTTAGGACGGAAATAGAATATGAATCCAAAACATTGTATCCAGATGCAATGGAGCCAAGAGTCTGCTTCCAGCTAGACACCATCACGCGGTTTGGGGATGTCATTACACAGTACTGAGCTTGGCACCAATACATGACTGAGAAGCATCAAGTGGAAGTTGTTGAGCTAGAGTTTTCCCCAAACTAAAGCATCATAGTTTTTTTCCTTGTTAGGATGTCAAATTATCTCTACCCTATTTTTGCTTATATGGGTATGAGTGTAAAATGTAATATTATTTGTAATTAATTATAAAGTGGAATTCCAAGTGTTAGTATTGGAATGCTAAGAGCCATGATGTAATGTAATGAGTTATTTTGTAAAGAAGTTGAAGAGTAATGAGGGTAGTCTTAAGGTCACAAAGGGGAGTTGAAGGGTCACCCCCTCTTATTACAAATAGAACCTCATAACTCAAGTAAAGGGCTTTTGGTAGCCAATCTTTTGGCTAGGCTTAGGATTAGAAAGATCTTGGGAGTTTTGTGAGAGCCCTAGTTTCTCCGTAGCGTAGAGGGAGTATACTTCTTTGGAGGAGCAGATGTTTCTGACTTCTTTTGGCGCAACAATAGCAATAGGGTTGAGACCCTAGGTTCGGGTGGAGGGGCCAACAAGGCTCCACTATAGTCTACCAGAATGCTGACATTTTCACCATACCCAGAATGGGTAAGGAGTCTCACCTGAGGCGTGCTACGACTTAGTTAGATGGGAGTTGAAATTTTGTATCAGGGAGAATCATATTAGAAAATTAAGAGCAGATATTACTGAATCATTCTACAAGGATGTCAGTTCGTGACAAGCCATACATGCTCTAACAGAGAGACTACTTAAATATGCACATACATAAAAAATTTAAAGAACCAGAATAACATACAACTAACACACGATGGTCCCAATAACAATCTTCATCATTAATCAAAGTGGTGAATACATTACATCAGGACCAAGGCCTCTTTCTAAACACATAGGACTCTAATTGAACAATACACAAGCTTATGGAATGAAAAGTATAGAGAAGTTCACATAGCTCTGCAAAAAAAATAGTAACAACATTAACAACAACCCACTTTTTGGTTCTCCTTTGACTTGTTCTTCTTTCTCTTTGTGTTGGGTGCGAGATCCCCCAAGGGTAGTTTTGGGGCTTAGAGCCTAGATTTTGACCAAATCTGATGTAAAGTCTCTGTGTTTCGTGGCATGGAGTGCGAATATTGTAAATGAGTCATAGGTTTGTCTTCCGTCATTTTTGTAATGTAATGTTGGCTTTAGAAATCTACCCATGCTCTGCGGACCATGGAATTGTATAAATAGAGTGAGGCTTTAAGTTGTAAAGGAATGGTAGTCATGAATGAAGGATGAAAATTGAGTCTTATCTAAGTGTCGAGTCAAGTCTTTGGGTCATAGAGTAGGAGAAGGCTCTGCAGCTGAGTGTGTAGAGGCCTAGTAGTCTGCAGCTGAGTGCATGGACCCCTGTAGCTGAGTGCGCAGGGCGGGTCGAGTCTGTAACCTTTGGAGAAGAAATAAAGAGAAGTTTTACATTATTTCTATGTATCTTTTTCCTGTTTTGTGCATTGAATGTATTAGATATAAATTGCATTCTATTGTCTATATGATGCACAAACTTATATGAATGTGTTGATAAAGTGAATATAAGATAAAGCATTTGTTTATGTGAAGATAACTAACTGTTATAAGAAGATAAGTAAGCTATATGGTATAACTTGGGGAAGTAGCGCAGATCATTGCTAGGGCATCGCAAAGTCACCTTAGCACCTGGTGAGGGCTGCACGAAGGTGATTATAACAAATCGCGAAGGCCTCGCAGGTCAGGATAGTGTGCGAGGTGATCTGTGCAAAGGTATTCATAATTGGACTAAACCGACCCTTCAGACATCTCAAGGGTGTGGAAACTTGGTTCCAGCATCCCCCCATACTGCTTCGGGTGAGACCTCAGTCCACACTCCATAGGTTGTTGCTGAAAGGGCCAGTAGTATAGGGATTTGTTTGGCTAATTAACTTCAAACCTGGGTTAGGCCCCCTCAAGCCAAAAAATGGTTCCGTTGTCAAGACCGAAATCTGCATAGTGATGTCTAATGTCATATCATTGGAATCCAACTAAGAAGGAAATTGAAGGTTTGTTGGATAGAATAATTAATGAGTTCATGGCGCAGAAGAACAAGAATCTGTGACTGACAAAAGGATAGTGGTTAGACGGCTACCTGTACACAAAGGTCCACGAAATATTTTTCACATCTTTCCCTACTGAGATGTACAAGTGGATCGCGAAGCTAGAAGATAGCTAAGGAAGGTGGAAACTCGACAATCCTATTGTGTGGACCCCAAAGTTGGTGCGCAGATTGGAAGCATTGAAGGATAAGATCGTGTGCGCTGTTGATCACTGGCTTGATTAGATTACAGGAGGATTCATTACTGAGTTTGCGGTAGATACTTTAGCCAGCTATAGCGAAGCAGCGATGCTTTCTCAAAGGACCGCGAGGTAAGTACGTAAATTCTCTGAATACTTGGATTAAAATGCTATTGTGTGAAAAGAGGGTTATGCAATTACCTTGATGTCCGGAGCTATGTGAAGTGGAAAAACCTACAGAAACGAAGGAAGTAAGGGACCAAAGAATAGCCCTTTGATTTCACCTCCGCGTGGGGACGAGGAAGAGCTCGCGAAGGTCTCACCATGAAGTGTGATTAAATTGATAAGGTAGAGGATTCCACGCATACCACCCCCACCCACATGACCACCAGTTTTACCCCCTTCACCTCCATCTTCACCCATACCATCTCCGCTACCATTGCGAGCCAATATGGCAAGCATGATAAAGTTGCCTATGTTCAAGGGAGTAGGAAATGAAGATCCAGACTAGTTTTGGTTCGTGATAAGAGCCATATGGGAAGCACAAGGAGTTATAGATGATAATATAAAGAAAGCAACGCTAGTCAACGCTCTGTAGGATCATGCGTCGACCTAGTATATTAAGCATTCTAATGACAATCTGAATGCGGGAATCATGAATATCCAAATTGTGCTAAATAGAGAATTTAGCTGGCTGAAGTCAGAAGTGCAGTCAATCATTGGATTCAAAGGGATCATAATGCTACCAAGTGAGACTCCTTGGGAGCTGGATCAAAGATTGAAGTCTATGATTTGTGAAGCTAAATGACTTTGACAGATGGACAATACCACAAATGATTTGTGGCATCGCTAACGCCGCATTTGAGGAATGCGCTATCGCAACATAGGTTAACGACTCAGGCATAGGCCTTGGAAATCGCGATGAGGCTGCATGAAACCCTTATATAGGATCCTAACTTGGGAGTTCAACAGATCCATGCGCAGTTGCAAAACTTATGCCTTGAGATGCAGAGTCTGAAACAGGACAGGACAGGCTGACCAGAAGTGTGTGAAGAGGTGTGGTGCGTAAAATGTAAGGGTCAGGGGCATGATAAGGACCACTTCCCTGTGTTCACAAATTACCTCATAGGATGAGGACCATTATCGTTAAGGCCGGAAGCATAAGCAGGACCTAGCATGACACCTGCTTTGTGGTGCGCGATTTGTCAAATAGGAGGAAAACATGCTACGGACAACTGCCATTTGTTATATAAATACATGCAGAATTCCCAACAATTGTTCTGTAATTTTTGTAGATTGGTTGGACATGATGAGTGAACTTGTAGAAGCTATGAGCTGATGATGGATATAACTCCCACCTATAGAGTTCAGGCTGAAATGCAGCCCCTAGACCTGAATGTAGGAGTGGCACGAACCAAATTTCAGGGGCGCAGATGAGGCTGAGGTGGAGGAGGACCTGGAAGAGGTCGCGGATAGATGATATGCTACAATTGCAGAGGGCTAGGACATTATTCCCATGATTGTACGAATCCAACACGTCCATCATGTCTGTATTGTACCTTATTTGATCATGAGACGGAGGATTGTCCTACGTTGATAGCTAGGATACACAACAAGGGAGCGCTACTACCTCCCCCGACTTAGAACCTGCAGATGATGAGGTATGAGCTGCGAGGAAGATCCAAATGTGAACATTGTGCTCCAAAGTGGAATCACGATGGGAGATGATAAAGGAAAACAACCCAAAGATAGTACCTAGGTTCGCAAAGCTCTGGAGAAAGAAGCAGATTTTGATTTGGAGCACACTAAGGAAACCTTCATGGAAGCTAAGAAGAGCTTTGCTAATGCCTCCACTTCAGAAAGTAAATATAGAACAGAGCAGAAATGGACCCATCTAAGCTTACAACATTCTTGGAAACATCCGTGAAGATACTACATGACAATAAGGCTGTAAAAGGATTGCAGGAACTCATTAACAGATGCGTTGGGACAGCGCCAAGAGAACCAAGCGTAGTCCGCAAGATTGGAAAACATAAGACTAGGATAGGGAGAGAAATAAGGCTAACCGAACAAATTGGAGAATATGAGATGGACCAAGTAATTCTGGGCTTAGGATCAGATGTGAACATTTCGGCAAAGTAGACATGGGAGTGAATGGGGAGGCCTACGCTACAATGGTCTCCTATTCAGCTGCAAATGGCGAACCAGCAAAAGATATTACCCATGTGGCGATTGCAGGGAATCACCATGGATATTGAGGGAGTGAGCGTGCTAGCAGAATTTGAATTGATAGAGATTGTTGATGACAACAATCCCTAGCCCGCACTCTTAGGAATTGATTGGGACACTGACATGAACGGGGTGATTAATCTGAAGAAGCACAAGATGATTTTTGAGAAGAAGCCTTTCTGCATAGTTACACCCTTGGACCCTGCAGAAGGATCACACTATATAGAGTGGGTGCATGACTATGAAAGTGGCGATGAATTGGATTGCATCTACAAGGTAACCACACGAGAGCAAGACTAGGTAAATCCCATTGCGGATGGACAAATTTCATGCGAGCGCGAAAGCTCCTGCACTTCAGATTCAGATGACTCAGAGATAGAGCGATGGCAGAACCAGTTACATGATGTAACCATGCTGAACTGTAATATGATGAAAAGATC
The DNA here is from genome assembly GCA_031772625.1 of Pinus tabuliformis. Taxonomy (NCBI): domain Eukaryota; kingdom Viridiplantae; phylum Streptophyta; class Pinopsida; order Pinales; family Pinaceae; genus Pinus; species Pinus tabuliformis. Next base: position 1,203,206,961 of record CM062816.1, read on the forward strand.
GCTATGTTGCGTATTGACAGAAGTGTTTGATATGCCTACTTATGATGGGTTAAGTGAGGTGGATACTTTCCTAGATAAGTTTGGAAGGGAGGTACCGGAAAAGCAATGTTTCCAGGCCTTGAATTGGGTACTGCGCGCTACGCCTGCAAGGTGGTGGGGTACGCACATGAATATTTGAAGATTGGCATGCATGTAGGAAAATGTTGCGCTCGCGATTTGGGGATCCTAGAGTGTGATTGACAGATAAATGCAATGGGTAGGATAAACCGCGTGCACATCTAGCTAGGTGGATGCTAACACATGGAAAATAACCTATGCAGATGCACATGAAATTTGCATTGCGAGATATGGTAAATAAGCATGTGTTGGGGGGAAATTGTGCAAATGACTCCTCAAGTTGGAACGACAAAATGTGGAGAGAATGATCACGCAGAAGGTTATCCACGCGGAAGCATTTAACGAAGTGTGCAAGCACTGAACAAGATATGTAATGCGCAAGAAAGTGATTGGGACCTGTGAGTACCAGCAGTTGTATGGGTTTATAGGGCGATGTGCAAGAAACTAACGGAATAGATGCCTTCTAGGCTGGCCTATGGAGAAAACGCTGTAATACCAATGAAGTCAATCATGCCTAGTCCACACATAGTAGCGCCCGTGGATATGACGGATCACGGAGCTTTGGAAGAAGGGATCGTGCAGTTGGAAGAGCTCAAAGAAGAACGCTTGGGACCTAATGAAGAGACCCAATAGAGTAATCTTAGGCTCCAAGAACTCATGAAGGAAAGAGTTTGTTTAAGGGCGAAAAGTACCATGACAAAAGAAGAAGTCAAGAAGCTTGAGGAGGGAATAGAGAATGACTTTCTTGATAAAAGGGTTGTGGTGATAAGATAGGAGGCGTACGGTTCCATTGACAAATTTAGGAGCTACTGCCAAGAGTTTATTAGTGTGATGCCTTGGATCGGGCCGTATATTACTAAAGGGATCACTGATGGTGCTGTGATATAGATGGAAAAGTGCACGATGTAGATAGTAAAGCTAAAAGGCAGACTTTTCCCAGGAAAAGTGATTGAGGGTCGATTGAAGCCGTATATAGGTGGCCTGGCCACCTGACTAGTCGTGGGAAGCACAATCTTAGCGCTCCAGGTAGTTGGAAGGAGGCGTGGGACTATAAAATACTTTGCCTAAGATTTGCATGATGACAGGACTGCGCGCTAGAGCGAGGTGTCACAAGGTCCGCGACAACGCAAGGGTAGCTGCGCTGTCATGCGGGTTGGATAGAAAGTGACTGTTATAGTCACTATTCATGATGTGATGCTTGGTTTGAGACCAAATGGAGTGGGCGATAGGCATTTATGGTAGGCTTTATGGGCTAGATTTTGGAAAATCTGCCACCAAGGGAGCATTAATGAATCGGATTTGGGGGCAACGATCGAATTCAAATTCAAAAGGCGCTATAAATTGCAAAGGGCTACCCAGCAAACAACACTTGGCTGTTTGAGAATTGAGCTATTGCACGCCCAAAGATCTATGAACCCAGATCTATTTGATGTTTTGAATTTGAATGCATTGTTTGAGCACTTACCTAAGCCATTGAGAGATTTGTGGAACAACAGTATGACCACACCAGAGGAGGCCATGGATATCAGAAAAATTACCTTTGAAGAGGTCATGCAGGTTGTTAGAGTCGGTCTTGTCAGTCCTCCGTCAGAGATCAAAACTCTTTCTGCATTTCATTTTTAGGTGTCTCGCTCCATTCATTCAGCTACATTCCACTAGGGGCATGCCATAACCTGACGAAAGGGCCTTATGATTCATTCCCCTCATGTCTTGTACCTGCTGGCGTAGGTCTTTTCATCAATGTTTATTAAAGTCCATGACAGTCAAGGTTTGATCTTTTAATGGGAAAAATTCATTTCGGTCATTAAGTCTAGGGATTAGTCATTAGGTCTTCAAACAATGTCCAATAAAGCCAACAAGGCCAGAGGGAGGCTCTTATAAAGCTATGATTCAAAGATTTTCATCGTCATGTTGATAGAATACAACTGTTCTTCAAAACCCTGTTTTGAATAAAAGTCAACAATTTGTCTTGCGTAAAAATTTTCAAAAGTTTCTCAGTGGATTTCTCCAAGCGCAGCCCTGGTCTCCTTAGCCAAATTCCATGTCGGCTACCCCTGCAAAAAATTGCCAAAAAATTTCATCATTTTAGTCAAAGAAATCAAAAGGAAGTGTGAAAAGTAGAGTTGTATTAATTGTGAAAAAGTGTCAAAGTGAAAACATTACAAAATGGGTTTTGGAGGAAGAATAAATCAAATCCAACTCTTGCAACATATTTCTCCAAGTTATATAAATCATTTGTGTCAAGTTACATTCATAAATCTTATAGAAAAATCGAATTGGAGGTTGAAGAGCAAACAACAGTTTGAAAGGGCCATGACTGTGTTAAGAATTGGAGCGCGACACATAGGTGGAGGAGCGCAGCGCACATAGAGCACGCGACGCGCTGGGGATATTCACCCAGTGTTAATTTGAATGGGCACGACGCACACAGAGAGCACAGTGCACTGGGTTCTTGGCGCGGCGCATATACACAGAAGCTCGATTTTGCTCAGAATTTGCAACCAATCGCCTTCAATCCCTTTAATTTGCCAGGTGGGATCAATCTCTCAGTGTTTCATCCATTTTTATGTTAGTATGATGATAGTAAATGGCAGCTTATGGTTTCACAAAAAATCTTAAATCGTACCACTTAAAATCATCAAAGAAAATGTTGTGAGGGTTACAAAGTCATTGTGTTGGTGCCAAGGTTCTTCCCCCATTTCAGTTTTCCTTCTTGTCCTCATTCCATTCTTCCCTATTCCACTTTTTCCATTTATCCCTATCCTAAAATGCTACTAAAATCCTATTCCCTATCCCCTCCTCACATTTTTCAAAGGTAAAACCCCAAACCCTACCCCATATAAATTTTCCTAACACCCCAAACCCTACCCTATGTCAAATCTCCTAAACTCGCTACTCCCTAAATAAAATTCCTCCTCATAGTCCCTAATCCCTTCATATTATTCCCCTTCCTAATAGTCCCTTGTTGCATTTTCCCCTTGGTGGCAGATTTCAACACATCAAAAAGAGCAGTTCAAGCATAGTTCATACACAACAGTCATCTTGTCTTCATGGTATTTTGTATAGTAGTCATGGCATCTGAGCATTCATCGGACTATGAGGTGGGAACCCAAAGTGACTCTCCCTTGGAAGAACAGGCACCCTGGAGGCCTCACAAAAGTGGCAGACATGTTAGAGAGGAACCGACCACCCTTACAGAATTGCAGGCCTGCCCTCTTGCTATGTCATGTTTTCAGCATCAGTCATGCTATGCGTTTTGTCAAAAGGTGGCAAGTGTACAATTTCATCATGAGTTGGCTCATCTTCTTGTGCTGCACTTGCACGGAGATCAAGCTATCTTAGCTGGTGTCATCTTCACACTTACACCAGAATCCGTCTCATTGGTAACTGGTATACCAAACATTGGTGAACCATGGCACAAGAAAAAGAAGATTGATCGACAGCATTATGAGCCATACATCAAAACCAGTTTCTTAAGGCATCTCAAGGGAGTGTTCCCATTCCGGTATCTGAAAGATGAATATGCTCCACTAATGAGATTGATAATGAAATATTTCAGCTGTGAGGGGCGATTCTCTCGTCTTTATGCTTATCACATCAGGTTTCTCATGCATTTCACCAGGGTACAGATGATGAACATTTTGTATTTCATTTTCCAGAACATAGAGAGGATGACCACCTTTATACAACACAAAACACCTCAGCAACAACTTAACGGTGTCTATCATTTTGCTCTTATTAAGATTTTGGTGGTTCATCAGCTTGGACTGCAGGGCATCACTTGGGATGATTTCATTTCGCGTGATTTCTTCAGAGCTTCACAGGGAGTAACAAAGGTTAAGCATGAGGGTGAACCTTCTCATCGGTATGAGTGCCATGAGACTGCTAGTGTGCCGGTTTTCATCACATATCAGAAAGGCACCAGACATTTGTTTGCAGCGGTAAAGCGAGTGTTATCTCCACCCAGGGTGGAAGGGGCCTCGCTTCCTCCATCAGTATCACAGGAACAGGACAAAGGCAAGGAGCCAATGCAGGATGAGGGGCCTTCAGGTGAACAAGAGATCGAATCCGTTCTCCATCATGATGATGATACAGATACAGATCCGACAAGTGCGCAACTTAAAGAGATCATCCAGGAGCAGCAAACATAGATTCAAGCCTTGTCCCTTGATTTGGAAAGAGCCAAATGGAACATGAAATATTTGGAGCAGAGGAACAAATAGCTGGAGGATCAACAAGCGATCATGGAGCTACAAAACATTCGTGAGCATCGCCAAGCCTCACAAAGGAGAAGAGTTGAGCTCACGTCATTGGAGCAAGAGATTAATGAGGATCGGGAGGCCAATCTCGAGAGAGTTAACATACACTTAGAGAGGCTACTGGACAAGGCCGATAAGGACCATGCAGTGCTGAGACACATGGCTTTCCACTACATGGCGCGAAACAAAGTGTGCAAGGCCCGAATCAGGAATTTGAAGGCGAAATTGAGGAAGGCAATCAAGAAGCAAAAGAGGCAAAGGGATCTTGATCGAATTCAGATATTGGTTGAAGCCTCTTTGGCCTAGCATAACACTTGATAAGAAAGCTCTAGCCCAAATTTCAAGAAATTTGGGGCATTTTTGGTGTTTTTGGAAATTTTTGTGCAAAAAACAGGGTTTTTCTCCCTGTGCGCCGCGCCACCTGGCGCGCGCTTACAATAGGGAGCTCCAAATGACAAAAGGTTTACATTTTTGGATTTTCCATGGAAAATCATGACTATTTGTGCATGTCCAAGAAGTTTGGGCCAGTTTTGAGTCCTCAAGAGGTCAAAAACACCCAAAAAATGACCTCTCTGCCCCTATTTTGACACACAGGAAGCAGTCTTGGGACATTGTAGTTTCAGAGGGGCCAATAGGCACCAAATTCAGAAATTCCACTTGGGTTGGAGAGTAGACAGGCAGGGATTTGCAACAAGCACACTTGGGCTCAATTTGGACTTCGGAAAGTGCCTAAAAACTAGCTCCAAAGTAGCGCGATGCATACAGTGTTTGGCGCGGCGCACAGAGACCCAAAGGCCAAAATCGCTCTCGCTTCGCAAAATTTCGATTCACAATTTTCTCCAAGTGGGCCCACTCATTTACAATAAATTTTTCCCGACATTAAAGGAAAAATTTAAAAATCATTTTTGGCTTCTAACTAAGTGGCCAAATGAAGGCGAACAACCACCCACAAAATCTATGCTCATATCTGCTTTTTTCTAATTGGTCCTCATAGAAAATTGAATGTAACTGCTGATGATTGGCTCTTCATTGCCTGCGTTGATCAACCTTCCCATGGCAAAGATTATTTATTGTATTGAGATTCATTTTGTAAAAGGTTGGAATTTCTGGGAAACTATGGGAGATAAACCCAGTCACTCACTGTACATTTTGACAGAGAATTAATGAAAGATTGTAGCTCTAGTTCATGAGATTCCTGTGGGGTGAGTTTAGAAAATGTATCTTCTTTATGTTTCATATGTATTTCATTATGTTTCGTATTTTCATTCATATTCATTTCCAGTGAAATATTTCTAAGTAAAAAGGTAGAATTCAGTGTGCTGCTCTGCCTTGGGATAGTTTTCACGTTCTATGTTTTCTTCTGTTGAAAAGGATTCATGTATTTATGCCATTTTCACACTCTCAAACAATCTCTCCACTTCAAGTTATTTCGAATCTAATTGCTAGACTTTCCACCTGTCTTGCCTCACGAAATAATCTACGTCTTTGAGTTAAATTCTCTGCTCATGCTGTTCCTTGGTCCCACACATCCCAGAAAACTTAGTCATTTGTCAAAATACCTCTATCACATCCATTTACCTAGCCTGAAATCAGTATTCATTTTTAAGTCATCTCAGACCCTATTGTTTATTTTCCTGAGTGTGACTCAGAGAGAGCCCTCTCATGTTTTGGTAGGGCTAGCTACCAGACCAAGCGTGGTTTGTGGTTACCGTGAATGTTGCCTTCCTTTAACCTAAGGAAAATTTAGGTGCTAACACAGGCCATGACTATAGGATATGCCCAAAAGAGCGCTGGGATAGTCGCTAAAATCCATTAATCACCGCGCACGCCGAGACTGAAGAAAGATAAGTAGCCCATGGTCTCGGTGCACGTGTCCCTTAGAAACCTGTTGCAAACTAAACTGACTATGGAAGAGAAGGGGAAAGCTGTTAATCTGGAAACTGATGAAGAGGAGGAAGACCTTGAGGAAATCCTTGTCGAAGAGGAGGAGGATGAAGACATGGAGGTGGAAACTAAAGACGCGGAACCTCTAACCAGGCTGCTCATGTATCTTCCTCCATGGAAGGGAAAGGCAAGGGTGCCCAAGGACCTAGATGAGAGCAAGAGCTCTCTGCACGCTCTGCTGCTACCTGACGATATCATTTTTGAAGGAGAACACTTGGGATAGGTGCCGAGTCTAAAGTTTGAAGGCTATGATCTTGCGAACCACAAAAAGTTCCCACACTTGGCAACTATGAAGCTCATGAAGCCTACGAAAAACACTGTGGTGGGAGTCATAGAGTTGGAGCCACACAAGTGGTTGCATGGAGTAGAGAAAGCAGGGTTGTTGAACCTGCTTTGGGTGTCGCATTATCAACATGCCCCAGTAACTATATTTGTCATTAGGAAGGTACTTTTCTTGGTGCATGATGGGTGTCTATGGCTAGAGGAGCCCATCCCCATCATGGACCACCTGATTCATATAAATACCCAACTCCCTTGCAAGGGGAAGGACCCAATGGATATTCCAGAGGGTCAGAGCACTAACTTGGCCATCACAGAGGCCATGAAGGAAAAATTCAAGATGGAGAAGAACAAAGATGGTACACGATCTCCTGTATCAATAATAAGGTAGTCAAAGTTTCGACCGAGATTTTGGTTGGCAAGGTTATGTGGAAGTGCCACACGGATGAGGTACCCACGTCGGTGGTAGCACTTGTCGCGTAGTGTGTAGAGGGCATACAATTTAAATGGTCAGAGTACTTGTGCAAGGAGTTCCTAGAGAATTGCCGCGAGGCACAGGAATAGGGGAATACCTTCCACTATGCATGGCTTCTGTTGTCCATAGTGTTGGTAGCTTGGGAGTTGCCTGAGGACAGCCGTTCCCCACAATTGCATGGGATCTTCTAGAGGTACCAAAGTACGTTTCACTGTGGGCCACAAAATATGCGCAAAGGATTCGAGGCAGTAAGATATTTTGGGTGTTCATGGATATGAACATTAGAATGGGGATTAACCACAAGCCGTGGTTATCATCCACTGTCTACAATAGCCTACAAAGCTTCACGGAGTTCAAGGTGGACTTCCATCATGTGTACATCAGGGTGCGCAACGATCCTGTGAGGAAGTGGAATGAACTACCATACCTAACCACAGATGATGTTATATTTGTCGTGCTTGAGTCATGGCCACCGAAGTGGCATGCTCCAGCCATCTCCATGATGGAAGCAGAAAAATTCTGCTACACAATGGAAGAAGGAGGAGGCAAAACTGTCGATGGCGTAGTTGGCAGAGAATAGAAGAAAAGAGGAAGCAGAGAAGGAGCGCGAGGGCTATAAGTTTCCCTCCCCTGAGGAAGAGCCCAAGACAGAGGAAGGTGGCATGGACCCAGAAACAATAGCTACACCATTGAAGTGCTAATGCCTAAGAGAGCAGGTGGAGCCATGAAAGAAGTCGAAAGCTTCTAAGACGTCTTTCGACCCGATCACCCTCACCGAAGGAGATCTCTATGATATAGGGGAGACGGTGCACGGCGTCACCGCGAAGGCCCTCCAACAGCTTGCAGAGGAGAATTATATTGTGTTGGGGGTCTTCCAGGCACATGTACAGGAGTTCCAGGTGCACACTCCTCAGGATGGTACTCTCTCGACCAGCCTTGTAGTAGGGATGGCCATGGCTAAGGAAATGCTGCGTGCCTGCATGACCAACACCATAGTGCTACCAAAGGGGGCACTGGTTATAGAAAATGAGGCCGACAGGCTTATGGTTAGTGTGTTGAATGAAGTAGAGATCAACATGGCTGTGCTCCCTCGGGAGATACTCTATGTCCTACAGGACAGAGTGACTGCAGAACTGCAGGCTATGGAGGACCACACACTACAGGTGTTGAGTGAGCAGAAAATTAATATGGAATAACTGAGCCTGCAACACGATGAGGTAGTGGCACAGAATCAGTAGATGGTGCAAGTGGTTGAGGAGGCCCGCTAGATGGTCCTTGAGTTGGCCATTCCAGCAGAGCCACTAGTAGAGGCGCGCATCTGGAGGTTAGCATCAGGGGTGTGTGAGGTGCGAGAAGAGATGGCTAGGGCTCAGCTAGAGCTGAACCTTCAGATAATAGACCGGTGGTTGAAGGTGCAACCTTCAACTCCTCCTCAGGTAAGGGAACAACGCGCCAGCACCATTACATCGAGGATGGAGGAGATCAGTAGTGCAGTGAAGGACTGCACCAAAATGTTGGAAGAGTCGTTCGAGGTCCTCACCACTCTGCGGGAGGACCCAAACATACAACGCTTAGAAATAGAGGCACGTGAGATGAAGGAATAGTATGATGATATAAAGGGGACCATGGAAACAGTGATCCTTACATAGAGGCTCACACAGATGCAACAGGCTAAAGTGCTTAAGGAGTAGGTAGATGCAACACGACATAAAGAAGCGGTTTTGAAGGCACGTGTCCAGCCTTGGATCGAGGAGGCATTCGTCATTACAACCTCGATCGAAGCCAAGCTCATGCAGATGCAGGGAATGCTAGAGCATATACAAGGAAGCAGTTTAGATATAATGGTCTCTAAACAACGCGTGCAAGAGATATAGCAGGAAGCTTCTCAGTGCGCTACAAATATTGTAGCAGTTCAGATAGAGTTGGGAGGTCTCCGCGCGAAGATCTCCACACCGACATAGTGACTCGAGGGTGAGTCATGATGTTTGTGTTGGGGACTTTTTGGGTGCGGGATCCCCCAAGGGAATTTTTGGGGCTTAAAGCCTAGATTTTGACTAAATATGATGTAAAGACTCCGTGTTTTGTGGGCGTAGAGCGCGAAGATTGTAAATGAGTCATAGGGTTGTTCGCCCTCATTTTTGTAATGTAATGTTGGCTTTATAAATCTGCCCATGGTCAGTGGACCATGGGATTGTATAAATAGAGTGAGGCTCTAAGTTGTAAAGGAATGATAGTAATGAATGAAGGATGAAGAATTGAGTCCTATCTAAGTGTCGAGTCGAGTCTTTGGGTCATAGAGTAGGAGAAGGCTCTGTAGCTGAGTGCGTAGAGGCCTAGTAGTCTGCAACTGAGTGCGTGGACCCCTACATTGGAGTGCGTAGGGTGGGTCAAGTTTGTAACCTTTAGAGAAGTAATAAAGAGAATTACATCATTTTTGTGTATCTTTTTCCATTTTTGTGCATTTAATGTATCAGATATAAATTGAATTTCTATTGTATATATGACGGGAAAACTTATATGAATGTGTTGATAAAGTGAATATAAGATAAAGTATCTATTTACACAAAGATAACTAACTGTTATAAGAATATAAGTAAGATATATGGTATAACTTGGGGAAGTAGCGCAGATCGCTACTAGGGCAGCGTGAAGTCACCTCAGCCTCTAGTGAGGGCTGTGCAAAGGTGATTATAACAAATCGCGAAGGACTCGCGGGTCAGGATAGTGTGCAAAGAGACCTGCGTGAAGGTATTCATAGTTAGACTAAACCAACCCCTCAGACATCTCAAGGGTGCAAAAACTTGGTTCCAGCATCCCCCCATATGACTTTGAGTGAGACCTCAGTCTGCGCTCCAAGAGTTGTTGCTGAAAGGGCCAGTAGTACAGGGATTTATTTGGCTAATTAGCTCCGAACCTGGGTTAGGCCCCCTCAGGCCAACACTTTGAGTGCCAACCTGGACTACTAGTTCCTTCTTAGGATCTCCACCTTCTTCCTTGCTTAGCTGTCTCCACTCCTTAGATGTCGTTTCTCTTTTCTCAATCAGCTGTATCTGTTACTTCCCGCCACCCCTCCACAACTGCCAGTCTTCTGTGAGTTCTTTCATTTTTCCCAATTGTTATTGTCATAGCTCTCTAATGGCCATTTTCGCCACCTGTCACCAAACTTTTGAATTCTCTCCAAAAATTCTTAATTCCTATAAAAATGATAGCGCAATAGGCCCCAACCATAGTCCATTAAATTGTCCCTGAGTGAATCTTTCTTCGGCATCGTCAGTGCTGTTGATGCTTCTACTCTTGGTGCTTCTGATGATGCTTCTGCTAGTGCTACTTTTGATGCTTGTGTTTCTTCTTCCTCTTGGCTACTATATTTAAATGAAGGCACCAATTCAGGGAAAAAGACGATGGACACCTAGTGGAATTGGGTGTAAACATTGAGCGTTGCTTACAAGATTTCTATGATTGCAGTAGCCTGTAAGAGGAACACAAATGTTGCATCGAGATGTGGGTTGGTCTGGCCACATCATCAACAAAGAGTTCCACTATGTATCGATGTCATCACCTAACTGCTACAATGTATTTAGGTGTGTTTGAGCTGGGGGTTAGAGGTCTCAAAGTATTTTCTTTGTCTTGGTCGACTCATCTTCTATATGTTGAATGTGGGCTTCTAGAGCATCTATCTCTAGCTTGATCGTCTTCCCTTGGTATTTGTCTTTAGGTTTTTCTGGCATTGTTGAGGAGATGATTGAATCGAAAGTGGATGGGGTAGAATGGTTGTTTCTTCTTCAAAATACATCCTAACTAGTTGTGAAATTATTGCAAGAGAGTGCAAGCCTCATTTGCATAATTGAAAATGGAGTATTTTAGGGTGGCTGCGTCGGTTATCTTCTACTCTATTTCATTTGTGTATGTTGTGGAAGGGTCAGGAAATGCACTTTTTGTTGCAGCGAGGGTTTTCTTGAGTTCTTTGTTGTCAGATATTAAATCATAGCACGTGGCTTGAATATGGTCGCAACATTCAACCAATGTGCAAGTTAAAAAGTCTTCTGGGGCATTGGTCACAAAATTAGAAATTGAAGGTCACAATACCTAGAATTTTGTAGTGATATGCTCTAGCTTCCCTTGAAGTTGCTGCTTATTGTGGAAAATATGATAACATTCTGTTGTGAGTGCAACAATTTTTTGTTGTTGTTGTTCATGCGCAACATTTAAATCATTGTGCAATGATGCAACTCTTTGTGTGACGTGTTGAATAAAATTAAATAATTAGGCTGAGGCCCAACCCTAGAGATCATCCTAGTGCATAGTGGAGGGATCTTGGAACCATCTACAAGGGATTCCCATTGGTGACAAACTTTTTTGTGTGTCCATGGGGAGAGGTAGCTTGCTGTGACAATTCAGCCAATGGAGGAGTGGTTTGGATGGAAACAAGGAGTGGTGGAATTGAAGGAAAAATGAAGTGTAGTGATATTGGGTTTATAGTGCTGGTGAGTGGCTGGGTAATGATTAGTCCCATACTTAGTAGTGGACTTGACTCTAGCAATAAATACATCATGAAAGTGGTGACGCCATCTCCTCTGGAGACTATCGTGATGGACCAGACAACAGAGTCAGCCTCCATGTCCTTCTTCATTCCCAACAGTGTCCCGGAGGGTATTACGTCTAAAATGGTGGTGAATGTGTATGTTTTATGTGGTGACGGGTTACACGAACTAGGTGATGCAACTAAAGTGGAGGGTGGAATTTCCTCAATGTAGGGTGAGGTGGCATGGGATTGGGTTTCTTCAATGGTGAGATCTACAGTGTGACTAATAGGGGTTGATTACTACTTTTTGGCCCTAACAAGAGGTTTGGTAGCTTTTGAGCCATGGGGTTTTGGGATGATAGGGATAGACTATGAATCGGGTCCTACTACTAGTAGTGTAGCAACTAGAGGAGAAGTAATCAAAGGATCCTGCTCTCTCAAACCTTGAAGCTCAGCAAAGATGGAAATTTAACCTGTTGAGACCCCAATGTTGATGATGGTTTCCTTCAAGGAGCTCATTTGTTTCTTTAGTTTTTTGATGACCAATTGTGGCTCCTCCTTGACCAAGCAATTTATGGAATCTACAACCGTTTCTCCCAGTAGTGGCTGGGTTACCATCCCATCAAAGAAATAGATGTGTTTGTCTTCTTGAATCTCCCCTGCAATTCCTCTCCATGAACCGACCTATGTGTGGAATGACTTAACAGTGAACATAAAATTTTTGGGTCACATGTAGAAGGTTTGGGGGTGAACATAGTACGACATCACCCAAGTTCTCCCATGACTAACACCAAACCAAATCTTTGATGACTATTCATCAAGTAGGGACCTCATAACCCTTTCCACAACCTTGATGACTTCCATCATTTTCTTGTACCAATGGTTCAAAGAAGACTCATTTATTTCCTTACTGCTTGGGTCCCACAAAGTTCTTCAGGGCACGTATCTGAGGACCAAAAGTTGGTCTTCTATGATGGGAGCTAGCTCTTGACCCTCTGGTGGGAACCATTTCCACATTGCCATAGAAAAAACAAGGTATCCATAAATGAAATGAGTCAATCACTTGTAGACATATTCACATGCTTCAAACAATTTATGGAGAAGGAAAGCACACCAATTCAGCTGAGTGCCTTCTACACGGTGCTCCGTAACAAAATTTGTTTCCAGAGTGCACTCATTCTTGGAAAAATGACACATCAACTTCCCCACAATAATGTAGCATGTGAACTTGATTTCTGGGGTGTCGATAAGATCTACGTGTGCTCCCTTTCTTTCTCTCTTTGTATCATACTTGTTGTAGTAATCATCATTCCCTGTCTTGTTTTCTCTTTTGGAAGTTATCTGGAATGCAGTTGAAACCACGTCTCCACCTACCAATAAACCTGTGAGCCTTTGAATGTCCACTGCATCAATTGGGTATTCTTTATCAAGCCAAAGTGATCCTCCATGCATTATTCTAACCAATAAATTTGTGCACTGCATTGTTGCCATTGTCGTCCCAAACATAGGCAGACTTCTTAAATTGAGTAAGTTGGACCGTTGGATTCATCTTAAGTAAGTTTTGACTTTGATTGTTACACCCCCATCCTCCTTTGTGACTGGTTCGGTGTAGACTTCACGTTTCAGGGCCAGAAACTAGAAGGATTTTGAGAGATCGTTGTCAACCAATAGTCTTCGTCATCTTGAAGTGGCGTTGATAGACACAAAATAGAGGGGGCTAGTATTTGATCTTGGAACAACATAACATAGAAAAAGACTGTAGACTAAGTGCCTTTACCACCTTGGCTTCAAACTTTGAATAATTCAACATTGGCATGTAGATTAGGTAGACTAGCTCGACACAACATTTCTGACGAGACCTTCTAATGAATTACTACGAGAACTTTACTTATGCATACTCAATCGTGTTAATCCTACCATCAGCTGAGCTGGACCTGACTTGGATGATGTAGTACTGAAAAAGGAAAGGTGGAGTTGAAGGGTAATTATGTTATCGTGATGGAAGACACTTAGGAATTGATTATTTCTATAATGGGAAATATTTAATGAAAATTCAGGCTAACACCAAAATTATTGTCTAATTATTATGGAAATGACTCTTAACATGTGTTATCGCCCCCTACCATAATTAGTTGCAGTGTGGTGGTAGTGCATCTGAAATTGGAAGAGAAATGGTGAAATTTTTATTCTGAAATGTAAATAATTGACTGACTAGAAAAATAAAAAAATTTATGCGACTAATGATGACCCAACTAAATGACTCCTACCTATGTTCTCCTTTCAAAGATCCAAACAATTTTGAGTAAAATTATTGGATTTGTGGAGGGGTTTTAGGAATGTACCGTTCACCCAACCTACTAGAAATACCCCATCCAGTTGTGTGAGTTTAACAACTCCTGACTCCTTTACTTCCACAACAAAAAACAACTATAACCAATGCATATGCAACTTTATGTGAAACTTCAAGAATTTTCTATTGTATAGCATAACATGTTCTCATACTATGAATGATTTCCTCTTAATATGCATTTCATGCCATGCCTATGCCTTTTATTTTCATTCATTTGTTGGAAAGTTCCCATAAACCTAGCCTCATCGAGCTTCAAAATTTCATATAGTGTCTTCTGAATTGATTCCTCTTCTGTAATATGAGTGGCTTGAGCTATGAAAAGTTTGGGAATAGAAAATTTAGCTGCTACCATAGCCTTCCATCCATACACAATATGGAAAGTTTTATGCTTGTGTAAATGCTTAACAATTTTGCAGTATTCCCAAAGAGTTACTCACACTCTCTCATCCTAATCGTCTTGGTTGGAAGATCATATCTTAGTCAAACCCTTTTTCAATATCTTGTTGAAGGAATATATGATACCATTAGCCTGAGGGTGATATGAGCTACTCCTATGGTGTTGTATCATGAAGTTTTGAAGTAAGGAGGCAACTATTTCATTTATGAAGTGGGTCCCTTTGATCACTTGTGAGACTCTTGGGGAACACAAATCTAGATACAATGTTCTCAAATATGAATCTGGTGGCAGTACTTGTAATACAATCCTTAATCGGTGTTGCCTCTGCCCATCTATTGAGGTACTTTGTTGTGGTGATTATTGTTATAGACATTTTTGGGCACTGCAACCCCAAGCATAAAATGTCCATAAACCAAGGGTTCCTAAGTCCCTAAAAGTGTTGTTCTAACCCCTAAAGGAACAAGGTCAGCTGATTACAGCTTCTCCCAGAAGTTCTCCATGAAAAACTGCTCAGAACTAGTGAAAACAGGATCGTTTCAGCTGCTCCATAGGCAAAGTGCGTTGCATCTCACCTAAGTACACTCTGTGGGTGCGTTGCATTTCAAAAATCCCTTCTATGGGGTGCGATGGGCGAGAAGTGACAAATGGCAGTGTCAATCTGCGAGGTGGAGAGGCATGGAATCTTCGAGAAACTTCTCCTGTGACACTTGCCTCTCTAAATTCGACCATGGATGAGTAAGATATCATCAATCTCCAAGTGGAAGTAAGAACTATCAGAGGGAAGACACTAATCAAATCACAAGCTGACTCATCTCCCTTACAGATGTCTATATATGGATCCTTCATCCCAGAGATCCAGAGGCTGGAATTTTGCATCTTGTAAGGAATCACTGTTGGTTTCTTGAGACAACATCATAGTGTTGGGTGATCTAAGCTTTGTATGAGGTGAAGAAGGGCTTACTTGCTAAGAGGATGATGCTGGGTCAGAACAACTAGTTGTAACTCCCTTGGCTCTTTCTTGATTATCAATAAAAGCTATTCAAGTTTTCCTCCATACTCTTGTGTCATTTATGTTTTATGAATTTGTATGGTCAATTTACATCTGATCCTACATTGTTTATGATTATAGATCCATGTTCTTGTATAGTGTTGTGATACTTTGATCCTACAGGTACTCTGTGAAGCTGGGCGTACGAGGAAGCAAGTAGCGAAGGACTATCAAGAGAGAGAGGAATCGAACTAGGAGATAAGCGCAAGACCGAGGTTGGTCTTCTTTGTTCTTCTCTCATCTATATTTCATAAAGGAAAAACGAAAGTAGCTTTACTTTGTTTGTTTCTAAGGTAGCCACCACACCTTAGTGGGATAAGCAGTTCTGTGTAGACACTTTTCCCTGTAACAAAATGGCGACTCCGCTGGGGAGCAACTAGGTGGTTTGTTTATCTTCCTTGTTGTTTATTTTATAAACTTACAGACGGAGCCTGAAGTCGAGCCAGGTAGCTTTCGAACTACATTTGCTATGCAAATGCAAAGTAGATAAATTCCGCTTCAGTCAATCTCTGGGATTTTTTTATGAATTAAACAACTGATTTACAAACTCTCTAATTGTCGTTGTGGTAGCTCCAGTAACCTCCTTAGATCTACCCCTGATTGTTGGTTTACTGATTACCATTTGCTCGGCCAAAACCCCTAAACTGAACTGCAAACTATGACCCGGAACCCAAGCAAAGTCTCGTCTCTGGCCCAGCGCAGGCTCTGTTCTGTGAATCTGAAATTTAGCGCACTTCTTGAGTGTAGTAGGTGCACTGCATTTCAAGTTCACTGTGTTACAGGTGCGCTGATCAGACTAGGCATTGTTCCTCAATTTTGGTTTCTGTGTTCATTATTTTTAGTTCTATTCATGAGTTTTGTTGTTTGTAATCAGTATATCCCTATTTGAAACCCCTTTCCTTGCTGATATTCTGTCTCCATTGTGCAAAAGAACTGTAAATGTTTTTGTGTATTTGTTGAGTCATTTTTAGTTCTCCTTTGCAAAAAGTAACATAATTGTACTGTCGTTTCTTGATTTGAAAGTGTCACAAGTGTCGTTTTCAGTCATAGGAGAGAGTTTGGTTGCTCTTGATAGTCGATTACCCTGTTAATATTGTATTTGGTCTGAATTTGTAGTTTTTCTAGTGTCGAAAGCAAGTATTCATTTCTGAATCGTAAAGTGTTGTGATTGTCTTCATTTTTTATTTTGAAAAGAAACTTGTTAGTAACTTTCGCTTGAAAAGTAATTCAGATTTGCGCATTAGCTTTCTTTTTATCATTCACATACTAAGAAAGCCGAAAAAAAATACATGCATGTGCATTTGCATTTAGACTGTTTGATTGGTTTGATTTAAGACAGTGCATTTAGTGTGTGCTCTTTTCTCTTTGTGAAAGAATACTGTCTCTCTTTCCTTAGTAGCTAGGATTTTCATTGCACAAAGAAGATAAAAGATTATTTATCATCTTAGATTGCATTTTAGGAATTGTACATCTACATCTCGCGGTGAACCTGAAAGGCAAATTTCTTAAGCAAGATCAACTATAAAATAAATTTAATGAATCTAACAACGCTTTGGAACCTAACACACAACATCTAGAAGTCTAGGCTAGAGACATATTCCAGCGTCGTAAAGCCTGGTAATTGTTGTCCTCACTGATGGTTGGGTGATTCCTCCACTTTGAGACGATAAGTGCCAGTACAGACTTGTGCTCCCATGTACCGTCGAGTATATTTTGGGAGACCACAATAGGCTTAATCCTTTATCCATAGGAAGCCGTGTCTACCGCCCTATTGATTGCAATGCACTGAACACAGCATTCGGGAAGATTGAATGCCGTACCGTAAAAAGTATTCTTTAGTTCTGCGATTGGTTTGGTAATCCCTCTGCCTAGATTTCCAGAGCAGTCCCTTTCGTTCCTTTTTAGGCTCCTTAACGGAAAAGGTCCATCTGAGCACTTGTCACTTCAGGCTCATTAAAAATCGAAGGCGACGAGAGTCATCTTTTGTTTTTTCTCGACTCTTAAAAATTGAAAAAACAAGTTGTGCCAAAGCGTCTAAAATTCATCTAATTTGGAAACATACTTTCCCTTGATTTTTAGTTGATCGAGTAATCCGCAATCGTGGAAGAAAGTCAATTGAAACCCCGTCGTTCATGGAGGCTTACGAGTCAACCGTCTTTGTCTCTGGAATCGAAGCTATTACGGACAAAGCAAACTCGTTTAACCGGTTCCAAATCTCCTGGTAAAGTTAGAACAAGTGTTCCAACAACATCAGAGACTCCGGTTACTGCAAACATTTCTGGTATCCCTGCCTTTACAGAAGAAGTTCAGCAGCCACTGAAGGACAGTAGTATTGATCCTAGTCTGAGGGAAAACACTTGTATCACTGAACCAGTTCCATCTACAACCGGTTCGGAGAGTGTTGTTCCCCAAACATTTGTCGCTGTAGATTCTATACCTTCTTCGGCACCAGAAATATTCTACGGACCTGACGGTCTACCCCTTCCACTTGGTCTGATTGCTATAGAAGAGATTGTGGAGGATCCTCCATCTATTACTCCATCGCGATTTGGAGTCGGGATCACTATGTATCCTTCTTCATCAGAAATTAGTCTATCGCCAGTGGAAGCTCCTGTAGAATCGCTAGGTAATCTTTTGGATAGACTAGAAATGTCTGAACAACCGTCAACATCTAGGACTGTGTCATCTGACACAGCAACGACAGAACTTCCTGCTATCACTCCAACAATTTTCGCCGGTATACCATCTATCCCAACTAGCTCTCAATTGCTAGAAGGAGCCCACTCAGGGGCTATTTCGATGGTATGGTCCATTCCTGTTTGTTCATACGGAATAATATCTGGAAACTCTTATGTTGAGTCTCAACAAATTGATCCATTTGGAGGTCAATTTGGGCAGTCCGGTCCTCAAGTGCAAACCATTCCCTTAAGTACCGGATTACCGCCGTATGGGGGGCAGTATACCCTTTCATTGTCCCCTCTGGGAGGGCAGCCATACGGGAGTTCACAACAAAATTCGGGTTATGCTGGAATTACGTCAAGCGGTTGGGTACCGATACTACCTCAACAACCAAGAGTTGTATATTCGATGCAACAATGTTTACCTATGTCAAGTATACCAACTACGCCAGCTATTGTGACGGTGTCGCAAGTTCAAGCGCTACCTGTTGTATGCCAACCTCATGTTACTCAGGTTGTAATACAACAACCTCTTGACCCTGCGACCCAACCACAATCGCTGACTGGTGGAATGACATAGGTTCAAACGGGTACAATTACCCCTCATCTCAGTCAAACAATTAGTATCAGGCAACAACACATGGCTTCACAACCATGGCTAGTGCAATACCAACAACCGCAGTTCCAACAAGTATACCAAGGTTCTGAGCAACAAATATTTGCAAATAGTGGGTATCCGTATGTTCAAAATGATCAAAATCAACCATTCTACAATGGTCATGCCCACCAACTTTACCAAAGTTACCAGCATCAAATGCGTTATGCTGGTATGCAAAGACCAACTGCTCAGGCAATCCCATCTTATCCTGGGTATGCTTCACCTAACCTAAATCAACAGTTACCCTTCGTGGCGACTTTAGAGTTACCTGATTTAAATTGGTTAACAAACGATCCAATCGCTTACGCCCCTTAGTGGCCAGCAATTCCGCATAAACTTCCATTAGATATTCCTAAATTTAATCGAAATCCGGGTGAAGATCTGTCGAATCATGTGATGACCTTTCGTCTATGGTGTTCATCAAACACCCTAAACGATGATTCGATTAGGCTTTACCTTTTACAGAGGACGTTAACTGGTCCAACAGCAAAATGGTATATCGAATTGCCCAGAGCTTTATTTGACAACTTCAGTACCCTAGCCACAACCTTTTTAACCCATTTTCAGTTACCAATAAGGTACGAAACGGGAATGGAACTTCTTACCAATTTCAAACAAATAATGGCCACTCACATATCTGATCATATACATGAGTGGCGACGTCGTCGTAGAATGGTAAAAACGTATGTTCCTGATCAGCTTTTAGCTGAATGGTTTATTAAGTCATTATTGTCTTCCATCACGAAAGATGTGGCAAAAGGGGGAGTCGTCACCGAAGAGCAGGTTATCGCTCGTGCACAATATTTGGACTTTATTTACACTCAGTCTGGCACGCTCTACGATAAAATACCTGACGCTCCTAGACCAGAATTCTCAGTCCCTCCTCCTCCTAAATCAAACAATGATTATCATGCCGGAGATGGCGTGATTGGTGCAACAGACACGAAATTGACAAAGGATACATCTAAAAAGGCCCATAAGATTTCCAGTCAAAATGAAAAAGAGGAACTTCTTGCCTTGGAAGTAAATTCCATATCGACAGATAAAGGCAAAGAAACCAAGCAACCAGGAGGCAAGAAGAAAGGCAAAGGGAAGAAGAAGAAACAGGAAGAATCATCACTTGAAACATCTTCTGCAAACCCTTCTGGAAATAGAAAATCAAATCATCCATGCTTTATATGCGATGAGGACCATTGGACATCAGATTGTCCGTATAAAGCTGAGCTTAAAAAATTCTTCAAGAATACAAAGACCTCAGCAGTATTAACTGATCCGTTTCCAAATCTAGGAACAAATCTGGTTGACAGTGAAAATGCTTCCCCATCTCAAGTGCTGATGTTGTCGGTTTCCAAATAGAAAAATGATGCTTTGGTATCGACAAGGAACAAAGATTATGGGAATCCACAGCTGTCGAACAACAAGGATAAAGATCAACCTAGTAGTTCGACAACAACTTCGACAAAAGTTGCGCCGCCCACCATTCCTAAGTTGACAATAAAACCGCCAAAGGGAGTAGTACACAAGTCGACGTTTAATCCTCGAGCTAGAGCAGCACAACATTATAACATAGTGGACGATTTGGCCCAATCGCCATCCGCTATGTCGATTCTTGAGGTACTGCAAAATTTCCCCTCCCAAAAGCAGGCTCTATTATCAGTAATAGGTGGGATTGACCCAATGGATTCCAATCTTGTGGCCTTTGATCATAAAGGATATGATCCTCAGTTACCAGCTCAACTAGCTTTCCTCGTTCAAGTGAAAGCCCTCAACAAAACTGTCCATCGAACGATTATTGATGAGGGGGCATCTACATGTATTATGTTGATGAGTTGCTGGAAAACTTTAGGATCTCCAACCTTGTCTCGATCTTCGACAACATTAAAAGCATTTGACGAACGAACATATACCCCATATGGTATTCTCAGTAACTTGAAGGTGGAACTAGGAGGGAAAACAGTAGATATAGATGTTGAAGTAATCAACGGAAATCTCGATTACAACATCCTACTGGAAAGACCATGGATATATGCAATGGCTGCTGTTGTGTCGACCTATTTTAGGAAGATTGCATCTCCCTTTCAAGGAGGGATTACAATCGTCGATCAACAAAACTTCCTCCCCAATGGTTCTCAAGTTACGGGAAGCATTCCAATGATCCATGGAAGCCCCCATTCGCTTCAAAATATCGGAGTAGGCCTACTAAAAGACCCTATATTAATGGGAACTTTTGCCCTTCCACCTCCAATAAATTTTGCGGAAGTAGCATCGGTAGGAACCTGCAATATGATATCTTCAATTAAAAAGATCTCAGAAAACGATATCAACATGGATCATGCGCAGGTATTGCCTCCAAGCCCAACAAAAATATTGTAGCAATCAATATTCCTCGCATGGAAGGCAAACCCAAATCAACGCTCATCAAGCGTTTGGATAGATAGGTCTAAGGAATATGGCAACCCTTTAGATCCTTGGTCACGAGTGCATGTCACCGATGAGGGAATTGTTCAATCAATGGTAATTAAAGGGGCACCATGGGAAGATTACCACCATCGTTCCCTTCTTCTAGATTGTGAAGAAAATACTCCTGATGACCTTTGTCTTCCTTCAGTTTTTGATTTTCTATCAAATACTGTAAACACGGTGGATTCCGAGCGAAACTTGTCCAACATTGAAGAGACTATCGCCATAAATATCTCAACCAAAAAAGATTTTGTAGAGAATATTTATGTTGGCAAATTTTGTTCTCCTTCAGAACTAGAAATATATAAAACTCTTTTTCGCGAATTCAGAGATGTCTTTGCTTGGTCATATAATGAAATGCCAGGCATTGAATCAAGTATCGTTGAACATGAAATCAAGATGTATCCAGATGTCAAAACAGTACGACAACGGCTACGGTAGGTGCACCCCAAGAAAGCCGCTGCCATCAAGGCAGAAGTTGAAAAACTTCTGCATGCTAGTTTCATTTACCTGGTTCCTCTAACCGATTGGGTATCGAATATTGTCCCTGTTATGAAAAAACAAGGAACAATTAGTGTGTGCATCGATTATAGGGATGTAAATCAAGCTTGTCCAAAAGACAACTACCCTACACCCTTCATCGACCAAATAATTGATGAATGCGCCAGATGTGAAATCTTTTCATTTATGGATGGATTCTCCGGGTATAATCAAATAAATATCTGCCCACAGGACTAGTCAAAGACTGCATTTATTTGTCTGTGGGGCACATTCGAATATTGAAAATTACCCTTTGGTTTAAAGAACGCAGGGGCAAAATTTCAAAGGGCAATGAGTTATGCCTTCCATGACATCAAAAACATCATTCAACCATACCTCGACAACCTTCCGACTCATTCACGAAAGCGGACTGATCATCCGCAGCATTTAAGAGCAATATTTCTACGTTGCCGACACTACAAGATACGATTCAATCCACACAAATGTGTATTTTGTGTCAGTTCTAGTCGTTTACTTGGCTTTGTAGTCTCGAAAGACGGGATTCGTCTCGACCCATGTAAGGTTCAGGCAATCATAAATTTTCCTCCACCTTCCAATTTGCTTCAGATTCAGAGACTCCAAGGGAAAGAAAACTTTCTGAGGAGGTTCATTCCAAATTACGCCGAACTTGCTAAAGGTTATATGTGTCTTTTGAAAAAGCAAGTACCCTTTGTCTGGGATCAGGTTGCGCAAGCTTCCTTTGATGCTTTAAAAGAATCCCTAATGAAAGCATCATTAATGTATGCTCCTGATTATCAAAAAGACTTTAACCTGTATCTGGCTGCAGTGGATACAACCATCGCAATAGTTTTAGTTCAAGAAGACAATGGAATTGAACATCCTATATATTATTTAAGTAAGAACTTAAATGATACAGAAATCAAATATTCTTATGTTGAAAAGCTAGCGCTCGCAGCTATTCAAGCGATATAGAGATTTCAACACTATGTCCTCTTTCAAAAAACTACCATTCTATCAGATTGCAACCCCATGACTTATATATTGTCGCAACAGTTGCTGGGGGGAAAATATTCAAAATGAATAGCAATTCTACAAGAGTTTGATCTGGAATTTGTAAAATCCAAGTCAAAGAAATCTCTGGTTTTTGCGGAATTATTATGTGATCTCCCATCGTCGTCCAACGATGAAACATCCGAAGAAACAATTGTGGAAGAAGATTTGTTTCTGATATCTTCAAGAAATTTGTGGTATGGAGATATAATCATTTATCTCCAAACCCAAAAATATAGGCCCAATACCTCTCGCTCCGAACAAAAACGTATTCGATACCAGTCAAAAGACTACATGATCATCGGTGATACACTTTACCGTGGTGGTGTCGATACAGTTCTGAGGAGGTGCCTCATCCATGAGGAGGCCGAAAAAGTCCTGAATGATTGCCATTCAGGCGCGTGTGGGGGGCATCAATCCAGTTATGCTACAACGCAAAATTTTTTACGAGCAGGATACTTCTGGCCAACAATGTTCAAAGATTGCATAACCGCAGTCAGAAGTTGCCATGCTTGTCAAATTTTCGATAGCAAAACTAGAAGACCACCCGCACCTCTGCAACCAATAGTTGTTGTTGGGCCATTCACCAAATGGGGCATCGATTTCATGACATGTAACCCCACCTCAACCGGGGGCCATGGGTATATCATAGTTGCAGTTGACTATTTTACCAAATGGGCCGAGGCAATGCCTACATTAGATAATACTGGTGAAATAATGTAGTCACCAGATTCGGCGTCCCACAAGCTATAGTCATAGATCATGGATCGCATTTTCGCAATCACATGATGGTCGAATTAGCTGCCAAATTAGGGTTGTCTCACGACAGCTCTACTCCATATTACCCGCAAGCCAACGGACAAGTTGAAGCAATCAAAAAAGTCCTGAAGCGCATGCTGCAAAGGATGATTGGAGTTCTCAAAAGAAGTTGGCACCTAATCCTGTACTCAGCCTTATGGGCTTACCGAACATCGGAAAGGAATGCAACCGGGTTTACACCTTTCCAACAGGTATATGGCCTGGAAGCAGTCTTACCAATCCAGTGTGAAATCTCATCCCTCAAACTCGCAATTGACCTTCTCCCCGGGACTTCAGAAGAGGAGGCTCGTTTCTTGGAACTAATCCAATTGGATGAAACCCGTCGTGATGTCGCTTTGGATAATGAAGCCCATAAGAAACGAGTCAAGGCACAGTTCGACAAGAATGTCAAACCCCGTGTCTTCTCAGAAGGTGACTTGGTCTTGCTTTATGACCAAGAATCCGATAAATTGGGGGCAGGTAAATTCAAGTCTTTATGGATGGGCCCCTATGTTGTTAAGCGAGTGTTAGCAAAAGGAGCCTACGAGTTAATGGATTATGACGGGATTCCATTGGCACAACCTCGTAACGGGTTGTACCTCAAGCATTACTATGCGTGATTCAGTATAGTAATCTATATGGTTTTTTTATGTTTTTATTTTCGCTAAAGTATTTGTTTTGGTCAAGTAATCCTCTTTTTACATTTATTGCAGATGTCAAACCTATTGGAGTCATGTGTTGGATATGCCGACGGAGCGAGTCATAGTTCGCGGAACCTATCTTCCGTGGCCTGGGCCATTTTTGATCCAAGCGACGAGTTAGTAAGTTTCAGAGGGGTATGTATTGGTCGATCAACGAATAACATCGTTGAATATAGCACGTTGATAGAATTTCTCTCTGATGCCATCACACATGGTATACACCGACTGATTGGCAGGCTAGACTCACAACTCGTCATACTACAACTCACTGGTATCTACTCTGTCTGAAAGTTAGCTATTTATCGCATGTTCCTAAGGGTTAATATTTTGGAAAGGCAATTTGATTTTATTCAATATCAGCATACTTCCAGAAGCTTAAACACATTAATTGACTCATTGGCAAATTATGTGTTAGATAGACATTTGCAACATTTATAAAAAGAAGCATCCCATCAATATTTACATTTGGATCATGTAACTTAACCAAAATAAAACTCCGAAAATCAAAAATATATATATAACTGTTTATGGTTTACACATAATGTTCTGTAACCAAGACAAAATTGGTCAAATGACCCAAAACTCAAAACGCTAGGGGGCACCCTAGTCTAATGGTGCTCGTGATAGCAAGCCACAGCCTGCGCGATCATGTGTAAGAGCCGAGTCCATCGTCTTGGCACACCAGTAGTATGCCTCTGCAACCTCTAGGGCAGATCGAAAGTCCTCACATCTGGAATACCGAGAGTGAGGTCCTCAACTTGGTCCTGTAATTCTGTGAGAGTCTCGGCCACATCGAGGTCGCGAAGGATAGCCCTTCCAACAACCTCTCCTACTGGGGCGGCAGCTGGCACTCTCAGGCGTACTACTGGTCGAACGGGAAAGACATCTACATGAACACATGAGTTTGATTAGTCTTGATAGAATAAAGCACAAGGAAATTATAAAAGAAAAACGATAAACAAGAATATGGTCAAAGAATTTACCAATGGCACCCCACTGTTCGCCAGCCGACAGTACTAAATCTGGGTCACCCCGGAAGTCCATACCAACATATGGATACTCACAATAAACCATCTCCTGACGATAAAACCACCCGAAGAAGGTATCAGAAAAGGAAATCTGAGACATATGGTCGACCCATCTCTGCATATGTGGTTCAGTCGGTGAAGGTAAATTGAGTGTAATATACTGCATCTGCATCAATGGTATCTTTTCCAAGGCGAAGGCGGTCAAGATAGAACCATACCCAAAGTTCTTCAACCTCCCACTCTTCACCTTGGTCAACTGTTCTTTCATCACAAGAAGTACTACGTCGCACCAGTTGAACACCTTCGGTTGGAGACATTCCAAGGCATACTGCATATAAGATCGGTTGGCTACATGAAGAGCCGCACCACCAGCCATCCTTCCAAAAGTGAACAGAATAGTCCTGAGGGACCTGTCAGTGACATCATGGACGATGATCTTGCCGTCTTTACTCGGCTGAGATCCCTCTCTGCAATACCGGCGAACATAATCTCTCACAGATTCACCTCCTCGAGCCGAACCTAATAAAGAGATGGGGCACCCCGCCTCGACAAGCCAGTCAAGAAATAGACGTCCACTACAGTCAAGGGGATGGATTTGCCCCTAATATGGAACACCTAGCTAGTAGGATCCCAAGCATCGAGAAAATACTGCAGCAAGTTGATTTGTTGTCTCATTCTAGAAATGCGGAAAAACTTCAGCAAGCCACAGTTCTGCAGTGCGTTTACTGTAACCGGATCATGTAAAGCAAGCATGTCCTCTTCTTCATGCTCACGTTCTCGCCATGTAATAGTCATCTTGCTCCAAAAATCTCTGAAAATAAACAAGAGAAGAGTTAGATCCTGATTTTGGTAAGATACACGCAAAATTTCCATCAAAAACTGTGCATAAACTTCCTTCCTTGCGCCCATCACACCTACAGTAGTGTTCTGGGTGCATTGCATGTCAGTTAGCCAGTAGACAAGCTAACATCGAACGCACCTTTCGATACACAAGGGGTGCGCTGAAGCCAAGGCGAGTTTTTCAAACCTCAAAGGCTCAGAAAAACCAGGAATCAAGCTCAAAATGCAAAATGGAAAGCATGAAATGAAAGAGCTCAGGTTTAGCTCCTACTTGGTCCAGACGGCACCGAGAATCGTCCACAGAATCTCCCGGAATTAGCTGATGAAAATCAAGGGGGGAAAAGCACCTCCAAAGCTCCAACAAACCAAAGTTCAAATGAAATGGTAAAATGAGAGGTAAAATCACTTTTACATTACTTTTTACGTAGTTCGAGTAAAATATTAGTGTTCTAACTCATTTTTTCAACCATATATTGTTCATTTCTAACTATTTTGATGAAGAAATTGAAAATGCAGTACAATCTTTGAAGGAACAAAGCTATTTATGGTAAAGTCAAGAAATGATCGTTGTATTGAGCAGTTTTAGCACATAGTTCAAGCTCGTTAAAAAATAAACATAAGTCATGAGCAAATGTTTCTCCCCGCGTTTAAGCTCATTAAAAAATGAACTATTTCCTGGTAAATAACCATCGTGAATGTAGTACTTCAGCCTTTAAAGCCTTGATCGTGTTCTCATCATCACCTCCACTCTGTATTGGCCGATCATTCACCGCCATTTGATTGTTTACCCCTTTTGAGGAACAACTGCGAAGAGTGATTCCACTAGCCATCCTTGTAACACTGTTGTGATTGGAAAATTCCAAACCTTACTTGGAATCAGCTGCTACCCAATTTTATCACTCGTTCCTCAAAAGACGAGTCTCCTTTAAGCTCTTTTCAACTAACTCATAAAATATGAAAAGATTTCCGAGCCATTGGCCTCTCCAGCTCGTTAAAGGGACCGGAAGTGCTATCCCTCCTTTAGATTTTAATCTTTTTGGACTTGAGGGATTATTACACAAAAAGATCGAGCGCTTGTTTTATTCGGCTCGTTAAAAGTATCGAAAATTCATCCCTTTTGTATTGTTATTATAATTTTTTGGACTTAAGGGATTAGATGACGAAAAAGGAATTTTGGAGTTTCCTTTACGTCCCTTTTCAGACTCTCTAAAATTGAAAAGGACCTAGTTATCTTTGTCGTTAAACTCATTAAAACTTGATAGCAACAAACTTGTCCATAGCAGACAAGAACGAGTTTCACTATCGCTAGGCTCGTTAAAACATAGCGATGGGTTTGCCCGAAGGGAAAATTATAGAACAAGCATATGTTATCTTCCTCAAGCTTGACAAAAATAAAGAGGTGCTGGTCAGCAATGACTGGGGAAAAATTGGGAAGAAAACTTGAAGAAACTTTGTTGGTAGCAAGTCGCTCTTGAACATGACACTTTCACTCCGCATCCAAGTTGGGTTGGGTTGTTTCATTCACCGGCCACATCACCATGGTCCCATCACACCATCCACATTTGGGGTTGATGCTACCAGTACATCACGTCAGTGTCGCCGATATGTTCAAGAGAAGTCATTCAGAGAATTCACCTATGTCTCACCCACTGCAATACATTTACACTCCATTCTTTCATGACCGCCACCCTAAACCTTATATCACCAGATCGTTCTCACCTCCATTAAAATCATTTGCTCTGTTCGATGTCATTGATGTGGGATTCATTAAGGCCCTCCTATGACGGATCGCTTCTTGTCGACACCAGATCATTATCCAAGAAGTTGATCTAGGAACAGCCCGTTCAGTACTTTGAAGCTTGCATGCCTCAATGGCAAATTTCTCACTTCCCGCGACAGGTTTACATCAATGACCTTCGACCAAAAGATTTTGCATGGTGTTCGATGCCAAGTCCTTTATTCACACCACGTGAATTGTACTACAGTACCTTGAGGATCATTATCATTATCGGTGATTCCTCTCGTGCCTGTTAACAGCTTACATCATTGGCTGGTAATCAGGTGATGTCTTTCCATGTTCGACTCCAGAACATCTCTCACATGGATAGACTTGTACTTCGAGTGAAGATCGAATGAGATTGAAGACCCCGGATCTAGTTTCATCCATCCAGGCTGTGATATATATTCAGGGAAATAAAGACATCAAATGTACATCATTGCTGCACAGATAATCATCCAATCAAAGGGATGATGACTCTACCAGAATCATCAGTCTACACTCAGACGATTGTCTGTCCTATGTAGATGAAAATGAATTTATAAAGCTGAGCATGGGAATGCCAGCCTCAGCTAGATCATGAAAATATTATGAAGATAATGTATTGTATTGTATCTTATTACAGGTCTCCTCCCAGCTTGAAAGAACTTCGGATCCTCATAATAAAGCATTTCACCCGACATCAAAAGATTAACGACCTCATGCTTTAGGGGGCAACTGTTATAGACATTTTTGGGCACTGCAACCCCAAGCATAAAATGTTCATAAAACAAGGGCTCCTAAGTCCCTAAAAGTGTTGTTCTAACCCCTAAAGGAACAAGGTCAGCTGATTACAGCTTCTCCCAGAAGTTCTCCATGAAAAACTGCTCATAACTGGTGAAAACAGGATCATTTTAGCTGCTCCATAGCCAAAGTGTGTTGCATCTAACCTAAGTACACTCTGTGGGTGCATTGCATTTCAAAAAGCCCTTCTATGGGGTGCAATGGGCGAGAAGTGACAAATGGCAGTGTCAGTCCGCGAGGTGGAGAGGCATGGAATCTTCCAGAAACTTCTCCTGTGACACTTGCCTCTCTGAATTCGACCAAGGATGAGTAAGAGATCATCAATCTCCAAGTGGAAGCAAGAACTATCAGAGGGAAGACACTAATCAAATCACAATCTGACTCATCACCCTTACAGATGTCTATATATGGATCCCTCATCCCAGAGATCCAGAGGTTGGAATTTTGCATCTTGTAAGGAATTGTTGTTGGTTTCTTGAGACAACATCATAGTGTTGGGTGATCTAAGCTTTGTATGAGGTGAAGAAGGGCTTACTTGCTGAGAGGATGATGTTGGGTCAGAACAACTGGTTGTAACTCCCTTGGCTCTTTCTTGATTATCAATAAAAGCTATTCAAGTTTTCCTCCATACTCTTGTGTCATTTATGTTTTATGCATTTGTATGGTCAATTTACATCTGATCCTAGATTGCTTATGATTATAGATCCATGTTCTTGTATAGTGTTGTGCTACTTTGATCCTACAGGTACTCTGTGAAGCTGGGCATACAAGGAAGCAAGTAGCGAAGGACTATCAAGAGAGAGAGGAATCGAACTAGGAGATAAGCGCAAGGCAGAGGTTGGTCTTCTTTGTTCTTCTCTCATCTATATTTCATAAAGGAAAAATGAAAGTAGCTTTACTTTGTTTGTTTCTAAGGTAGCTACCATACCTTAGTGGGATAAGCAGTTCTGTGTAGACACTTTTCCCTGTAACAATTATATACCTAGAATTAGAGTGACGTGCCGATGGATATCGACTGCCCATTTCTCAAATATTTTCAGTGTACATACTAGTTGCAATGGTAGTTCATAATGGTGTGATGGCATCCAACCCTTTGGAAAACATCACAGCCTTTGGCATATTCCTTTGCATATTTGAAAACTGTCGGCTACAATAGTCCTACCTACAATACTTTCCTTGTGGTAGCCTTTCCTCCAACATATCCACCCGCAACTCCTGAATGAGATTCGCATAGTACATTTTGTCTCTCATGGTGAGGGAAACATCTTCACAACACTTGATCAAGGCCCAATTTGTACAGTTTTCCCAAAATCAATTGATAGTCAGTAGCTCAAATGACCATATATCTTTGTTGTGTGGTTGTGTATTCCTCCAGGAATTTACATGTAGATAAAAAGTCCGCAATGTCTTCTAAGTAATCTGGTACTACTTCAATACGAAATAGATCAACATCTCATTGCTGATAATCCAGAGATCCTCCACTTTATCCTGATTCTAGAGTTGAGAGGTGATCAGGTCCCACATTCAATCTACCAGGCTTAATGATTACTTCAAATATGAATTCCTAGAACAACAACAACCACATACAAATTATTCCTTCAATTATAGGCTTGTTGACTAAATTTTCCAAAGTGGAATGGTCAGTGAAAAACTTGAATGGGCCTCCTGTTACAGGGAAAAGTGTCTATTTAGAACTGCTCTATCCCACTAAGGTGTGACAGCTGCCTTAGAAACAAACAGAGAAAACAACTTTTGTATTTCCTTTATGAACTATAGATAGAGAGGAATAGAAAGAACCAACCTGTGTCTTGCGCTAATCCTTTGATCCAATCCCTCTCTTCTTTGATAGTCTCCAGCTACCTGCTCCCTTACTTGCCCAGCTTCACCAAGTACCTGTAAGATCACAGAAGAAGAACACTATACAAAGACATGGATCTATATTCATAAACAACTTAGGATCAGATTTAATTTAACCATGCAAATGTAACAAGCATCAATGATACAAAAGCATGGAGGAAAAACTAAAATAGTTTTTATTGATAAACAAGAAAAGATCTAGGAGGAGTTACAACCAGTGGTTCCTGACCCAGCATCAACCTCCCAGCAAAGAAGCCCCTCTTCACCTCAAACAAAGCATAGATCACCCAATACTCTGATGTTTGTCTCAAAAAACCAACAACAATTCCTTACAATATGCAAAATTCCAGCCCCTTGGATCTCTGAGATGAGAGATCCATATATAGATATGTGTAAGGAGGATGAGTCAGCTTGTGATTTTATTAGTGTCTTCTCTCTGTCAGTTCTTTCTTCCACTTCGAGACTGAAGGCCTCTTACTCATCCTTGGTCGAATTCAGTGAGGCAAGTGTCATAGGAGAAGATTCTGGAAGTTTCCATTGTCTCTCCACCTCGTGGAATGACACTGCCATTTGTCATTTCTCGCCCATCGCACCCCACAGAAGGGACTTTTGAAATGCAGCGCACCCTCACAGTGTATTTAGGTGCAATGCAATGCACCTAGCCAGTGGAGCAGCTGAAATGATCCTGTTTTGACTTATTTTGAGCAGTTTCTGGTGGAGAACTTCTGGGAGAAGCTGTGATCTGTTGACCTTGTTCCTTTAGGGGTTAGAACAACAATTTTAGGGACTTAGGAGCGCTTGGTTTATGGACATTTCATGCTTGGAGTTGTAAGGCACAAAAATGTCTATAACAGTTTCCCCCTAAAGTATGAGGCCGTTAACCTTTTGGTGTTGGGTGAAATGATTTATTATGAGGATCCGAAGTTCTTTCAATGCTGGGAGGAGACCTGTAATAAGATACAATACAATACATTATTTTCATATTGTTTTCATGATCTAGCTGAGGCGGGCATTCCCATGCTCAGTTTTATAAATTCATTTTCATGTACATAGGATAGACAATCGTCTGAGGGTAGACTGATGATTCTGATAGAGACATCATCCTTTTGGTAGGATGATTATCTGTGCTGCAATGCTGTACATTTGATGTCTTTATTTCCTTGAATATATATCGCAGCCTGGATGGATGAAACTAGATCCGGTGTCTTCAATCTCGTTCGATCTTTACTCGAAGTACAAGTCAATCCATGTGAGAAATGTTTTGAAGTCGAACATGGAAAGACATCGCTTGATTACCAGTCAATGATGTAAACTGTTAACAAGCACGAGAGGAGTCACCGATAATGATAATGATCCTCAAGGTACTGCAGTACAACCCACGTGGTGTGAATAAAGGACTTGGTGTTGAACACCACACAAATTCTTTCGGTCGAAGGTCATTGATGTAAACCTGTCGCCAGAAGTGAGAAACTTGCCCTTGAGGCATGCAAGCTTCAAAGTACTGAATGGGGTGTTCCTAGATCAACTTCTTGGATAATGAGCTGATGTCGACAAGAAGTGATCTATCACAGGAGGGCCTTAATGAATCCCACATCAATGAAACGGAACGGAGCAAATGATTTTGATGGAGGTGAAAACGATCTGATGATATAATGTTCAAGGTGGCAGTCATGAAGGAATGGAGTATAATGTATGGTAGTGGGTAGGACACAGGTGACTTCTCTGGATGACTTCTCTTGAACATATCAGCGACACTGATGTGATGGATTGGTAGCATTAACCCCAAATGTGGATGGTGTGGCGTGACCATGGCGATGTGACCGGTGAATGAAACAACCCAACCCGACTCGGACATGGAGTGGAAGTGTCATGTTCAAGAGAGACTTGCTACCAATAAAGATTTTTTGAGTTTTCTTCCCAATTTTTCCCCAGTCATTGCTAACCAGTACCTCTTTATTTTTGTCAAGCTTGAGGAGGATAACATATGCTTGTTCTATAATTTTCCCTTCGGGCAAACCCATCGCTATGTTTTAACGAGCCTAGCGATAATGAAACTCGTTCTCGTCTAAAGACAAGTTTGTCGCTATTAATCTTTTTAACGAGTTTAACGACAAAGATAACTCGGTCCTTTTCATTTTTAGAGAGTCGGAAAAGGAACATAAAGATAACTCCAAAATTCCTTTTTCGTCATCTAATCCCTTAAGTCCGAAAAAGTATAAAACAATATAGAAGGGATGAATTTTCGATAGTTTTAACGAGCCGAACAAAATAAGCGCTCGATATTTTTGTGTAATAATCCCTCGGGTCCAAAAAGATTAAAATCTAGATGAGGGATAGCACTTCCTGTCCCTTTAACGAGCTGGAAGGCCAAGGACTTGACAATCTTTTCATATTTTACGAGTCAGTTGAAAAGAGCTTAAAGAAGACTCGTCTTTTGAGGAACGAGTGATAAAACGGGTAGCAGCTGATTCCAGGTAAGGTTTGGAATTTTCCAATCACGACAGTGTCACAAGGATGGCTAGTGAAATCACTCTTCGCAGCTGTTCCTCAAAATGGGTAAACAATCAAATGGAGGTGAATGATCGGCCAATGAAAAGGTGGAGGTGACGGTGCAAACACGACCAAGGCTTTAATGGCTGAAGTACTACATTCACGGTGGTTATTTACCGGGGAATAGTTCATTTTTTAACGAGCTTAAACACGGGTGGAAACATTTGCTCATGTCTTATGTTTATTTTTTAATGAGCTTGAACTATGTGCTAAAACTGCTCGATTAATCCAGTCGTATGATAAGAATGTCTCATATAAAAACGACAACTTTTAGAGTTTTGCCCCACATCCTTTCTTTATGCAAGTTAGGAAACGACCAATCCAAAAAACAGATAAATGATCACTCTTTGCTTACACTCCAAAAGGTTTGCATGCCCCCAAGTATAAAATAGAGTTTCAAGGTTACCCCTACTTCTTTCCGCTAAAACATTTGTTTTACCGAGAGAGGCCTACCTCTTACAGGCTACCCAAAGATTGTTCTATTCACAGCGCAAACAAAACACTTCTTTGGCGATGTCTACCGAGATAAACAAAGGTGAGTGGCGGCGCTTGCCAACTCGCATAACTTTGACATGAGAATCTTGTTCTAGAATAACTCCCTCTTCCAATCACAGACGGGGTACAGACTAGTCATATTCTCCCACGGAAACCTACCCTATACCCGAAGTTTTCCTGCTGAAGTAGACCACGGTGCATGCCCCCTGGGATTCAGTCATATCCCTCCGAATTACTCGCGCTCATCGGGAGGACAGACTGGAGATGAGACATTTCTTGCGTGAAAAGACCATTCAGGGATGGTATGTGACTATTTGCTCTGTATGATCCGGGGAATGAAAGCTGGTCCACGAGCTTGACCACTCTTCCTTCGTGCGGAAAACACATTACTCTAAAGAGTGAGGAGACAATTGCTCCCATGAAATAAATATAGTCTCGTCCAAGGAGTAGATTGTAATCCAGGGGTCCTTGAACTACCATCACGTTCATGTGAACGATTTTCCCTCTCAATGTTATGGGCACATTGGGAAGGATCCCTAACGGTCGACTGGTTCCTTTATCAAAGCCTGTTAGATTTCTCATCTCAGGCAAAAGCGATGGCGAACCAAGCGCTTTCCAAGCAGTTGAGGAAAGGATACTCACAGAAGCCCCTTCATCTATGATGGTACCAGCCATAACCATTCTATATATTTGAACAATAATTCGGAATGGTACACTAGCTGGTAAACGGGGTCTGCCTAGTTGATTCCAGTCGAAGGAGACAACTAGGTTGCTTGGAGGTGGGACCAAATAGACGGCCGGGTACGACTCTGACGAACTTCCTTCCTGCGGTAAAGGAACGGGTAAATTGCCCCCATGTTCGTTGGAGTCTGTGCTTATGAAAAGAATTTGGACGGTGTCATCCTTGTTCTCTTTAGTGATTGTATCATTTGAAGATGGAACCTCTGAAGGCAAGACCGGGTCAACTTCCGCTTCAACCTTTTGACTTTCGTCTGGTGTGGATTCAGATGGTTCATCTTCAATGACAGATGCTTCGGCCGACCACCTGAGCGGGTCAGCCGGATTTTCGACTAGTGATGGACTCGGCAAGAGTTTTTTATATCCAGGAGGAAGTCGTAACGGTGAAACCAGACGATCATCGAAAACTCTTTTAGCTTCATCTAAGAAGGGACAACGGTGAACGACATGATCACCTTCACACAGTTTACAAGGAAATCTATATTTTCCTTTTTGTCCTAGGGCTTCACTTTCACTAGTCGACGGTGTGTTTTCAACATGATTATCAGAGGTTGATGACACCGGGTTGTGCAAACGAGGAGACCAGTCCCTTAAGATCCGAGGGATGCAAGGACAATCTCTGTGAAGGTGGTCTCCCTTGCAAATGACACATGGTGATTTAGGCCTGGTCAGTGCAGTGTGTGGATTTTCGTTAGACGACACTCGTTTGCCCCCATTCGCTTTTGACTCCTTCTTCTTCTTCTATTTCTTCTTCTTCTCTTTCTTCTCCTTAGGAACTTCACTTTTGGCTTTACCAGCCCCATCAAGCGAAGAAGAAGGAGGAGAGGAAGAATTAGAGGAAGTAGAAGGTTGGTGGGCTACTATGGATTCGTCTAATTGCTGATTCGATTGTTCAGGAATAGTGGTGTTCTGAACGACAGAGGTCGAGAAGAGCCATACAGGCAAACCAATTGTCAGTCTGGAAGCGACAATGTGGCCATATGGGGTGCACCAACATCTCCCCAAGAGGAGAAGGGACTAGGATTTCCTCCAAGGGGAATTCCTTGGTTGGTAGACTCCATTTTCTCAACCCAAGATCAACGTAGGAAAGGGTAGAATATTCCGTTTAAAATAAATTTTAGATGCTTTGACACAACTTGTTTTTTCAGTTTTTAAGAGTCGAGAAAAAACAAAAGATCACTCTAGTCTCCTTCGATTTTTAATGAGCCTGAAGTGACAAGTGCTCAGATGGACCTTTTTCGTTAAGGAGTCTGAAAAGGAATGAAAGGGACTACTCTAGAGATCTAGGTAGAGGGAGTACCAACCAATCGCAAAACTGCAGAATACTTTTTACGGTACGGCAGTCAATCTTCCTGAATGCTGTGTTCAGTGCATTGCGATCGATAGGGCGGCAGACACGGCTTCCTAAGGATAAAGGATTTAAGCCTATAGGGGTCTCCCAAAATATACTCGACAGTACGTGGGAGCACAAGTCCGTACTGGCACTTATCATCTCAAAGTGGAGGAATCACCCAACCATCAGTGAGGACAACAGTTACCAGGCTTTACGACGCCGGAATACGTCTCTAGCCTAGACCTCTAAATGTTGTGCATTAAGTTCCAAAGCGTTGTTAGATTCATTGAATTTATTTTAAGTTGATCTTGCTTATGAAGTTTGCCTTTTGGGTTCACCACGAGATGTAGATGTAATTCCTAAAATGCAATCTAAAGATGATAAACAAACTTTTATCTCTTTTGTGCAATGAAAATCCTAGCTACTAGAGGAAAAGAAAGACACAATCTTTTCACAAAGAGCAAAGAGCACACTGTAAATTCACTTTCCTAAATCAAGCCAAACAGACTGTCAATATGCAAATGCACATGCATGTATTTGTTTTCGAATTTCTTAGTATTGATGCTAAAAAGAAAGTTGATGTACAACTCTGAATTTTTTCAAGCGACAAATATAAACAAGCTCTTTTTCGAAGTCAAAAATAGAGATGATTACGACACCTTGCGATTTTGAAATGAACACTTGTTCTTGACACTAGAAAATCACAAATTCAAACCAAAGCAATAGTAACAGTATAATTGACCATCAACAGCAATCAAACTTTCTCCTATGATCGAAATCGACACTTGCGACAGATTCAAATCAAAGGATGACAGTACGACTATTCTACTTTTGCAATGGAAAACTGTAAACGACTCAACAAACACACAAAAAACATCTACAGTTCTTTTGTACAAAGGAGGTGGAATAACAACAAGGAAATGGGTTCTAAATAGACATATACTGATAATAGGCAGCAAAATTCAGAGACAGAACTGGAAAGAATGAAGCACAAGAACCACAGCTGCACAGGGCTAGTCTGATCAGTGCACCTTTAACACAGAGAAACTGAAATGCAGCGCAGGTTGCCCTTTCGGGAAGTGCGCTGAAATTCAGGATCTCTTAACAGTACCTGCACTGGGCCAGAAACGAGAATCTGTCCGGGTTTCGGGTTGCATTTTGCAGTTCAGTCTTTGGTTTTTGGCCGAGTAAAAGCAATCAGTAATGCACAATCAGGGGTAGATCTAAGGAGGATCTAAGAGCTATCACAAGGGCAATCAGATAGTTTTTGAATCAATTGTTCAAATCATAAACAGATCCAGTGAATGGATTGAATCAGCAGATGTCTACTTTGCATTTGTTATGGCAAATGCAGTTCGAATGCTACTTATAAGTTTATGAAACAAACAACAAAGAGATACACAAACAAACTAATTAGATATTCCCCAGCGGAGTCGCCATTTTGTTACAGGGAAAAGTGTCTATTTAGAACTGCTCTATCCCACTAAGGTGTGACAGCTGCCTTAGAAACAAACAGAGAAAACTACTTTTGTATTTCCTTTATGAACTATAGATAGAGAGGAATAGAAAGAACCAACCTGTGTCTTGCGCTAATCCTTTGATCCAATCCCTCTCTTCTTTGACAGTCTCCAGCTACCTGCTCCCTTACTTGCCCAACTTCACCAAGTACCTATAAGATCACAGAAGAAGAACAATATACAAAGACATGGATATATATTCATAAACAACTTAGGATCAAATTTAAGTTAACCATACAAATGTAACAAGCATCAATGATACAAAAGCATGGAGGAAAAACTCAAATAGTTTTTATTTATAAACAAGAAAAGATCCAGGAGGAGTTACAACCGGTGGTTCCTGACCCAGCATCAACCTCCCAACAAAGAAGCCCCTCTTCACCTCAAACAAAGCATAGATCACCCAATACTCTGATGTTTGTCTCAAAAAACCAACAACAATTCCTTACAATATACAAAATTCCAGCCCCTTGGATCTCTGAGATGAGGGATCCATATATAGATATGTGTAAGGAGGATGAGTCAGCTTGTGATTTGATTAGTGTCTTCTCTCTGTCAGTTCTTGCTTCCACTTCAAGACTGAAGGCCTCTTACTCATCCTTGGTCGAATTTAGTGAGGCAAGTGTCATAGGAGAAGATTCTGGAAGCTTCCATTGTCTCTCCACCTCGCGGAATGACACTGCCATTTGTCATTTCTCGCCCATCGCACCCCACAGAAGGGACTTTTGAAGTGCAACGCACCCTCACAGTGTATTTAGGTGCAATGCAATGCACCTAGCCAGTGGAGCAGCTGAAATGATCATGTTTTGACTTATTCTGAGCAGTTTCTGGTGGAGAACTTCTGGGAGAAGCTATGATCTGTTGACCTTGTTCCTTTAGGGGTTAGAACAACACTTTTAGGGACTTAGGAGCCCTTGGTTTACGGACAATTCATGCTTGGAGTTGTAAGGCAAAAAAATGTCTATAACACCTCCCAACAAATAGTGTCTGAATTTTTGAAGTGAATATACCATCGCCAATGAATCCAACTTAGTTGTGGTATAGTTCTTTTATGCTATGGACAATTTTCTGTTGGAAAAAGAAATTGGGTGGTCAAGGCTTCCTTCCCCCCGCTGAGCCATAAAAACACCTAGAGCAATGCTCAATGCATCAATGTGGACATGGAACTATTTATTCTAGTTGGGGTAGACTAGGATCGATGCACTTACTATTTTTTCTTTCATTATGTTGAGTGCAGCCTCACATTCTTCTAACAACATGAATCATTCAGCCTTCCTCAACAACTTATCCATAGGTGCAGTAATCTAGGCATAGTTATGGATAAAGCTCCTATAGTACCTGGTATGCCCTAAGGCGGGTATGAGGCTTTTTACACTTGTGGTTTGGTTTGTATTCATGATCACTGCAACCTTAGAAGGATCTACACATACTCCTTATTTGCACACTATGTTTCCCAAAAGCATGCCAAAAGGGACTACAAATATGCACTTTTTCAAATTTAATGAGATCTATAGCTGTATACATTGATCGAACATGATTCTGATTAGACTAAAGTGTTTCTTTAGCAAACTATAGATCGTCCAGTCATCCATATAGACTTCTAGGAACTAGTGGATGTAATCTCTAAAGGCGGAAATCAAAATTATTGTGAACACCACAAGTGCATTCTTGAGTCCGAAAGGCATAATATGATATGCGTAGGATCCCCATTTCATGATAAATGTAGTTTTCTTCTTATCCTCCTTGGCGATCCTGATTTGGTGATAACTAGAGAATCCATCTGTAAATGAGTAGGCTTCATTCCCCACTACATTATCTACTTCATCGCTGAATGGTGTAGGAAAAGGATCATGCACACAATCATTGTTAATATTGTGGTAGTCCACAAAGACCCTTATCTCTGTAACATCTCTCTTCTTTTGTATCACAATCAGACTTACCCACTCTGCCTTGTCCACTAGAAATATAAGCCCTGCTACTAGCATCTTTTCTATCTCTTTTCACTTTTTCCTTAACCCTCAGGTTTAGTCTGTATGGTCGATGATTTACCATCTTTTCATCTAGTTTTAGCATGATTTTATTCACCCCTATATCTCCCTTGATCCCATTCAGTTCCACGATGGACGAAGGGAACAAGTCTTCATATTCTCTCAGGAGGTCTAAAATCTCCTTTGTAGTATGTTCATCCCAATAATCTCCAATTGAGGATAACTTTGGTTTTTCATCATTCCTGATGTTATGTTTTCGCAACTTCCATGGGAGTAAGTGTGGAACATCAGTTATAGGTCCATCCTTGATGTCACTTTCCCCTTCAGTTTTGTGGAATGAAAGATTCCCTAATTCCTCTAAATCATCCTCATTTGGTTCTATGTCCACCTTCCCACAGGCTTTCGCTTCATGATATCCAAACTCATAGATATGTTCTAAACTATTATGATCTATGCACCCCTCCATTAGCTGACCCATTGTGAGAAAAATCCTCTTGACAACTTGCAATGCCTCAATCAGCCTCTTGTCATTGTTTGAGAAAGAAAACCTGCTAACAAACTGATCAACCAAACTATCCTAATATCCAGCTTGTCTCCTTATTTCTTCTTGTACATACCAAGATTTTGGAAAGGTTCCTAGGGTGTGTATAAAACCATGAACCTACAACTCCTTTGGAACTCCTTACTGATTCCATCTGTCCTTAAAATTTTGCAAATGTTGTTGAGCATCAAAGTCCACCCTTTATTTGATGAAATTTTGAGGGTACTCCCCCACTTGTCTAAATCTTCCATTGCCATTTTGATCTTTTCCCATTCTCGGAGGTAGTTACGATGAACCCCCACCACCTTGTCAGTGTCACTTGTAATGCAACATTTAGTAGAGGTACTCTGTGTTCTTTCATAGCATTTGCATGAATCATGTTGATAAATGAATTTAATGAATATATATAGTTAAATATAGGGAAGTCTTGTGCCTCAGTTCCAATCCAATTGATTCAACAGATTATGGTGCAATGACTAGTGTTGATTTCATTTCCACCCTGTTTCCAATCATCCCAAGTGACTTCTAATATAACCTATGAACTCTGAATGCTCCGCCAGCTGATAGACCTTTCAACCATTGGGTTGATGTAGTCCTCCCTTCTTCCTGATGCTAATCTATATTGTTGATCCAATAATCTTGACTCTTCCCTATCAACTATTGGTTCTATGAATCTAAGTCCCTGATATGGGTCTAGAGATTCAATCACCTTAACCCATTCAACCTTAAAATTCCTTAGTTTCTTCTTCAAGTCGATTATGGCATAGTTCTCAAAGGCCCAGTATATCCCGAGCAACACTATGTAGGGGTTCTTCTCCCCCATGATGTCTATTAATTCAAAGTCTGCAATGATATTCACCACTGATACATCCACTTCCTCATATTCCAGTCATCCAATCAAAAGGATACAATACTGTTGACAATGCTGGACCCACCAAAATTTAGGGGATCACCTCGGTATGAGGTCCCAATTAGACCTCACACCATTTGGTGTCGGAGTCCCATCCAGTATGATGGCCCAGTTTCCATTGTCTTAAGGATTTGCCTCAACTCTTGCTTGTCAGCACAAAAGAGTGGTCTTATTTGTCTTCGAGCAGTGAGGTTTGCGTGCCTGGTGAGTGTAAGTGTCACTTGTGTCAATGGTTCTTTCACAGTAGAGGGAGAGGGTGGGAGTGAGCCCCAAGTTGGTTGGGATGAAATCCCAACTCGACTAGGAACACACAACACAATAGGACATGCACAGTTTCCAGAGGAGCAATCCACACGGATGTGGTAGTCACAACACATAAGGTAAGATAACACGTACAACACTCAACGGATGAGTCCGAATGAATGAACGTTTGTTAAGCAAGTTTTATGTGAAAGTTATGTCTGGTGTCCGGGAGAGTAGTCTACAAGGGTGAGACAACGTTAACAACATACAAAAAAAAATTCCAATAATAGATTATGTATTACAACAAGTGAAATAGTTTAGATGTAGAACATAGGTTAAAGAAACATGCATCACAAGTGTTAAAGATTGGTCTTACAAAAAATACACCACATGTATGAAAACGTGCAGGGTTTTGAATTAAGCGAAAGTTCCAAGACACATTGTTACACCGTACATCGCTAACCCTGAGTGTGGGGCGTTGGAGCCACTACTTACTCCTCAAAGAAAATATTACAGAATCTCTTGGCTATGTGGGAGGAGCGGAGGTGAAAAGGTCCTTTGCATGTACAAATGAGGGGGTATTTATAGCCAAGGGTGAAACTGACCCTTGTGGTTGTTCGACTACCCTCATGACTGTTTGAATTCCATGAGTACAAAAAGTGGGTCTCTTGGACTTCCACATTACATCACATTGATTGAAAACATA
This sequence comes from Pinus tabuliformis, assembly GCA_031772625.1. Lineage (NCBI taxonomy): Eukaryota > Viridiplantae > Streptophyta > Pinopsida > Pinales > Pinaceae > Pinus > Pinus tabuliformis. The sequence goes on from CM062816.1 coordinate 1,203,248,504, forward strand.
GCCCATTGTAGAGATGTGGGTGACATGACTCGACGTGACAGTGCTGTTACATTTGTGCTGCTGCTAGAGTGCATGTTGAGCTACAATGCTATTGGGTGATGTATATCTTCATGCCGTATCACAGCTTCACCTCTGCATTGAGAAGTGTGCAAAGTCTTCAATGGTCGTCGGTTTTCTTAATGAAGCTTTGGCATGTTTTTCCTTACTTGCATGTTGGGGAGGCTTGACATACTCATCTATTCGCGAAAATGCATGTTCTTTTGTTCGTCTGTCAGTGAGCACATCTTGCATGTTTTCTCATCTGTTCGTCCGTGAACACATCTTTACATGATCATCCATTCACGAGCACCTCTCTTCGCATGCATCATTCATTCGTCTGTTGGTGAACCTATCCTTCTGCCTGTGCTCCCTTCATTTATTTCTTTCATTGTCCCGCCATGTTTATTAGTGTACCTGTACCTTCAGTCACTCATGACGAGATGACATCAAATATAAAGCCTCCTAGTCTACCATGACACATGATTATTTCGGATGCAAGTGACCAGGAGAGGTAGCAAGGTTGTGAAGTAGGATGATGGCTCCAGTCACTACTGATGAAAATGGAACAAGAGTCATTGGGTCATGGAGATGGGTAATGCAAGTTGACAGTGATTGTATCCGAGGCCTGCCTCGGTTGGAAGGAAAAAATGCGCAATTTCTGGGAGGGACAGTCTGGGCTATAGGAAGACAAGGTAGGTAGGATCCGTGCAATTTCTAGAACAAATGGGTAGTAGGGGCTCGAAGGCCAAATTTGCACACTTTTTTGGAGGAACGGGCTGGGCTGCAAGGAGGGTCAACAGGCTGAGATTGTGCAGTTTTTGGGACAAAATTCCCAGGATTGTGGGAGCCAAAACTATGAAATTCCCAGAGGGAACTGGTAATTGGGTGTTGGGTCATTGGTAGCCAAAACTATGCAATTCCAAGAGGGAACCGACAATTGGTTGCTTGGTCACTAGCAGTAGAAACAAAACAATTCTTGGGAGGAACTAGCAGTATGATGTTAGGAGCTGCTGGTGAGGGAAACTGCACTGAGGCTGGGAGGCCGGCCTGCTGATCATTTCTATGCAATTTTTGAGCTGAGCAAACTACTGGTTAGTAGAAGGCCTGCTCATGAAAATTGCATGGTTTTTTGGATGAGCAGTTGGTTGATTGTTAGGATGACTGACTGGGAAAACTACGCAATTTTTGGAGGGAGATAGGGACGGGCACTCAGCATCTGTCAAGCTTGTCTACGCAACTTCCTCAATCAGCTGAGTAGGCAAGGTTAGTAGCCTCTGTGCAATTTTGGAGGGGAGTCAGTCTCGGGGTGGCTGCCAGGTCCGACTGTTCGGGTGGCCAACATGAGATCTGGTTGAATTACTTGCAATCAACACAGCTTGGAAAGAATTGCTTAATGCTTCTATGTTGTCCTGGGTAATAATTGATCGAGTTGATGAGGAGGTGATGGCCCGGTTGTCAGAGGGGAGTCCGGTCATCATAACTTTGGTGAAATGAGTAAGTGTGTGAACTATCGAAAGATGCATAGGTATTCATGCAAACACACACTCACATGACTCGACGACAAGATGACTTAAACCATCCAGACACACATATTCAACATGACTGATCGATGATACAAGTGACAAGTGCGACACTCGTGATTGATCGTTGATCGACCATGACGGTGCTTGTGTGACAATGAATGTGACTCCATGTGTGAGTGTGGTAGATTCCTTCATAATGAACAAAACAATTGTACACGAAGCGAAGAATTCGAATATAGCCAGAACATGGTCACAAGCATGACTTAGACACCAACATGTAGGACCTGAATGAAATGCATAAGCAAGGCAGATGTAAAGAATTACTTGGGCTTAGGGTGTGTCGTCATCAAGTGAAACTCTCAAGGGAGGCTCCAAAATTGGGTGCAGGCCAAAATTTTGGAGGGTGGTTATAGTCGCTAAAAAAAATACTGATTGAACATTTGTAGCTAGATTGTGAAAACATCAACTGAGGTTTTCCCAGGGCTTCCTATGTTTTCCTTGGAAAAATGTTGACATCAGAGCCTAGATCCAACATAGTGTCCTTAATATGGAACCCAAAAATTTGAGCATCAATCTGAAACTCACTTCCCATTATCTTCTTGTTCCACTGTACCCTCCTAGAGTGTCTTTCGATTAGGTTAGTAGAGATGACTCCTCACTCAACTGCCTCTTTTGGGTTAGCCGCTTTTATACTTTTCTGCAACTTCCCCAACAACTAGTTCTCATTCACAATTTGCAGAAATAATCTAAACCATTCTTCAATGGGTTAGACTGTAGACTGTTGTAGGTCTGGGCTCTTAGATTTAAGATATTCTGGCTACTCCTTCTATGACACTCCAACTCCTGTTAGATTTTTGAAGACTTTTATGGCTTAATTTTAATACTTCTTCTGTTGTTCAGGGTCATATGAGTGCTTTGGGGAGGCCAGTCTTATAATCATGGGATGGTTTGTGGCTCCTAGATCAGTTCCAGTCTTTTTGCCTCCTCATGTGACTATATTGATATTTGAGAGGGGGTTTGCCTCTAGAAACCTTGGCTCTGCATTAATTTAAATTCCCTCCCATTTGATGGTTCCACTCTTCCCATCTTACAATAAATTATGGAAAATGTTGTATTGCATGCACATTGACCCTGCACTAAGAGCACCATGGTCTTCTTGGTAGTGGGCAATCCTGCACAACATCCCCTTCTTGATCACACTTGTAACAATGAACCAGACCTCTTCCCCTGTCCTTCCATCTCTTTTTCCTCCTCATCCTCACCCTCTAGGAGTCTCATTGAATTAGAAGGTCGATCAGTCTAACCGATCAGCTAGAGAATCCAATTCCCTACACTAGTAGGTATAGTGAGTTGTTGAAGCACATAATTCACATTAATTTGTATTTGGAACACTGGAGTATTTTTGTAGTATTGGGCACAAATGAGGGGGGTGTCCATACCCCCTACATACCTCATAGTAGTCCAGTTTGTTATGTCCAGGGTATAAACCTTGTGATCATATTTTCATCACTCCTGTTGCGGGTGTAGGCCCAGGTGGTCCTACTAGAGTAGATGTGGAATTTTCACCTCGCAACCTCGACATTCTGTAGCAACATTATCTTCCACTAAGCAGGCTTTACACCATATGTTTGGTCGCGTTGGGTGGGCTAGTTGTAGATTCTTCAACATCTCTGCTAGATTCGTAATTTAATGTTGTAGACCCAAAATGGATGGATCACGCGGTGTCCCTGCCCCCCCAATCATGTGGGTATCCTCCCATAGCTTCAATTCACATTGCTTGCTTGAGAGCATCTTGTAGTGTATCGATTTTTTTTGCATCAATGGCGTACAGGTGAGAGGAAATAGTGATTTGATAAACCAATCCCTTTGATTATTATGATCTATTAGGTAGCTTAGTTTACCAATTACATTTTTAAATATTTGCATCATCTCCCATGTAGTCTCTCCCTCTCATTGTTTTATTTCCCATGACTCTGACAACCCTTGCTAATTTGTCTGTGGAAGTTTAAATTCTTGTACAATTTCACTTTTAACATCATCCACAGTTGGGTTGTGGTGCAACTCTGACTACCTTGGTTGTTTCCCTGAGAGTGGTCTGAAATTCGATTAACTTCACATCGACTAATGTTTGGCGGGCCCTCTAGATGTCTTCACATAGATACTAGTGTTGTTCTATGCAGTCGTTCCCTTTACCAGAGAACTTGGGATACCTTGTGAAAGATCCCACCATTTTTTATTGAGTCGGTGCTAAGAGTACAAATCCTCAGAACCTAGGTTGTATTGGTCTTTGTAGACTCGTACCACTACTACTAATTCCACTGCTACTAGCACTAGCTTTGTAATTATCACGAACACTTTGAAATCTTATAGTTTTGATTAACTTAGATAGGAATTTGTTAGGATTATCATAGAGTACTAGGGGAAGATTGAGGGAGACACTACCTAAGATTCAGGGAGACAGATTGTTGAATCTTTTAGATGCATCATCTTCAACATATAATATCCTTATAGAAAAATGCATGTCATCTTCCAGGATTCCTTCCAAGCCTAGGCAGCCCTTTCCATCGAACATATCAATTTCCACTAGTAGGGGTGGGTCCTTGTCACGTTCCAATCCCACTGCAGTTGTGACCATATTTTCCCTTCCCATTGAAATTCCTTCCATACTTTCTCCCTCTTTTAGATCTTTTCACACTGCTCCTGTTTGGTGTAATCCCTTCTATTTCCTTTTAATCTCCTGCATGGTCCTTTCCTTCCATTTCTACGCTATCTGTGCTCTCCTTTGCGCTCTTAGATCCATCTCCTTTCAGAATTCATCTGCGTCTAACGTTAACGTTTTTCCTAAACATACATGGGAGAGAATTGGGAGGCCTGCATTGGAGTGGTCTCCGATTCAATTGAGGATGGAGAACTAGTAGAAGATTATCCCTATGGGATTATTACATGGAGTGACCATAGATATAGAAGGTGTGAGTATGCTGGTTGATTTTGAAGTAATAGATATTGTTGATGACAATAATTCATACCCTGCGCTCCTTGGAATTGGCTGAGATATTGATATGAATGGGGTAATCAATTTGAAGAAGCGGACAATGTCATTCGAAAGGAAATCAATCTATGTTGTAGTACCATTGGACCTCGCAGAAGGACCGCGCTATACTGAAATGGTGTGCAACTATGAGGAAAGTAATGACGATTTGGATCAAATATACAAACTTATGGCGTGAGACCAAGATTGGGTTAATCCAACAGCTGATGGATGGATTGCATGGGACCACGAAAGCTCCAGTACCTCAGAGTTAGATGAAGAATTGGAGTGTTGGTAGAATAGGTTGCATGAAGTATATAAACTGAGTTGCAATATGATGACTAAATCATTGTGCTCTGTGTCATCGGAGGTAAGAAATTTACCTTATTATGATGGTTTAATTGTTGTAGATAAGTTTTTGGATGCTTTTGAAAGAGAAGTCCCAGAGGATCATCGTTTTTAGGCATTGGATTTGGCGTTGCACGCTACACCTACTCGATGGTGGGGTACACACAAGGACAACTGTGATGAATGGTGCGATTACAGGAGAATGATGAGGATGCGATTTGGTCATCTTAAAGTGTAGTTAACTAGGAATTATGATGGGAGGAATGATCCACGTGATCATTTAGCAAAGTGGACTAAAGTATACGAAATAGAGCCATAGCTAGAGTGTGTGCACTTATTCTATCACACATTGAATATAATCCCGATGAATTGGTACCTGGAAATAGAGCTCCACCATAAACCACGAAGAAGGATATCTTAAGGGAAGGCTTCTTCATGACCTTCAGTTTTGAAGACAGATTCAAAAGCATTGATGGGGCACTGCAGGAGGTTAAGGCAATGATCTTTAGAATACCACAAGATCCTTTGGAATTGGTTCAACCATATTGGAGCCCCCAGCTATGCCATTCGCTGGAATGCTATAATGTGACAGCTGAAGGGGGGGACGAGGATCCAAGGAATATCAATATCCCAGAGATGGAAGGTCACTGTGAGGTTGAAGGTCGGCAGATAGAGAACATGGATATCACCGTGCCATTGAAGACTAGGCAAGTAAACATTGGTATTGAAGTAGAGCCAAAATTTGTGAAGATTGGAGATTACTGGGATGATGCCACAGTGGATGAAGTTGTTGAGTTACTTCACGAGTACCAGGATCTTTTTCCTACAAAATTTTTAGACATGAAAGGCATCATAGGCGATTTGGGTGTGATGAAAATAACTTTGAAATCAGACGCGAAGCCCATCAAGCAAAGGCCATATCTCCTTAATCCCAAATATAAGGAAAAGGTCTACTTGGAGTTGGAAAAGATGCTTGAGGTAGGCATTATCGAACCTGTGGAGGAATCTTATTGGGTTTTCCTTTTAAACATGGAGGATTGGGACTTGGCTGACCATGAGAGGCTTCCCCACCTCGCGACGAAGAATTACATGAAGAGAGTATATTACAAAGACTCTGGTGTCACTATGTTGGATACATTTCAATGGATCCGCAGAGTAGAGAAGTTAGGGTTATTGAACCTACTGTGGGTGCCCCAGTACCATTGCTCTAACATAAATACCACCTATATACAACAACAACTGACTCTAGTGCATGATGGGTGCTTATGGCTTGGCATGCCTATCCCCATCATGGACATGCTCATACAAAGGATCATGCTCCTGCCACATGAAGGATTGAATCCAGCCAAGGAGTTTTGCTGAAAGACAAGCGAGCGGGACTTGGCAGAGAAGATGAAGAAGAAATTTGAGATTCTCAAGAAGCTGCGCGAGTACTCCATAACATCCATCAACAACCTTGCAGTGAAAATTTCCACCCAAATACTTGCCAATAAGGTCATGAGGAAGTGTTGAGTAGACGACGTTCTGGTGCCTGTGATCTCGTTAGATGCACAATATGCAGAGGGAATGCAGTTTAACTGGTCGTACTATTTATGTAGCGAGTTCCTTGTGAATTGTTGCAAGGCTGAAGATGAGAGCAAGACCTTCCACTATGCATGGTTGTTGCTCTCCATTATGCTGGTTTCTTTGGAGCTACTGGAGGATAGTTAGTTTCCTCCATTGGAGGCAACCTTGCTAGAGGCTACAGAGTTTTCCTCCCTTTGGGCACAAAGGACCCTGCACGGGTCACAGAAACGAGGATTTTATGGGTTTTGATGGAAGTGAGCCTCCGCATCGCCATCAACCAACACCCAGGGTTGTCCCCAACTATGTATAAGAAGTTGTCAAAGTATACAGAATTCAAGGTAGACTTCCACCACATTTATATCAAGACACCGAAGGATATGCAACAAAAGTGGTTTGATCTACCATATCTCGCCACGGATGATGCAAATTAGGAGGTAATTAAGTGTTGGATAGCAGAATGGTGTTCTCCATCCTACTTGGTCATGGGTACAAGCAAAGGCACTTGGATTTTAGTAGAGAAAAAGAGGAAGGATGCAACAGTGAAGGAAGGAGGCCGAAGAGAAGACCCGACTCGAAAAGGAGCACACTAAAAAACAACAGGCTGAACAAGAGTAGCGTGACTCCAACTGAAGAGGAAGATAAGTCAGCGCAGGGTGTTGGAGGTGATGGGAGACAAAGCAATCCATTCAGGGTAAAAAGGTACAGGGAACTACAGCAGGAGGGGTCCCAGAAGAAGACAAAGGAGACCAAGCCACCATTGGATCTCATTACAATGATAGAGGGTGATCTCGATGAGATCAGGGACAAAGTGCACAACACTACAATCGAACTGTTGTAGCAGTTTTAGCAACAACACTTGTAGTCCTTAACTAATATTTCGAAGGATCTGCATGAACTACAGATTCAGACCAGCAGAGTTCAGGTTGTTGCAAGTCAAGTCAGTGATGCATAGATGAGCCTGGCACCATGACCAAGTTAGGCAGTAGAGTTAGTTAGGATAATAGATTTCAGGATAGTCATGCTGCCAGAAGGGTCCCTGAGCGCAAAGTTAGCCGATGATAAGATCATCGTTACTACCTTATAGAACATCAACCTCAAAATTATAGTGCTCCCTAATGAGGGTTAGTATCTTCATGCACTACAGAAAGGCATAAAAAGGGAACTGACAGTGTTGTAACAACACGCTCTCAGCTTAATAAGTGAGTATCGGGTGAACAATGAGAAAACTTTTGCCGAGAAGATGGAGGTCCTGAAGGCAAGGGAAACGATACAGGTGCAGAGCGCCCACCTGGAAGTTGTGGTTTCAGAGGCATGCAAGATAGTGTCGGAGTTGCACATACATGAGGAGGTACCACTCGAGGCCAAGATCCGGAAGCTAGCTGCGGGCGTCCGCGACGGGAAGGGAGAGGTGGAAAGAGTTCAATTTGAACTCAACATGAAAATCATGGAACTGGAGCTTAAGTCACAGCCTTTGACTCTTCCCGAAGTCAGAGAACAATGCAAAGCTTCCATCAAGGAAGGGATAGCTACTGTGAATGCTGCGGTCAGTAAATACACAAATTTATTCCAACAAGCCATGGAAATGGCAATGACCCTACAGGAAATCCCACCATGCAATTATTGAATACAGAGATCCATCAGCTCTAGTAGTAGTACGACAAGGTTAGGGCGATGACGCATTCCATTTCTACAATGCAGCACCTCATCAAGTTGCAGGAGGCAAACCAGCTCCTTACACAAGTGGAAGTAGCACAGAAAAAAGAGGAAGTGCTTAAGGCACGATTGGGTCCTTGGTTGGGTGAAGCCTACAAAATCTCAACCAACATCTAGGAAAAGATGATGAACATGCAGCTCACACAACAGAAGATCAATTGAGCTAGCAAAGGAACATCTATAGAGCAACTAGTCGAACAAGTAATGCAGGCAGCCATGCAGAGCGTGACTGAAGTAGCAGTTGTGTAGGTGGAGCTAGGGGATCTTCACAGCAAGATCACCACGCCAGCTGAGTGACTTGAGGGCAAGTCATGACCTTTGTGTTGGGGGCTTGTTGGGATGGGGTCCCTCAAGCCAGTGTTCGGGCAAAAGCCTAGGTTTTTATGTAAAAAGATGTAAACTCTCCGCAAATTGTGCATGCGAAGCGCAGCATTAGTTAAGAGTCAAAAACAATTTTTACCCTTAGTCATGTAAAATTGAGTTGGTTTTCAAAGATCTATCCATGGTATGCAGACCATGGGATTGTATAAATAAGTGTGCCTTAGAGAGTCTAAGGCAGATAGATAGAGATATAAGTATTTCTTCGATGGGTACGAGGCCTAGAGTAGTGTCCACAACTGAGTGCGCAGACCTCTGTAGCTGAGTGCACATGGAAGTATTGAGTCTGTAAACCTATAGTGAAGATCAATAAAGAATACTGTTGAAGAAATTCATGTGTTTTATCTCTTTACTTCTGTTGTGTATGATTGCGAAATATTTTGTGATAAAATGATGTATTTATAAAGTAATGATGTATTGATGCATGAATTTACTTGATTCGTCCTATTATCTGAACACAATTAATGTTAAGTAATTACGTGAAGATCATAATACTTTCTGTTAAATTTATTTAACACTTAGGTAGATCTGAGTAAATATTGATCTAAGGGTAATCCATGGTGCATGTAAGTAGCTATTTTCCCTATTCAGGGTCTCCAAAAGCTAGTCATAGACCTTCACGAAGGTCTAGAGGCCGATTGAGGGGAGTTACAACGCTAAGCCTTAAGGGCTTAGAAATCGGCGCGAAGGAAGATCTAGGTCATAGAAAGACATCACACTGATCTCTGGATGCGGAAACTTGGTTCCAGAATCCCCCCATAATGCTTCAAGTGAGACTTCAGTCTGTGCTATGTGTATTGATGCCGAAAGGGCCAATAGTGTAGGGATTTTCTTGATGCAACTAACTCTGAACTTGGGTCAGGACCCACTAAGCCAAAAAATGGTTCCGTTTCCCGGACTGGGATCTGCATAAAGAGATGTGTGATGTCGCATCATTGGAATCCAACCAAGACGGAGATTGAGAAGTGGTTGGATAGAAAGATCCATGAATTCGCGGTGCAGGAAAATAGGAATCCACACCTGACAAAAGAACAATGGTTAGACATATATTTATACACAGAAATACATGAAAGTTTCTTCTGTACCTTCCCAATTGAACTATATTAGTGGATAGCTAAATTAGCAGATAGACAAGGAAGGTGGAGGCTTGAAGGTCCAATAGTGTGGACCCTAGAGCTTGTGTGGAGGTTGGAAGTCTTTGAAGATAAGATCATGCACACTATTGGCCATTGGCTTGATTGGGTTATAGGAGGATTTGTTACAGAATTCACGATTGACACCTCAGTCAGTTATAACGAAGTAGAGCATTGCTTCTTCAAGGGACCATAAGGTAAGTATTTAAGGTCTTTGAACACTTGGATTAAGATGCTCTTGTGTAAAAAAAGGGTTATGCCATTTCCTTGATGTTTGGATCTACAAAAAGTGGATGGAGCTTTAGAAACCAAGAAAAAGCAGGTCTTGAATGCAGCTCGTTAATTGGACCTCCTTTAAGTGACGATGAAGGAGCAAAGCAGGCCTCACCACAAAGTGTTGTCCAGTTGATAAGGTATGGTTTTCTGTGGATACATCATCCATCCAAACTACCTCCACCTTCACCTCCACAACCTACAGCTTTGTCCACTCCATCAACACTATCACCGCCGTTCAACATGTCGAAAACCATGAAGTTTCCCTTTTTCAAGGGCTTAGGAAGTGAGGATCCAAATTAGTTTTGGCTTGTTGCAAAGGGACAACACAACATATTATGGATGATAACATACAGAAGGCACAGTTGGTTACTTCTCTACAGGATCACACACTGACATGGTACGTTAAGTACTACACTGATAATCTGTTGGCATCATTAGCAGACACTTAGACTGCTTTGAACAAATAATTCGGTAAGCCTAATTCTGACTCGCAATCGATTATTGGATTTAAGGAAATCACAATGACACCTAGTGAAACACCCTGAGAGCTAGATCAAAGACTGAAGTGTGGGATCCATGAAGCTAATATGAATGTCATAGATAGTCAACACCGTGAGTGGTTTTTAGCCTCGCTCCTGCCCCACCTAAAGATTGATTTATCATAGAAAAAGATAGGAACTCAGGCAGAAGCTCTTTGGGATTCCAAAAAATTCACTCACAATTGCAAAACCTCTATTTCGAATTGCAGAGATTGAAAAAAGAAAAGCAGGCCAGGACAGAAGTGCGCGAGGAAGTCTGGTGCCTCAAGTGTAAGAGCCGAGGGCATGATAAGGATCATTGCCCTGTCTTAGCGAATTATATCATTGGGGGGGAGGGGTAGATGCCCCTGTGGTAGGAGGATCCAGCATGGTCAAGTATGGGGCCCGCACTATGGTGCAATATTTTTCAGGTGGACAGAAAACATGTCACAGATAATTGTCATTTGCCGCAAAATTTTGTATAGACACCACAAAACTTGTTCTACTATTTCTGCAAATTGGTGGGCCACAAGGAGCGCCATTTCCATAGCTATGAACTAATGATGGAGAGGATGCCTACCTATCAAATTCAAGCAGAAACTTAGCCTCTGGATCAAGGTGCTGGGGGAGCATGCGGAGGATATTAGGGGCGTAGGTGGGGTCAAGGAGGAGGAGGACCTGGTAGAGATCGGGGGCAAGTCATTTGCTATAATTGTCGAACAACAGGGCACTACGCATGGGAGTGTATGAGTCAAACATGCCCGTCATGTCAATACTGCACTTATTTTGACCACACAATAGAAGAATTCCTTGTGTCGATAGCTAAGATGAGGTAAAAGAAGGTGCAGCCTCAGCATCCTACCCATAACTTATAGATGATGAGGTACCATCCTCGCGAGGAAGATCTAAATGTTAATATCGTGCTACAAAGTAGAATAATGACTGGTGATGATAAAGGAAAACAACCTAAAGAAGGTGGGTGGTTCCGCAAGGCCTAAGAAAAGGAGGTTGGGTTTGATCTAGAGCATGAAAAGGAAATGTTTATGGAGGTGAAGAAAAGCTTCATTGAGGCCTCTACCTCAGGAAGTTAGGACAAACTCCCAACAATTGACGCACCTACAGAGGTTGACCCCTCTGTGCTTACCACCTTCTTGGAGACTTGTATGAAACTACTGTGCAATAGCAAGGCTGTGAATGGGCTACAAGAATTAATAAATAAGTGCACTGGGAAGGAAAATGCTCCTTAAGGACACTGAGTAGTCAGAAATATTGGCAAACATAAGACAAGGGCAGGGCGCAAGATGAGACTCACCGTGCAAATAAGAGACTATGATATGGACTAGGTTATTTTGGGTTTGGGGTTTGATGTGAATGTTTTACCTAAACAGACATGGGAGAGAATGGGGAGGCCTACATTGCAGCGGTCTCTAATTTAGTTGAGGATGGTGAACCAGTAGAAGATTATCCCTATGGGACGATTGCATGGAGTGACCGTAGATATAGAAGGTGCAAGTGCGTTGGATGATTTTGAACTAATAGAAATTGTTGATGAAAACAATCCATACCCAGTACTCCTTGGAATTGACTAGGCTAATTATATGAATGGGGTAATTGTTGGGTTGTGTTATATTCTTTCCACGACTAACCTATGTAATGAACCAGAGGGTTAGAGGGGGGGCGGAGCCCCCCCTTCATTGCACCGATTGCACAACGAGGGGGTCACAGGGGGGGCGGAAAACCCCCCTGTCCAAGGGGTTTGAGGGGGTTTGGACCCTATATTAGGTTGGGCAGATCTACCTATGGTTTTGTGCATGATTTTCGGACATGGTTTATGGACACGATGGTTTTCGATCCATGGTTATAGAAGTGATGGTTTTCAGTCTGTGGTATTGGATGCTTCAACATGTATAAATACGTATTGTAACATTGAAAGAATATAATGAAAAATCAAGATGGTAGTCCCGGTTTTGGGATCCAGGGGAAAATTTCTGTGTATATGTGTTTTATGTGTTATGCTCTCACATTGTTTATTTTCTGTGTTTTAGAATTCATATGCAGGTAATTTCTGTACGGGGTTATTACCTACATTTGGTATTAGAGATGTTTTGGCTTCAAGGGGACACCCTTGTCACTGAGGGGTTTCGCTTGAGCTTGTGGTAGACCCTATTCAGTGGGAGATTTGCAAGGTCGATTCTAGTAGTAAAATAAGATGGCGAGCAGTGGAAAGATAGAGATCAAGAAATTTAATGGTCAGAATTTTGAGTTGTGGAAACTCAAGGTGGAGGATCTGTTGGTGGATAAAGATCAGTGGATCACGGTAGATCCAGGTACTAAACCAATGGAGGTGACCGATGAAGAATGGAAGAAGTTGGATCGGAAGGCAAAGAGCACAATATGATTGTGTGTCTCAGATTTAGTATTCCTGAATGTATTAGGGGAAGCTAAGGTGAAGGCTTTGTGGGACAAGTTAGGGATTTTGTACCAATCTAAGTCTCTGGTGAATAAACTATTCCTGCAAAAAAAGCTATATAACCTGAGGATGAAAGATCGAGACTCGGTGACAGAGTAGCTGAATGAATTTAATACTGTGGTAAGTTAGTTATCATCTGTTGATATCAAAATTTTAGATGAAGCTAAGTGCATTAGTTTGTTGTGTTCTCTACCAGATTCGTGGGATAGTTTGGTTATTGCAATAGGTAGCAATGCAACTGCCTTGATGTTTGATGAAATAGTCTCATCCTTGCTGACAGAGGAGATGAGACGGAAAAATATGGAGAGCTAGAATGGCAATGCCTTGTCTGTATGAGGATGGTCCCAGAACAGAAACAAAAATAAGTCATCGAGTGGGATATCTAAATCTAGAGGGATATTTAAATCTCTAGGAAAACCTGTAAAGGTGGTGTGTGGGAAATTCAGAAAGGAAGGGCACTACAAAAGGGGCTATAAATCTAAAGCTCTTGATAAAGGAAATGGATCTGATGATGCTCCTTCTGCAGAGGCAAAAACCACCTCAGATGAAGGTGGGGATGTGTACTTGGATTCTTCAAGTACACATGTAGATCATGAGGCATGGTTGATTGACTCAAGTGCATCCTTTCACTTCACTCCCCATAGAGAGTGGTTCTGTGAGTATGAGAAATACGATGGTGGTGATGTCTTCTTAGGGGATGAGAGGAAGGCTAGAATCATTGTTCGTGGAAAAGTAAAGTTGAAGTTGTAAGGTGGAAGGGTTAGAACACTTTCGGGTGTTCTTCATATTCCTACATTAGCTAGAAATCTGATTTCTATAAGCAAGATGGATGATGCAGGTGTAAAAATAGTGTTCAAGAAGGACACCTACAAGATGGTTCGAGGAGCACTAGTATTGATGTAGGGAGTTCATATTGAAACTCTGTACAAGATGCAAGGTAGCACTGTTGTTGATGGGTGCAACAGCTCTATGGTTCCTAAAAGTGGAGCAGAAAATATAGTGGTCTCTGGAGAGAAGACCATGCTATGGCATCAAAGGCTTGGACATATTGGAGATAAGGGCCTTCGAATACTTCATGGTAAAGGTTTGGTAGAAGGTATGAGTAATAGCTCTCTGGATTTTGATTTCTGTGAAAATTGTGTATATGGGAAGCTGAATCGGGTGAGTTTCCCCTCTGGTGGTAAGAGGGCGAAACCGATATTAGAGCTTGTGCACAGTGATGTGTTTGGACCTGTGAGGATTCCATCACTGGGTAAGTCTATGTACTATGTATCATTTATAGATGACTTCTTAAGGAATACATGGATATATTTACTTAAGAAGAAATCTGAAGTCTTTGATAGGTTTAAAGAATTTAAGGCTCTGGTGGAAAACTAGACAAAGAAGAAGATAAAGGTGTTGAGGATAGATAACGGTGGAGAGTTTTGCAGTAAGGGATTTGAAGAATTCTGTAAGAAGTGTGGTATAGCACGACAGAACAATACTCCATATACACCTCAACAAAATGGAGTTGCAGAAAGAATGAACAAGACATTGATGGAAAGGGCAAGAAGCATGCCCAGTGGTGTTGGGTTAGGACAAGAATTCTGGGCAGAGGCGGCAGAGACATCATGTTACTTGGTCAACAGATCACCTCCATCAATGTTGGAGGATAAGACTCCACAAGAGGCATGGACTGGTAAGAAACTGTCTCTTTCACATCTGAGGGTATTTGGATGTGATGCATATGTACATGTTCCAAAGGAGAAAAGAACCAAGTTGGATATTAAATCTGAAAAGTGTATCTTTATTGGGTATAAGGATGGTTTAAAGGGTTATAAGCTTTGGAACCCAATAACAAGGAAGGTTGTGTACAACTGAGATGTGGTGTTCAGAGAGGTGAAAGCTGTTATTGAACATGAAGTCCCATCAAAGGAACCTGAGAAGATAGAGTTTGAGCTAAAGGAGGAAGAATCAGACTCTACAACAGAGGAGGAAATAGAAGATGAAGAGCTACAAACTCTGGGTGTAAGAAAATCAGTTCGAGAAAGAAGGTAGCTAGAAAGGTATAGTCCATCTGCTTTCTGTTCAAATTTTGCTTTATCTATTACTGATGATGATCCCAAAACTGTGAAGGAAGCAGTAGATTCAGAGGATGGAAAACTCTAGAAAGAGGCCATGGTTGATGAAATGGCATCTTTGCAAAAAAATGAAGCTTTGGATCTGGTGGAGTTACCGGCTAGAAGAAAACCCATTGGCAAAAAATGGGTGTTCAAGAAGAAGACAAATGCAGAAGGAAAGATGGAGAAATACAAAGCTAGGTTGGTAGCAAAAGGTCATTACCAAGTGCCAAGAATTGATTTTGGTGATACTTTTTCTCCTATTGCCAAGGTAACTTCTATTAGATTACTTTTTTCTGTTGCTGCTACTTTTGATTTTGAGGTAGAACAGATGGATGTGAAGACAACATTTCTTCACGGGGATCTAGAAGAGGAGATCTACATGAAGCAACGTGAAGGCTTTGCAGTGAAGGGTAACAAAGAACTGGTATGCAAGTTAAAGAAGTCTTTGTATGGGTTAAAATAGTCACCAAGGATGTGGTATCAGAAATTTGATACATTTATACAGGGACGTGGCTTCACCAGAAGCAAAGAATATCATTGTGTGTATTTTAAATTAATTGGTGACCATGTTATTTATCTGGTATTATATGTGGATGATATGTTGCTAGTTGGAAATGACAAAGAAATTATCAAGGATTTGAAGACCCAATTGTCCTCCAAATTCGACATGAAAGATCTTGGTGTTCAAAACTATATTTTGGGCATGGAAATTAAAAGAGATCGGTCAAAGAGGAAGCTTTGGTTAAACCAGAGGAGGTACGTCGAGACAACATTGCAGAGGTTTAATATGCAAGATAGTAAACTGGTGAAGGTTCCTATTCCTATAGGTGTAAATTTATATGTTGAACAGTGTCCCAAGACATAAGAAGAGGAAGAGGATATGCCCCGTGTTCCATATGCAAGTGCAGTCGGTAGCCTAATGTATGCAATGGTCTGTACTAGACCAGACATTGCACATGCAGTGAGAATATTGAGTAGGTTTATGTCAAAACCATGGAAGGACCATTGGATAGTAGTGAAGCAGGCTTTTAGGTATTTGCGTGGTGCTAGTGATTATGGTTTGTGCTACCAAGGAAGACTAGGATTGGATAGAGTCTTGGATATCTGTGGATTTGTTGATGCAGATTGGGCTGGAGACTTGGATTAGAGAAGATCTACAAGTGGTATGTGTTTAACCTATTTGGAGGTGTAGTCAGTTGGATGAGTAAGAAACAATCTATAGTGGCACTATCAACTACAGGGACAGAATACATGGCAGCCACTCATGCAAGCAAGGAAGTAGTTTGGTTGCATAGATTGTGTTCAAGTATGGGGTTAGTACAGGGAGATATAACGATAGACAGTGATATCCAAAGTGCAATTTTCTTGGCAAAGAACCCTTCTTATAATTCAAAGACAAAGCACATTGATGTTCAGTATCACTTTGTGAGGGATATGATAGAAGACAAAAAGGTGTTGCTGGTAAAGGTGGACACTTTGAACAATACCATAGATGCATTGACAAAATCTATGAGCTCTAAGAAGTTCTTTTGGTGTAGAGAAACAATGGGCATTTCAAGGCTGGAGAAATGAATAAGCTCTCCTGTGGCCCCCTTTGGAAAGAAAATAAGAAGTAGGAGAATGTTTGGTTGTGTTATATTCTTTCCATGACTAACCTATGTAGTGAATGGGGGGGTTAGAGGGGGGGCAGAGCCCCCCCTTCGTTGTGCCAATTGCATAGCGGGGGAGTCACAGGGGGGGCAATAGCCCCCCCACCTAAGGGGTTTGAGGGGGTTCAGACCCTATATTAGGTTGGGCAGACCTACCTATGGTTTTGTGCATGATTTTCGCACATGGTTTTTGGATGCGATGGTTTTCGGTCCATGGTTTTGGATGCGATGGTTTTCGGTCCATGGTTTTGGATGCTTCGTCATGTATAAATATGTATTGTAACATTAAAAGGAATATAATGAAAAATCAAGCTGGTAGTCCCGGTTTTGGGATCCAGGGGAAAATCTTTGTGTATATGTCTTTTATGTGTTATGCTCTCACATTGTCTATTTTATGTGTTTTCGAATTCGTATGTAGGTAATTTCTATATGGGGTTAAAACCTATAGTAATCAATTTGAAGAAGAAGAGAATTCCATTCGAAAGTAAATCACTCCGCATTGTAGTACCATTGGACCCTTCAAAAGGACCGCTCTATACTGAACCAGTCCGTGACTATGAGGAAAGTGATGATGATTTGGATCAAATATACAAAATTATGGTGAGAGACTAAGATTAGGTTAATCCAACAGCTAATGGATGGATTGCATGGGACCAAAAAATCTCTTGTACCTCAGAATCAGATGAGGAATTGAAGCATTGGCATAATAGGATGCATGAAGTATCTACGTTGCACTGCAATATGATGACTAAATCATTTCATTGTGCGTCAACGGAAGTAAGAAATTTAGATTATTACGATGGTTTAACTGATGTAGATATGTTTTTGGATGCTTTTGAAAGAGAAGTCCTAGAGGATCATTGTTTTCAGGTGCTGGATTCGGCACTGTGCGTTACGCCCACTCGATGGTGGGGTATGGACAAGGACAACTTTGATGAATGGTTTGATTATTGCAGGATGATGAGGATGCGGTTTGGTCATCCTAAATTGCAGTTAACTAGGAAATATGATGGCAGGAATGATTCGCACGATCATTTAGAAAAGTGGAATAAAGTCTATCGAACAGAGTCGTAGCCAGAGTGGGTGCAATTATTCTATCACACTCTGGATATAAAACCCTATGAATTGGTACCTAGAAACAGAGCTCTGCCATGGCACCGTAGAGTTGGATATCTTAAGGGAAGGCTCCTTGATGACCTTCAATTTTGAAGATGGATTCAAAAGCATTGATGAGGTGCTACAGGAAGTTAAGGTAACAATCTTCACAATTCCACAGGATCCTTTGGAATTGGTTCAACAGGATTGGAGCACCCATCTACGCCATGCACTGGAATGCTATAATGTGACTGTTCAAGGGGTGGATGAGGATCCAAGGAATATCAATATCCCAGAGACAGAAGGTCACCGCGAGGTGAAAGGTCCGTAGATAGAGAACCTAGATATCACCACAAGGTCGAAGGTCCGCAGATAGAGAACATGGATATCACTGTGCCATTGAATACTAGGCAAGTAAACATTGGTACTTAAGCGGAGCCAAAATTTGTGAATATTGGAGATTACTGTGATGATGCCACAGTGGATAAAGTTGTTGAGTTACTCCACGAGTACCAGGATCTTTTTCCTATGAATTTTTTGGACTTGAAAGGCATCATAGGCGATTTGGGTGTGATGAAAATAACTTTGAAACCTGACGCAAATCCCATCAAGAAAAGGCCATATTGCCTTAATCCAAAATATAAGGAAAAGGTTTGCTTGGAGTTGGACAAGATGCTTGAGGTGGGAATTATAAAACCTGTGGAGGAATTTGATTAGGTTCCCCTTTTAAAGATGGAGGATTGGGACTTGGCTGACCATGAGAGGTTCCCCCACCTCGCGATGGAGAATTAAATGAAGCAAGTATATTACAAAGACTCCAATGTTACTATGTTGGAGACAGTTTAGTGGATTCGTGGAGTAGAGTAGTCTGTGTTACTGAACCTACTGTTGGTGCCCCACTACCACCGCTCTAACATAAATACCACCTATATATGGAAACTATTGACTCTCACGCATGATGGGTGCTTATGGCTTGGCGTGCCTATCTTCATCATGGACATGCTCGTCCATAGGATCATGCCCCTACCATGTGAAGGCTTGAATTTGGCCAAGTATTTTGGCAGAAAGAAAAGTGAGCGAGACTTGTCAGAGAAGATGAAGAAGAAATTTGGGCTTCTCAAGAAGTTACGCAGGTACTCCATAACATCCATCAATAACCCCGCGGTGAAAATTGCCACTGAGATGCTAGGCAACAAGGTAATGAGGAAGTGCCACGCGGATGAGGTTTCGATGCCCGTGATCTTATTAGCTACCCAATGCGCGGGGGGCATGTAGTTTAACTGGTCATGCTATTTATGTAGTGATTTCCTTGCGAATTATCATGAGGCTAAAGATGAGTTCAAGAAATTCCACTATGTGTGGTTGCTTCTCTCCATTATGCTGGTTGCTTGGGAACTACCTAAGGATAGTTAGTTTCCTCCATTGGAGGTAGGCTTGGTAGAGGCTAACAGTTTGCCGCCCTTTGGGCCATGAAGGACCCCACGCGGGTCAGAGAAATGAATATTTTCTGGGTTTCGATGGAAGCAAGCATCCACATGGCCATCAACCAGTGCCCACAGTTGTCCAAAACTATGTATGAATAGTTGTCATAGTATGCAGAATTCAAGGCAGACTTCCACTGCGTTTATATCTGGCGTGGAAGGACTTGCAACATAAGTGGTTTGATTTGCCATATCTCACCTTGGATGATGCAATTTAGGAGGTAATTAAGCATTTACTAGCATACTGACACTCTCGTCTGACTTAGACATGGGTATAAGCAAAGGCATGTGGATTTTAGTAGAGAAAAAGAGGAAGGATACAGTGAGGTAGGTGGCATAGAAGTTGGCTGCATAGTGAAAGAAGGAGGCTAAGGACAAGGCCTGACTGGAAAAGGAGTGTGCTACAAAACAATAGGCTGAACAGGAGCAATGCAACTCCGAGCAAAGCGGTAAATCCACTCCCTTGAAACTGAATAGGAAGAGCAGTCGACACAGGGTGGTGGAGGCGATGAGGGATGAACCACTCCATTCCAGGTAAAAAGGTATAGGGAATAGCAGCAGGGGGGTCTCAAAAGAAGACAAAGGAAACCAAGCCACCACTGGATCCCATTACGATGATAGAGGGCCATCTTGATGAGATCAGAGACAAAATGCATGACACTGTAGTTGAACTAAAGTAGTAGTTTAAGAAATAGCACTTGTATTCCTTAGCTAATATTCATAAGGATCTACACGAACTACAGATCCAGAGCAGCATAATTCAAGTGGGTGTAGTTTCGGTCAGTGGTGCACAAATGAGCCCAGTACCAGGGACAAGTCAGGCTGCAGAGCTAGTCAGGATAGTAGATCTCAGGATAATCGTGCTGCCGGGAGGGTCCCTGAATGCAAAGTCATCCGATGATAAGATCATCGTTAGCACCTTAAAGAACATCAACCTCAATATTGTAGCACAACCTACTAAGTATCTTCATGCACTACAAACATGCATAACAATGGAATTGAGAGCGCCAGAGCAGCACACTCTCAGCTTAATAAGTGAGTATTGGGTGAACAATGAACAAATATTCACCGAGAAGACAAAGGACCTAAAGGCAAGGGAAATGATCCAGGCATAGAGTGCCTAGTTGGTAGCCATGTTTGTAGAGGCGTGCAGGACAATGCTAGAGTTTCACATACCTGAGGAGGTACCGCTCGAGGCCAAGATCTGGAAGCTAGCTGCAGGTGTCTATGAGGTGAAGAGAGAGGTAGAAAGAGTTCTATTTGAACTCAACATGAAAATCACGGAACTGGAGCTTAAGTCACAGCCTTAGACTCTGCCTGAAGTCAGGGAACAACGCAAAGCTATTTTCAAAGAAGGGATAGCTATTGTGGATGTCGCAATCGTTGACTGCACAACTTTATTCGAATAAGCCATGGAAGTGGTGACGACCCTGCACGAAGATCCCACCATGCAAATATTGAATACAGAGATATGTGCGCTCTAGAAGTAGTACGACAAGGTTAGGGCGACAAAGTGCTCCATTTCTACAGCGCAATGCCTCACCAAGTTGTAGGAGGCAAAGTAACTCCTTTCATAAATGGAAGTAGAGTAGAAAAAAGAGGCAGTGCTTAAGTCACAGTTGGGTACTTGGTTGGATGGAGCCTACCAAGTATCAACCAACATCCAGGAAAAGCTGATGAACTTACAACTCACACAACAGAAGATCAATCAAGCCAGCGAAGGACCAACTACAGAGCAACTGGTTGAACAGGTGAAGTAGGCAGCCACACAAAGCGCAGATGAAATAGCAGTTGTGTAGGTGGAGCTGAGGGATATTTGCGGCAAGATCACCATGCCAGCTGAGTGACTCAAGGGAAAGTCACAACCTTTGTGTTGGGGGCCTATTGGTATAGGGTCCCTTGGGTCCGTTTTGGGGCAAACACCCAAGTTTTTATGTAAAAACATGTAAAGTCTCTGCAAATTGTGGATGTAGAGCGCAAAATTAGTTAAGAGTCAAAAATGGCTTTTACCCTTAGACATGTAAACGTCAATTGGTTTTTGAAGATCTAGCCATGGTCCGGAGACCATGGGATTATATAAATAAGTGTGTCTTAGTGATTCTAAGGCAGATAGATAGAGATATAAGTCTTTTTTCTATGGGTACGACAGAAGGAGTATAGAGGGTTAGCGCAGGAAAGTAAGAGGAAAGGCTCTATAGTTGCGTGCATAGAGGCCTAGAGTAGTGTCTGCAGCTGAGTGCGTATACCCCTGCTGCTAAGTGTGTAGGGAAGTATTGAGTCTATAAACCTATACTAAAGATCAATAAAGTATACTATTACAAAAATTCCTGTGTTTTATCTCTTTACTTATGTTGTGTATGATTGTGAAATATGTTGTGATAAAATGGTGTATTTATAAAATAATGACACAGTATTGATGTGCGAGTTTACTTGATCCATCTTATTATCTAAACACAATTAATGTTAAGTGATTACGTGAACATCATAATACTTTCTATTAAAGTTATCAAACACTTAGGTAGATTTGAGTAAATACTGATATAAGGGTAATCTATGGTGTGCGTAAGTAACTAATTTGCTTGTTTAGGGTACAAAAGAGCCAGTCGTAGACCTTTGCGGAGGTTTAGAAGCTGATTGAGGGGAATTACAATGCTAAGCCTTAAGGGCTTCGAAATTGGTGCAAAGGCAGATCTAGGTCATAGAAAGACATCACACTAATCTCTAGATGTAGAAACTTGGTTCCAACATCCCCCCATACTGCTTCAAGTGAGACTTCAGTCCATGCTACGTGGATTGATGCTGAAATGGCCAGTAGTGTAGGGATTTGTTTGGTGCAACTAACTCTGAACCTAGGTCAGGACCCACTAAGCCAACATATGGCTATGGGAATTGGCAAAGGCATTGGAAAATGAAAAGATGCATTAATTGGCATATATTTATGAAAATAAAGAAAATAAGAGAAATGGAAGGTGAAAGGTCACAAAATTGCATGTGATTAAAATTCACAGAAAAATAGAGGAAAATGAAGAAAATAGAGGCCTCAATGATAAAAAGGCTTCTGAGGATCAGTTTATAGGTTTTGTTAGTTCAATCTTTGGAACTCATAATTTATTATCTCTCTCTCTCTTACTCTTGCAAACTTACAGTTTTCTTGGAGAAATCTTGGAGGATTTGGCATACTTTGGATTTGAAGAAAGAAGGCAAAGGAAAAGCAAGAAAGATTAAGGGGAAAGTGGGATCAAAAACTACAACGAGATTTATTTGCAGGTATTGAGTTGCATGTATGATTTCCTTGCCAGTTTTGGCATGCATGACATATGCATGTGGTAATTTGGTTATGATCTGTCATTGACATGGAGGATTGCCTAGATTGACAGTGGTTTTGCCTAGCCTTTCCATTTCTTGGATATCCATGGTGTTGTGGGTTTCCCACCTCATTATTTCTATTGGTTCTCATGTTCCTTATGGTTGTGGGTTGAGTTACTAGTTCCTAGTGCCTTGGTTGGACAAACGCTCTGGAAGCCTTGGAAAAACTTGGGTTGAGCTACTAGTCCTGGAAGCCTTGGTTGGAAAAATTCTCTCCAACCCTTGGTGGGATGAGTTACTAGTCCTAGAGCCTTGGTTGGACAAACACTCTAGAGCCCAACACTAACTATGGGTTGGGTTACTAGTCTTGGAGATGGGTTGGAATAAATGCATTGGAGCCTTGGACAACTTGGGTAGAGATCGATCTGGGGATGGTTAGTGATGTTTGACTGTGAGGTGGAATCACTAGTGTGGCCTCTAGAAGCCCTGGCTTGATTTTTCTTGGTTTATTCCATGAGATACCACATTCATGCTTAGAATATGGCATGAGGGTGATTGGTTGAAAGAGAGATTTGGGTCATCCCAATCTATGGTCGGGTAGTACATGGAAGTCCCTGACTTGTTTGGATTTACATATGTTAATAAGAGCTCTTTTCCTCTTCTATTTAATGATTAAATGTACTATTTATTATGTGTTTTTATGTTTTTCCTATCACTATTATTATTCTGGTTATATGTTGGTTATAATCATGGTTTCATGATAGGATCTAGTTATGGCTCTTTATGTGTTTTGATTTATAAAAGAATGGTTATTCAACGCATGACCTAATAGTTGTTATTGAAAATATTATGAGATGGAATTAGACCTTCTTAATTATTTTCAAATAAGTAAGAGACCCCTATGTTCAAATATTCATTTGTATCTTGTTGATTACATGTTCACAAAATGTTTACCCTATGTTCAGATTTTCATTTATAGATTGTTGATTACATGTTCACAAAATGTTTAACAAAATGTATGTCATGGTCAGGCCTTTTTAGGTCAAGTTCTTGTCTAAGTTTTACATTAATGTCTTTGTTCTTGTGTCATCCATCATTCTGGAAAGTTCTATCAAGTTATGAGAAGAGGTATGGATCCTAGACCTGTTGCACAAAATATTGTCACCATGACATTCTGCAATCGGTGTGAGTCTATCACCACTCATACTTTCCTCCTTTGCAAGTCTTAAACCTCAGTTCTTCATGTCAAGCCTTGAAAATAAGAAAAACCCCTTAAAAGTCTCTAAAACTTTGGTTCCACACTTTCTTTTAGCATTACCTGCGGTCCCGCACCTAATGGTCATGTGCACCTGACCGCTCTGTCTCTGTGTAATGGGTGCGGACCCCTGTAAAAGTCAAAAAGGCGCAAGTACATTCTTAAAATCTCACTTTGAGTCATTTCTGGAAGCTTCTAGAAGGAATATTGAGGTGGCAAGTTCTCCCCTTTAAGGTTCATGCATCCCATACCTTAAGGAGTTAACCCCTTGATGTGAGGAGCTTATCCCTTTGAAGGAGGACTTTATCCCTTCATAGGTGGACCTGTAACCTCCTTCCTTTGCACTATAAAATGAAGCATTCGGCTGGTTACTTGGGAGGTTGAAAGCTGAAGAATTTTGAGGTGAAATGCTGCTAGAACTTAGTCTTCCTAATTGAGCTTTTGTGAGGAAAGATTACATACCTTTTTGATCTCATTTGAAAGAGTGTGAGGCTTGTCAAAGTAGAGGAGATTCCTGTTTCAGACCCTAGGAGGAGCTTGTACAACATCAAGGCACCAAAGGTTGTAAAGTTCTTCTATATTCAAAGTTAATACAATTAAGTTTATTTTTCTCAATACACTGTGTTTTATGGTTTATTTCATGGATTCCTTGATCACCATGATGAATATGAGTTATTATATTAGCTATGTAGGTGTTATTTGATGTGTGCTTGTTTGTGATTGTAGGTTCTCAAAAGGAAATTCTTTCGGACAGTTGTAGCATGGCTGCCACAAACTAGTGTTGGACTTAAGGTAGGGTCTAAAACACCTCTTTAGTTTTTAGTAATGCATCACAATATGTTTAGAGAAAGGTAGATTTGCTTGTCCTGCTTGTTGCTAGATATCTATTGATACTAGGGAGATCGGCCTTGTCTGCAAGAATGATTTATCTAGCCAACAAATTGGCGACTCCACTGGGGAACTGAATTTGGTTTTTTTATTTTCCTTTTTCTTTGACTTGAGAAACTTTTCCCTGTTTCTGGTTTTTGCTTGTTGTGTGTGGGATTGGGTAGTTTTTAGGATCTCGATTTTTTTTTTTTTGAAGTTTACAGGGAACCACACTTTCTTTTTACAGACAGTGCGGGCCTCTCCACATTTTTCCTTTAGTACACAGAGCGGTACCGCATCTGGTTCTACTGGAAGCTTGCGGACCCTATTAAAATTTTTGAAAAACCTAAAATGTTTTCGTCCAATTAAGTTTACTTTTTATTTTTTGGCTTTTAGTGTCTTCCCAGATCTGCATGTGTTCTGTGAAGAATCTCTTGTGAGTGAGTTGCATTGGCATTTCTGTTTTAGGTGATTTTCTAGAAGTTTTGCGTGCCTGGATTGATTTTCGCTTGGTCTTTGTAATGACTCAGAGATTAGAAGCCTAAGAAACCTTAGATTACCCTGGTCTTTTTTGTCTTCTTGATGAGTCTGACTAATTTGTGAAATCTTCCCTTGCTGAGAAATAGATTTCGTTTTCTCTTTGTAAATCTTTGAACGAACTTGTTTGTAAGTTTTGAATTTCATTTTTATAAAAGAAAACATAGCTGGGTGTTTTTTTATTGATTTGTTATTTTGAATGAATTAATCCTTAGTTTACTGAATAACTAGGTAAAACGTCCTCAAAAATATTTAAAGCTTTTATTTCTATTAGGTTTTTAGATTTTTCTAGACCTCAAGATTAGTTTTTATAGTTTTGAGTGTTTTCTAGAAATTGTAGAATCTGTTTTGAAAGAAATTGTTTTCTTTAGTTTTTGAGTGTTGAAAAAGAAAGGGATTTTTTGTGAGAATAATTAGTAGTCTCGTTTTAAGTTTATTGAAAAAGACAAAAAATATTTTCTTTTCATTTACATGTTGAAGGAAAGATTTGTTTTTCAAAGAATTGCATTCTAAACTCTTTCTTTTAGCTAGAAATTCATTGAAGGAAAAAGGATTGTTTATCATCTTAGGTGCATTTTTTAGTGTTTTTGGAGTCGAGTCTTCACACCATCAAAGTTTCATCTCCATACCTATTGACTTAAGAAACAATCCATAAAAATAATGCTTAATTAAAATTGATCTAGCAATCTTTTTATTTGTAGGGCTCTTATCACCAATATAGCTTAGGCTAGTATCTTGGAGTAGGGAGTAATTAACTCTCCAAGATAGTTAAAACAAACAAGTAGCTATATCTTGCAGTAGGAAATAAATCCAGTTATAATTGATATAATCTGGGAAGCTCCTCTTAAAGGAGTCAATCGCGAGATCATGTCCGAACCTTTGAGACAATCAAGTATGTCTCATTGGGAAAGATAGAATATTTGCGCGTATTAAAAATGGTAAATCTTGGATTAACCATTGTCGAGGAGCCTGGGGTCACTTGTTGGTAAACCTGGGATTGATCATGTCAAGGAGCCTTCAAGGGGATTGAGCTTTGTTACTCTACCCTTGCGCGTAGATCGGATCATACACTGTTCCCTTAGTTGTATTTGTTATTGTTGGTATCCTTAGTGACCATAATCTTAAGATTCTTTCCTAAGGTGACGGTGAAGGATGGGTCTCACTGTACCTGGAGCAGATGTCGACTAGACTCACTTGACCTCTCTAGGGGGTTCTCTTCACTCGAGATGGTTTTGTGAAGAAACTTATGCCAGTCTGTTTCATTCAGCAGGTTGTCGGGGTAACTGTTCCAATCGCCCTTTCTGTATTGAATTCTACGACGTTGGATTTCATCACCAACTAGTGTTTTTGGTACGGAAAGTTACTATTTGTTTGTGGCTTGAACTCTTAGATTTTTTAGGCATGTGATTCAATTGTTTGGTTCTTTAGAGACTTTAGGTGGTTTTATTGAGATTTTCTTTGTTTGCGTGTGAAGTAATTAAATATTTAATTGTGGTTGAATTACCGAGACAATCCCGTAGACTTTGGGGGAAACCTCCCGAGTATACACCAAGCCAGCTTGAAGGGCTACGAGCTCTTGTATCACCTAGTGATAGTAGAGTTGGGTCACCAGAAGCCGGAGAGTCTTCTTTAATTATTCATCCTGATTATCAAGTTCAAGCAACAGAGTATATTTCTGAACCAATTCCATTTTTTGAAGTTACTGGTAGTATTTCTTCTACCAGTGAATTAGCTGAAGAACGTGAAATTTCTGAACAGGAAATCAAATCTGCTGCTACTCCATCTTCATGATTAGCTTCTCCAACTTCTAGTGGTCTTGGTTCACCTAGGGTAGGAAGTATCATTATCCAAAATCTTCCTTCTGGACTCATTTCTATTGAAGAACTTGTTAGTCTGGAAGAAGATATAACTCTCCCTGAAAATCAACCAATTTTAGAACTTAGGGAGCGTGAATCAATTTTCTACAGTCCATTTAGGAGTGACTCTTGGTATGTCTCATTGATCAACTTTTTAGAAAATATGGGTCTTAGTTTTTCACCTCCTTGAATTCCTTTTCATCCAACACCTAGAGGTTATTATCCTCCATTAAATATGTCGAGATAGTCATCCATGTTTTCCCAAACACCGGAAACATTTTTTTATGGCAATCCTTCTGTTCCTTCTGGGTATCAGTCACTCATTGGTACTTTTTCAGGAGCATTTCCTCAACCAATTGAACTTGGGATATCAACTGGTAATAACGGAACTCAATCGTTGACCATAGAAGAAATTCTTATGATGTCTGGTACTATTCCAAATCTGCAACCTCAAGGTAGTCAGTTACCACCTGGAGGGCAACCTCAAGGTAGTCAGTTACTACCTGGAGGGCAACCTCAAGGTAGTCAGTTATCGCCTGGGGGGCAACCTCAAGGTACTCAATTACTGCTTGGGGGGCAACCTCAAGGTAGTCAATTACCACTTAGGGGGCAACCTCAAGGACAGTACATACCTTCGGGACAGTACATACCTCAAGGTCAACCCCAGACTCAATACATACCTCAAGGTCAACCCCAGTATCAATATATACCTCAAGGTCAACCCCAGTTTCAGTACGTGCCTCAAGGTTATCAACCTCAAGGTCAGTACCCAACTCAAGGTTTCCAAGCACATTCTGATCAATCATTTGTACAAGGAGCTAGAAATGTACCATTTAATTATCATCCCTATGCTCAACCCGGTTATGGTCCTTCATATTCTCAACCTTTTATGGGTCCATACCCCAGAACGAACATGGTGTGGGATCCATCTTAAACTCAACATATTTTGCAACCTAATGTGCAGTTGTCATCTCAATCTAGACAACCTTTGGTTTCTGGTTCAACCCAGCAACCTGTCCAGCCTATTATTCAAACTTCTGCACCTGGTGTAGTTCATCAGTCTAGGCCTAGTTTGCCTCGAACTCCACCTCAAACGACTACTGCAACTACTGCAGCTTCTGTTCAATCTACCCCACCTACTTTTGGAATATCGGTGGCTCCAGTTTCTACTGTTCTTGCATCAACTCCCCAAGCCTCTTTACCTCAGTCGGGACCTACAATTCAGACTTCGGTTCAGATGCCTGTAGGACAACCTGGTCCAAGTACGGTTGTCACAAGTCAACCGCAATTCACTTATCAACCGTACCAGGGACAATACCAATTCGGTCCTGCTGTGCAAAGCCTAGTTTACTAGTATCAACCATACCCTAGATATACTTATCAGCAACCTCAACAACCCTAGTTTGGTTCGGTTAATCCTGGTTTTTTGGGAGGATATAATATTCCAAATGCAAATCCAATTCCAAGTTATCCTAGATATCCTCCTCCTGGGGCTGGTCTTATGACCTAAGGTTTTCGTGACCCTAACCGTCAGTTACCATTTATAGAAACTTTGGATTTACCTGATTTGTTGCGCCTTACAAACAATCCAATTAATTATCTTCCATTTTGGCCACCAATGCCGAATAAGTTGCCCAGTGATATCCCAAAGTTTGAGGGTAAATCAGGAGAGGATCAGTCAAACCATGTGATGACTTATCACCTCTAGTGTGCATCTAATTCCATTATCGATGATTCAATTCACTTACGTCTTTTTCAACGCACTCTGATTGGTCTTGCTGCCAAGTGGTACATTGAGTTACCACGAGCTTCTTTTTATAATTTTAGTCAGTTAGCCACTTCTTTCTTAACTCATTTTCAGTTTCTTGTCATATATGACAATGACACGGAATTATTAACTTCATTAAAACAGTCAACGTCCACATATATTTCAGATCATATTCATGAATGGCGACGTAGACGATATTTAGTGAAACTTTTTATTCCGGATCAAATTTTAGCAGAATGGTTCGTTAAATCATTATTACCTAAAATCACTGAGGATGTAGCTAAGGCAGGAGTTGTTATTGAAGAGAAAGTAATTTCTCAGGCTCAGTACCTTGACCTCATTTATACACAGTCGGGTACTTTACACGAAAAAATCCCCGACCTTCTGAACCAAAATCAAATAACTACATCTCCTTCAGGGTCTCATGCTGCTGATGGTATGATTGGTTCAGTTAGTACCAAAAGCAAGAAGAAATCTTCAAAGAATTCTTCTCCTATTATAGCTTTACCAGATTCCTCGACAGGAGATTCTTCCATTGAAATTCCTACCGATATTCATGTCATAGAATCATCTGCGGCCAAATCAAAATCTGGTGGTAAAAAGAAGCGGAAGAAGAAAAATAAACAAAACTCAAAAGAGAAATCAGATAAAACCGAATATACTAACGAGAAACGTAAACCTCTCTATCCTTGTCTCATTTGTGATGAGGAGCATTTTACAAGAGACTGCCCACTTCGAGCTGAGGTTGCGAAAATTGTCAAAGGTTCTCAAATCCCTGCTGTCTTGAAGGATCATTTTCCTGGTCAAGATAGTAAAATGATTGGTTTATTCCTCAAATGCCTCAGAAGAACCCATAATGATGATGTCTCATGTTAGGATTGCGCCACGATTGCAAGATTATGGTAGTAAAAATCTTGTTTGTGGTAAGGAAGAAGAATCTTCTAATTCAAACCCAACAACTTCAACTCCTTCTAGTTCTGATCCACTACAGATCGAGAAACTGAACCCAGACTTAGTAATCAAACCGCCTACTAAAGGTATACTTTGGAAGTCAACTTTCAATCCGCATGCGAGAGCTGCTAAGAATTATAACATTGTTGAAGACTTAGCTATTTCCCCTTCAGCAATGTCGGCTTTGGAGGTGTTGCAATCATGTCCAGCACAACGTAAATTACTATTGTCGGCTATAGGAGCTGTTGATATTCAGGATTCAAACCTTATAATCTTCGATTTAGAGAATAGTACACCTCATCTACCTCATCAAATGGCTTTCCAGATTCCAGTGTTAGTCAAAACCAGACCTTGCTTTAGGACTGTAATTGATGAGGGAGCTTCTACGTATATTATGTCAATCCAGTATTGGAGATCGCTTGGTTCTCCTACACTCAATCAATCCCCGATCATTCTAAAGGCTTTTGATGGCTCTGGGTTCCATCCTTTTGGCATTTTATAAGATTTACCTATAGGGGTTGAAGGAAAAACTGTAAATCTAGATGTGGAAGTGGTTGATGCCCCTCTAAATTACAACCTTCTCTTGGGTCATAGTTGGTCTTATGCTATGACTGTTGTTGTTTCATCAGTCTTTCGGCTTATCAAGTTTCCCCATAATGGAAAGATTATTACCATAGACTAGCTGACTTATTTTTCATTCGACCCAGCCTCTTCTGAAAGTTTTCAACATGTCGGTAAACAAATATCCCTTACAAGGATGTTGGGATAGGATTGATTAAAGATTCTGGTTTACTAGGAACTTTTTCCTTTCCTCCTCCTAACGTATCGCCTTTTACTACAACTATTCATATGATTTCATTGAACACTATTGCTTTTGATGATCCTTGGATCGTACCTTCCGATTCTAAGGTGGATTCATTTGGTGATGCGATGCCTTTGAGTCCCTTTGAAATTGCATATCAAGCTGTACAGTCATTTTCTGACCCTTGTTCAACCAAAATTTATCCAATGAATGTGGTCCATGGAGAATCACTTTCAATATCAACCTCAGCTTCAACAACTTTTCTGAGCTTGTTCATACTGATGAGCACATTCATGAACTTTTGTCTGTTGATGATTTACCATGGGAAGATCTTCATCATCGATCTTCATTTTTACCTAAGCTTGATCATTTTGAAAATGTTTTTTCATCTATTTTTACTATTGATTATGTCAAGAACCACAGAATCCATTGCAACATCCTAATTCTGAGTTAAATTTGGGAAATATCTCTCGAACGGTTCCTATCGACATTTCAGTTAAACCCGGAATTATTGAAAACATTCATATAGGTGCTTCCTGTACGGACGATGAACTCCAAACTTATAAATCCCTATTTCAAGAATTCCGTGACGTGTTTTCCTGGTCATATGAAGAAATTCCAGGAATTGATCCATCAATTGTTGTCCATGAAATTAGAACTTACCTGGATGCTAAACCTGTCTGGCAACGTTTGTGTCAGATACATCTACGAAAAGCTGCTGCTATTAAAGCTGAAGTTGAGAAATTACTTCGAGCAGATTTCATTTATCCAATTCCTTTAACGGATTGGGTATTAAATATTGTTCCTGTTAACAAAAAGCAAGGAACGATAAGAATATGTATTGATTATAGGGATATTAATCGAGCTTGTCCTAAAGACAAATACCCAACCCCCTATATCGATCAAATTAATGATGATTGTGTCGACAGTGAAATGTTCTCCTTTATGCATGGTTTTTTTGATTACAATCAAATCAAAATACTCCCTGTTGATCAACCAAAAATGGCTTTCATTTGTCCATGGGGGACATTTTCTTATTGCAAATTTCCTTTTGGATTGAAGAACGCCGGAGCAACTTTTCAAAGGGCTATGTCTTACGCATTTCATAACATCAAGCACATTGTGCAACCATATCTCGATGATTTACCTGCCCATTCATTACGTAGAGTCCATTGCGGATGAATCCTTGTTTCTTATCAGTACTCTTGATCCATGGTATGGAGATATCATTGTTTATCTCCAAACCCAATCCTTTCGTCCTGAAATTTCACGATCTCAATGACGGAAAATACGTTTCCAATCCCAACAATACAATATTATTGGTGATGCACTCTATCGTCGTGGGGCAGATTCTGTTTTCTAACGTTGTCTAACTCATGAAGAAGCTGAAAGGGTTCTTAATGACTGTCACTCTGGAGCATGTGGCGGTCATATGTCTGGGTATGCCACAGCCCAAAAGATATTGCGCGCTGGTTATTTCTGGCCATCTGTATTTAAAGATTGTATCTATGTGGTCTGGAAATGCCACAATTGTAAAATTTTTTATTGTAAGATGCATGCTCCACCTGCTCCTCTCCACCGTATAATTGTTGTCGGTCCTTTCGCAAAGTGGGGTATCGAATTTATTACATGTAACCCTCACTCGGGCGGGGGGCATGTGTATATCATCCTTGCGGTAGATTATTTTACTAAGTGGGCCGAAGCGATGCCTACATTTTTGGCAGATGGCAAAACTACTGCAACTTTCATTTTAAATCATATAATTACTAGATCCAGTGTTCCTCAAGCAATTATTACTGATCATGGGAGTCATTTTCGAAACATCATGATGACTGAACTGACAGATCAACTTGGCCTTGCTCACGATAGTTCTACTCACGATAGTTCTACTCCATATTATCCACAGGCTAATGGTCTGGTTGAAGCTATCAATAAAGTTCTAGTCACTATGATCCAACGAATCATTGATATTCATAGGTTGAATTGGCATAACATTTTATTTTTAGCACTTTGGGCATATCGAACCTCAGTAAAAACATCAATTGGTTTCACTCCTTTTCAACTGGTTTACCATTTGGAAGCAGTGTTACCCATTGAATGTGAAATTCCATCATTGCAAATAGTCATAGAATTACTCCCAGCCACTTCCGAAGAGGAAAAACATTTGTTGTACTTAGCTCAGCTAGATGAGAATCGACGTGACATTGCATTAGCAATCGAAACTCATGTCAAACGAATTAAAGCTCAGTACGATTGAAATGTTACACCCCATAATTTTTCGGAAGGAGACCTAGTCTTACTATGCGATCAAGCAAACGATAAGCTAGGGGCTGGAAAATTTGTACCTATGTGGCATGGTCCTTATGTTGTTAAGCGAAAGTTGGAAAAAGGGGCCTATGAATTGGTAAATTTTGATGGTGTCTCTTTGGGTAAACCCAGAAATGGTCTTTATCTGAAGAGATATTATGCTTAAATCTAGGTGTGGAGATTTTTCTTAGATTAGTTTCTTTCTAGCTGGTGTGTTTAGATTAGAAATGCATGCCTAGTTTAGAGAGTGTTTTTTATCATTAATCCTGCTTATCTTGATTTTACTCTTGATATTGCAGATGTTGACGTCTCTTCAAACATACATTGGTTTCACTGATGGTGCTTGTCGTAGAACACGAAACATTTCTTCCGTTGCTTGGGTTATCTATTCACCCTCTGATGAGTTGGTATCTATGCATGGGGTAAGCCTCGGTCAAACAATGAACAACATTGCAGAGCATAGTGCAGTGATTGAGTTATTATCTGAATCCATCTCATTCGGGATTTGGAGTTTTATTGTTAGGTTAGATTCTGAACTCATTGTATTACAACTTAACAGAGTTTATGCCATTAGAAATCTAGTGTTATTAAGATTATTTTTGAGATTTCGTCTCTTGGAACGTGAATTTGACTACATTGAATGTCAACATATTCCAAGATATTTAAATACATTAGCAGATGCAGTTTCTTCTCGAATGTTAAATAGACATTTGCAATAATCAAAAAGTAAATTTAAAAACATTCCATAACATCTTATACAAGGTAGCTAGTAATAGTGATATATCATAGCATAGAAGTGTGTCAAATATACATCGTCTTCGATCATAGGTTGAAAAACACCTTATGATCGACAAAAATGATAATACAAAAATATATAAAATGTTGTGTGAGTCTACAAAAGTGATCATCCTATCACTGGTGATGATCATGATAAGAAACCACTGCTCGGGCCACGCTACAAAGGAACCTCTTGAAAGGTCCTAGGACCCCAATCACATAACACTGTAACCTAAGTGGAATATCATCTATGCTAGTCTCTAGAATATTTGCTGTCAAGTGCTCTAGATGATTTTCCAATTCGGTCAGGGTCTCTGTAGATTGGTCTTGTGGGGCCGGTAGTGCTGCAGCTGGGTGTCTCCTCTCATAGGGCTAGAGAATGACTGGTCACCATGGACCCACATCTGCATTGAAACATTTTATTATCAGTTTTGGACGATTTAAAAATAAAAAAAATAGTTAAAAATTAGAAAATGTTGAGAATGATTTTACCTGAATCATCCCACTGCTCTCCTGGTGGAAGAGTCATATCTGGGTCACCACGATAATCCATCCTAGCATATGGAAAATCCTGAATCACGAAAAGTTGGTTCTCCAACCAACGAAAATACTCAGGCAGAAATTGAACAACCTCTGAACCCTCCTCAGGATGACGGGCCATAACTGCAACCCAACGCATTATCTTAGGCTCTTGGGGAAGTCCAACCTCAACAGAAAGCTACTATGGGACCAACATCGGGACCCTCTCTAGACCAAAGCTCATAACTAGGAAACCATATCCAAAGTTTTTTAGTTGTCCGTTCTTTGCTCTAGTTAGTTGGCCTTTTACATTCGCTAACACAGCTTCGCACGAGTTGAAGATGGTGCCTCGATAACAGTCTACTGCCATTCGCATTTGGGATCCAGTAGCTACATGCAGTGCTAGACTTCCACAGAGTGTGGTGACAGTGAATGCAATAACCTTAAGTTCAGGACGAGTGATAGTTTTGATATTGATCTGTTTGACCTCTGTTTGTTCATTGCAAAACTTCAATCAAAGACTAGCGACAAACTAGCCACTTGCCCTAGTCCCGAAAAGAGATAATTGTTCACCTCTCTTAGGCAAACCAGTCAAAAAATATATGTTCTCCAGCTCAATTTCGAGCCAGTGGCCACCAATCATGAAACACTGATCCTGTATGTTCCACCTGTCTACTAGCCATTGCAAAAAGTCTACTTGGCCCTCATGCCAGGTATGGCCTAGAATTTAAATAGTCTGCATGCTCTCAATGCATCCAATGTGGGTTGATGACTTATTGCGGCTAGGTCCACATCTTCGTGCTCGCATTCCCTCCAAATAAGCATTTTGTATGTCCTACATTGCACAAAAGACATACTAGAACATTTTAGTTCAAAAATTTTTGGGCGGAAATGGAAAAAATTGAAGTTTTAAAACCTATTTCGCGGGGTCCATACCTGCTATTTATGGACAACGTGTAGGTCTACACTCGTCCTTAGCGACAGGTGTGGAACATTGAATTTTTCCTTTGTAGAAAAAAGTTTGGGTCTGCAGGGTCTGCATGTTGTGCCTGCAGACCCCCGCGAGTGCATTTCTAAACAAATTTTTTCCCTCAAAAATCAAAATGGAAGCCTAAAAACGAAATGCAAACAGTTGAAATGCAAGATAAGGATGATGTGGATTACCTGGAGCTGACAGTTTTCGATTCCAATGAATAGATTTTCCGCAATATTCACAGGAAGTTTCTTACCCAAAAGCTCTCTCTTCTCACTTTGAAGTCAAACGGTAAAAATGAATTTACAAAAGCCATTTTTAGAAGCTTTTTTGAATAAATGAATTTTTAATTTATTTTTTTTTTACTTTAAAAAGGTAACTTTTTGATGCATTTTTATTTATCTTAAACAGGTATGAGTAATGTTTTGAGTTTTTGTGCAGAATATTGGATTTTTCAAGGAAAATTGGTCATTTTCAACAAAAAAAAAAAACATTGGAGTCCTCTTTAAGATCTTTTCTGACTCGTAAAATATGAAAAGATTGTTGAGTTTTTCCTTTTTAAACTTGTTAAAACGGAATTAAAAGGACAGTGCACTTACAGCTCTTTTCTGACTATATAAACATGAAAAGGTTGTCGGGCTTTTGTCGTTTCAAGTTCGATATTGGTTATAAAACAATGTGTCTTTAATCGCTTTTTTACTTTTTCAGATCAAGGACACTAATTATGAAAAGTACTCCTTTATCGTAATGGTCAAGCGGTTCTCTCAAGTATTATTTTATACTTTTTCGGGCTTTGGAGACACAAATTTACGAAAAAGGACATCCAAGGAGTTTTCTTAAGTTTTTCTTCTAACTCCCTAAAATTGAAAAACACCGAGTTTCTCCTATACTGGACTCGTTAAAATTTAACAGTAAAGAACTTGTTCAATTTTAAAAACAGGAACGAACCACTCCTTCTTAGGGTTCGAATTTTAAACTAAGTTGGACTCATCCGAAAGATGAGCTTATAACCAAGCAAATGTTATCCTCCTCAAGCTTGTCAAAAATAAAGAGGTACTTGCCAGAAATGGTGGGGGAAAAGAGAGAAAAATGAACTTGTTTGTTATACTTTATGTTTTAGAAAAGTATATAAACACTCTTGAACATGACACTTTTGTTCACCTGGATTGGGAAATCCTTTGCCTAATAGTTAATAAAACCATATTGAAAGTCTTCAACTGGTTTCTGGGTATTAGCTTTGGGTCAATTGTCACCAAACCCTCTGCTGTGTCGTTATGTGTTCAAGAGGTCAGTTCAAATAAACCATTCATTTGCAAAATATCTGTCATCCATCTTGACCATCCCTGAGTTAGTCATTGCCAAATATATTTCTTCAAAATTTATCTATGATTTCGGGTTGTGGGCTTGCCTATGACAGATCGCTTTTGATCGACTTTAGCTCATTATCTAGAAAGATGATCTAGAAATCATCAGTACCTTGGAATTTTCATGCCCTAATGGCAGGTTTCTCGCCTTCGATGATAGGTTTCATCATTGACCTTCGATCAAAGGATTCTATGACATGTTCAACATCAGCTCATCTATTTACATTTCATGGATTGTACTGAGTACTTTGAGAGCCATTGACATTACTGGTGGTTTCTCTCACACTTGTTAATAGTTCACATCATTGACTGGTAATCAAGTGGTTTCTACCATGTTCGACTTCGACACATTCATTCACATGGATAGAATCGTATTAGTTCAGGAAGTAGAAATCAAGACCTGGATCTAGTTTCCACCATCCAGGCTGCGAGGAATTTCGTTATTCATTATACAGTAGACTATTCATAAATAGATGGCTACACCCATACTGTGTCTACATATGTCTATACTTGTAATGTATTACAAAATCATTCCTGTATCAAAGAATTTTAGCTATTTTTCTAGTCAGTTTTGATCTGAGCATGGGAATGCCTACCTCAGCGATGATATGTTCACATATATATCTATATCTATATCTATATCTATATCTATATCTATATCTATATATATATATATATATATATATATATATATATGTATTGAATGTTTTTACAGGTTTCGACTGGGGTGTCCATAGGATGATCCTTGAAATGATAAAGTACTTCACTCTTCTTAGATGACAAATGCTATCTTCATCTATTACAGACTTCACACTTTAGGGGGCAATCTTTTGCACAAAATAATGTCACCATGACATTCTGCAATCGGTGTGAGTCTATCACCACTCATACTTTCCTCCTTTGCAAGTCTTAAACCTCAATTCTGCACTTTCTCTTAGCATTACCTGTAGCCCTGCACCTAATGGTCATGTCGCCTGTGCACCTGACCGCTCTGTCTCTGTGTAATGGGTGCGGACCCCTATAAAAGTAAAAAAGGCACAAGTACATTCTTAAAAACTCACTTTGAGTCATTTCTAGAAGCTTCTAGAAGGAATCTTGAGGTGGCAAGTTTGCTCCTTTAAGGTTCATGCATCCCATACCTTAAGGAGCTAACCCCTTGATGTGAGGAGCTTATCCCTTTGAAGGAGGACTCTATCCCTTCATAGGTGGACCTGTAATCTCATTCCTTTGCACTATAAAATGAAGCAATGGGCTAATTACTTGGGAGGTTGAAAGCTGAAGATTTTTTAGGTGAAATGTTGTTGGAACTTTGTCTTCCTATTTGAGCTTTTGTGAGGAAAGATTACATACCTTGTTGATCTCATTTGGAAGGGTGTGAGGCTTGTCAAAGTAGAGGAGATTCCTGTTTCAGACCCTGGGAGGAGCTTGTAGAACATCAAGGCACCAAAGGTTG
Source organism: Pinus tabuliformis (assembly GCA_031772625.1). Lineage (NCBI taxonomy): Eukaryota > Viridiplantae > Streptophyta > Pinopsida > Pinales > Pinaceae > Pinus > Pinus tabuliformis. The sequence goes on from CM062816.1 coordinate 1,203,286,558, forward strand.
TAAAGTTCTTCTATATTCAAAGTTAATACAATAAAGTTTATTTTTCTTAATAAGCTATGTTTTATGGTTTATTTCATGGATTCCTTGATCACCATGATGAATATGATTTATTATATAGCTATGCAGGTGTTATTTGATGTGTGCTTGTTTGTGATTGTAGGTTCTCAAAAGGAAACTCTTTCGAAAAGTTGTATCATGGTTGCCACAAACTAGCATTGGACTTAAGGTAGGGTCTAAAACACCTCTTTAGTTTTTATTAATGAATCACAATATGTTTAGAGAAAGGTAGATTTGCTTGTCTTGCTTGTTGCTAGATATTTGTTGATACTAGGGAGATCAATCTTGTCCACAAGAACGATTTATCCGGCCAACAATATCTAAAAAAGTGGTTCTTATCCTAGGGTCGCAGACATTAAACTGAGTAAATTAGACTACATTAACTGGGAGGTAGGGTTATCCATGTGATTGGAGGCTTACAGTCACTGGATTTCCTTGTTATGCATGTGACTGGAAATGTAGGTTAGTGAAAAAGAAAGTTAACTCGGGGTTTGGGCACCTATAGGGGTTGTTTGGCTTCAAGGGGTCCTATATGTCCTAAGGAGGGTTAGTAAGGTTTTATTCTGTTAATTCCACTTACTTGACTGTACCTATGAGGTTTATTCATATCATAGCAAATCCTCGTCACATATTTACCTCAATGGAATGATGAACTTGCATAAGTGTGGGAGGGGGTGTTACAGTGTTTCCCCTCACTTAGGTTGACAGTGTTAGAGTCGGTATTGTCATCCCTCCATCAGAGATCAAATCCTCTTGTTGAATTTCATGTTAGATATCCCACCCAGTAATTTGCATTCCATTAGGCACATATATCATCTGACGGCAGTGGCATTCCTCCAGTTTCCCTCATGTTATCTACTTGTTGGCTCATGTTTGTTCATTTAACAACATATACGGTCTTCCTTTTATCTCGAAAATTGCAAAAAGTTGTCTTTAGGGTTTCATGGTCAATTAGGTCTAGGGTTTCATCAGGGTTTTGTCAAAAAATGTGTTAAAATGTCCAATAATTGCCAGAAAGCCATGAGGAGGTTTCAACATCAATAAATTGCATCGCCAAATGTTCAAAAATGTGTTTTTCCTCAAAACTTTGTTTTGAGGAAAAAACAGAGTATTTAGCATTTATTGTACAAAATCATGAAATTTTTTGTTTTCCTCATTGTAAATCCATTCATCTGCATCCTGGTTTCTTTCCTTAGCCCAAAAGCCCCAACACCTGCAAAAACAAGCAAGCTCAGGTCATTAAATTCATCACAAAGTGAAAAAAGCAGTGAAAAAGTTCAAAAACAGAGTTTAAAGATAAAGTCAAATCCAAAACATTATAAAAGTGGGTTTCATGAGCCAAAATTTCAAAAGCTCTTGGTTTATAAGCAATGCCTTCATTTGTAAAGTTCATTTGCAAAAGACAAGTAAGGCAAAGTGATTTTGTTGAGCAAGAGGAAAAAATTGGGTGAAAATCGCTCTTGGTGACTGGCGCGGTGCACTGGGTAGGAGGCGCAGTGCATTGGTGAGGCGTAGTGCACTGGGCCTCATAACTCAGTGTATTTTTGCACAGGTGTGGCGCATTGGGCGTGCTGTGCAGCGCACATAGCCAAAGAGCCTGAAAAACTTCCAAACTCACTCTAATCGCCCGAAATCGCTTGGAACGGTCTTGATACAAGGTACAATCTTCAAAGTTGTATTTCATCTAAGTTTGACGATGGTTTGATGGTGTGTTTTTATGGTTCTTGTGAGAAGCAATCAAACCATACTATTTTAAAAAAACTTGCTACCGAGGGTTTGAAAACCTATTTTTCTACCAAGTTCATCATCCCTCCATTACACCCCTATCCCATTTATCCCTGAATTTCATTGTTCCCTAGGTTTCCCAACCCCCCTAAATTCACTAATCCCTATCCCAAGTTCCCTTTCCCAAAATCCTAATTATAAAGTCCCAAACCCTAACCCTATACAAAACTCCCATAATATCCCATTTTTCCCTAGCTAACTCTGTCCCAACGGTCCCTAAATTCCCATTATTTTTCCCTCTCCTAACAGTCCCTTGTTTCACTGTTTTCCCTTGGTAGCAGAGGTAAAACAATCATCAAACGCAGTCCAACACAGTTTGACACATTAGCACCTATTTGTCCAAGCCAATTTGTCTTTCAGCAATTATGGCATCTGATCCTTCATATGATTATGAAGAAGAGACCCAAAGTGATTCACCCACAGAGGGACATGCACCCAGGAGGCCTCATAGAGGTGGCAGACATATTAGAGAAGAATCGACCACTCTTGCGGAGTTGCAGACTTGCCCTCTTGCCATATTTTGTTTCCAACATTAGTCATGTTATGAATTTTCTGAAAAGGCTGCTAATATTCAGTTTCATCATGAGTTGGCCCGCTTATTTGTGTTGCATTTGCATGGTGATCAAGCCACTCTTGCTGGTGTTACTTTCACATTAACACCAGAAACCATTTCATTGGCAACCGACATACCAAACATTGGAGAACCATGGAATAAGAGATAGGCAACACTATGAACCATACATCAAACCTGGTTTTCTGAGGCAGCTTAAAAGAGTGTTTCCTTTTTGGTTTCTCAAGGATGAGTATGCTCCTTTAATGAAACTCATCATGAAGTATTTCACCTGTGAGGGCCGGTTCTCCCGCTTGTATGCTTATCACATTAGGCTACTGATGCCTTTCACTTGGGTACGGATGATGAACATTCCTTATTTCATATGCCGAAACATAGAAAGGATGACCACTCTTGTGCAGCATAAGACCCCTCAGCACCAGTTTAACAGTCTTTATCATTTTGCTCTCATCAAAATTGTGGTTGTTCATCAGCTTGGTTTACAGGGCATCACTTGGGATGATTTTATCTCTCATGATTTTTTCAGAGCTTCACAAGGACCTTCAGAGGTTGGGTATGAGACAGGTGGACCGTCTTATCAGTAGGGCCATGAGACCACTAGTGTGCAGGTGTTCATCTCTTATCAAAGAGGTACTAGACGGTTGTTTGCAGCAGCGAAGCTAGTGTTATCTCCACCCGAGGTGGAAGGGGCCTCGCTTCCTCCATCAGCATAACAGGATCAGGACCGAGGCAAGAGGCCTCTATAGGAAGAAGGACCATCAGGTGAGTGAGAGACTGATTTCATCCTCATTGAGGGTGATGATACTAACATGGGCCCACAAAGTGCAAACCTTAGACAGATCATCAAGGAGAAGCAGGCAGACATTGATGCCTTGTCCACCAACTTGGATAGAGCCCAGTGGACTATACAGTATTTGGAGCAGAGGAACAAGCAGAGGATCAGCAGGTAGTGATGGAGTTACAGAACATTCGGCAAAACCGCCAAAGTGCCCGAAGGAGAAGGATAGAGTTCACTTCATTGGAACAAGAGATGAATGCTGATCGAGAGTCATGGCTTGAAAGAGTAAATATCCACTTGGAGAGGAAGCTGGAGAAGGCAGTAAATGAGAAGAATGTGCTTAGAAACTTTTCATATCATTATTTGTCCTGGAATTTGGTGTGCCAAGCAAGAATCAGGAATTTGAAAGCTAAGTTGAAGAGAGCATCAAGGAGGCAAAAAGAGGATGAAGGACTTCAAATCTTGGTTGAGGCTTCCTTGGCCCATCACAACACTTAATAGAGAAGACTCAGCCCAAATTTCAAGAAATTTGTAGCAATTTGTTCATTTTTATAATTTTTTGGCACAAAAAATAGAGTTTTCCTCCCTATGCACTGCGCCATGTGGTGCTCGCTTTTGCTAGAGGGCTCTAAATCGCAAAAAAAATTCATTTCTAGATTTTTCATGGAAAGTTATGCTTGCCTACCTATGGCCAAGAAATTTAGGTAGGTTTTGAGCCCTCAAAAGGTCAAAAAATACTCAAAAAATGACCTCACTGCCCCTATTTTGACACACAGGAAGAAGTGTTGGGAGAATGGACGTTTGGAGGGGAAAATGGAGGCCAAATTGAAAAATTCCACTTGGGTTGGAAAGTAGCTAGGTAGACCTTTCTAGAAAGCACACCTAGAGCTCATTTGTACATCAGAAAGGCTTCCAAAAGTGGGTCTAAATAGGCGCAACGCATAGAGAATTAGGCACAACGCATAGAGGAAAAATTGCCAGTTTGACCAAGTTTTGCTCTGTTTTTCGCCCAGTTTCGCCTAGTTTGACTTTTTCACTTTCCTAATGGAAAATTTATGATGTAATTTGATGAAATTTGATGGATTATGATGTAAATATGTTTGATTTTCACTTGTAGAGGTAGATTCATCAGTTTAGAGATTGTTTGAAACTGAATGGATCAGTTTTCTTGTTTTTAGAGGCATGCTGTTATGTTGCCTAGTTTCTAGTTCTCAGTTTAGAATCAGTTGGATCAGCTCCTAAACTCATGAGCTCGACCCCTAGAGTCAAGGATGAGCTATGTTTGTCTATATTGTGTTGTTTTTCAGTCATTAGCATGGTTGGACTCTTGAGAAAGCATTGAGATTCATTGTACACTCATATTTTCATTTTGGCTAAGGAATTGAGACTAGGATTTGTAGCACTCTTTGGGATTCATGTGGAAATTTGTATTGGTATAGTGCTTCTCTCTGTAATTGTGAATTTTTTTATGTATGCCATCATATATCTTATTTCTTCTGAACTAAGCAAACAAGAGTGTAAGTAGAATTCATTGAAAGTGCAATGCTCTACTTGAGGTTTGCTTTAGTTGTTTGATGTTTCCAGCTGTCTGAGGAGGATTCATGATTGCCCTTTCCATCTTCAACACCTCACCTATTTTTCCCTCCATCTCATTAAAATTTAAGTGCCAAAACGATTTCCTACCTTGCCCCATTTTGAGATCTCTTCAGAACTGAGCCTCAATCCCCGCACCCCAAAATCTACCTTTCCCTTGATTCCAACAAAACCCCCAAAAACTCAAATCAAATCTTTGTACTTCATAGCTAGCCTAAAATTAGTTTTATTTCAGTCATCTCAAGCCCATTGATTATCTTTTGCTGAGATTAACCCGGAGAGAGCCCTCTCCTGTCCTTGTAGGGCTAGCTACGAGGCTGAGTGTGGTTTGATGTTGGCCTTGGATCCCACCTTTTCAACCTGAGGTAAATCTAGGCACTAACAGACAGTAGTGGGGAGAGATGTAAAATTTGACAAGGATAGGGATATGAGATGATATCTAGAGCGATAGTTGAGTATCCCATTATAAGAGGAGCTTCTAACTCCAAATGAGGGGAGTAGTCAGGAGGCCGAGTGAAAGAATCCACTCAACCAGAATATTCCAGGGAGGGGAGGAAGAGAACCATAGAAGATAATAGATTGGTATAAGATGCATGGGAGCACGCAGGTGCTGCTACACCTTAGTGCAAACAAAGGAGGTCACCAGACAAGTACACTAGGTATATGACCCTGATGACTAACTCATTGATTCAAATCCCTCTTCATTTGAAGAAGAAGTTTCTCAACCAATGTGGGTTGATGCCTTGGTGGTGGGGTATGAAACCACCATGAAGAATAGTGTATGAGATTTGGTGCTAAGACAAATGAAAAAGTCATTTGTTGGTTTTATATGGATCTACAAAGTGAAGCATGCAGATGACGCAAGCACCAAGAAGTACAAGGCTAGATTTGTGGCCAAAGGCTTCTCACAGGAAAAGGGAGTGGACTATGAGGAAACATTTTCCCTAGAGGAAAGATATTCCTCGATCAAAACCATTATAACATTAGATGAATAGATGGGGTGGAAGATCCATCAGATGGATCTGAAGACCACCTTCCTCAATGGTGTTGGTGAGGAAGAGATTTACATAGAGAACCCAGAGGGATTTGACAAATATGACAGGGAGATACATGTGTTTAGACTTAGAAGAGACTTGTATGGTCTCAAGTAGACACCCTGAGCATGGTACACTCAGGTCGACACATATCTCAGTCGATTGGGATCCACCAAAAGTGAAGCAAATGCCTATCTCTATCACATTATGGTAGATGGAAAGTTGGTTATCTTGGTATTATATCTTAATGAATTGATACTTATAGGGCATGAGAAGTTGATCCACTCTTGTAAGGAGGACCTTACAAGAGAATTTGAGATGAAATACATGGGCTTGATGCATTACTTCCTTTGGTTGTGTTGATGGTGCGGGACCCAACAACATTAAGGGGATCTCCCTGATATGAAGTCCCAACTAGACCTCACACTGTTTGGAGAAGCAGTCCCAATAATGGGTGGTAGTGTAATGCCTTTACCATGGAAACAAACAAAGGAAAGTATGATAACTTTGGGTAAGAGCAATTGTGTGACCCTACGGATAGTCAAGTGTGATGCATGAAGGTTCCAACACATGAAGGGAAAATGAATTGTGCCCCTTATAAGCTTTTGATAATAGACAAATTGAAAGGAACACAAAAGTGAAATGAAATCACAAGCTAATGTGTGGAATAGTCCACAAAACAAAATAAATGCAAACAAAATAGTTCATAATCATATGTGTAAGTTAAATAACATACATTTCCAATACAACAAGTCCTACTATAACAACAACATATGCATGAAAGTGTGTTGCCTCTGATTTTATTATTATAAGTGAAAGTTCCATCCAAACATACACCATTGATGACCACTAGACCCAATAGTGGAACATTACAATCAAGAACACCTGCTCCTCCAAAGAAGTATACTCACTCTACGCTATGGAGAAGCCAAGGCTCTTCACAATACTCCCAAGCTCTTCCTACTCCTATTGCTAGCTAAACGCTTGGCTCCTAAAACCCCCTTCTATGGGTTATGAGGTTCTATTTATAACAAGAGGGGGATGACTCTTCAACTCTCCTTTATGACCTTTGGACTACCCTCATGACTCGTCAAATTCTTTACAAAATGACACATTACATTACCTGGTGAATTTTCATATTCCAATATTGACACTTGGAATTCAAGTTACAACATAATTATAAATAATATTACATTTTCCAATCCTACGCATATAAGACAAAATTGGGTGTAGACAGCCTAATAAGACACAACACTATGATGTTCGAGTTTCGGAGAAGTCCAGCTCAACAACCTCCACATGTTGTTTCTCGGTGTAATATTGGTGCCAAGCTTGGTACTACGTGATGGTGTCCTCAAACTGCTTTAGAGTGTCTTGATGGAAGCAAAATCTAGCCCCCATGGAATCCAGGTATACTGTCTTGGAACCTATGTCCAACTCATTCTGAAGCATGAGCAACATTTTGTCGACTTTGATTGGACCACCGATGAACTTCTACATGTTGTGTGTTGAAAATAGCAACAAGAAATGCTAAAAATAGAAATGTTATAAATAGCATTGCTATAAATAGAATTTCAGGTACCAGCATTGAAAACAACAAGAAGGAATGATAGAATAGAAATTCTAAAAATAGCATTGCTATAAATAGAATTTCAGGACAGATTCCAATTTTAATTAGTCCCTGAATTAAAATTCGAATTTGGTCTCAGCAGCTGTTTGAAAAATAATTAATTAATCCATCTTGAATTAATTAGTTGGAGAAATTCAAACATGAAGTCTTTGTGAAGACATGCAACAATTATCCCTTTGATTGAGGAAGTTATCCCTTAATTAAGGAGATAAGGATGAGTTGTATTTGAGTTGTAATTAGTTAGCTCAGCTAACTGAGTTAAGTCCAGTTAAATTAGTTCCAAACAGTTGGAGGAACTAATTGTGAGTTTAGTCAGTGAATGCATGCATGCATGCAACTAGTGTTCTCCAGATAACTAAATATTATCTCATAAATAACTCATGAAAGTCAGTTCAGAGAAAGACCCAGTTGAGATTAAAGGAAGGGACAATGTACTATCAATTGGAGGATTTTTCCTATAAAGGAAACTCATCCATGCAGAAGGAGTTATCTCCTTCAGGATTGCACAGTTATTTTAGAGGTCAGTGTTGTGTGTGAGGTGAGAATCACACAGGTTGCAGCTGGAGGACCCAAGAGAAACTACGCAAGGAAATAGGAGGCTTGGAGGATTGAAGGAAGGCATATGTTTTGTCTATTCTGTCTATGAGCAGCAGTGAGGGATTGTACTGAGAGTTAGATAGCTTGCGAGCTAAAGCTTTCTGTAATCCTAAGATATTTCCACTTGTATGATAATACAGATAGTGGGGTTTTTAGCTGAGGCTTTCCCCAGAGTATTCTTCTATGTTTCATGTGTGATTGAATCTTCTTCTCTATTATATGTGTTCTAGTTGATCTTGCTCAAAATCGATTAAGCTTCCGCAATTTTGATTGTAGAAGTAGTTTAAGTATTTTGCTTTAGTACATTGCATAATCAGTTTAATCTACAATGAAATTTCTACATTGTGTGCATTTAGCTCGAACTCTTCCTTAGTGTCTTGTTGCCTTAGCTACTCCAAGTACTCTTCAACCTCCTACCAGACTTGGTTCTTGAGTTTAGCTTTGGTGAGGAAATCGATTGATGGGATTTGGTGCATTCTCACCAACACATCCAAACTACTGCACAACCAAACAGATGAGGTATGTGTGCTACTAATCAATGAGGTGAGATGCTTATTGTTCTGAATCAACATTCAAACCTTCACTTTCTCCATCTTTTCCTATGGCTTCATTTTATTCACTAAGTTAAGTGGGGCCCCTTTGAACCACATTGTCCATTCTTGTACATAGGTGATGGAAACATGTCTGTTTCTAATTTCTTTAAAAAACCCTTTTCTCCATTGTTGTAGGCCATGAAAATGGAAAATTTATGTCTGCACGGTGACAAAACCATTATATTACTTCTACATGGTTTATCCAAGTGTTGATACTTAAACAAGTAATCTTTTTCTCTTCTCCGCCAATGTAGAAACTGTATTATGTGCTGCTGCTCAGAGTTGTTGTACATCTTGCCTAGAATCCTGCAAATTCTTTGCCAGTTTCTCATGCTCGGTCTTCATATACCGAAAATTTGACCTTGTTTCTCCTATATTGCCCAAGCTAGCTTCATAAATGGATATTAGATGCTTCCTAGTGTTCGGCACTATCACCCTTCCTTTGATGAATTTAGTTGAAGTGTGATCGTCTGGAAAGTGATTCCTTTGTGCTTGTAAAATCCTTTTCTGGAATTCAACAAATGATAGATTGTACACATCCATGACCGGATCATCGTCAAGGAGGAAAATATCTCCTTGCTCACCCAGAGCTAGCTCTATTGCTGGAGGTGGTGAAGACTAAGGGATGGCCTGTTGTGCTCTCGGCGGCAAGTCAACATATTCATGCTACAACTCCTGTTCCAACATCATGTGTGTCATCAAAATAAATTTCTCAATCTCCTGAGCAAGCTATCAATTTTGAATCTATTCACCTTCCTCCTTAGTTTTTGGATGTTTCGTCTCTTCAACCCATATTGGCACAGTTTCCTCTGTCATCGCACCCTACCTTTGTTCTTCTTCCTGCTTCTTCTTCTCTTCTCGTTATCTCCTCCTCAACTCCCGTTCTTCCTTCAAATTCTTCCCTGTCTCTTACAACTTCAGTTATGATTCCTACAACCTCTTCTTTTCTCTCTTCCTCCGCTCTGATCTCTACATCCATTACTTCCTCTTTTCTTCCAATGCCAAAGCTTCCTTCACTATAAGAGGATCTACTTCCATTTTTCATCTTTTCTCTCCCTCCCGACTGTCAACAATCTTCCTCTTTCCATTGTCTTGCATGGGATTTCTTCCTTCTGCTGATGTTGTTGTTTCTTCTAAAACAAATGTTGTCTATGGAGCAACCTTCAAAGTCCTTGCTATACTGACTAACTCATTGAGTCTAGAGGAATTATAGAAGTACCTCCAAGGATCCTCCTCAGGCCAATGAAATGCCATATTGATCCATGAAAAGTAAACTATCGTACAATGGTTCTTGCAAACAATGTGGGGATCATATGGATTAAAGTCTTTGGTGCCGAACTCAAATTTCAATATGTCATTAGCCTCCTCATCTGCAACTTTCAAGGCCTTAATCTCGTATAATCTGATTCATAAAGGAAGAGTTGGCCATGACGCTTTCTTCTTCCTATGTAGTGTTGTTAGTGGCATACCTTGGTAAGACATGTAGATGATTCTCTCTGCTAAACACTCTGATGGAGGTGCCATTTGGTGAGGCATACCAATCTGCAATGTCTACTATCACCTCCATTTATTTTCGGTACATGTAAGGAGGATCTTGCTAAAATATAAGCTTGTATAGGGGGATCAAAAAGTGGTGAATTAGACATTCTGTTACTCCTTGATAACTGCATTATGAAAGAAACTTATAATAGATGTTCACGGTAGTCTCTCATGGTGGCCAAGTCCAGTTCATGCCAAGGAATTTTTGCTGCACATAGATTACATCCAGTAAGGATGTAGACATATAGAACCTTTCAAACTCATCCTTGGGTGGATTGCAAGCTAGAGCTACATGGGACTTCAATTGTTTAGCCAATAGATCTGACCAGTTGAACGGCCTCCCATCACTTACCAATTGGCCCAATAAGATTTCCCACCCTTCAAGAATGTTTTTGTCCTCTCTTGACCATATATTCTGCAAGAGAAGATAATCAAGGATTGGTAATCCTTCCCGAGGGACTTTGTCTTGTAAAGATGGGTGGGTTTCTGTCAAAACTTCGATGGCTCTTTCACCAAACACTTGAAAATGTCTCTTATGTTCACATAGTTTTGGATGTAATAGAAGAGTGTGTCCATGCATTTCACAGGCTCATGCAAGTAATACATCTTCTAAAATTCTTGTTCCCTGTAGGTGGCAAGCTTCTGCCCATTGGTATTGCTCAATGTTATAGTCTATTCATCCGTATGTGAGACAATCTAGCTAATGATGTCTGCACACGGGAAGGAGGGGTATGTGTATGTAACCTTGTATAAACCTGATTGCTGGATGCTAAGATAAACCTTTTGGTCCTCTAAATCTTCCTCAAATTCCTTTTTTAAAAGTGTCTTTGATCTGTTTCCATGTCAGTGTTTTTCCCTTCTCTATAAGTAGTTGAATATCGACATACACTAGTAAATCAACTGATTTTTGCTCAAATTCTTCCCCAATAATTCTCTCAGTGGTTTCCTTTGATGCAACTCTCTTAGATTCCATGTTAACTATGACTGTTGGAGAGATGCTCAACAACTGATGTACTTGTGGGACAAAGAGAACACTAATGGAAAGAAAATGTTAGTTTAAATCAAAACAACTTAAAGGAAAGTTCAAGCAGAAATTTGGGCACTAGATGTGAGGGATTGCACAATTTTACTTGACAGGGAGGACTGACTGACTATGGGAAGTACGCACTGTAATCCTAGCAGCTAAGGTGGAAGCTTGATGACTGGAACTACGTAATGGGCAGTTCGACCTAAAAAGGCCGGTGAGGGAATGTGCATTGTGCAGTCTCAATGGCCAAGCTGAGAGGAGGGCTCTTAGAAATTCACAATGTGTAATTTGAGCCATATTAAACTATGTACTTCACAATCCTACAGGCCAATATTATGGCTTGAGCATCAAGATTGCACAATGCCAGTTGTGCAAAGTGAGATCTAGCCAAGGGAAACCTAGATTTTCCCAAGAGAAGTGTGGAAACAAGTAGATATGAGATATGGTGTGAAGATGAGTGTATATCTAACTAAGTGTGGATGAATTGATGTGAATTAAGTGAAGCAATTGATCAAGCGGAAGGAAAATAAAGTATGTGAGGAGAGTCGCCGCAATCACGACCATTGGTGCAAAAAATTGAAAACTGATGTGACACTTGGGGAAGTCAATCTATAACTTGAAAAAACACTTATACAAGTTAAAACAAGTCAAAACAAGTCAAAAAACAAGAAACAATGCAGAGAAACAAGTGAAAAAACACTCACATAAGCAAAACAACAAAAAGCGACAAAAAAATGACAAAAGACGACAAAAGGAAAAGTCACTCGGAAAAGTGATGATGATCATACCGAAGGCTCCTTGATCTGCTCGGGAATGCTAGAGCTTGAAGATTGAATGTGAAAATGGGATCTAATAACATCAATTAAATAGCTTTGGAAATATTAGGGTTTATGATGTGCACACCTAAAATAAAAGAAAAAGTGACACTTGGCGAAAGTTTCTAAAAGTAGTGCAAGTGCCTCCTTTGGGACACTAAAAACAGATCCCTATTTTTTAGGGATGTTTTTCGCTTGCTTTTTTTTGGGGGGGAAATTGCAATGCACACTTCGGGGAAAGAAAACACAGTTCTGGGTATTGGGAAACTTTCTGGCTCAGTGCACTGTGCAGTTTTTGAGCTTAGTGAGGGTTACACAATTTTTGGGATAAGTGTTGGTTTGCCTCCTCATGAATGCACATTTTCTGAGCTCAAGGCTCACTGGACATAAGGACTATGCAATTCCCATTAGCAAGGCTAGTTTCCCTCAAGGATTGTGTAGTTTCTAGGGGCAAGCCCAGAACTGCTGTGGGACTAAGTTAAGAGATCAACTTTTGAGTTAGAAAATAAACTAAGAAAACAAAAGCCAAAATTAAAAACACAAATCTTAGTCGAAGCACAAATACCTAGATCAGTGCGAGATGAGATTTTGTGGTTAAGAAGGAAGACTCGAAAATCAAAGCATAGGAAAAAGTTTGGAGGGTAGTTGTAGCCGCTACAACATTGGCGACACATTGGTAGAACACTAGCTCTCTGTATGGAGCTTGTCTCATGCAAAGTAAGTCTAATTATTCTAGAAATATTGTTCAGTTCTTTAATTATCATAGCTTCTTCACTTAGCTTGAGTTAAAGATGTAGTCCCTATCATTCTCTTCATCAACAACACACATACCAAGCTAAGTCAATATGAGTTGTTTCGATTGGGAATGAGGGGTACATAGAAGCATAAGTAAAATATATTTTCAAAGTTTTAGTTTCATGTCTCATGTTGCTTCACTACCAGTAGGTGTGGAAAATACCCCGATGGAGTCACTTCAGGAACACAAGCATTTCTTCGTTGCCAATGAGCCTAGACAGTACCCCGGAAGAGTTACTTGCTTCAACTCTTTGCACATGAATCATTTCTCTTCTTTCACCCTTTATTTTATTTTCATTTGTTCAAAGAACTGTGCATAAGCACTTATTTATTTCATGAGGTGGAAGAGGCATCCCAACTTATTGAGAGTAGAAGAGGTTCTGCCTTCAAAGAAGTATATTTGTATATACCTCTCACATACTTGTTAAGGTTTATGATAGATTTTTCGGCGAAAATCACATGAGAAACCATTTGTCGACGCGTTTCGAACCAACCAGTGTGGTTCATCGTCAGGGCAAGTTGAATCACAGAAGCCTCAACTCTACACTTGTTAAGGTTTTTCCCCTCTCCTTAGTCTACTCGACTTAGTTGACAAGGGTTAACCAAAAATAGAAAATCGATATGAGTAGGTGGTACTAGTTAAAAGTGAAAGCATCATGATTTTCACCATGACTCTCTCTAAAAGGAACATATTTTCCATCAGGGTATCATCGACTAGAAGAAATGAAGGATTCACATAAAGAGAGGGAATACACAAATAACTAAGTGTTGATATCAGTACAAGTTCCTCTTGAATTTCACTTTGCTTGTCTAAGAAGCCAAACATGGTTTCATGCGAAAACTAACCCAATGTTGCAAAATAAAACAAACAAAGGAAAGAAGTGAAGTAAAGCAAAGAAAAGTAAATCAAATAAAAAAAACAAACAAGAAAATAAAACGAATACCCCTACTCCCTCTCCTAACCTAATCATAAAACATGCCAACTCACGGGAAGTGATACTTCCAATGCATCCATCAATGCATTGGCTGACCCATGTAGGCGTGAGCATGCATGTCAAGAAAGATATACAAGCAAATCAACAAACAAGAAATATAAGAACCTGAAATCTTGAATGAACCTACAAAAAGGTAGAAACAAAACTCGCATGGATGGCACTCTTCGGATGCACCATGGTGTCTTAACATATTGCGGGTCGAAGACAAGTAGGTACAAACTTTAAAACTTGAAAAACGAGCAAACATGAAGAAAGAAGAAAATTTATGTTTTACAATAGTGCTTGCTACATGCGACTCCAATGATTGAGTGACAGGATCGTGTGATACAAATGGAGGATGAAAAACTAGTGAGATAGATTGATTTTCAATGTGAACAATAGAGTGATGAGGATCCTAGAGAGATTCAACACAGTTATGATCCAAAGTGGAACTGACCTCAAGGCTACGAGAACCTGACATAACCATCAAATCAGGCTAAAGTGTCTCGACAACTTAGGGATGCTCATTTTCATCATAATATGGATCATCCAAGATTGATGGCTTAGACAGATCAATAGTGGAAGAATCAGAATCGTGATCAAATGAGTGAATGAAAAGATCACGACAACCATGATTAGAAAGTTCAAGATCACGAATAGAGGCATCCTCATGATCTTACGAATCATAAAGAGGGGGTGATTAAAAATGTTAAATATCACCCTCTATTTTCACAAAAAGGTAAGATGACAGATTCAGAGGAACAGGGAAGACATATTTTTCCTCTTTCGATTCAAATGAAAAACTAGCATTCCACGTGTTCTGCGAATGATCGAAAGTAGAAACATTCAAAAATGAATTTTGACAAGATGGAATAGAAATGACAAAATTTTGGCCGATGTTAGGATAGTGTGAAAGAGCAACAAATGGAAGGAGGTCATCCTTCACTGTAGTTTCTTGTTGAAACTCCCACACATACTCATCAAAAATGATATCACAGGTTGGTAGTTCAAAACCAATTCCATCCAGATCTTGATCCTCATGAACATACAAGAAAAATACGAGATAGATAAACACAATACACAAAAATCTAGAGGATCAAAGGGACCAAAGGATGGAGGAAATGAGATAACACTTCATGAAAACCACCAGAGTCACAATGAAACTTTGCGCTTAAATTCTGAGTAAGTGGGGTAGGAGGAGATGGTGGGATATCAATAGGTGAATTCTTGACTTCTCCCACCTCAACCTACAGAGCTAGAGTTGTTTGATAAGAAGTGGATGGAGGGTCACTTGGAACAACAACCTTGTCCACCTAAGATTTAGAAGCTCTTACACTGAGGTATGTTGGGAGAGGTTTGAAATATTTTGTCTCGTGCGTATTTTCAGAAATGTGAACAAGATATTGAAAAATTCTAGTTAAAAATACCCAAGCAACTTTATCTTTAGGAAATTCAAAATAGTAATGAATGAAATGATCGTGAAAATCTTGTAGAGATTCATCAAGTGTCTTTCACAATTTTAAAATTTTTCTATTAAGGTCTTTATGCTCATAGAGAATGAAAGTAAGGCATGATTTAGCAACAAACTATTTTAAAGACTCTATGGAGGCTACGGGAAATGTGTGACACCATTTCTTTTCACGCCCTTCGAACATGAGAGAAAACAATCCAAAAGAAACATCCTCAGACTGGATGTCATGCCTGTCACAAAAATCAAGAAAATAAATTGCGTGCCTGAGCAAGGTTATTCCATCCTTGCGATTGAACGTAAATTTAGACAAGTCATTTAAGATGATCACCAATACTTTCAAATTTGCAGAGTTAGAAAAATAGGTCGAGGTTAAGATTTGGTGAGAAGTCATCAAATGTGTGCAGAAATTCAAAATAGACTTCAAGGGCTCAACTTTTCATTTGGCCTTCCTTCTAGTGCCATAAATTTTTATGGTGCTAGATTCACCAACATTCAAGGGATCTCCCCGATATGAAGTCCCAACTAGACCTCACATCGTTTGGAGTAGAAGTCGCAACAGTGGGGGGTAGTGTAATGCCTTGACCGTAGAAGCATGCAAAGGAAAGTATAAAACTTTGGGTAAGGGTAAGTGTGTGTGATCTGAATTGGATCCATAGAAAGACTGTCAAGAACCATGACTGAATTAGGTTGAACAAATCTTTTAGGAAATCCAAAACAATATCAAAAACACCCTGAACCAGTGGCAATGGCAGCTGACGTGGAACGATGAGGACCTCAGTCAAAGCACGCTGACCGAGGCCCATGGAGACCACGTAGGAGGCCAAAGTAGCCCCTGGGAGCCCCAGAATGGGAAAAGGAAGAGGTTTTTGATGAGCGATTAGTGCTTATCATGCATCTCTAGGTGAACAGGGCCCTCAAGGGGGAGCCCGAGCACTCGGTCACCTCAGGAGCCAGGAAACTGTGGGTGGAAAAAGCGAAAAATGCTAATGTATGAAGGCGGGACCCACGCACTGTGAAAACCGACGGTATTGATTGGGGTGACCTTAAATGGTAAGAGGTTTTGGATAGGAGTAGAGCAATTCCATACACCGATTGACGCGTGGTAGGTGGAGGTGAGAGAAAACTGCCATTGATCACGCACTATCGGTCGAGTAAGTCAACCGTGTGAAATGTGCGTATGGCGTCGGATTTGTAGGGCCTAGATCAGACAACTGAGATTGCATGCAATGGAAAGAAGTGAAGTAAACAGGGAATTAAGCTGCATTCTAAAGAGATTTGGAATCCATTTGACCACCACGATGGAGGAAGAATGCATCCACAACGTAACTGAAGAAACGAACCAACGAAGCATGTTGGCGCCATTTAGAGGAGGACAAGTGGCCACTGCCTGAGCGTTCATGATGACGTCGAACGCAGGGAAATCCAAGCACAACTGTAGAAGGTGAATCGACATAGGTGGAAGAGGAACTGAACAGGCATAGGGATCGAATGGCTAAAGCCATGAACAGAGACAATCAAATCAGTTAGAGTTGATTTGGAGTTAGAATTGAGAAGAGTCCAAGCGACCAAGAGAGACAGTGAACAATGAACCCTGAGAGGAGGACCGAACACAAAGAACAGTAAAACCAAGCGGAAGAGACAAAGGGCCGAGCGACCCCAGACAGTGTCAAGCACTAGAGAGCTTGAAGACTCAAGCCTTCCCATAGAGGAATCTATCCAGACTGAGCATCACATTTGGCTCTTTCCACTGTAGACCAAGGGTCACAGAGCTGGTAGGAAGAAGAAGAGTTTGTGTACTCCAAGTGGCTTGGGGAATCCAAGAACCACCCTGCCAAGCAAAATCTACTTCAGGAGAACTCATATTGAGTCCTTGTATTGTAATTTCTCTACTGAAAGACACAATAAAAACAATGCCACCACTGAAGCTGGACCGGAGACGTAGCCTTGGAGAATAGGGTGAAATCCTTGTTAGAATTGTTTGTGTCTTTATGATTTCTTACTATATTTCTCTACTGTCTCTCCATTTTATTTGTCTGTGTATTGGCAATCTGATTGATCCGTTGTTTCAGTAACATAGAACACACACCAGCACATGATTCTGTAATACCTTAGTTTAATAAATCTTTAATTGATGGCACTCATAGGGTGAATATCGGATCAAGTGGTATTAGAGCTCAAGGTTGTCAGGTTAGACAAGCTTATGTTGGTATGGCTGTGAATGCTCACAAGATCAAAGCTCAAATTAGGAGAAGGAGAATTGGTGGAAACTAATACTGAAATTGGGAGAGTCTATCCTTGAAATACCATGTCAGAAGAAAGTTATATGGGGCCAGACCCTCAATTCATAGAGAGTTTCCTAGCTATAAAGTCTATGGTTGAAGAAATGTATAGAGACTTTAGAAAGAAAAAAGTGGAAGATGCATCAGGCTTTAAGCAAGAGAAAGAAGACGACGAGTCTCACTTCCATGACAACTCCAAAGGAAAGGGGAAAGAGGAAAACTTTCTCACACCTCATAATAGCCCTGTACTTAATAAGAAAGTATCTTTGATAAATTTAGATGTTAAATTTGATTTGCCTATATATGATGGAGAGCTAAAAACTGAAAAATTGGACAATTGGATTAGACAAATTGATGTGTATTGCAGGGTACAGAACATAAACTCAGACAAGAGTAAGATTCTTTTGGCAAGCCTACACCTAGGAGGCACTACCTTGGTTTAGTGGGAAGGTAGAACCCAAGATGATATGAAAAGCCATGGTAAGACCATCTCTGTCTAGAGTGACTTCATTTCTGCAATCAAAAAACAATTCTATCCATTGGCCTACATGCAGCAGGCCATGATGAGTTGGAAAACTCTTTGGCAGTTGAAGGGAAAAGTGTACAAGGGTATACTCAAGAGTTCAGAAAGAGAGCATTGACGTTGGGTATCTCACTAGACTCACCAGAGACTCTTTTGAAGTACATTGGTGGTCTACACAGCTACATGAGGCATACCATCCTCATGTTTAATCCCACTAGTATAGATGAGGTATCTTTACAAGCTACTCATCTAGAGGATAGAGGAAAGAATGGCAATCCAGAAATTGGGGGACCATCCCAACCCACTGTAAGAAAGAGCAAGGAGAAAATAAAATAGAAGTGGAAAGCAAGGAAGGCTAACACTGCATAGAAAGACAAAGCTTCATGCACTCACTATAAAAAGGAGGGGCATGATGATGAGCATTGTTGGATTCTGCATCCATAGCTGAGACCTAAGAAGTCTGAGGGCAAGAAGAAGAAGATAGTTGCAGCTATTTAGAGAGATTTGGGGTCAGACTCGGGAGATGAAACAACTATAGCAGCCACAGGTATAAGAGGTAAGAATTCTAAAGCATCTACTAGTAATTCTACTCAATCTGTTATTGATGAAGAAAATGAGAGAAAAAGACATGAGCTTTTCCATATTCGAGTTATTTCTGAAAATCAAAAGATTGATACTTTGTTTTATAATGGCTCTCAAGTAAATTTGATTTCTGAAGAAATTATAAATAAATTGGGATTAGCAACTACACCTCACAAGAAACCATACCCATTAGGATGGTTGAATGATAAAGCACAACTACAAGTGACTAGATAGTGCAAACTCAAGTTTTCTTTTGGGTCATCATTTGTAGATGAGGTTGAGTTAGACATATTTCCTTTGGATATATGTGGAATTGTTTTATGAAGTCCTTACTTGTATGACAGAAAGGCTATTTTCTATAGAGCTGAGAACAAGTATCTACTAGTTAAAGATGGAATCGAATACTTTGTAAGAGCTCACAAGCTCAAGAATAATTATACTCTCATAAACACGGGACAGATGAAAAGAATGATTAATTCATGTAAACAATGCTTACTGATGGTTGTAAAGGAAAAGAAACCTGATAAAACCAATGCATTTGAGGGTTGTAATGCTGAATAGCAAGCTGATATAGAAAAGGTTGTTTTAGAGTATGATGTCTTGTTTCAAGAACCTAAAGGTCTGCCACCCAAAAAGGGAATAGTACTTGATATTATTTTGAAGCAAGATGTTCCATTGCCTAACATTGGGATGTACAGGTTGTCTGCTTTAGAGAATGTTGAAATCAAGAAGCAGGTGCGGGAGTTGCTCGAGAAGGGCTTCATTAGTCCTAGCACATCACCATGTGGGTCGCCAATCGTTTTGGTGAGAAAGAAATATGGATCGTGGAGAATGTGCATTGATTACTGAGCACTGAATAAGATAACGATCAAAAATCGTTATCCCCTTCCTCGCATCGATGATATTTTAGATCAATTGAAAGAAGCTATTTATTTCACTAAGCTGGATTTGCACAGTGGAAACCATCAGGTCAGAGTTGCAGAGCAAGATGCATGGAAGACTGCTTTCAAAACAAAGCAGGGATTGTATGAATGGCTGGTTATGCCTTTTGGCTTAACTAATGCTCCTGCTACTTTCATGAGATTAATGAATGATGTGCTTAGACCTTTTCTTGATGATTTTGTTATTGTGTATCTGGATGACATTCTAATTTTAGTAAAATGTGGGAAGAACATTTAAAGCATGTTAAGCAGACATTAGATGTTTTGAAAAGAGAAAAAATTTATGTTAAACTCTCAAAATGTGAATTTGGCAAAACATGTTTAAACTACTTGGGTCATATAGTAGGGTGAGATGAATTGAAAATAGATCCCTCTAAAGTGGTAGTCATTGTGAACTGGCCTAAACCCAGGTCTGCTATAGAAGTGAGAAGCTTCCTAGGAGCAGCACAATATTGGAGGAAGTTCATTTCTAACTTATCCTTGATTGCAGCTCCCTTACATGCTTTAACAGGATTGAATAAGGTGTTTCAGTGCAAACATCAGAAAGCCTTCGACACCTTGAAAGAGAAAATAAGTACAGCACCTGTACTAGTACTAAAAGATTTACAAAGACCATTTGAGATCCAAACGGATGC
Organism: Pinus tabuliformis; assembly: GCA_031772625.1. Classification (NCBI taxonomy): domain Eukaryota; kingdom Viridiplantae; phylum Streptophyta; class Pinopsida; order Pinales; family Pinaceae; genus Pinus; species Pinus tabuliformis. The sequence goes on from CM062816.1 coordinate 1,203,306,777, forward strand.
CAATGACTACTCCATGGGAGCAGTGTTGACATAGCATGACAAACCCATATGTTATCATCTGAGACTTTTAATACTGTAGTAGTTAACTATCCTACATATGATAAAGAATTGTATGCATTAGTTCAGAGTGTGAAAAAGTAGAAACATTATTTAATGGGAAAAGAGATAGTAATACATACTGATCATCAGCCACTTCAATATCTACACTCCCAAACTAAGTTGCAACAATCAAGACACTACAGATGGATGGGTTTTCTACAATAGTTTCACTTAGTCATCAGATATAAAAAGGGCATACATAACAAGGTTGCAGACATGTTATCTAGACCCATTATAAATGCATCTACCATACTTAAGCATAATTTTGTGCTACATGAAAGCTACATAGAACGATATGCTTAGGATATGGATTTTAAAGATGTATATGCAACTTTGAGTCAAGGCAAAAAGTAGAAGAGTTGGAATATCATATAAAGGAACGAATCTTATACAATTGTGGGAAACTTTGCATTCCAAAACTGAGAGGATAAAGAAAATTAGGGAAGCACACACTTCTCTGATATCAAGTCACTTTGGGTTAAGTAAAATAGTTGCACAGTTGCAAAGATTCTGCTATTGGCTGAAAATGAATGAGACAGTTTCTAGATATGTAAGAGGGTGTGCCATATATGCTAAAAGCAAGCCCATCAATAGAAAACTAGGCTTGTACACTCCATTGCCAGTTCCTTCTCACCCTTGGGAAAGTGTTTCCATGGATTTTGTTGGAGAACTACCTAAATCTAGGAAACTTCATGATTATCTATATGTTGTTGTGGATAGGTTCAGCAAAATGTGTATTTTGATACCTTGTAGTAAACGGATCATAGCTGAACAGACTAAAAAATTGTTCTTTGAACATGTATGGGTTCATTTTGGATTACCCACTTCCATTGTATTTGATCGAGACACCCGATTTGTGGGGAAGTTTTGGTCTAGTCTGTGGGAACTGATGGACACCAAGTTAAAGAAAAGCACAAATTTTCATCCACAAATAGATGGCTAGACAAAAGTAGTAAATAGGACTATGATCCAGTTACTGAGAGGTTATTGCAGTAAACATCCTAAGCTTTGGGATGAACACTTGTGTTATGTGCAACATGCTTACAACAGAGCCAAACACTCTTCTACATAGAGATCTCATTTTGAGACCTGCTTTGGTTTCACACCAAGGTCTGCTTTGGATTAAGTCTTTGGTAAAGACACCATGGTTGAGGGACATAATGATGTGGACAAGGCAACCAGGTTCATTGAACAGATCCAGGAGATCCATTAGGCAGTACAGGAACAACTAGAAAAGAGCCAGGCCAAGTATAAGGCTAGGCATGATAAGCATCAGATGGAGCATAGTTTTCAAGTTGGAGACCAAGTTTGGCTTTATATTAGCAAGGACAAGATGCAAGGTGAAGGTAAAAAGCTAAAGCCTATCCGATATGGAATTTTTAGAATACTTGAGAAAATTGGTGAAAATGCTTTTTGCTTTGATCTACTAGCTTACATGCACATCTACTTAGTCATAAATGCAGATTTTTTAAGATTGTTTGAACCTTCAATGATTGAGGACCCTGAAGAGAAAAGTCAATTGCCTTCTATTGATGACCTGCTACTTGAATACCTCAATGAGTTGCAGGAAGACATAGTGTTGGACAGGAAGGTGAGGACAACACGTAGGGGAGAAGTTGAGTACCTTAGGATTGGGCTCAAAGGTTCAAAGCCGAGCAACTCAAAGCGGATTGAGATTGGACAAGTGAAGGGACAGTATCCTCACTTAGTCGATGCTTGAAAACCAACTTTTGGTGGTCCAAAATCCTTTCAGTAGGGAGGTCGTGATCCAAATTGGATCCATAGAAAGAATGTCAAGGACCATGACTGAATTAGGTCGAACAAATCTCTAAGGAAATCCAAAACAGTATCAAAAACACCCTGAACCAGTGGTAATGGTAGCCGACGTGGAACGACGAGGACCTTGGTCGAAGTGCGCTGACCGAGGCCCATGGAGACCACACAAGAGGCCAAAGTAGCCCCTGGGAGCCCCGAAATGGGAAAAGGAAAAGGTTTTTGATGCACGATTTTTGAATCATGCATCACTAGGTGAATAGGGCCCTGAAGGGGGAGCCCGAGCACTTGGTCACATCGGGAACCAGGAAATTGTAGGCGGAAAAAGCGAAAAACACTAATGTACGACGATGGGACCCGCATGCTGGGAAAACCCGTGGTATTGATCGGGGTGCCCTTAAATGGTAAGAGTTTATGGACAGGAGCGGAGCAATTCCATACACTGATCAATGCGTGGTAGGCAGAGGTGAGAGAAAACCACCATTGATCGCGCGCTATCGGTCAAGCAAGTCAATCGCGCAAAACGTGCATATGGCGTTGGATTTGGAGGGCCCAGATTGGACGGTTGAGATTGCACCCGATGGAAAGAAGCGGAGTCGAAAGGGAATTAAGTTGCTTTCTAAAGAGATTTGGATTCCGTTTGACCACCATGGTGGAGGAAGAACGCATTTACGACGTAACTGAAGAAACAAACCGACGAAGCATGTTGGCACCATTTAGAGGAGGACAAGTGGCCACTCCCTGAGCATTCATGATGACGGTGAACATAGGGAACTCCAAGCGCAGCTGTAGAAGGTGAATCGGCACAAGCAGAAGCGAAACCAAACAGGCATAGGGATTGAATGGCTAAAGCCATGAACAGAGATATTCAAATCAGTTAGAGTTGATTTGGAGTTAGAATTGAGAAGAGTCCAAGCGACCAAGAGAGACAATGAACAGTGAACCCTGAGAGGAGGGCTGAACACAGAGAATAGTAAAGCCAAGCAGAAGAGATAGAGGGCCGAGTTGACCATAGACAGTGTCAAGCACTAGAGAGCTTGAAGATTCAAGCCTTCCCATAGAGGAATCTATCCGGACTGAGCATCACATTTAGCTCTTTCCACTGTAGACCAAGGGTCATAGAGTTGGTAGGAAGAAGAAGAGTCTGTGTACTCCAAGTGGCTTGGGGAATCCAAGAACCACCCTACCAAGCAAAATTTGCTTCAGGAGAACTCATATTGAGTCCCTGTATTATAATTTCTTTGTTGAAAGACACAATAAAAACAACGCCACCACTGAAGCTAGACTAGAGATGTAGCCCTGGAGAATAGGGTGAACTCCTTATTAAAATGTTTGTGTCTTTATGATTGCTTACTGTATTTCTTTGCTATCTCTCCATTTTATTTGTCTGTGTATTGGAAATCTTATCGATCCATTGTTTCAATAACATAGAACACACAATAGCACATGATTCTATAATACCTTGCTTTAATAAATCTTTAATTGATGGCACTCATAGGGTGAATATCAGATCAGTGTGACCCTACAGACAGTGAAGTGCAATGCATGAAGGTTCCAGCACATGAAGGGAAAAGGAGGTGTGCCCCTTGGAAGCTTGTAATATTACACAACTTGAAAGGAGCATACAAGAGAAATGACATCACAAGATAAGCTATGGGATAGTTCACAAGAAAATGTGATGAGTTAATCTAGCAACATGCCTTCAACAATATTCTTACAAATGTAGACAAAATAGTTCATAAGGATATGCGTAATTTAAATAACATACATTTCAAATACAACAAGAATAGTCCTATTATATTAACAACATATGCATGAAAGTGTGTTGGCTCTGGTTTTATTATTATAAGTGAAAGTTCCATCCATACATACACCATTGACGACCACTAGCCCCAATAGTGGAACATTATAGTCAAGAACACTTTCTCCTCCAAATAAGTATACTCGCTTTACGGTATGGAGAACCCAAGGCTCTTCACAATACTCCTGAGCTCTTTCTAAGCCTAAACCTATCCATAATATAGGTTCCTAAAATCCCATTCTATGAGTTATGAGGTTATATTTATAACAAGAGGGGGAGGACTCTTCAACTCCCCCTTTTGACCTTTTGACTACCTTCATGAATCTTCAAATTCTTTACAAAATGGCACATTACATTACATGGTGAATTTTCATATTCCAATATTGACACTTGGAATTTCAGTTACAACATAATTACAAATAATATTACATTTTCAATTCGTACCCATATAAGACAAAATAGGGTAGAGAAAACCTAACAAGAAACAACACTGATGCTAGAGTTTGGGAGAAGTCCAGCTCAACAACCTCCACTTGCTACTTCTCAGTCACATATTGGTGTCAAGGTTGGTATTGTGTGATGGTGTCCTTAAACTTCTTCATGGTGTCTTGCTGCAAACAATATCTAGTCTCCATGGAATATGGGTATATTGTCTTGGAACCTGTGTCCAACTCGTTCTGAAGCATGAGAGGCATTGTATTGACTTTGATAGGACCACGGATGAACTTCTGCATGTTGTGTGTGTTCATATCTATGTCTTCCTTAGTGGCTTCCTGTGTATTCCTTCTTGTGCTTCTCTTCTTGTTCTCTCCTCCTCAACTCTTGTTCTTCCTTTAGCTTCTTCTTTGTCTCCTGCAACTTTAGCTCTTCTTCCTACAACCTATGTTTTTCTCTCTTCCTCCACTCTGCTTTCTACATCCTTTGCTTCCTCTTTTCTTCCATTGCCAAAGATGCCTTCATAATAAGAGAATATTCTTTCATTTTCTAGCTTTGCTCTCCCTTTGGACTATTAACAATCTTCCTCTTTCCCTTGTCCTACATGGGATTGTTGCCTTCTAATGTTGTTTCTATTGCTTCTGAAACTACTATTGTCTATGGAGTAACCTTTAAATTCCTTGCTATACTTACCAGCTCATTAAGTCTAGAGGCAATATAACACTACCTCCAAGGATCTTCCTTGGGCCAATGAAAGGCCCTGCTAATCCACTGGAAGTAAACTCTCATTCAGTGGTCCTTACAAATACTGTGGGGATAACATGGATTAAAGTATTTGGTGATGAAATTGAATTTTACAGTCCTTAGCCTTAAAATCTACAACTTTCAAGTTCTAAATATAATATAACCCGATCCGTAAAGGAAGAGTCTGCCAAGGAACTTTCTTCTTCCTATGTAGTGCTACTGACAACCCTATAACGAGGTGGTATGATACTTCTTGCATGATTATTTTGTTAGTGGTATATCTTGGTAAGACATGCAGAGGCTTATCTCTACCAAACACTCTAATAAAGGTGTCACCTAGCGAGGCATACCAATTTGCAATGTCTACTGTCACTTCCATTGCTTCTCAGGACATGCAAGGTGGATCTTGTTCATATATAAGCTTGTATAGTGGGATGATAAAGTGGTTAGTTATTCATGCCATTACTCCTCGATAACTATATTCTAAAAGCAACTTGCAATATATGTTCACGACAGTCTCTCATGGTTTCCATGTCTAGTTCATGCCAGGGAACTCCTGCTATGCACAAATTGCATCCAGTAAGTATGCGCACATATAAAACCTTTCTCACTCATCCTTGGGAAGATTCTGAGCTTGAGCTACATGGGACATCAATTATTGAGCCAATAGCTTTAACCAATTGAATGGCCTACCATTACTTAGTAACTCATCCAGTAAAACTGCCCACCCTTCAGGAAAGGTTTTTGTGCTCTCTTGACCATATATTCTGCAAGCGAAGATAATCAAGAAATGGTAAACCTTCTTGAGGGACTTTGTCTTGTACACATGGGTGCGTGTTTATCTAAAATTTTATGGATCTTTTACCCAGTGCTTAACAATGTATCTTATGTTCACGTAGATGTGGGTGGCATAGAAGAGTGAGTCCATGCACTTCACTAGCTCAAGAAAGTGATACATTTGCTAAAAGTATTCTTCCCTAAAGGTGGCAAGCTTTCTCCCACTCACACTGCTCAATCTCATAGTTTTTTCATCCTTATGTGAGACAATCTAGATGATGATGTCCACACATGGGGAAGAGGGTTACCTATATGCAACCTTGTTTAACCATAACTACTAGATGCTAAGATAATCTCGTCGTTCATCTAAATCTACCTCATTGTCATTTGCAAAAGTGTCTTTGATCTATTGACATGTCAGTGAAATCAACTAATGTTTGCTCAAATGATTCCCAAGTACTACTCTTGGTGGTTTCCTTTGATGCATCTCTCTTAGATACCATGTTAACTGTGACTGCTGGAGAGATGTTCGACAACTGCTATACCTGTGGGATATGGAGGACACTCATGGCAAGAAAATGTCAGTTTCAAAGAAAAACAACTTCAAGGCTAGTTCAAGTAACAAGCTAGGCACTAGATGTGAGGGACTACATAATTTTTCTTGATAGGGGGGACTGGATGAGTGTGGGAACTATGTACTATGCAGTCCAAGAAACCAAGGTGGAAGCCTGATGACTGGAACTACACAATGCACAGTTCAACCTAGGCAAAGGCCTGAGAGAGACTATGCATTACGCTTAGTGGTCAAGCTTAGAGGTTGGCTCCTAGAACTGCACAGTGCGTAGTTTGATCCAGCTTAGACTATGCACTCCTCAATTCTAGAGGCCAAGCTTTTGGCTTGAGCCTCCAGATTTTGCAGTGCCAGTTGTGCAAAGTGAGATATGGCCAAGGGAAATCGAGATCTGCCCAAGGGAAGTGTGAAAAACAAGAAGATATGAGAGATGGTGTTAAGCTAAGTGAAAATATGACTAAGTGTGGATGCATTCATGTGAATCAAGTGTAGCAATTGATCAAGTGGAAGGAAAGCAAAGTATGTGAGGAGAGTTGCTGAAATGGTGATCATTGGTGTAAAAACTAGAAAAACAATGCGACACTTGGGAAAGGAAATCTATAACTTGAAAACCACTTCTAAAAGTTAAAACAAGTTAAAGTACTAGCATCCACATAGAGAAAAAAGTGAAACAACACTCACACAAGCCAAACAATAAAAGCGACAGAAAAGGAAGCAAAAGACGACAAAAGAAAAAACAACCTGGAAAAGCGATGACATTCATACCGAAGGCTCCTTGATCTCGTTAGGAATGCTAGAGCTCTCAGATCAAATGTGAAAATGAGCTCTAGTAGAATCAATTAAATAGATTTAGACAAATTAGGGTTTATGATGTGCATGCCTAAAATCAAGCAAAATGCGACACTTGGTGGAAGTTTCTAAAAATAGTGCAAGTGCCTCCTCTGGGACGCTAAAACTAGATCCCTATTTTTTAAGGATGATTTTTTCTTTTTTCCTTTTTTCTGGGGAAACTTTCCATTCACATTCCGGAGTAAGACAGTGCAGTCCTGGGAATTGGGCAACTTTATGGCTCAGTGCACTACATAGTTTCTGAGCTCAGTGAGGGTTGCGTAATTTCTGGGCCCAGTGTTGCGTTTCCTCCTCATGACTGCACATTTTCTGAGCACAAGGCTTACTGGCAGTCAGGACTCTAGAATTCCCATCTGCAAGGCTAGTTTCCCTCAAGGATTGGGCAGTTTCTGGGGGCAAGCCTGTAAATGATGTGGGACCAAGTTAGGAGATAAACTTTAGAAAATAAACTAAGTATGCAAACACAAGCTAAAATGAAAAGGATAAGTCTCAGTTGAAGCATAAATACTTGGATTTGTGCATGATGAGCTACTATGGTTAAGATGGAACACTCCAAAATTGAAGCATATGAAAAATTTTGGAGGGTGGTTGTAGCTGCTACAATAGGCTGGAAGTATGGCAGGGTGATGGTGAGATGTTTGTGAGTTAAGGGAAGTATTCCTCTGTAATACTTCAAATATTTCACATAGAGAACTACAAGCTTATGGACACACCTCTAGCTACAAACCAGAGGAAGGAGAGTGGTTCTTTAGGAGAGGAAATATATGCTTCCATCTACAAGAACCTTGTGGGATCCTTGATGTATTTGGTGAACACGAGGCCCAACATATGCTTTGCACTTAGTCAGTTGAGTCAAGCCATGCTGAATCCTACCAAGTTGTATTAGAATGAAACAAATCATGTGTTGAGGTACCTCAAAGGCACAACTGAGTATGGGTAATGGTACAATAGGACAGAGGTAGTGAAACTCCAAGGCTTTACTAATGCAGATTGGGAAGGGAGTCTATTAGAGAAAAAAGGTACTTCAGGTGTTATCTTCATTGTTGGGTCTATAAGTATTTCATGGTATAGCAGGAAACAAAGGTATATGGCACTCAACTGAGTAGAGGCTGAATACATGGCTACAAGTCAAGTAGCACGGAGGCCATATTAATGAGGAAAATACTTGTGGGTATTTTCAGTTAGAATATGGATTCAAAAGTGATTTACTGTCATAATCAGGGTTGTATTAAACTCTTTTAGAATCCAATATTTCATGACACGTCCAACCATATTGATATTAGGTACCATCACTTGTGGGATTATGTGCATAGGAAATTATGATGCTACAATACATTCCAACTGAGGAGCGAGATGCATATATCTTGACTAAGGAATTTTCAAGAGGAAAATTCAAATTCCATAGGTGCAGTATAGGGGTAGTGCGAAATCCCTTTCTTTCTAAGAGGGAGTATTAGAAATTGCAGCAATAATGGCTAAATTTGACTTGTGCCTTAGTCAAATTTAGTAATTCAATTTTCCACATCAGTAGGATGACTTGGATGGTAGTTAGCTAGGGTGACATGACCTTTCTACTAATTAACTCAATAAATTCGAGTTATAAGCTATAAGTAGAGTTGTGCATGTAGTGATTGCTAAAATTTAGCTATTTAGTTCAATTATTTTCAGTTGAACTTAGTTAACTGACCTCAAGTACTTAGTTGAATAAGTTGAAGGTCAATTGAGTAGTAGAATTTTTTTTAAATTAGTGATATCTCAGTTAAACTAATCAATCAACTAAAAATAACCCATACATGCATGTAATTGAAATTTCCTAGCTGCAGTGGAGGAAAAGGCACATTTCAATTATCAATTGTATACTAGTTGAGTGTACAAGCTTGGCAGTGAATCACGTGAATCATTCCTTGGGAATTGTGCAAGAAAATAGGAGGAAATTGACATCTTTTAGGAGCTAATTTCCTCAAGGATTCTGCTAGGAAATATGAGCAAGCGAAAGCCTTGAATTGGCTAAGTGTTGGCCAGATCAGGATAGTCAATAGTAGAACAAGTTTATAGTGCAGGGTGTGCTTCATATTTGAAGCAATACATTGTAATAGTTTCTCATTCTCATCTAATTAATGAAAAACAATGAAGTGGTAAACATATTCCTCCCATTTTTACCCAAGCTAACCTATCCGCCGGGGTAAACATGTGACGAAGAGTTAATATGATATCATTCAACTCCCTAAGTGCAGTAAAGGAAGCAGAACTCATGAACCAACACTTCACAGACCTTCCTTAGGTGCTACAAGATCCCACGAGCTAATCCACCACTCCATGTGCCCAACCCCTGAGTTAATCTAGCCTTTAAATGAATTAAACCCCTAGTCGCTCCCATGAAATGGGCATGTATGCGACCGGGACCTTCTAGTCACTCCCACAATGCATGCAAGGGAGAGTCTGTAGTGTTTTTCATCTAGTTCTATGCTAGAGACTGCAAGATTTAAGCCACTTTTCAGAGCTAGTCTCCAAACCACTTCTCGGAACTCGATGAGACTTTGGAAGACAATAAATGACACCAAAAAAATTCATCCAACACAAAATTTGATCAAGATCTTAACCTAACCAATCTCAACCATGATAGGAATTTCGTCAAAAATATCATGAACATGTAATCTACAAGTCATAACAACATATATGAGCACAAGGGTCTCATACTTATCTAAGAATCACTAAGAAGCATTGATGCCTTATCACATTAGTTGCATTATCATTTATTACATAATATATTCATTTTTCATTCATTTACAAATAAAAACATCATGAGATCCATACATCATCACTGTCATAAAAATGCTTATAACCAACAGAAATAACAAGGACATTTCAGCCATAAATACCACATATAAAGAAGTATATTTTCTCATCAAATACAAGATGAAAGAAGCGCTTATTAACATATGTAAAATGCAACCAGGTCTGGGACTTCCATGAAGTACCTGACCATAAACTAGTTTTAACCAAATCTCTCTTTTATCCAATCATCCCCGTGTCATATTCCAAGTATGAATGTGGGATCTTATGGAACACATCCAAAAAATCCAAGTTAGGGCTTCCAGAGGCAAAAAAACATCCACCATCAACCAGTGATTCCACCTCACGGTCGAACATCACTAACCATCACCAGATTGGTCTCTACCCAAGATTTCCATTTCTCCAGATCATTTGTTCCAAACAAGGCTTCCAGTACTAGTAACTCAACCCACAACTACCGCCAGCTTCCAGAGCCTTTGTCTAGCGAGGGCTTCCAGGACTAGTAAGTCAACCCACCAAGGGCTTCCAATGCATTTGTCTAACCATGGATTCCATGACTAGTCACTCAACCCAAGATGTTACAGGGCTACTAGAGCATTTGTCCAATCAAGGCTTCCAGGGACTAGTATCTCAACCCATAACTAAAGAAACATGAGAACTAACCTAAAAACAGCATGAAAGAAACCCAAAACACCATGGCTATCTAGGAAATGGAAGGCTAGGAAAAATCACCATCAATCTAGGAAATCCTCCATGGTACTGACATATCATAACCAAGAAACCACATGCATGTGCCATGCATGCCAAAACTAGCAAGGAAACCATACATGCAACTTGATACCTACAAAGAAATTCCATTGTAGCTACTGATCCTGATGCTGTCTTGCACTTTCCTTCTTTTCCTTTTCCTTCCTACACCAAATACCAAGTATGCCACACTCCTCCAAGAGTGCTCCAAGAAAACTCTAAGTGACCAAGAGTATGAGAGACAAAGGGAGAGTAGAAAATGAGAGCTCCAAAATAGAACTGAAAAAATCTACCAACTGATCCTCAGAAACCGTTTTAACAATGAGGCCTCTATTTTCTTCATCTTCCATTATTTTCATTCATTTTCTTCCTCACATGCAACCTGTGACCTTTCACCTTCCTTTTCTCCTATTTTCCATTATTTTCATAAATAAAATGCTAATAAATGTCTCATGCCTTTCCATAGCCTTTTCCTTTTCCTTTGCCAATTTCCTTTATCCATAATAAACCGAAATGAACACCCACTAGGATGTTTTTCCCACCATTCAGCATGGAATACGTCTCCCATGACCTTGGTCTTATATTTTCCTACATGAATTTTTAACCGGGGATGTTATAGAATCCTCCCCCTTGGGGGAACACCGTCCTTGGTGTTCAATGACACCTAAACTTAGAAACACTTATGACAACCAAAACATACTGCCCATGGAGCTTTATAACACAACTCATTGCAGTATATACATTGACATCCTGTTGAAAACATAACAACCATACCATTTACTGGAGATTTATAACACATCTCATTACAATATTTCCAATAACAAGCACACATTTGCTTCAACCATAAAATAATCATACTGTCTATGGAGCATTATAAACTATCTTGATACAATATTTACAATAATATACACATATAGACACATGCACATACTCTCAACCAGCAAATAAAAGGATATGATGCTTGCATCAATCAACAAGGGAATCTAGAGGCTTACACCTTCACCCTCAAAGTAGTACTAGGATTCACTCCTTCTAAGGAAGTCGAAAATACACTGCCAAAGTCAAATCTACATCTAATGTCTAGTGCTACCATCCTGCACCATCTTTCCTCTTAGTGAATAGTTACCGACTCATTTTTCCAAGGAACATTTCCATTGTGCACCTGATTCCATTTGGCAATGCTAATTACCCAAAAAAATCCATCCTCGACCTTCCCTTCTTTACTACACAGTCCATTGGGAAATCCTATCACCCCCTTCCATGCATTCAAACACCTTCCAATTTTCGTTGGCACCCCCATCCCAGGCAGTCCATCCCTTGGCAGGGTTTCTTCACATCAGAAGGTCAAAAAACCAAGGCATATCCCTTCCTCAAAACCATCGTACTAGTCATAGCATGCTCATGGAAGTCAACGGACACTTTTGGGTGCCAGTGTCCCACAATGACCTTGATTCTGAAGTGCTTTAACAACATACTACTGCCAGGCCAATTCCTTTTTTTTGTTGCTACTAATTCTTGCAGTCGGTTTTAACCACCAAGACCTAGAATTTACATGCTTTCCTGTACCAAACACATAAATTCCATTAGACTCGAAACAAATTGAAATACATTCAAATCATACCTCATTGGTGCTTGTTAATAAGGTACACTTGTAATCTTGTTTACTAACTGTCATAATAAACCAAACTAGCTGTTTGATCAAATCATCATGTATAAACATGTCACATTCAGTTAGATCAAAAAACAACCATCATAAATCATAATCATAAAACTCTTGCAATAATTATAAACCATAATCATAGATCACATATAACCATTATAAACCATAATCATATATCACATGCATTATTAATAAAACCGAAATAGAATAATGATACCTATCCTTTAATTGGTCCTTAGTTCTACCTTTGTTCTTTCTATACACACATTGGATTGGTTGCCACACTCAGCAAGCACCCAGTTCCTTTGCTTCTCTTCAATAACGTACACATACACACAATGTACATCACAACACATACATCCACACATGGCATACAACACCACACAATGCATACACCTACACCTAATGTACAACAAAACACATACATATATACCTAATGTACAACACCACACAATACATGTACTTACACCTGGAGTACAACACAACAAAATACATGTACTACATAGAGTACAACACGACGAGTACATGTGTCACAATACCACAACTACACAATGAATATACATAGTATTGCATTCCAACAACACAACATGTATGACATGCACAAAATACCACATGTATACCAGTACCATATGCACAACATGTACACTGTACCACCTGTACATAGAACCACTTCCACAACATGTGCACAACATCACATGTACATGACACCACATGTAGAACCTGTACACAATTCCACATGTACACCACACCACCTATACAACGTGTACATAATACCACGTGCATGACATTTACCTGACACCACATGTACACAAAGACACATGCGCCAGATGCACACAACACCACCTGCACACAATGCCACACTGAAACTGAAAAATTCATATTTTATTATATTCCTTCATAAACTCTTTACAAGGTCCAAGCCCAAAACTCTGTTACCATCCAACCATTTTTACTTCCAAACTTTGGCATTAAATAACCATACAATATTTCAAACATTATGTCCAGATGCAATGCATCTTTGATCCATGAGGTGGATCAAATTGATCACAAAAGTAGTAATATTTACATAGGGACAATCTTTTTCTCTTTAAAAAAAAAAACCAAAAACTCATTAAACCTTATCACACTATCCTATCTCAAACAATATCCAAATCCATAAGATTATCCTGATCATCGAACCATGTTTTTTTTTCGACAAAAAACAAAAAACAAGAAAAGTACTAATTTTCCAAATCTGTGTGCAGCAATTAGGTAATATGCCCTGGTGGTATGAATTTCCACACAAGGGAAGACACCTGGCTTATGAATTATTGTTTGAGTTGGCCACCACCTCTGCTAAACATTCACCCCTTTAAACTCTAACAATTGTCTTCTTCTCAATGCTTGTGCAAATCTGTAGGCAGGGGCATCGCAACAATTGCTTAGCGAACTTTCAAGACTTCCTCTTTTATGCTATCAAGCTGCTTTTCCTCTTGTTGGATTATTTGCTGGTGGAAGCTTGAACCTTAGGAGCTTTACGTGTAGCATCTTTGTGTTCATTGAGCACTGGTTGAGGAGGTTTTGATTCAAGTTGAACCTTCCTTGCCATTCTTTCCAAAAATTGTATAATTTTGTCAGCAAGAATTGCAAAAATAGGCCACCAATTGACGCGTGTAACTGAAAAAATATAGAACCTATGTAAAATATGAGATAAGGGTTTGTAGACAAGCTTGTTTGGAAGAAAAACCTCTCTCGTGTTCTTCAAATACTTCCCAAGTGCTTCAAAAACTTCTCTGTAAAACCATGACTAGAACAAGGGAATACAAAGTCCGAAAAATAAGCCTTAAATATGCATTCATAACTCCTGATCTATGATACCGATGTAGAAAATGGAAGGGTTTATTGTTCGTTGACCTATTCTTGAGAAAAACCTATTTTAGGTTTTATAATTTAGACTCCATTTGGTCATAAACATATTTTGAAAACGATGGCCAAAATAGTCAATTTTAGAGGAAATTACATAACAAAGTGTAGAAGACCTTCATGCTTGGCATAGTTGCTGATGGTTTTGAATACAACTGAGAATATGGGTGTGATTGATATGATAGTTTGTTTGTGTATAATCCTTTATGTGCTCCTTTCCTTGATTGCATACTTCCAAGACAGTTGTCAGTTGAACTCATGACAGTAAAAAGTTTATGAGTTTGACTTATTTCATGACACCAAATTTATAGATTCAAAGACATTTGATGACTGACTAACTACCTGACTCTAAAAAAATACATCCCAAAAAAATGAAAAGAGACAACAAATTACACCATAAAACCAAATTCTTTATTAAGAGTGAATATTTTTACAGCTACATTGTGTGGACCAATCTATCTTGTTGCAAAATAGGGCTCTTTATTTATAGCTTTCTCGAGTTGTGAAACCATGGGTAAATACCATGTGTGGATGCCATTTTTTTTTGGATCAATCCTTCCCCCTTAGGAAGCAATGGTCCCCATTGTGTGAATTTCCCTCCATAGAAGATTTTTGTTGAAGATGAGTTGTGTGTTTATGGATGTCCCAAAACCAAGTGTTGTAGAAGAAAAGGGTTTTGTGTGGTTGAACCCTAACCATGATGCACGAAGATCTAGGGATAGACATACCCTATAATGCTTGTGATGCAAATATGTTATAGAAAATGTGTGGCCTAGTAGATGGAATTTTATGGTAAGGGTTTTATGTGGTTGACACATAAACATGATGAACACATATATGAGGGTAGATATACCTTGTAATTATTGTGGTGGACTGTGATGATGACAGTGTTCAGATTGGAAATAGACTTCAGAGACAAGGGTTTTTAATGGTTGACCCATAACCATGATGAGATAGTTCGATTTCCGGTCATCCTGGTAAAAATGTGGTGGCTTATATTTTTATATTCTTAGCAGACCCATCACAATAAATTTGTCATGTGATTCTGTTCGCTTGCCACTGTCACAAATGGTATTTATAAGGGTGGTGACAAACTTCAATTAGGTAAAACACTCTTGCTACTCATGTGTTTCCAAATCAATGAGGCTATGTTTATGTCTTTCAGAACTAAGACCATTATATAGCTATCACTATCTAGATCATATTAATTTCTAGTCATCTTATGAAATATGTTGGCAACTTCCTCCATTTTTTGCACCTTGATAGAGGTTTGAGAAATAGTACTATTTGTCACCTATAATGTCACCCAAACCATCAAGTTACCATTAGAGGAATGGGGTATATATATATATATATATATACCAAAATCCCAAGGGCCTCTGCTTTTTGTATTAGCCAAATGCCTTCTAGGTGGTTCCCACTGGACATGTCAACCTATAGTTAGACACAATCTAAATTAGGACACTACTAAGAGGGGGCGTGAATCAATAGTGTATACAATTTTTCACAAATTATACTTTCGAATCACTTTAGAAATACTTCATGGATCAAAAACACTATTCAATTATGAGAAAAATAATATCATAAGCACATAAGCAACATAAAAACAATACGTCAATCTTCCTTTTATTACAAGCTTCAACTTGATTAAATCAATGCCCTACACGCTACCACTTGAAGGTTTATCAACTACTACTAAAAGGAACTCTTATCCCTGCTCATTTATCAACTACCACTGAAAGGGACTACTACCACTGCTTGTTTACCACTACTCACTATAAGGGATTCTTACCCCTGCTCATTTATCAGTCTTTGCTAAAATGAAATCTTGTCATTGGTATTTTATCAGTCTCTACGAAAGGGAATATTTCCCTTATTCATTCATGAGTCTTGGCTGAAAGGGACTCTTGCCCCCAAACATTTACCAATACCCATTGAAAGGAGCTCCAACCCATCATCTACAAGCTACCACTTGCTGGCCTTGTTGATTCATATTTCATCCATTTTCAAACTAGAACCAATAGACCTCTTACCTCATAAACAAGTAAATGTTTATCATTGTAACTGCTCACTAAAGCCTCGATATAAACACCTTCAAAAATATCTCATTTTTGAACACATCACCAACAATATCACCTTTCAGATAACAAGATTGGTCTCTATTTCACCCTCAATGCATACCACCATCAGGAATCATGCTACGCCAACAACACTCACACACACTCTACAACACTTTGCTACTATTTCACAATATGTTGCAATCATCCATCACTCTGATGCTAAAATTCTATTTTTAAATAATTATGAATTGATATTTTTGGTATTTGACTTGAGTTATCTTTCTCTTTGATGTATTACATGGTTTTTCTTATTTTTTCCTTTGTCCTCTAAATATACTCTTCATATTAACTTAAGGTCCTTTGCAAATATTATCCTTTTCTATGAGTATTTATACTAGTTTCATTTAATTTTTGCCTTTTCAGATATAGCAAAAATTAGCTAAAGTTAGTGACCTTCCAAACTTGGCCAAAATTACCAAAACTACCTCCTTTACTGTAATTCCACCAAAACTACCTCTTAACAGGTATTTTTTCCAACAACAACCTCCAAAAAAGTTGTTGACCCATCCATGCCATTATCGAGATCATTTCTCTAAAAATAGATTCCATCTCATCTTTCCATGCAAAACCTTAAGGATTTTTAACCTGTCGCTACTGCTAAAAATAACCTCACTACTAAATAGAGCTTCTTCGAGCCTTCTTGACTGATAACGTGATTGATGCCAAAATCCACCTATTTTAGTCCTTGGCCTCTTTTTCCTTCAGTGTTGAAGGTTTTCCTCATGTGACCCGGTCATGTGACCAACGATGGAGCACTTAGGCATTAAGCCGTTTAGGGCCATCTTGGAGGTATGTTTCCTTATGTAAATGCCCGATACCATTAGTTCCACATATTACATAAGAAATAACCAAACTCCAACTCCAACGCCTGAGGCTCCCAATCCTGACACTTTTTCAAAATTCCATTATAAAAAAAGTTATGGGATTTAGGATTTCTAGGGTATGTCCCCACCTTAATACAATGCGCCCTTTTTTATGTGCTCTCTTGATTCCCCTGGTGCCTGATGCCTCCATAAAATTATTTTAAAAAATAAGTACAGGGGTTCTCACGTCTGAATTTTCTCTTCTATTGTTCTATGCTCCCTGCAACCTCAACATGATTTTTGAATTAAAAAATAGTCATGGGATTCTGAATTTCTAAGGTGGGACTGCTACCACTTAGCTATTTGTGTACATCGATAATATTATTTCCTTGCTTTTCCACTCCACCTGACTCCTTCAACTCTCGGCTCTTCACCTTCTGGATATGGCCCACCAAACACTTCCTCTATGTAGAATTGGATCCCAGATGCCATGGTGCTTGGAGCTTTCGGGAATTCATTTTGTCATGCCTCCTACACTTCCCTGTTTCATACCTCGAAGTGCCTAAAACTTGGCAATCATGTAGTGTACCCATCCTGATATATGGTTCATATCCTCCCTGAAACATTGATGGAAACATGCCTTGAGCCTTCCCTAAAGAAATAAGCTCTAAAACCCTAATTTCAGGACCAGCGCAACCCTACCATTGGCAACTAATGTTGGGGACAAGTTGCACCATATTGGCATCATGCTACTAGTGCGCTTTTTACTTGGATACTCACACTGATCCCTACAAGGAAAGTTTTCCCAAAGAGGACAAGAAGCTTTGTGATCTAGATGCTTCGAGAATGATGAGCTAGAGGTTGTTTGGTGTCAACGTGGTCAAATTCTCTCAATATTTCCCTTTGATCTTATCCCTATGAGATACCTCCTTGAGATGGGGGCCTTCCCCTATCTTTGGATAGATCCTAACTCCCTTTCACTCCCTATATATTCATCCTCTCCCATTCCAAAATGGTTGGTATTTGGTTATTTGCACCCTTATGCTGAGATAGTGCCTACATGCTACTCATTTAGCTTGGAGAATGAGTGCTTGGAGAGCTTGAGCTTGGAGTTGGACATTCACTCAAGGTGAGCTTATTGACATCAAGGCTTGGTTGTATGCTTCCTCCTTTATTTCATTAATATATACAACTACTAGTTCACTTTCCATAATTTTTTGTGTTAATGCATCATTTATCTTAATGCTCCTTGATCTGTTAAGTGGATTACTTTTGATTATGCTTGTTGTACTTGTATTCTTTGTTGTGTCTTTGATCCATTGTGCAGGTATCCAAACATTGTGAGCAATAGAGATGATCTTGAGGCACAATAAATTTGAGGTCTTAAACAAAGGAGTACGTTATAGCATCAAAATGAGGTAGGCCATCTTCCTCTTCTCTCATTTCAATTGTAATTTAGGAATGTGTCCTTGTAGATTGTAGCTTAGGTTGCTAGTCCCACTCATTGAGCTAGAGGGATCATCTCTACTTGCAGCGCTTAATTTTACTTGTATAGTCGCACTTAAAGCCTTGTTTTCTACTATTTTCTCATACTGAAAAATCAACATGGTGTTTGCTATATAAAGTAGTGTTGATGACCCTGACTAGCATGGGTTTGGCAATAAAAAGTATTGCTAATAACCCAATCACCACGGGTTTTTCTCTCTAAGTAGTGTTGATCCTTGAATGTGAGAATTTTTAAGGTTTCTGCCTTAGAATCCAGTGTGTCTTGGCCCCTAAGGTAGTTTCCCATCCTATATGCTTGGATTTGTTAGTTCTTTGATTGATTGTATTCATTAATTTCCAACATATGTCTCATTGGCTTCGAAGTGAAATCTAACTGAGTTCTAGGGTTTCTAGTCAATTGGTCATCACTTGCTGCTCATTGGTGTCATTGAGATGTTGGTTTTGCTGATTGATTGAGTGTTGTTTTCTATGGAAATCATTGAAAACATCATTTTTCACTTGTTTTAGCTTGTCTTTCAAAATTTACTTTTCGTGAAAATGCATTAGATTAGTTGCATTTAAAAGTTATTTTTTGAGATTCATCATTGAAATAGATCACATTTTTCAGTCATTGAAATATAAATATTGTATTAGGTGCATCAAATTATTCAAAACGAAAAGAAAATCATAATTAATATAAATGCATCTTAGTAAAGTCAAAATCATTTTTCTTTCGAAAATTTGCATTTAGGATAGTGAAAAGTGATTTTTTTTTTTTTTTTTTTAATTTTGGCATTGCATTTGGAAGATGAAAGTGAATGTTAGTGGAAGGCATGTAGTTTGATGCATGTTGTTTGATACATTATTGATTGTGTTTCTTCCCTTGGTTAGTCTAGATTTCATTGAAATGGAAAATTTCCTTTTCTCATATAGCTACATCTTACGGATTCAGGTGACATCGTTTTGAGCCCAAAACTGAAACATAATTGAAGATAAACATTAAAATTTATCTCAATTAACCTAAGGAGAATTTGGAAATTAATGCAAATATATAGAGGTCTAGGCTAGAGATGTGTTTTAGCATCTATAAACCTAGCAGTTGTCATTAACTACCTACATTTTATCCCAGGTGTGAAACCACGTTCGAGTACGGAAGTATATCGAAGGTTCTCTAGTAATTTCAGGTATATAGGAGGCACTTAAGTATGGAAAGTATATGAGAACTCTCTCACCAAACGGTTATGCATTAGACAATGATAGCACAGACTTGTGCTCCCCGTACCATTGAGTCTATATTGGGAGACCCCACTAGGATGATATCCTTTAGCCACAGGTAACCAAGTCAGTCGCCTTGTAAACGTCATACACCGAACACAACGTTTGGGGAGATTGGCTACTGTATGTTAAGTCCTTGGTTTCAACTAAGGTGTATATAGCGATTCACAGATACTTGGAAAACTATTTTGCCTAGATTACCCCTTTTTTATTTATTTTTGTTAAAGTTATAAAATCAATTAATTGACCATGGAAAAACATCCTTCCTATGGGAATACTCCTTAGT
The DNA here is from genome assembly GCA_031772625.1 of Pinus tabuliformis. Taxonomy (NCBI): domain Eukaryota; kingdom Viridiplantae; phylum Streptophyta; class Pinopsida; order Pinales; family Pinaceae; genus Pinus; species Pinus tabuliformis. The sequence continues at coordinate 1,203,326,897 of CM062816.1, forward strand.
AGATCTTAGGTTGATACCAATGGAAACATTTCCTGAGTCTACCAGTCAAGGAAACCCCTCTGATGGGAATCCTATTCCTTTTCCTTATTTTGGAAATACTGGTGCTCCTTATATGGCAACATTGTCCCTTCCTGGATTGACCATTGGTCCACCAGTTTGGTTATTTTCGACCACGTTGATTCTAAGTGTCCAAACTTATTTTCAACCAATTTCTCCTCCACCTGAACAACATCAACCTCATGTTGATCCTAAAGTTGACCCCTTGCCTTCTTTGCCTATTTCTTCACCTCGTTCTTCCTCTTCACGTGGCGAAAGTCTAGATTCTAGTAACCAGGAAGCTAAGAAGAAGAAGAAGAGGACAAAGAAGAAGAAGCAAAATAAGAAATGGGTAAACCAAACAACTATTATTACCGATGCAACTAATGAAGAAAAATCTTCCAACCAACCATAGAAAGTAAATTCCCTTGCATGTTATGTAAGGGTGACCACCTTCCTTAGAATTGTCTTGGTATTCCCAAGGTCTTAGAAGTGTGCTTCAGAGGTTCACATCGACCTTTGTCATCAGCCTCTAGCAATCGTGTTGGTGATAAACCTTCAACTAGTGACAGTAAGGTCCATGGTCAAAAGGGAAAAGTCAAATTTCCCTGTAAGTTGTGTGAAGGTAATCATCCAATTCACCTTTTTCCTCTTATGGATGAAGCTTCCAAAGAGTTGGAAAACCTTACAGCTTCCCAGCCTTGTCTGCCAATTGGTTATCAGAAGATTTCCCTTGATCCTTCACTAGTTGATCAAGTGATTGATCAAAATCCATCTTTGGTCAACCCCTCTCTCTTTGAAAGTGAGTCTTGTGAGTCCGTTCTCAACCAACCATTGGTAGAGAAATGATAGACTTGGTTCTAACTTTAGTTAACTATACCTTTCTGGTAGAGAGTGAACCTCATACTGCTTAGGTTCTTCTGGTTTCTTCAGTTTTGAATGAATTGGAGGGAAATTGTCATGTTCCCGAGGTGCATGAGAGAATTTTTCATGTTCCCATTGCGGAAGAGGGCAACTATCACATTCCTACAACACCCCCTCCGAGTAGTTTAGTCACTTATTTTGATTGGAGTCGACTAGAAGGATATCATCTTCCATCTTATCTGCCTTTCCATATTATAGTACAAGATTACCATATGGTTGTACCTAGCATAGTCATAGACGAGGGCGTATATGTTAGCATTTTATCCTCAACCGCTTGGCAAGCTTTAGGTTCTCCTCATCTTGTCCCCATCACCCAAAATTGTTAGGTTTTGACAGAGGAACTAGTCAACTGTTAGGGATCCTTCCTAAATTTCCTATTACTTTGGGAGGAGATCTTGTCTATATAGACGTGATGTTTGTCTAAGGCCCACTATATTTTAATCTACTCCTTGGCCGTGACTATGTTTATGACATGGGAGCTCTTGTTTCTTCCCTATTTCAAGTGATGTGTTTCCTGCATGAAGGAAGCATTGTGATCATTGATCAACATACATTCATTGGTCTTGAATCAAATCCTAGACAACCATCATCCCTAAGTGGTTCTTATGTGCAAGCAGTATCACCTCTGCCACAAATTAATTACGTGGCCACATGTTTCATGCCCGCATCTACTGATGATCTAGTAGGTGATGTTGTATGCCATGTATTGGGGGCATTGGAGCCTGATTTTTCAATTGGATCCCTGGACATGTATCCATTCTAGAATCATGTTCTCCCATCTTATGAGAACCTCTTGGAATCCATGGCCTCTTTTGGTCTGTGATCAAGTGTTTGGAACAAAGTTCCTTGTCTTGTGTCAATCTCATTAAAAAATGAAACAAGGACCATAAGGATAGTTCTTTTACTATGCCAACCTCATTAAAAAATGAATTAGGTCTTCATGAGGATAATTCTTTTACTATGCAAACCTCATAAAAAAATGAAACAAGGTGTCATGAGCATGGTTCTTTTCCTGTGTCAAGCTTGTTAAAAAATGAAAAAATACCCTTCCAATTCGAGTCTTTGATTAGATCTCGTAAAATACTAGTCCAGTCTTTCACTTGATTTCGTAAGTGGACCTCAATTCCATCCATATGTTAGTAACTTGTAGTCTACTTAGGTGAATGAACTAAAGTTTGGGGGCATGTACCTCGAATTGAGTCATTATGCTAGGAGCATGCAAACTTATCTCAAGCATAGTTTATCCTTGTTTCAAGCTTGTGTAAAAATGAAACCAAATCCAAGCATAGTTTGTTTCCATTTCAAGATTGTGTAAAAATGAAACAAAATCCAAGCATAGTTTTCTCTCATGTTTCAAGGTTTTGTATAAATGAAACCATTCCCACTTTACATCTCGTGATTGTTGTTTTATCAGCCAATTTTTTCTAGATGAGCCTTGGTTGTTTCATTCCATCGTCACCATCTATTTGGCCGATCATACACTTTCACTTCGTTTTTTTACCCTTGCCTAAGGAACATATGCGATGAGTGGTCTTATTGGCCAACCTATTGAGCTTTACATGTTTTGAGTAGTTCCATCATGACTGGAACTAGCTGCTATCCTTTTATACCACTCGTTCTTCTAGGTGGAGTCATCTTTAAGCTCTTTTCTAACTCCCGAAAAATGAAAAGATCATCGTGTAATTTTTGTTTCAAACTCGTAAAAGTAAATGAAATGACGCCTCCTCAGTATAAGTTTAAACCTTTTCTGGAATGAGATAGACTATTGTAAGAAAAATGAACACCTTATTCAAACATGGCTAGGAGGTTCTCTCGAATATTGTTTTCTACCTTTTTGGATTTGAGAGACAAATTATGAAAATGGACATGATGGAGTTTTTCCTTTTCGTCTCTTTTTCAAACTCTCTAAATATTAAAAAGATATTGAGTTATTATTCTGTCGGAATCGTAAAAAATTAAATGGAGAAAGACTTGTCACCACGATGAGACCGAGTTTATCCTTCTTAGGACTCATAAAACTTACTAGGATGGATTAATTCGAAGGATGAATTTATATGAAAAGCATATGGTATCCTCTTCAATATTGTGTAAAAATAAAGAGGTATTCACTAGAAATAGTGGGGAAAAATGAAAGTAAACATCTCTTGTATAGGAAGCATGTCGCTCTTGAACATGATACTCATCTTTTTTCTCGTGTTGGGTTTGGGATATCCTCGCTCAGTCACTTGCCTTTCTTGGTTTGGGTGATCCATTTTGCCTCTCATCTGACTATTCCACTTCATCGTTATGACCCTTGGTCCTTTGTTGAGCCTAAATTTGCCACACTCTGGAGGCGTGTCACTGATATGTTCAAAAGAATTCCTATATGAAGTTTACTACATATACATTGTCTGAGCTTTTGCCACAATCCTGGATCATACTCATTTATTCCACTTTATTCCTTGTTTCATTTCTATGATGAGGGAATCATTATGGCCCTCCTTTGATGGGTCATTCCCTATCAAATTTAGCTCATTATCCAAGAAGATGACTTAGAGACTCCCTTTCAGTACCTTAGAGATTGCATGCCTTAATGGCAAGTTCTTTTCATTTGATGACATGTTTTCATTATTGACCTTTGATTAGATGATTCCATGAGTGTTCGACTTCAACTTCATTTTCACATTCACGGATTGTACTAACGTACCTTGAGGAACATTTTCATTATTGGTGGTTTATCTCATGCATGTTAATGGTCCACATCATTGGTTGGTAATCAGGTGGTTTTCTAGCATGTTCGACTTCGACACATTCATTCACATGTTAGAATTAATACTTTGATCAGGTTAGGGATGGAGCACAAGACCTTGAGTTTTGTATGATATGACTCAAGCTACATGGAGTTACGTATTGTTCATGATTGTACACATGTTTCTTCTATATGGATGGTTGTGCCCATACCGTGGGAATTTATATTTATGATGATGATGATCCTTCTTTATCAGGTGGCTGCATCCATAACTTGAATCTTAGACTTACAGATGATCCTTTTCATTTGGATGGTTGCACCCATGCCATGGATATTTGCACATATTCCTTTCTATCCGGATGGTTGTTTCCATACCATGGATTCATATTTTGATATCATATATGTATATGTATATGTGTTCTTGATTTGGAGGTTTCCTGACAGTGTTTTTTCTCGTCCTTGCAAAAGATCGTAAAGCATCTCATCCATCACCCCTTGTTCTGCCTTCATGATTTAGGGGGCTTATGTTACATAGTAATTTTTCATGCCTCTTATGATTCCCTATGTCATACCCTAAAGTTCCTAAAATTTGGAAAGTTTACAGTGTACCCATCCTGATATACTGTTCATATCCTCCCTCAAACATTGATGGAAACATGCTTTGAGCCTTCCCTGAAGAAGTAAGCTCTAAAACCCTAATTTCAATACCAGCTCAACCATAACACTGGCAATTAGTGTTGGTGACAAGTTGCACCATATTGGCATCACGCTGCCAGAGCGCTTTTTACTTGGATACTCATGCTGATCCCTAAAAGGAAAGTTTTCCCAAAGAGGACAAGAAGCTTCGTGATCTAGAGGCTTCCATAACGATGAGATGGAGGTTGTTCAGTGTGGATGTGGTTGAGTTCTCCCAATATTTCCCTTTAATATTATCCCTATGAGCTAATTCCTTGAGATGAGGGCCTTCCCATATATTTGGAGAGATCCTAACTCCCTCTTCATGCCTATATATTCATCCTCTCACATTCCCAAATGGTTAGTCTTTGGTTATTTCCACCATTATGCTAAGATAATGCCTACATGCTACTCATTTGGCTTTGAGAAGGAGTGCTTGGATATATTGAGCTTGGAGTTGGACATTCACTCAACGAGAGCTTATTGACATCAAGGCTTGGTTGTATGATTCCTCCTTTATTTCATTAATATATACAATTGTTGGTTCATTTTCCATAAATTTTTGTGTTAATGCATCATTTATCTTAATGCTCCTTGATTTATTAAGTGGATTACTTTCGAATATGCTTGTTGTACTTATATTATTTGTTGTGTCTTTGATCTCTTGTGCAGGTATCCAAATGTTGTGAGTAGTAGAGAAAAGCTTGAGGCACAAGTGATTCGAGGTCTTCAACAAAGGAGTACATTATAACATCAAAACGAGGTAGGCCATCTTCCTCTTCTCTCATTTTGGTTGTAATTTAGGAAAGTGTCCTTGTAGATTGCCACATAGGTTGTTAGTCCCACTCATTGGGCTAGAGGGATCGTCTCTGTCTACAGAGAAGATTTTCGTAGACAACAGTGGCACTGCCACATCATCCTAAGTTGCTCACCCCACTCCCTTTGATTCCACCTTATGTGACTACCCTGGGGTGAACCTAATGAGATAACCTGTTAGGTGGGTCCATACCAAACCAATAGCATAACGCCCGGAATTTAGCGGCCTCCAGTGTGTCTGGACTGTCATGATCCTGATTTCTCCCTTTTCTCCTCACAACTGTTCTTTTGGGGTATTCTTTTTGTGGCACATCAACATCCTATGACCAATCTCATACAAATAGAATTGGTCATGCCAATGGAAGTTCTCTACTATTAAGGATTTATCTACAAAAAGATAATGTTTCACTATATTTTCTTATAACTTCAGGGCTTGATCCCTCTACATCGCAGCACTTTTTTCCTTCTGATTCTCTTCCATGCCTCAACTAAGGGACTTCAACCATACCTCATGTGATGTCTTAGATGGGTATCTCCATGATTGTCCCAAAATCAAGCTCTATAATATACAAACTTCCTCGAGCCAGTCTTCTTGACCCTGCCTTTTTCTTAGAGTTCTGCTAGACCTCCAGATCAACATCAAGGCTTTGTTTTGACACCAATGGTTTATTAAGGAATTCCATGGTGCTACCCCTCTTGAGCTTGGACAAATCCAACTCTAAGGTGTTCCTAGTCTACTCACATTCCACCTTCTTGGATAGGGAATTTGATGCATGTCGATATAGGCGCTTATGTGGCCCTTACCTACCATGAGTTTGGTGTGATCTCCTAAGAGGTCTCCACCTCACCTACCACACATTATAGATACTAGAATCCATGTCACACCTGTAAGGAACTCCATGGCACTATGTTGAACCTTCCAGTGCCTCACCAACAACACTAGGATGCCAACTAAACATATACAACCTACTAATAATGCAAGGTTAAAGACCATTGAGGTCAAGTTGATGGGGTCATTTTGCACCAAGGGAAACAATCCTCAATGTTAATGAAATTCCTGTTGTGTGGAAAAATAACTAGTACCACAAGAAAATAAATGGATGCAAGTGAATGCAAACCCTATTAAGAAGATGGCCATCCATGTAACTGTTTCCTATAAATAAAAGGGTCTTTGAGCCCAATGTTGAAAGTTTTAATTCAAGATTTTAGGGGTTTTTTTGCAACCTATAACATGGCCTTTTGTTCCTCTATTATTTACTTATGTGTTGCTTTCAATATAGTTAAGAATTTCATTTAAAATAAGGTTCAACTTAGAAATATAACATAGTCATTACCATCATATCGGTTATGCAACACGGGATCATAGTCTAGAGACATGGAACAATATCTGTTATCACGTTGCTTCATTTACATTATGTTGAATCATGCAGGTTATAGAAATATTAACAGATGCTTCACACATTAACTCTTTAGGTCTAGAGGATCACATTTGATCAATTCATATAACCACATCAATAGCTCAAAACGTAACAAATACATGCATTCATGCATATTGCAATAACTGTAAATTCCATCTCCACATAGAGAAGTAACACATGATTATTATATCAATAACAAAGTTATCGTTTCAAAATCCCAATACCATTCTTAACATAAAGGAATCATGAAGAATCAATAGATAACCAAGCATAAGCAAATACTTATGTTTGAGCTTATAGAGCAATTGAATTTGGGACAAGGAATCTCCACCCAACCATAGAAAATTGCAGCCACACTTACTTGCATCTTTCACCCCTGTGCCATATTCCAGAGTTTGAGGGGGATGCTTGCTGAAGGGATTAAGACAACTGAAATAGGGATTCCAGAGGACCTCATTCCACAATCCCACTAGTCAACTTCCCCTTCATTTTTCAACACCTGGAGTCTAGAGGTACTCTACTTCATAGCCAAGTGCACACACAGTGACTCACCCCCTTGCAGTGAGTCCAAAATCCATTATAACTATAGTAAAGTAGTACAAGTCTTCAATCAAGTATTCCTTTGATGCTATTTTAGGATGGATTCTTCCCCAAGATGTCACAGGTCTCTAGAATCTTCTATCTCAACCCATAACCTCCAGGGAACTAAGCTGTTATAGGGCTCCAGAGACTCCATCCCAACCCATAACCTCCAGGGACCCAAACTATTACAGGGATCCAAAAATCTTTTATCAACCCACAAATTATAGGGAACCAAGCTGTTACAGACCTCTAGGGATATTATCGAAACCCACAATATCCAGGGATCCAAAGTTATTACATGGCCCCATACACTAGAATCTCAACCCATAGCCTCTAGGGAACTAGAGAATAAATCCCCTTCTCATTTCTTCTTTTTAGAGATGCCTACTAATTTTCTCTCAATGGATGCTTGAATTTCCACTGCTTTCTCTATCTACCTCTTCCTTCCCTCGAACTAATACCTATTTCTATCTTTTTTCCTTGTATTGTATTTGTTGTTATGTCTTAGCTGGCCTACAATGCACAATCATTCTATTGGGATGCTCCTCCTCTTTTCTTGTTGTTGTTTCTCAAGCAACATGGGTCTGCATACTTTCTCTTCCAACCCATTTAATCTCAACAACCAGTTCATTTAATTCATGCACCAGCTAGTTTTTAATGGATTTCTTGGAGTTCAAGTTTTTTTCTCTACATAAGAAACCACAAAATCCCAAGCGAGAAATCCTCCTCCCAACCTCTGGAGTTTGTGTCCCTTTGACTCAGGCCCCCCTGTTTTCAAATTTCACATGTAGAAAATATTTACAATGTATTTTATGAGAGGGCCATGGGTTGGGTTATCGCAATCCCCTCCCCCTTGAGGAAACACCGCCCTCAGTGTTCATCTACCGATATGCAACACCAAAAACAAAATGAAACACATAGTATCTCATGGAGCTTTATACACACAATTCTACACAATGTTTATAATCATATACACACTTAATTTAACCCACAAACAAGAAAGAATAATTAACTTTCATGGAATCAACCATTGCCCATGTGGCCTCCTTTGGCCCAAACTACTTCCATTGCACCTTGACTTTCTCTATGGATCAATTCCCTAGCATGAGACTCCTTTGGTCTAGAATATTGGATTTGGCTAAAACTCTCCCTCTTGTTCCACTTCTAGCACAAACCAATCATCACATGTTTAGAATCTTGTACATATCTTTTAAGTAAAGAAACATGGAAAACATCATGAACTCTAACTTAAGGAGGTAAAGCCAACCTATATTCCACTGGTCCAATCCTCTCAAGGATTTCAAATGGCCCATAATACCGTGGTGCCAACTTGGCACATGTCCAAATCCTTATGGAACTATTCTTGGGTTTAATCCTGAGATAAACATGTTCCCTAACTTAATACTCTTTGTGAACCTTATGCCAGTATGCATAGATTTTTTTTCCTATCATGTCCCACCTTTAAATTATGTTTTACGATCTGGATTGTTGGCTTGAGGGGGCTTGGACCCAGGTTTAGAGTTAGCTGCACTAACCAACAAAACCCTACACTATTGGCCCTTTTGGAAACAACATGCATTGTACAGGATACAATCTCACCTGAGGTAGTATTGGAGGATACTACAACTAGATTTATGCATCCAAAGGACTATGTGAGTGTTTTTGTTACTCTTAGGGATTTATTCTAACCTTCACGAACCTTAACCCTTAAAATTTGGAAATTACAGTAACTAACAGATAACAGATTCAAACTCTTGGACGATTGTTCTAAACATTCATAACAACATGTAAACAAACATATCTACTTCTTTCGCACATCTATTAAGTACTTCTCACGATAAATTACATAAATAGATCAATAATATAGTAAATTCATAAATATGCAATAGTACACAGATATGTAGATAATGCTTCAAAACAACCTTTATATGCTTAGATCTGCAATTATAGATGCTTCCAACCTTGCGCACATAGCTGCAGGGGCCCGTGCACTTAGCGTCAGACTTACCAAGGTCTCCGCTCACATAGCTGCAGGAGCCTTCCCCTTCGCCAAAGTACAAAATAGACAATACAAAACCAAAAATTACCTATCTATGCTCTTTGTTATCTTTACTGACTCTTATATGACTTCTTTTTATATCCTTGTTCATTATAATACCATGGTCTGCAAACCATGGGAGGGTCACAAAACAACTTAACTCCTAACAAACCAAGGGGCTTTGACCTTCCTAAAGCCCCTTTGACTCCTATCAACCTGCACAATATGTTCCTCAAAATGCGGAGATTTTACAATAATTTTTACAAAATTGACCCCAGGAAACCCTATCCCAATATGGCCCTAACACAAAGTCGTGACTCGTCCCGAGTCACTTTGCTAGTGTTGCCTCGATCTTTTCCTACAGACCAATGAATTATGTCTTCAATGCTTGAAGATCTTTTTCTCATTGCATAGTGGCCTCATGAACCTCTTCAACAAATTTCTCGGTAGTTGGACCTTCAAATGTAAGGCTCATGGTTCTCTATGTCTATTGCATAGCCTTCAGCTTGCACTACACTATTTGTGAGAGATGGCTTGCCTCATCTACCTAGGGATGCGTCCTTGAAGATATGATGGATGTCTTTTGATGCAGCTCATCAATCTCGGTAGGGATGAACTTTCCCTCCTATAATGTGGTGAACCTTTTCACGAGTGCTAAGGTATGTGTTGTAGCTCTAATCTCATCGAACTGCCTTTGTTCTTCTCAGATGTTTATTTGAATCTTATGCAAGTGTGGATCCTCCTGCAGTGATACAGGTGGCTCCAGAGACACACAGGACAAAGAATGTTTATGAATTCTTGAAAATCAAAGTATTCAGAATGATGTTGACCTAGGACTAGAGCATAGATCTCGTCGTCCTAATCGTGGAGGTGCAAACGGTTCGTCAATCCGAGCTCGTATGAGGGAGAACGATCCAGTCAAAATTTTGGTCAAAGTTAGGATGTGGGCCAAGTTTAAGTGTCCTACAATTTTACCAGCCCCGAGGCATGAAACCTAGCTCCCGAAATCGGTCAAAATTGTGGCCTCATTAATTTTCCAATATCCCTTATTTTCTAAAGATTTGAGAAGCACCTCTATTTCAATAAAAGTCAAAAAATTTATAAATGAGGTGGCGGGACACCACCACTCCCACCCCAAAATTACATAACAAAATCTATTTTATTAAAAGGCCGACAAGCCATGACCCCCACTGGCCAAACCACACCACACTATTTTAAATTTCAAATGTTGGGTTGGCATCCATGACCCCAATAAACCCTCCTCCAACCGCACGTTAATAACCGTAATGTTATTTGGGGTGGGCGGGCCACATCCGGTGGACCCGACCCACACCCCCTCCCCAAAACTTAACCATATGCCAATGTTTAATGTGGGGCCCGTAGGGATTGAACCCTCTGGGACCAGATGGGCCGGCCCCCACCGAGCAGCCCCATGTCACGACCATCAAACAAATTAATGCGCCATCCATAATGGTACCAATGTACCAAACAATAACCCATTAATTTAATACAGCGCCATTCAAATCATTGCGGGGTTATGGGGCAGGCCGCCCAATGCGGACCCAACCCCCAAAACCAATACATTGTGGTTTCATAAAACAAAAGGCATGTAAATCTGGAGGGGTCGGGGTTTGACCACCCGACCTCCTCCTCATAATGCGAGATTTTAACCAATCTACCAAATGGATTTTCTTGTAGAATATGCCCGCATTGTTTTACTTAAACCTCATTTCCACGTAGTTCAGGGGCAGATGGACGAACCAGGAGTGGGAACGAATTTTGAGATAGATGATGCAGAATCTTGGCACGCAGTTTGAGGCAACATTTTGCAGGAGGGGTGAAATTTCACTTTGTTAGAATTTGAAAAATTTTATATGGTTTCTGCACTTCTCGACACCATGAATGCAATGTCATTGTCCGTGTCTCCATCATAGTTATGCATTTTTCGGTCATTTTTCAGTATGTAGGTGGAACCATGATTGCTGCAGAAAAAGGAAGAGGAACCATAATCCTCAAAATTTTCTCAGGGAGGTAACTTTTCTTCATCTCAGAATATAGTCAATTTTACAGTCGTTTTTCATGGTTTTCCATAGGGATTGCAATGGCGAGGTCAGATTCACCGTTTGAGTTGCATATTCCCATTCCACCCATGGAACAAAATCTTTGAGGAATCTAGGGGGAATCTAAAAGATTCCTTGAGCCCCAGATTCTCAACTTCTCAAAATTCAGAAATTGGACAGTCGATTTTGCACTATTCGACGCCACAAATCTGATGGTGCATTCAAATTTCTCATTCTTTCATTCTATTCTTAAACCACTTTTCTAAGTGGAATGCAAGTGTCTACATTCATGTGCCAGCAACCATTTCCATGTGATTTATGCTGTGAGATCAATGGCACGAACAAATTTAGTAGTCTGACATTTGCTTCTTCAGATGGCCCTGGTTGTGAAGTATATGTAATGTGTTCATGTACTTCGTTTGCTATGCATTATGCTGAACAGATCCCTGTTGATGCTCGATGTGGGATCTTGTTTCTTACTTTTTTTCATGATTCTTGCTTGATCTGACATGAAATCGTCTATGTGATGTACTTGTCATGATTTGTCATGTTATGTTTTGAGATCCCTTTGTTCTATGTTGATGGAATACTCATGTGTCACCATGCATGTTTGCATTGAGATCCCCTTTACGCCTTGTTGGTGGGATGCTCATCATGTATGAGTTTGTGTCATATTGATAGGAGTCCTTTTTGGCTGAGAGTTCTTGTAGGGAACATCTCTTGGAGCCACTCCTGCGTGAGGGCGTTTTCCTTGTATGATAGTGACATCACCTCTATGTACATTATCATTATTGACAACACTTAATGCAGCGGCCTACACCATCTTGACACCAGGGCTCGGAGACGTAGTCCCTCCTGGAAGAACTCCGTTATCAATGCTTATGTTTTTATGTTGCTAATGATTGACATGTTCCTCTTCTTTATAGCATGCAGATGTATTCATTAACACATCACGAGAGTAAAAGGTCTTGGAAGGTTCCTTCGTCGCACTTGGACCTGGATCAAGTGGTATCACAGTGGTCTTTACGTTGACGTGAATTACAATTGATGGAAAATGCAATTTAACACATCACAAAAGTAAAAGGTCTTGGAAGGGTCCTCCGTCACGCTTGAACCTGGATCAATTGGTATCAGAGTGGTCTTTGCGTTGATGTGAATTGCATCGTGAACAATGGAACATGTAGTGATGGAGGATGAAAAAGAAATTTACAAGACCATGCTCAAAATTTGGTAGAGATGATGTACAAAACTCTACAAAAAGAGACAGAGGAAAAGGAGAAATTGCAGCTTCAGTTGCGACCCACGAAAGAGGCCCTGGAAGGACTGAAGCACAACAACCAAAATATTCAAACAAAGAACCCTGCATTGAAGATGCGTCTAAATGAAGAGAAAGAGGAGAAAAATAGTTTGCTACAACAACTGCAAGTAAAGAACAAGGCCTTGTAAAATTTGCAGTGTGACCCATGTGATGTAAAAAGTAGTTTTTTGAATTCATGTATGTGTCCTGATGATGATTTCACAGTTTTCAAAAATCATACCGCAGGAATTGGCTCCAAACTATTGAATAAAATGGAGTATGAAGGAAAAGGCTTGGGAATTAATGGCCAAGGCATTGTCAACCCCATCAAAGCAGAGGAATTACCATGTTGAACAAGACTTGGGTATGTCAGAAAGGAAGTTGGGGAATGTGCCGAGATAGCTAGCGAACCACCAACAATAGATGATGACAAGCCCTCATCTGTTCTTTCCAAATTGACAGAGGAGTTAAAATATGTTGATTCCATTTCAATTTCATCATCACATAGTATGATTTCCATTGGATATTTGGAGATCCCAATTACAGGGACAAACATGAGGCTCCTTACCAGGACAAGGCATGAGGACGAAAAAGAACTTGGTGTTAATAACCAAGGCATAACTCAACCTTTGGAGGTTGTGCATAAAGATTGATTTGCAGGCTTGAGATACACTAAAGGAGAATGCTCGAAGGTGTCAAATTCATTTGAGGCATTGTCGAAATCATCGAGGAAAGAGAATCATGGGAAAACATCCCCATCATCCCATGGAAGTTTCCATGGCAAGGAAAGAGTTGAGGCAAGCTCTTATCACCATAATTACACCAGAAATAGCAAGGAAAGGTATAACCACTTTCGACATTCGAATGTTCATTTTGATTATAATCATGTTTTTAAAGATGAACGTAAATCATGGAATCGAAAAATGTGTACCTTTTGTGGATTACATAACCATACATTTTCGTAGTGTTGGAAAAGAATGGCAACACACAAAAGGATGAGGTGTGGAAGACCATCCCAACAGTAGGTAATGAAACATGTTAAGCAGATATGAGGAAGAAATCCTATTACAGTCATTGCGACAGAAGTGGCCATCAAAGAGCCACTTGTTGGAGGCTCCATCCATAGCAACACCTTAAAGACAAAGTGTCAATGCATGAACCAGGTGAAGCAATTGCTTGACAAGCAAAATCACCACAAGGGGGCGACCCATTCACATTGATAAGTGAAAAATGGTTTCTAGACATGTTGTTGTTTCATGGTCGTGCTTTTGTAAATCATTTGTTGCATTTTAAAATGTAAAAGTGATGATGTGTTTCCATCACTTGTTCTACAACAATGATGTCTGGTCTTATTTTTTGTTGCATGATAAACTGTGAAAGTGATATCATGTTTCCATCACTTGTCAAGACATAGTGTTTGGCCTTATGATTGTAAATCATGTGTTGCAGTGATGATGTGGTTTCCATCACTTATTGAAGCAACAATGATAGGTTGGCCTTGTTGTCGTAGCTGGGGTCTTGCATCCATCTTGATGTAAACTTGACCACCGAGTATGTGTTATAAACTCGTGGCAAGTATGGGATCTTAGGTCATTAGTTGGTCATGAAAGTTAAGCATGTAATTTTGAAAAACAATGTACTACAGGTTGTAGAGGTAGCAGGTGTCGGCTCGTCTCTTAAGGCTCCGAAGAACAAAGGTGAAGGAGATGGAAGTGAGACCTTTTTAGGATGCTTGTGATGCAGACAAGGCATAGAGAAGTTGTAGATTATTTTTCATGCTTTTGGAGGACCAAAAGCTTCTTAGTGGGGAGGATTGATCTAGGTGGCTCCAGAGACACACAGGAGAAAGAGGGCTTATGAACACTTGAAAATCAAAGTGTTCAGAATGATGTTAGCCAAGGACTAGAGTGTAGATCTCATCATCCCGTTCGTGGAGGTGTGAATGGTCCGTCAATTCGAGCTCATATGAGGGGGAACGAGCCAGTCAAAGTTTTGGTCAAAGTTGGGTTACAGGCTAGGTTTAAGTGTCCTACAATTTGACTAACCCTAAGGCATGAAACCTAGCTCTTAAAATTGGTTGAAATTGTGGCCTCGTTAATTTTCCCAATATCCCTTATCTTCTAAAGATTTGAGAAGCACCTATATTTCAATAAAAGTCAAAAAAATTATAAATGAGGTGGTGAGACACCACCCCCACCACCCAAAAACTACATAACAAAATATTTTTTATTAAAAGGCTAATGGGCCATGACCCCTACTGGCCAAACCACACCACACTATTTTAAATTTCAAATGTTGGGTTGGCAGCCATGACCCTGCCAAACCCTCCTCCAACCACACGTTAATAATCGTGATGTTATTTTGGGTGGGCGGGCCACCTCCAGTGGACCCGGCCCACACCCCTTCCCTAAACCTTAACCATATGCCAATGTTTAATCTGGAGTCGATGGGGATTGAACCCGCCTAGCCCACATGGGCCGACCCCCACCGAGTAGCTCCATGTCACATCCATCAAACAAATTAATGTACCATCCATAATGGTACCAACATACCAAACAATAACGCACCAATTTAATACAACACCATTCAAATCGTTGTGGGGTTATGGGGCGGGCCACCCAATGCCAACCTGACCTCCAAAACCAATACATTGCGGTTTCATAAAATGAAAAGCATGTAAATCTGGAGGGGTCGGGGTTTGACCACCCGACCTCCTCCTCATAATGCGAGATTTTAACCAATATACTAAACAGATTTTCTTGTACAATCCACATGTGTTGTTTTAATTAAACCTCATTTACATGTAGTTTGGGGGTAGATGGAGGAACCAGAAGTGGGCACAAATTTTGAGACAGATGAGGTAGAATCTTAGCATGCAGTTCGAGGCAGCATTTGCAAGAGGGGTGAAATTTCACTTTGTCAGAATTTGACAAATTTTATATGGTTTCAGCACTTCTATATGCCACAAACACAATGGCGTTGTTTGTATCTCCATAAGAGTTCTACATTTTTTTGGCCATTTTCAGTATGCAGGTGGAACCATGATTACTACAGAAACAGGAAGCCAAACCATGATCCTTGAAATTTTCCTAGGGAGGTAACTCTTCTTCATGTCAGAATATAATCAAGTTTACAGTTGTTTTTCATCATTTTCCATAGGGATCTCAATGGAAAGTTCATATTCACCGTTTGAGTTGCAGATTCCCAGTCCACCCATGGAGAAAATTTTTTGAGGAATCTAGGGGGAATCTAAAAGATTCCTTGAGCCCCAAATTCTCAAATTCTCAGAATTCAGAAATTGGACAGTCGATTTTGCACTATTCGATGCCACAAATATGATGGTGCATTCAGATTTCTCATTATATCATTCTATTCTTCCGCCGCTTTTCTAACTGGAATGCAGGTGTCAGCGTTCATGTACAAGTAGAGATTTCCATGTGATTGATGTCGTGAGATTGATGGCACGAATAACTTTAGTAGTTTGACATCCGCTTCTTCAGATGGTCCTGGTTGTGAGGTATATGCAATGTATTCGTGTACTTCTTTTGCTATGCATTGCGCTGCACAGATCCTTGTTGATGCTTGATGTGGGATCTTCTTTCTTACTTGTTTTCATGATTCCTGCTTGATGTGATGCAGAATCATTTACGTGATGTACTTGTTGTCATGATTTGTCATGTTATATTTTAAGATCCATTTGTTTTATGTTGATGGGATACTCATGTGTCGTCATGCATGTTTGCATTGACATCCCTTTTATGGCTTGTTGGCGGGATTTTCATCATGCATGAGTTTGTGTCATACTGATACGAGTCCTTTTTGGCTGAAAGTTATTGTAGGGAACATCTCTTGGAGCCACTCCCGCATGAGGTAATTTTCCTTGTACGATAGCGACATCACCTCTATGTACATCATCACTATTGATAGCACTTAATGCAACGACCTACACCATCTTGACACCGGGGCCCAAAGATGTAGTCCCTCCTGGACGAACTCCGTTATCAATGCTTATGTTTTTATGTTGTTAATGATTGGCATGTTCTTCTTCTTTAGAACATGTAGATGTATTCATTAATGTTCTTTTAAAAATGCAATTTAACACATCACAAAAGTAAAAGGTCTTGGAAGGGTCCTTCGTCACACCCAGACCTGGATCATGCAGTGAGGTCCACATCTCCATGGTTTTCTCAAACAACTGTCTGCAATACTTGATTGCAGCTTCCAGAGTAGTGTGGTGAAGTAAAATTATGAGTGCGGACACAAACAATTCCTCTAGACCGATAATGGGTCTAGCCACAACTGATAAATTCTATGGAATATTTCCTTAGGTTAGAACCAATTAAGAGGGCCTACCTCTTAGTACACTTATCTCATCTGATGATGTCCTTGCTTGCTCGCTTCAACTATCTCTTGTTTCCTTCTTCAAACACCTGAAACAAGTAAACAACAACAAACAACAATCATGATGACAGACAAATTGTAATTCAACCTACTTAACAAGTCAAGAAACATTAAGCCATGAACATGTAAGATGATACATCATGTAGGAAATCAATTGATAGTTGCATATATATTGAATCAAGAAGAGATTACAACCACTGCCTTGGCGTTGCCGTTCTCCTCTGACAAAACCAGGTTCCCACACATTTCTGCTAGCATTCCATGATGGCCTCAACAATAATAGTTTTAAGGCTCTTCCCTTTAGGCTTCACACTAAACCAAATTCACACTTCTCCCTCACACAACTAGAGAGCCACAACTATGAGCTTGTTGTTTACTCCAAACTTAATTAGCACTAGCACACCAACATTAACACTCCAACACTAACACTAGCTTGTGCTTGGGAAAAAGGGAGGTTTATATAGCATGAATGGATGGGTGATGGATCCTCTTTTCATGGGAGAAGGTCTTAGCTCTTGAGGTAGTTCAATCATTATAGGGGAAAGGAGCCCAAACTAAAATCCTCGACCCCATCTGGCCAAACCATTTACTAGACTTCCGTTATGAAGCTTCTAGAGCTGGAAGTTTCAGCTCTTTATTTAAAAACTTTCCATAAGAGGACCGACGTGACTGGAAAAGAGCTCATTCACTCTGATCAGTGCTAGGGACAATGTTAATCCCTGCATATCGGTGTGAGGAGGAAAAGGGCCATTAGCACCAATCTTGTAAACTAGGAAAAAAAAACATTTGTGGGAAATGGTGCAAAAGGGAATTGTTCTACTCATGAAGAGGGACACAATGGGAGTTTCTTCATGAAGGGAAAGCATGTAGGGTTTACTGTATATGTCCTCCAAGATCAAGGAATGGGGAATACAGGGACAATGAAAAAAATTTGTGTAACAGATGTCCCCTAAAGTGTGAAGGCCGAACTAGAGTGAGAGATGAAATGCTTTATGAATCAGTGTGGGGAACCATAATTTGTCGTCAGAAAACCTACAAGAAAGTATGGATGCATATACATAACTGAAAACTCTATCAAATGATACATGAATCATGGTATGGACACAACCCTCTAGAGAATGATCATGTGAATGGATACAAGCATGGGTGCAACCATCCGTCAAAGAGGATCATAATGAAACCAAGATATGGTAATAGCCATCCAATAATGAGAAGGATCACATATGATAACTCATGGTATGGTTGCAACATCCATCTGAGAGAGACATGTATAGCATCATAGCCATGTCACATCACTTTGCAACCTAGACTTTTGTGATCTGAGCCCAGGGTCTTGTGCTCCAACACGACCCGAACAAAGTAAAAATCCTAACATGTGAGTATATGTGTTGACATCGAACATGCTAGAAAGTCACTTGATTACCAGTCAATGATGTAAAATATTAACAAGCATGAGAGAAGCCACTAATAATGGCAATGGTCCTCAATGTACTATCAGCACAACCCACAGAATGTGAATAAAGGAACTGAAGTCGAACAACTATGAAATGAATCAATCAAAAGCCAATGATGTGAACTTGTCATTGAGTGTGAAGAACTTGCCATTAGGGCATGCAAGCTCTAAATTACTGGAAGGGAGTCTCTTTGTCAACTTCCCGGATAATGAGTTGAAGTGGATAGGAAGCGATCGTGTCGAAGGAGGTCCATAATGTATCCCACATCATCGATGCAAGACAAAGGGATGCAAAATGATTTTGGACGATACAGAGAATCAAAGATAAGTGTAACTATAGAAGGACAACTCTTAAACATATCGGTGACACGACTGGACGTTTGGCAGCTTTTGGATCCATAGGATCGGTAGTCATGATGACGTGGCAGAGATCAAATGGATGTAAAAAATAAACAGCCCAACCCAAGAAGGTCAACAATAAAACGAGGATATCCCAACCTTACATGAAGCAGAAAGTGTCATGTTTAAGGGTGAGCTGCTGACACAACTGATTATATTTCCAAATTTACCTCCACCATTTTTGGTAGGTACCCCAATTATTATTAATTGCAATCTTGAAGGGGATAGCATATGCTTGGACTATAAGTTCATCCTTCATACAAATCTGACCTTGTAAGTTTAACGAGCCCTAGGAAGGAGAAGCTCATGTTCATCATGATGATGAATCCGATGTCATTTAATGTTTTAAAGAGTCCGACAAAGGTGTAACTCGATATCTTTTTCATGTTTAGAGAGTTTGAAAAATGCAAGAAAAAGAAAACTCCACATGGTCCCTTTTCGTACATTTATGTCTCTCAAGCCCAAAAAGGTAGAAAATGATACTTGAGAGAACCTCTTGACCATTTCAGTCAAGGAGTACCTTTTTCGTAAATAGTGCATACCAGCCCGAAAAAGGAATAAACTTATATTGGGCACACGATGTTTCGCATCCGTTAACAAGTTTGAAACGACAAGGGCTCGACTATCTTTTCACTTTTAAAGGGTCAGAAAAGAGCTTGAAAGTGGAACCCCCATTTTATTCTCTTTCACAAGTCAAAAGGGAAAAATACTCGGCAATATTTTCATATGAGTTTTACAAGTTGAGAAAAGGTCTGAAATGTGACTTGACATCATCATCGAACATCTATCACCTGTCCCTGCACAAAAAAGGTAAAGTGCATTATCCAATTCTTGAGGAAAAATAAGTCAAAATATTCACAAAAACCTAATATTTCATGAAAAATTGAATAAAAAGGAGGAAAAGTAAATATTTTTTACCATTTACCATTTTACCTTGCTCTGAAAGACTTTTTACTCACTTTTTCCCTAATTGTTCCAGAGAATATTGCAGGAGATCCGAGAGGTCATTCGTCGAGCAGCTAGTTACAGGTAAGAGCCAAAGCCTTAAGCTTCATTTTCATACCATTTATCCCTGTTTTTAACCATTTTTAGGATTTTCTAGGGAGGATTTATCAAAAAAAAATTGCACTCAGTCGGCGCCACTTTCGGGCATGGAATCACGTCAGCCGAGGGTAATTAACACGACCTATTGCTCTGTCAGTGCAACTATCTTTAAAACAAGCGTGTTGGCACTGTGAATAGGGAAAAACCTTTTTTCTTCTTAAAACTGCCATTGAAACTTGAAAATTACGGGGCAAAAATGATTGTTGACTCAAATCTATGGCTTTTGCAGGAAAGAATCGCTGAAAATGGTGGACTGGAAAGAATGGGAGCATGAGGGTGTGGACACCTAGACACTGAATGATCCAAATTGCCTGGAATATTTGAGGGCCTATGGGCTCCTCAAATTATTTCTCATGCCAAGGATGTGGGCCTAACCTGAGCTTCTTCATTACCTGATTAGTCTCTGGGACACAAATCAGGAGATATTAATCATTGGTGACCAGGAGTTGGAGTTAGAAACTTTAGACATATATTTCATCACGGGATTGTCCCAAAGAGGAACCAATCAACTTATATGCGTCACGACTGGTTGGGGCAAGAATATCTATGTTACTCGTCGAACATTGTCCTGAAGCCCTCAAATCCAAGAGTGGGAAGATTGATATTTCCACTGTTCAGGATCTAACATTGAGAGTGCTACTGTTAACTATCAACAAAGTGGCGGGGTCCAAGCAATGCAGGAGACTAACAAGTTAATGTTAATGTATGCTATCGACTGCACAACACCGATGATATTCAACTGGGTAGATGCCATGAAGATCAAGATAAAACGCCAGTTGACCAAAACTAAGGTGGGGAATCTAAAGTAGTTTTGCTTCGAATCTATACTAGTGACGTTTTTCTTGGAACGGGTTTTATAGATCCATTTGGGAACATCACTCCCATCATCTAGATCAATGTTTTAGGGCTCATCAAACCCTAATTTTAGTTGCTACATGCCCTAAACAAGTCACCCTTTTGAATGCCTCCTTCCTAGACAATTTCATGTCAAGTAGAAGACATCTTGAAATGACCTCTAAAGGGACCAATGCAGGTAGGCCTATGTAATGGCATGCTGCAGAGTAGTTGATTCCATGCCAAGGTGCTCTGCAGAGCACTTAGGCCCTCTTCCACCTACGTTGGGTGAGATTGAACGAAATTCACATAGGTTTTGGGGAATATTCTTATCTCTTGGAGTCATCTAGAAGTTTCCCTCACTTATCAACTCCTATTAGCTCAAAAGTGGATGAGGAATGTGTTAATATGCATCCTGTATTCTCATCCCTTCCCCCATGGAACTAATTCTAAGTATGGAAGGCCATTCAATACCCCCATTTATGACATAACATTCTTCATCTTCCTATAAATTGAACACTCATCTAAGTGATCAAGGGTTGGACTATGATGAATTGTAAGGAGATAATGTTGCTAAGAATTGACTTTGAGACAAGTATTGTTATGCTACAAGTTTGTCATGCCTTTGATGGGATCCAAGCTAGAGGAGTGACTTCGAATCGGACTTGATTGTTGTAATTCCTTCTTCTATTCAGTAAAGTATTTGAACCTCTTTCCCATATGCTTATCTTGTTATATGATGTTTATATGTGTGCATGTATTTGATTCCATTTACTTGTATTCAATAGATATTTTTCTTTTATTCGTTCTTTGTCTTCTGTGGATGTTTATAGGTAATTCTCAAGCATGTTAATTACGGGAAGGAGCTAGAGGATCGATACAAAGGAGACAAGAGGAAAGCAGAACTACAAGTAGGTCCTCTCATCTTCTTTGTCTTATATATTGCTTATAAGAAAAGGCTAAAGTGCTTTAAACTGTTGTTCTAGATATGGCTACTTATCTAGGGAATTATTATTTATTCGTAGATACCAAATTCTCCAAAATAAATTGGCGACTCCACTAGGGATGGAACCCAAAATCTATGGTCATTGTCGAGGGATTGTCCTTTTCAACACGTTAACAGATTGGAAACGACATCTACTCAGTATAAGTTTAACCATTTTTTGGGCTAAGATAGATTAACTATGAAAAAGGAATACGTTGACCGAACATGGTCAATAGGTTCTCTCTCGTATTGTTTTATGCTTTTTCAGGCTTGAGAGACAAATCAACGAAAAAGAACTTGTGGAGATTTCTTTTTGTCCCTTTTCAAACTCTCTAAACATGAAAAGGACCGAGATGTCTTTGTCGTTAAATTCGTTAAAACATCAAATAGCGACAAACTTGTCCATCTAGACAAGACCAAGTTTCACCTTCGCTAGACTTGTTAAAACATCACATAGTGATGGATTCACCCGAAGGGTGGAATTATACAACAAGCATATGTTATCCTCCTCAAGCTTGATAAAAAATAAAGAGGTACTGGTCAACAATGACTGGGGAAAATCACTTTATGGTAGTAGGTCGCTCTTGAACATGACACTTTCACTTCATCACTGTGACTACTTAGGTTGGGATATCAGCTTGATGGTTATGATACCATTGGTCTATCATACCATCCATCACTTTTTTTTGGGTCAATGCTACCAATTAATTTCAGTGTTGCTGACATGTTCAAGAGAAGTCATCCAGTTTAAATTCATCCTTTGCAGTACCATAAACCTTCATTTTCATGGCTGTCGTTCTTGAACCTTGTGTCGTCAATCAAATTCTATCTCCAAAATCATTACACTTATTTCGTGTCGTTGATGTGGGATACATCAAGGTCCTCCTGTGACGAGCCGCCTCTTGTTGACATCGGCACATTATCCAAGAAGTTGGCTTAGAAACACCCTTCCAGTACATTGAGGCTTGCATATATCAATGGAAATTTTCTCGCTTCCAGCAATAGGTTGACATCAATGGCCTTTGACTGAAAGACTATGTATGGTGTTCGACAACAAAACATCTATTCACACCATGCAAAATGTACTACATTACCTTGAGGATCATTATCATTAATGGTGATTTCTCTTGTGTCTGTTAATGGCTTACATCATTGGATGGTAATCAGATGGTTTCTTCCCATGTTCAACTTCAGATCACATTTTCACATGGTTATACCCATACTTGAGCGAATGATTGAACAAGATGGAAGACCCCGAATGTAGTTTCATCCATCTAGGCTGTGATTTTAGGAGTACTAAATCATATGTACAATGGCTTTACGTTGATGGTCATTCCGATCATGGGTCTACATCTATAGACGACTATTTGTGTACATGTAATGAAAGTTTATATGCTGAGCATGGGTATGCCTTCCCTTAGAAATTCATGAAAAATAATAAAAAATCATGATATATGTATTGTAATTGATGCATGTCACCTTCCACTTTGAAACCTTCTCATCACATTGTAAAGCATTTCATTTGACATTAACATTTTTTTGACTTGCTTTAGGGAGAAGCTATTATAGACCCATTTGGGCACATCAGTCCCATTATCCAAATCAGTGTTTTAGGGCTCATCAAACCCTAATTTCAGTTGCTACATGCCCTAAACAAGTCACCCTTTTGAATGCCTCCTTCCCAGATAGTTTCATGACTTGAATACATACTAAAATGACCTCTAAAGGGACTAGTGTAGGTAGGCCCATGTAAGGGTGCATTGCAGTGCAGTTGAGTCCATGCCAGGGTGCTTTGTAGAGAAATTAGGCCCTCTTTCACTTGCTCTAGGTGAGATTGAGCAAAATTCACATAGGGTTTGGGGAATATTCTTCTCTCTTGGATTCATCTAGAAGTTTCCTTCACTTATCAACTCCTATGAGCTCGAAAATGGATGAGGAATGAGTTAAGATGCATCCTATCCTCTCATCCCCTCCTCCATGGAACTAATTCTAAGTATGGAAAGCCCTTTATGATATAACATCCTTCATCTTCCTATAATTGAACACTCATCTAAGTGGTCAAGCACTGGACTATGTTGAATTGTAAGGAGATAATGTTGCTATGAGAATTGACTTTGAGACAAGCATTGTTATGCTTTTGATGTGATGTGGATGGGATCTAAGCTGGAGGAGTGACTTCGAATCAGACTTGATGGTTGTAATTCCTTCTTCTATTCAGTAAAGTATTTGAACCTATTTCCCATACGTTTATCTTGTTATATGATGCTTATATATGTGAATATATCTGATTCCATTTACGTGTATTCAATAGATCTAATGGTCTACCTATACAATTTGTGAAAGTGGATTTGGGTTTGCCGCACAAGCCAGAAAAAATGATTGCTATGCAACCTGAATGGGGCTTAGTGGCATAACTTCAGTATTACTATCAACTTCAGAATTGTTGGTAACCCTCCTTAAATCAAATGAGGTGGATGAAATCATGTTGCAAGTATTTACTCTTGCCACTTCTGCCAAATCAGATGGTGATGGTAGCATAAAAGTACCCATTAGGGAAGGATATTTAAAGAAACCTACACCAACACTTTGAAGTGACAACGGGGGTCTATGTACCAACGGAATGCTTCCAGTAGCCTAAGAACTAGATGCAAAGAAGGCAAGATGATCGATAACT
Source organism: Pinus tabuliformis (assembly GCA_031772625.1). Classification (NCBI taxonomy): domain Eukaryota; kingdom Viridiplantae; phylum Streptophyta; class Pinopsida; order Pinales; family Pinaceae; genus Pinus; species Pinus tabuliformis. Next base: position 1,203,351,321 of record CM062816.1, read on the forward strand.
ATGATTCCACCTTTATGAGGGAATGCAATTGTACGAAAGTACGTGGAAACCACAACAGTCATAGCATATACCCATAGCCTTCCCAATAAAATGTTGTAGTCGAGAGGTATGTCAACTACCTCAACTTCAACAATAACTATTTTTCCCCCTAGTTCATTTTGCAGGTTACTCAAAATCCCACAAGGTGTATATGTTTGTCCGTCAAAAGTTTTTAACATTGTTGGTGATCGTGACAATGGCGGTGAACCAGCTATTTTCCAGCAGCTCATTGACATAATGCAAGTAGATGCCCCCTCGTCAATAATAGTTTCGTGGACATTTTTATTGAGAACCTTTACTTGAATTAGGAAAGCTAATTGTGCTAATAACTGTGGTGTATATCCCGCATGGTTAAAAACCATAAGATTTGATTCCGTAGGGTCTATTCCACCAATTGTTGACAGTAAAGCTTGCTTTTTGGAGGGATAGTTTTGTAACACCTCGAGCGTCGACATAGAAGAAGGTGATTGAGCAAGGTCTTCTACTATGTTATAATTCTATGTTGCTCAAGCTCGAGGGTTAAATGTCAATTTACGCACAACTCCCTTTGGTGGTTTTATTGTCAATTCTTGCGCAATAGGTGGTGGAACATTTTCCAATGAAGTTGAAGTCGAAGGATTAGGTTGATCAGTGACCTAATTATTTGAGGATGATGGTGGATTTACATAATATTTATTTCGTGTCAACACCAAAACTCCTTTTTTAGGCTTTGGAATTTATAACATAAGCACTTGGGATGTGGAAGCATGGTCTGTCGCAACTAAATGTGTCTCCGAGTTTGGAAACGGATCAATCAACACTGTTAAAATCCTAGAGACTTTCGAGCGGTGTGGCTAATCTCTTCTAAAATGCTCGTCATTACAGATTAAACATGGATAATGAGGTTTCCTTTCCGAAGTAGAGGAATTAGATGATTTCTCTTTAAGGGGATTATCTTGCTTCTTCTTGTTTTTCCCCTTCTTCTTGCCTCCTGGTTGCTTTTAATTCTTGCCTTTGTCAGATGACACAGCATTGACTTTGGAAGCAAGATTGTGTTTTGATGCATTGGTAGTTTGATTGGAAATGGAAAGTGTTTGACTAGATGGTCTACCTGCCATTTGTGTGCTTGAAGAACCAATCACACCATCACCAGCATAAGAGTCCTTACTCAATTATGGAGGAGGAGGAATAGTGAAAGCTAATCAGGGTGCATTCAGAATCTCCTCATAGAGTGTGTCGGATCATGTATAAATCAAATCCAAATATTGGGCACAAGAAATTACTTACTCTTCTATGATAACTTTTCCTTTCGCCACATCCTCAGTGATTGATGGCAGCAAGGATTTTATAAACCACTCAACCAAAAGTTGATCAGGAACATAAGTCTTAACCATTTGACGACGACGCTGACACTCATGAATATGATCTAATATATGAGTAGCAGTAGTATGTTTAAAGTTGGTTAGGAGTTCCGTTCCAGTCTCGTATCTGATAGGTAACTGGAAGTGGGTTAAAAATGTGGTGGCTAGAGTCGTAAAGTTGTCGAAAGAAGCTCGTGGTAACTCAATGTACCACTTCGCAGGCGGACCAATAAGCATTCTTTGGAAACGACGGAGTCTAACTAAGTCATCATTTAAGGAGTTTGATGAACACCACAAATGAAAATTCATGACATGATTTGATGGGTCTTCTCTGAGAGTTCCATTGAATTTTGGAATGTTAGAAGGTAACTTATGTGGAATCACCAGCCACCAAGTTGCATATAATATTGGATCAATAGTGAGGTGGTCTAAATTTGGTAATTCAAGAGTTGCTACAAATGAAAACTGTTGATTCAAGTCAGGTTGAGCATACCCAGGATATGATGGAATTGCTTGAGAAATAGGTCTTTGCATACCAAAAGTCTATTACGGACCTGACGGTGAAGTTTTTCCACCTTTTCTAATTGTTGTTGAGGAAGAATTTGAAGAAGATACTACACCTGACCCCATTCCATTTTGGAACCAGGGTTTATATTTATCCTTATACTCCTCATTTTGTCGCTCCTTTTGATCTTGCTTCTTTTCAAGTACTCGATGATTCTTTAGGACACCTATTGGGTCAGTTAAATATGGTTGAACAACCATCAACATCCTAAACTGTATCATCTGATGCAGCTATGGCAGAATCTTTTGTCGCAACCTCTTCGATGTTTTCTACTACTCTTGAGTCACACCTATATGGTGAATCGTCCACCTCGGTTTGTTACCAATCTTTATCTGGAACCCACTTAGGGGTTGCTTCTACACCATGGTCATCACCCATGTCCTCAACCAGAATTTTACATGGTTCTTCATTTATGGGAACTCAATAGTTTGATCCTGCATATCAATATCAAACTCGGAAATGTAGTCAACAATGACATATGTATCCATTACATACTGGATTTCCACCATATGAAGAGCAATATGCTTATTCACCTTATCCTCCATATCATGGAGGACAACCATATGGAGGTATCCCACCGTATTCAGGTTAGTATAGAATGCGAGTATGTCATTGGCAACCAATAATGCCAGTTCAACCAAGGCTTGTGTATCCAACACAACCAAATCAATCTGTGTTAGCTATTCCTACTACACATGTTGTTACCATTGTACCACAGTCACAAGTTCAAACGGTTGTATCTCAACCTATACAAGCTAGTCCTTCTACATCGCAACCACAAGTTTCAGGTTAAGAGGCCCAAGTTTCTCAAGTTGTCATACAACAACCACTTGTGTTAGGGGTCCAACAACCTTAGGTTAGTGTACCTTTATCTGGAGTGACTCAGGCTTATACTGGTGTAGTTTATTCACAACCTAGTCAACCTTACATTGCTAGGCAACAACAACTGTTAAATCAACAATAATTGATTCAACAACCATGGCAGCCCCAATATCAATAACCTCAATTCCAACAATTCTAACCCCAATTTGGACATGCCCAACAAACTCAACCTGGTTTTGGACAATATCAAGCTTACCAAGGTCTTCATCAACATGAATTTGCTGGTTATGGACAACCGCAAATTCAACGTGGTTATCAAAAACCACCTTATACCGGATTTGTTCAATAACCACCTTATCAAGGTTACCAGATACAGATGCCCTATGCTAGTATGCAAAGACCTACTTCTCAGGCAATTCCATCATATCCTAGTTATGCTTAACCTGACTTGAATCGACAATTGTCATTTGTAGCAACTCTTGAATTACCAGATTTAAATTGGTTCACTAATGATCTAATCTTATATGCACCTTGGTGGCTGGTGATTCCGCATAAGTTACCTTTTGACGTTCTGAAATTCAATGGAAATCCCAGAGAAGACCCATTAAATCATGTCATGACTTTTTATTTTTGTTGTTCATCAAACTCCTTAAATGATGACTCAGTTAGACTCCATATTTTCTAAAGAACACTTACTGGTTTGGCTGCGAAGTGGTACATTGAGTTACCACGAGCTTTTTTTGACAACTTTTCAACTCTAGCCACCACATTTTTTACCCACTTCCAGTTACCTATCAGATACGAGACTGCAATGGAACTCCTAACCAACTTTAAACAAACTACTGCTACTAATATATAAGATCATATTCATGAGTGGTGGCATCGTCGTCGAATGGTTAAGACTTATGTTCTTGATCAACTTTTGGCTGAGTGGTTTATAAAATCCTTACAGCCATCTATCACTGAGGATGTGAAAAAGGTGGAATTGTCACAAAAGAGCAAGTAATTGCTTATGCCCAATATTTGGATTTGATTTATACACAATCTGGCATGCTCTACGACAAGATTCCAAATGCACACTGACCAGCTTTCAATATTCCTCCTCCTCCACGATCAAGTAAGGACTCTCATGCCGGCGACGGTGTGATTGGTTCTTCGAGTACGCAAATGGCAGGTAGACCATTTGGTAAAACACTTGCCATTTCCAATCAAACTTCAAATGCATCAGAAAACACTCTTACTTCTGAAGTCATTGTTGTGTCATCTGACAAAGGAAAGAATCAAAAGAAACTAGGAGGCAAGAAGAAGGGGAAAAACAAGAAGAAGCAAGATAATACCCCTCAAGAGAAATCATTTGATTCCTCTACTGCAGCAAGGAAACCTCATTATCCATGTTTAATCTTTAATGACGAGCACTTTACAGGAGATTTTCCACACCCCTCAGAAGTCTATAAGCTTTTAAATACTTCTAACACATTTGCAGTGTTGACTGATCCATTTCCAAAGCTGGAGACACATTTGGTTGTGACATACCATGCTTCCACATCCCAAGTACTTACGTTATCCATTTCAAATCCTAAAAATGAAGTTTTGGTGTCGCCACAAAATAAAGATTATGAAAATCCACCATCATCGTCGAATAATCAGGCCAATGATCAACCTAATCCTTCGACTTTGACTTCATCGGAAAATATTCCACTGCCTATTTCACCATAATTGAAAATAAAACCAACAAAGGGATTTGTGCATAAATTGACATGTAACCCTCGAGCTCGATTAGCTCAGAATTATGACATAGTAGAAGACCTTTCTCAATCACCTTCTGCTATGTTGACGCTTGAGGTTTTAAAAAACTGTCCCTCCCAAAAATAGGCTTTACTATCATAAATTGGTGTAATATACCCTACGAATTCCAACCTTGTGGCTTTTAACCATGTGCTATATACACCACAGTTACCGACACAATTAGATTTCCTAATTCAAGTAAAGGCTCTCAATAAAAATGTTCACCGAACTATTGTTGACGAGGGGGAATCTACTTGCAAGCTGCTGGAAAAAAATTGGTTCACCATCGTTGTCACGATCACCAACAACCTTAAAATATTTTGACGGATGAACATATGCACCTTGTGGGATTTTGAGTAACTTGCAAATTGAACTAGGGGGAAAAACAGTTATTGTTGAAGTTGAGGTAGTTGACGGAACTCTCGACTACAAAATTTTGCTGGGAAAGCCATGGGTATATTCTATGGCTGTTGCGGTTTCCACATACTTTCATACGATTGCATTCCTTCATAAAGGTGGAATCATAGTTATTGATCATATTGCCTTATTTTCATCTAGTTCTCAAGCTATTGGAAGCATTCCAATGGTACACGAACCCCCGCTATCACTTCAAAGTGTTGGTGTAGGTCCCTTTAAAGATCCTTCCCTAATGGGTACTTTTACGCTACCGTCAACATCTGATTTGGCAAAAGTGGCAAGATTGGAGACTTGAAACATGATTTCCTCCACCTCATCTGATTTAAGGAGGATTACCAACAATTTTGAAGTTGATAGTAATACTGAAGTTATGCCGCTAATCCCCATTAAGGTTGCATAGAAATCAATTTTTCTGGCTTGTGTGGCAAAACCAAATCCACTTTCACCAATTGTATGGGTAGACTGTTCATTAGAATATGGTACTTCTTTAGATCCTTTTTCACGTATATTTTCTACGGATGAAGGAATCGTCCAATCAATGATGATAGGAGAAGAACCTTGGGAATATTATCATCATCGTTCCCATCTTCTAGATGACATTGAAGATTATTCAAATGAACTTAACCACCCTTCTGTTGTTGATTTTCTTTCGAATTCTGTTTTCATAAACATAGTCGATTCTAAGCGAAACCTGTCAAATATTGAAGAAACGATTTCTATTAATATTTCGACCAAACCTAATGGTGTAGAAAACATTCATGTAAGAAAATCTTGTTCTCCATCAAAACGTGATAATTACCATACTCTCCTTCATGAATTTCAAGATATATTTGCATGGTCATATGAGGAGATGCCAGGTATAGACTCTAGTATTGTTGAACATGAAATAAAAATGTATCCTGATGTCAAACCAGTACGACATCGGCTACAACATGTTCATCTAAAGAAATCCACTTCCGTTAAACTAGAAGTTGAATAGCTTTTGCGTGTTGGCTTCATTTACCCTATACCTCTTACTGACTGGGTTTCCAACATTGTACCTATCATGAAAAAACAAGGGACAATTCGAGTGTGTGTCGATTATAGGGATGTAAATAAGGCATGTCCAAAAGACAATTATCCTACTCCTTTTATCAACCAAATAATTGATGAATGTGATGAATGCAAAATCTTCTGATTTATGGATGGTTTTTCCAGTTACAATCAAATCAATATCCACCCACAGGACCAATCTAAAACAACTTTTATTTGTCCATGGGGCACATTCATGTATAGGAAACTCCCTTTCGATTTGAAGAATGCAGGGGCCACATTTCAAAGGGAAATGAACTATGTCTTGCATGACATCAAGCACATTGTTCAACCTTACCTTAATGATTTACCTGCTCATTCATGAAAGCGAACTGATCACCAACAACATTTGAAAGAAATATTTTTACGGTGCCGACACTACAAGATACAACTCAATCTGCACAAATGTGTGTTTTTTGTTGGTTCTCGTCGATTGGTTGGATTCGTAGTGTCTATAGATGGAATTCAACTCGATCCATTAAAGGTTCATGCAATTCTTGATTTACCTCCACCTTCAAATCTTTTACAGTTACAGAGACTCCAAGGGAAGGCTAACTTTCTGAGGAGGTTCATTCCCAATTACACTGAAATGGATAAAGGTTTTACACATCTTTTGAAAAATGGGATACCCTTACATTGGGATCAGGTTGCGCAAGCTTCCTTTGATGCTCTTAAAGAAACCTTGATTAGAGCCTCATTAATGTATTCGCCAAATTATCAAAATGACTATTACCTGTATCTTGCTACTACAGATACAACCATTGGCATGGTTTTAGTCCAAGGGGAAGAAGGGATTGAACATACAATATATTATTTAAGCCACAATCTTAATGATATAGAAAGTAAGTATTCTTATGTCAAAAAGTTAGCTTTGGAAGTTGTGCAAGTTGTTCAGATATTTCACCATTACATCTTGCTCTGAAAGACCACTGTCATTTCGAATTGCAACCCTATGACATATATTTTGTCACGTCAATTTTTGGGGGAGGAATAATCAAAATGGATAGTCATTTTGTAGGAGTTTGATATGGAATTCATCAATTCCAAATCAAAGAAATATCTAGTTTTTGCCAAGCTACTTTGTGACCTTCCCTCAACCTCCATTGATTCAACATCTGAACCATCAATTTTGGATTAGTTTCTATTCCTAATATCATCATCTGACTCGTGGTATGAAGAGACACTGATCTATCTCCAGACCCAAAATTTCCAGCCTGATACCCCTCACTCAATAACAACGTATCTGATACCAAGCCAAATATTATATGATCATTAACGACACTCTTTACCGTCATGGTATCAATACAGTTTTACAGAGGTGCCTCACACATGAGGAAGCCAAGAAAGCATTGAATGATTTCCATTCAGGTGCTTTTGGTGGACACTTATCTGGTTATGCTACTGCATAGAGAATTCTTTGTGCTGGTTACTTCTGGCCTAGTATATTCAAAGATTGCATAATTACCGTCAGAAGCTATCATGCATGCCAGATCTATGACCATAAAGTTAGATTTCCACCTACACCATTGCATCTAGTCATTGCTGTTGGACCATTTTCCAAATGGGCCATTGACTTCATGACATGTAACCCCACCTCGGCTAGGGGGCATGGGTATATTATAGTCGTCGTTGACTATTTTACCAAATGGGCCGAGGTGATGCCAACATTAAACAACAGTGGCGAAACGACTGCTCTTTTCTTTTTCAACCACGTGGTTGCCCAGTTTGGTGTACCACAAGCCATAGTTACAGATCATGGGTCACATTTTCGCAATCACATGATGGCTAACTTGACTGCTATGTTAGGACTGTCATATGATAGTTCTACCCCTTATTATCCGCAAGCGAATGGAGAAGTTGAGGCCATCAACAAAGTCCTGAAGTGAATGTTGCAAAGAATGATATGGGTTCATAAATGAAAATGGCATTTAATCCTGTACTTTTCCTTGTGGGCATATCAAACCTCGGTGAGAAATGCAACTGGATTCACACCCTTTCAGTTGGTGTATGGTTTGGAAGCAATCTTACTGATACAATGTGAAATTTCATCTCTCAAACTCGTGATTAACCTATTACCCGATACTTCTAAAGAAGAAGTGTGTTTCTTGGAACTTATCCATCTGGATGAAACCCATCGTGATGTCGCATTGGCTAACGAAGCGCATAAGAAATGAATCAAGGTGCAATATGATAGAAATGCCAAGCCTCATATCTTCTCAAAAGGAGACCTGGTCTTGCTTTACGATTAGGAAGCTGATAAACTTGGAGTAGGGAAATTTGAACCGATGTCGATTTGTCCTTATATTGTCAAGTGTGTTTTGGCAAAAGGTGCCTACGAGTTAGTAGATTATGATGGGATTCCATTGTCATAGCCCCGGAATGGGTTGTACCTCAAACATTACTATGCTTAAGTGAGTCTAGTAAAACTCATGATATATATGATTTCATTGCATGTGTGTGTGTCAGTGTGTGTCTTTTAGAGTTTTTATCTGGTTAGTAATCCACGTTTCATTTGTTGCAGATGTCAGAATCTTCAGAACCATTTGTTGGTTACACTGATGGTGCTAGTCATAGTACATAGAACCTATCCTCTACAACATGGGCTATTTTCACTCCAAGTGGCGAGTTAGTGAGTTTTCAAGGGATTTGTATTGGTCGATCAATGAACAATATCGTTGAGTATAGTGCGTTGATCGAACTTCTCTCTGATGCCATTTCACTTGACATTCACCGAATCATCATTAGGCTAGACTCACAACTTATTGTACTGCAACTTACAAGTGTGTATACCATCCGAAACCCAATAATTCTTCGTATGTTCCTTAGAGTTTGTATTTTGTAAAGGCATTTTGAATATATTCAATATTAAAATATTTCCAGAAACTTTATTACATTAACTGATTCTCTAGCGAATTATGTGTTAAATAGACATTTGTGACACATGTAAAAGTAACATTTTCAATTCACATCATTAGTTGAATAGGATTGCACATAACCATAGAAAACTATGAAAGTAAAATAGATAGAATTTTTAAAAGTTTTTACAAAATTTGTGTCCAAGACAAGTTTGGTTATCTGACCCAAAAACTCAAAATGCATGCAAATATCCCAAGTAGACCTAGTGATGCTCATGATAACAGGTCATCGCCAGTGCTATCATGCGCAAAAGCCTCATCTAGCAGCTAGGAACACCAATAGTGTGGCGCTGCAGCCTCATAGGTAACTCCTTGATCCGGACATTCAAAATACCAAGGATTAATCCCTCTATGTGATCCTATAACTCTGCGAAGGTCTCAGCAAAATCCAAGTCCTGGAGGACCACTCTCCCAATGTTTCTCCACGTTGGCCCACATGGACCCTATTATTGTCCCACAGGTCAAACAGTACCCACATTTGCATGCATGAGAATGATTTTAGTTTAGCCTTGGAAACATTAAAAACACAAAAACATGTAGAAACTTGAAAAATCAAAAACACTTTGGTCAAACAATTTACCTATAACACCCCATTGTCCTCCAACTGGTAGAATCAAGTCTGGATCTCCACAAAAATCCATCCCTGAGTATGGATGTTCCTCGATGACAAGGTGTTGTCGATCGAGTCGACTACAAAATGAAGTGGAAAAAATGACTGTTGACTGACCCACATGTCGAGCCATTAATTGGACCCACCTCTACATATGTGGATCTTTAGGACTAGCTACACCCAGTGATACATGTTGTGGTTACATCAATGGGATTACCTTTAAGGAAAAAGCGATTAAGATCACACCATAGTAGAAATTCTTCATCTTACCACTTTTTACCTTGGTTAGTTTCTCTTTCAATGAAGAAAGTACGACCTCACACCAGTTGAATATTTTTGGCTATAGACACTCAAGTGCATGCTGCATATATGATCTATTCGCTAGATGAAGTGTCACGCTACCAGCCAATGTTGTGATTGTCAAGAGGATCGTTCTCAAAGGAAAATCACCTACATCCCTGATGTTTATTTTCCTGTCCTTTGTAGGCTATGTACCTAGCCGACTAAACTATTGAATGTAATCCCTCATCGATTCACCTCCACGGGAAAATCCAGAAAGTGAAATGGGGGCACCTCGCCTCGACAATCTAGTAAGAAACTAAATATCTGTAGGAATTTACAGGGTAAGTTCCTCAGAAAGAAAACCAAAAGGACACCGCTCACAACCAGATCACAGATCAATACACCAGTATTTTTGACGTGGTTAAAACCCTCAAAGAGGGAAACAGTCCACGGCCTGTGCCAACGTGGCTACTACAGGCAATTTATTAATCAAAGAATGAAAATTTACATAAGCTTCTCTCATGCACGGATTACCTGAACAATGACCCTCCATGCGCTTTAAATAGAACTCATGGACCAATCGGGTGTCAAGCCACAGATCAAGTGTCGGTAATACCGAGGAGAGAGTGAACCATCGGATCACTACATATCGTGACCGTCGGATTGTAAGTTACAAAATGTACAACGGTAAAGAAACACACTTTACCTAACTCTATACTAGACCAAGTTGAACTTAACTATTTCCTATGTGTCGGAATATCCTAACATCCCCCCTTAAGAACAACTTGGGATAGGATTGAAGGATTTACAAATATGACACAATAGGAGAAGGAAGGAGGCACTAGAGCCTATCCCCCCTTAGTGACAACTTCCTGAACTCCAAGCATATATCGAAGTTTAGTGAACTTCGCCTTTGTGAGAGCCTTTGTGAAGATGTCTGCAACCTGTTCATCTGTTGAACAATATTGCACTTCAAGAACATGGTCATGAATGAGCTTTCTGATGAAGTGCATGTGTAGTTCAATGTGTTTGCTGCGCTGATGCTGGACTGGATCTTTGCATAGCTGAATGGCACTTTGATTATCACACCAAAGTGTGGTTGGATGTTGCTGCTCAAAGCCAAACTCTGATAGGATCTGACGAAGCCACAAGGCTTCCTTACTGGCTTCCACGGCACCACGATACTCTGCTTCTGCTGACAAAAGAGAAATGGCAGCCTGTTTCTTACAAGCCCATGTAGTAGGTCCTGAACCAAGAGTGAAGACATAACCGGCAGTAGACTTCCAATCATCAGGGTCACCAGCCCAATCAGAATCAGTGAAACCAACTAATAGAGGAGTTGCTTTGGCACTGTAATGAATCCCAAACTGTATTGTACCTCGAACATAATGAAGTATTCTTTTAGCTGCTTTCCAATGACTTTCACGGGGGTTTTGCATAAAACGAGCAACAAGGCCAACAGCAAAGGAAAGGTCAGGACGAGTATGGGTTAAATACAAGAGTTTTCCTACAAGTTGACGGTATAAGGTAGCATCAACTTCAGGAGAAGTACAAGAGACTGAAAGTTTGACTCCAGACTGAAAGGGAGAAGGGGCTGGCTTACAGTCTTCCATGTGAAAATGACGAAGAATATCACAAGCATACTTGGACTGGGAAAGGGAAATACCCTCCTTGGATTGCAAGACTTGAAGACCGAGAAAATAGTGTAAGTGTCCTAAGTCTGTCATTTCAAATTTCTTTTCAAGGCTGGACTTCACATTGTTTATAAGGTTGGGATCACTACCAGTAAGAATAAGATCATCAACATAAAGAACAAGGATGATAAGAGAGTTGCCCACTTTCTTGGTGTAGACAGTATTGTTAGAATAGCACCTAGAAAAGCTAGATTCTAAAAGAAAGCTATCCATTTTGGCATACCAAGCCCGAGGAGCTTGCTTGAGACCATAAAGGGTTTCTTAAGTCGACATACAAGGCTGGAGTCTGTTTGGATGAAGCCAATGGGTTGTTCCATATAGATTTCTTCATGCAAGTCCCCATGCAAGAAGGCAGATTTAACATCCATCTGATGAACTTCCCATTTTAAAGAGGCAGCAAGGGAAAGAACAAGGCGGATAGAGTTCATTTTGGCAACAGGGGAGAAGGTTTCAGTGTAGTCAATGCCTTCAACCTGTGAAAAGCCCTTAGCAACAAGACGAGCTTTATGTTTATCTACTTTCCCATCTGGTCCATACTTGGTTCTGTAAACCCATTTACATCTAACAAGTTTGCGTCCCTTTGGTAGAGGAACAAGATCCCATGTATCATTTGCCAACAATGAATGATATTCTTCATTCATAGCTGCTTCCCAATGTGGATGGCCTGAAGCTTCTGCAAAAGTGTCAGGGTCATGATTTACTGGAGCTTGAGCCAATAAAGAAGAGGCTCTTTCAAACTGAGAACGTGTACGTCGCTGATCTGTAGGATCACCGGCAAGATCACCTACTGCATCCCGAGTAGCACGGACCCATCTTGGAAGTTGAGGATCCTGAGAAGGTGGGGGAGGATTATCATCCTCACTTTCATCATCTGAAGAAGAAATGTTTTCAAAAGTAGAAGAGATAGGAAGAGGTGGCACATCCGCCGGACTAGGCTCGCAGGCCGATTTATTTTCATCAAATTTTACATCTCTTCTAATGATAACATTTTTGGACTTAAATGGAATAAGTCTATAACCTTTTACATCTTCAGAATATCCAACAAAAGTACATTTCTCACTCTTAGGTTCTAAAGCTTTATGCTTTTCATCTGGAATATGGGCCCATGCTTCACTTCCAAAAACACGAAAGTGACTTACATATGGTTTAATGGAACTCCAAGCTTCTTCTGGACTGAGATTCTTTAGAACCTTAGTAGGAGTGCGATTTATTATATAATTTGCACAATTAATTGCTTCGGCCCAAAAACTAAGACTGAGTCCTTTAGATTGCAGCATACAATTAGCCATTTCCTTTAAGGTGCGATTTTTCCTTTCAGCTACACCATTTTGTTGTGGAGTGTATGGAATAGTATGTTGCATTTGAATTCCATTTTCGGTGCAAAAGTTGATGAATGTGTTTTTAACATATTCTCCACCATTATCAGTTCTTAGCTTAAGAATTTGATGTCCATATTGTTTTTCAACAAAGGCTTTGAAGGCCAAAAATGTGTTAAATACTTCGCTCTTGAGTTTTAAGAAGTATACCCAAGTGCGTCTGGAGAAATCATCAATGAAAGTTAAGAAATACTTGCAGCCAGAGAATGAAGCAACAGGAAGTGGACCACATAAATCACTGTGCACAAGCTGTAAAGGGGCTGAGGCGTGCCAAGAGGCACGTTTTTCAAAACTGTCCCAATGATGTTTTCCGAGTACACATCCGGAACAAACACCATCTCTGCAAGATACCATTGGAAGACCTGTCACCATATTTTCTTTACATAGATGCTGAAGGGAGCGATAGTTTAAGTGACCAAATCGCTCATGCCAAAGTTTGCTCACTTCATCATTATGAGCAACAAATACTGAGGGAAGATTTGATGACCCAAATTTGTGAAACTTATACAACCTTGTGGAATCATCAGCAATACCAGTAGCTAGAATCTGTTTAGGATCTCTTAGATCCTTGATTACAACATCATGAGGTGAAAATTCAACAATTTTACCTTCACCTGAATGAGTTATCTGATATACAGATAGAAGGTTGCAGGATAAGGTTGGAACACATAATACATCATTAAACTGACCATTGTCTAGATGAACAGTTCTAGTCCCTACAACATTAAGAGATCTATCATCACCAACATATATATTTTTGGTGTTACAATCATTTAAAGAAGAAAACATGGCTTTGTTTTTGGCCATGTGATAAGAGGCTCCAGAATCAATGAGCCACTCATGAGAATGAGAAGAAGAAGATACATTTAATGCATAACCAGACTGAGATGATTGACAACGACATGCAGAAAGTGCCATTCCTGAAGATGAAGTTGAAGTTGAAGTTGAAGAATGCTCCACATGGATGTTATGTTTCTTCATTGCGGCTTCCAAGGCTTCCATCTTCTTAAAGCATTTAGATTCTAAGTGGCCATCTCGATTACAAAAGTTACAATGTCTATCAGCCTTCTTCCATTTCTTTTTATTGGTCCTATCATTTTGCTGAAATGATCTTTCATTTTGAGGCTGAGTTGGCTTAGGACCCTTGTTTGGTTTAGGACCATTCTTTTTAGGATATGACTTCTTAGGATTCTTTGAATTTGGTTGCTGCTGGGCGGCTAACGCTTTCTTGGAAGAGTTTCCAAGATTAAGAAGACCAAGGTGTAAGAGTTTTTCTTGTTCTCTTATTAAAGAATCACAAAAAGAGTCAAAGGAAGGGGCCTTGTAGTCTTTTCCCTGACAAATGAAAGCTTCCCTTGTAGAATGGAAGGTGAAAATAAATACAGAGTAGGCTGGTCCCAACTTAGTAAGGATGGAATAAATAAGGTTACTATCTTCTTTCTTAACCTTAACACCTTCCAAGAGATATCTAAGGGTCTTGAATTTGGACAAGAAATCTTCAATGCAAGAAAAGTTATTAGGATCCAATGTAAGCAACTCATTTTCAAGTTGATGGGCTCTAATTTCATTTTTAATCCCAAAAAATTTAGTGATTTTTTCCAATGCTTAATGAGGAGTCTCAAGTTCTGCAATATGGAATCTAAGATCAGGAGAAATAGACATCCCTATCAAACCACGTGCTTGATCTTGTCTATTTTCCCATTTTGCAGCCTTGTCTTCATCTTTTGGTTTCTTCTCTTGGTCTGTGGCTATTCTGTAGAGACCTTTACTTCTAAGTAAATCTTCCATGTAGGATATCCATTGGAAGTAGTTAGTGCTGTCAAGAATAACTTGGCATGGACTTTCCATTTTTTTAAAAAAAACTGAAGCTGAAGATGCTAAAAGCAAGTGTTCCAATGGATAGATCTCGAAAAATTAGGCGGTTTTAAAAAAAACGGCTCTGAAAAAGGCTTCCGGATGAAGAAGTTATGGCTTTTTGAAAAAAAAATTGTTGAAGTTGCCGGCAAAGTGCGCGAATGTGCGGAAATGAAAAAATCCGCCCCCACAAAATGGAGACTTGAACCCAAGACCTCTACTCTCTTAAAATAGCTTTGAACCAATTGATCTATACAAAAAATTTGAGAGAGAGAGAGAGAAAGAGAGAGAGAGGGGGGGGGGGGCCTTGGTTTGCGTGCTTGCCTTGAGAAAGCT
The DNA here is from genome assembly GCA_031772625.1 of Pinus tabuliformis. NCBI lineage: Eukaryota > Viridiplantae > Streptophyta > Pinopsida > Pinales > Pinaceae > Pinus > Pinus tabuliformis. The sequence goes on from CM062816.1 coordinate 1,203,366,427, forward strand.
CTTTTTCCCTACAAAACACAAAACACAAAACCCAACATAGACATGCAAAGAAAACGAACCTTATGGCTCGAAGTTAGCTTTAGCCAAAAAACTAGATATTCTAAAATATGAACCTTGCGGCTCAAAGTTAGCTTTAGCCGAAAAACTAAATATTTTTCTCAATGTTTCTGATTTTCCGAGATCACACTAAGGTGCAGGGAAAAGAGCATACGCATGAGAAAAATCCTTCCTTTCTGTTTCTGATTTGCCCAGATCGCACAGAGTCGCAGGGCAAAGAGCATACACAGAAATGAAAGGTATAGATCCGGTAAAAAAAAGGCTAAATAAACCGAAACCGAAATAAGCAGAGAGAAAATAACAGTAAACTGCAAATAAAGACTGTATACCTCTAGATCTTAAAAATGACGCAGCTAGGGCTACCAGAAACCTTTTCGCGTGAAACGAAAGGGGTTCCTCACTGGAACAGATGCTCCGAACACAACAGAGCAGTCCTCTCGGCCCGAAAGCAGTCAGAAACAGCAGATCTAGGAAACAGCAGTCGGATGCAGTTCTACCGGCTTCAGATTTGGATCACCAACGGATGCGGCGCTCAAATAGCTCCGATACCATGTAGGAATTTACAGGGTAAGTTCCTCAGAAAGAACACCAAAAGGACACCGCTCACAACCAGATCACAGATCAATACACCAATATTTTTGACGTGGTTAAAACCCTCAAAGAGGGAAACAGTCCACGGCCTGTGCCAACGTGGCTACTACAGGCAATTTATTAATCAAAGAATGAAAATTTACATAAGCTTCTCTCATGCACGGATTACCCGAACAATGACCCTCCATGCGCTTTAAATAGAACTCATGGACCAATCGGGTGTCAAGCCACGGATCAAGTGTCGGTAATACCGAGGAGATAGTGAACCGTCGGATCACTACATATCGTGACCGTCGGATTGTAAGTTACAAAATGTACAACGGTAAAGAAACACACTTTACCTAACTCTATACCTAACTCTATACTAGACCAAGTTGAACTTAACTATTTCCTATGTGTCGGAATATCCTAACAATATCATCAATAGTAATAGGTACCATTTTTTCCCTTATGTGAAAAGTATGATCTGTCAGATCCCATGCATGAACAAGGAACTGTAATATTTCTATTTGTTGACTCATTCCGGAAAACTTCAAGTATTTGAGTAACCCACAATTTTTTAGGACCTCAACTATACCCAGATTGTTTAGGAAAGCCATGTCTTGTTCCTCATGCTCTCTTTCTCACCATGTCATCGACATTCTGATCCGATGAAAGCCTAAAACCTAATCAAAAGCTTAGTTAGGATCCTTTCCATGTAAAAAACAGGACAATTTTGGAGCAAAGAGCTAAATCAAATTTGGGAAACTTGCCCAGCGCAACCCAGGCACAAATATAATGCGTTGAAGAGAAAGCAACCTTCTATTAGGGTGCTCTTCAATGTATTTTTTGATGTGAAATTCTGCGCTGATCCCAGGGTGAAAAAATTAAACCCCAGAGGCCCCAAAAGACCCTAAAACTTGCATGAAACAGTAAAAGAATGACCTGAAAAGAAAGAGGAGGGGTATATCTCCTACCTGGTCTAGATGGCACAAGAAATGGTCCACGGAATCTCTCAGAATCAGCTGATGAAGTTCGAGGTAAAAAACTAGCCCAAAGCACAAAATTTAATGGTAAGTATCAAATGGTAAAAATTTCATGGTAAAATTTTTTTTTATGTTTATTGCATGTTTATTAATCGAGTAAACATTAGTATTTGCCTATTTTTACCTATGAGAGGTATTTTTAATCCATTTGGTGATGTTTTGAGTAGGTTTTGTAGCTGACTTATTGAATTTGATGTGCTCAATTGTAAATTGTACCTTTGACCATAGAGCATACTTTTATCTCTTTTTCAATCTCTGTTAAATAACAAAAAAGGAACCCCTTTGGAGTCTTCTTTAAGCTCTTTTTAGACTCTCTAAACATGAAAAGATTATCGAGTGCTTGTCCTTTTCAGCTCGTTAATAGATTGGAAATGACATTTACTCAGTATAAGTTTAACCGTTTTTCGAGCTGAGATAGATTAACTACAAAAAAGGAATACATTGACCGAACATGGTCAATAGGTTCTCTCTTTTATTGTTTTATGCCTTTTTAGGCTTGAGAAACAAATCAACAAAAAAGAACTTGTGGAGTTTTCTTTTTTGTCCCTTTTCAAACTCTCTGAACATGAAAAAGACAGAGTTATCTTTGTCGTTAAACTCGTTAAAACATCAAATAGCGACAAACTTGTCCATATAGACAAGACCAAGTTTCACCTTCACTACACTCATTAAAAAATCACATAGCGATGGATTCACCATAAGGGTGGAATTACACAACAAGCATATGTTATCCTACTCAATCTTGATAAAAAATAAAGAGGTATTGGTCAACAATGACTGGGAAAAAGGAGAAAAGGGGAAAATCACTTTATGGTAGTAGGTCACTCTTGAACATGACACTTTCACTTCATCACCGTGAATACTTGGGTTTGGTTATCAGCTTGATGGCTATCATACCATTGGTCTATCATACCATCCATCACTTTGTTTTGGTTCAATGCTACCAATTCATTTTAGTGTCGCCGACATGTTCAAGAGAATTCATCCAGTTTAAATTCATCCTTTGCAGTACCATAAACCTTCATGTTCATGACCACCATTCCTGAACCTTGTGTCATCAGTCAAATTTTATCTCCAAAATCATTACACTCATTTCATGTTGTTGATGTGGGATACATCAAGGCCCTCCTGCGATGAGTTACTTCTTGTTGACATCAACAGATTATCCAAGAATTTGACTTAGAAACACCCTTCTAGTACCTTGAGGCTTGCATACATGAATGGCAAGTTTAGCACTTCTGGGGATAGGTTGACATCAATGGCCTTTGACTGAAAGACTCTATATGGTGTTCAACATCAAAACATCTATTCACACCATGCATAATGTACTGCAATACCTTGAGGATCATTATCATTATCGGTGATTTCTCTCGCGTCTGTTAATGGCGTACATCATTGGGTGGTAATCAGACGGTGTCTTCCTATGTTTGACTTCAGATCACATATTCACACAGTTAGACTTGTACTTGAGAAAACGATTGAATGAGATGGAAGACCCTGGATCTAGTTTCATCCATCTGGGCTGCAATTTCAAGAGTAATAAATCATATGTGCAATAGCTTTACATTGATGGTCATTCCAGTCATGGGTCTATATCTATAAACGACTGTCTGTATACATGTAATGAAAGTTTGTATGCTGAGCATGGGTATCCCTTCCCTCATAAATTCATGAAAAAATAAAAAAAATCACGATATATGTATTGTAATTGATGCAGGTCACCTTCCACTTCGAAACCTCCTCATCACATCGTAAAGCACTTCATTTGACATTAACATTTTTTTCAACTTTATGCTTTAGGGGGAAGCTATTACAGATCAATTTGGGAACATAACTCCCATCATCCAGATCAGTGTTTTAGGGCTCATCAAATCCTAATTTCAGTTGCTACATGCCCTAAACAGGTCACGGTTTTGAATGCCTCCTTCCCAGACAGTTTCATGACTAGAAGACATCCTGAAATGACCTCTAAAGGGACCAGCACAGGTAGGCCCATGTAAGGGTGCACTGCAGAGTAGTTGAGTCCATTCCAGGGTTCTCTGCAAAACACTTAGGCCCTCTTTCACCTGCGCTGGGCAAGATTGAGCGAAATTCACATAGGGTTTGGGGAATATTCTTATCTCTTGGAGTCATCTAGAAGTTTCCCTCACTTGTCAACTCCTATGAGCTCGAAAATGGATGAGGAATGAGTTAAGATGCATCCTATCCTCTCATCCCTTCCTCCATGGAACTAATTTTAAGTATGTAAGGCCATTCAATACCCCCATTTATGACATAACTTCCTTCATCTTTCTATAAATTGAACACTCTTCTAAGTGATCAGGGGCTAGACTATGTTGAATTGTAAGGAGATAATGTTGCTATGAGAATTGAGTTTGAGACAAGTATTGTTATGCTACAAGTTTTTCATGCTTTTGATTTGATGTGGATGGGATCCAAGCTGGAGGAGTGACTTCAAATCGGAGTTGATGGTTGTAATTCCTTATTCTATTCAATAAAGTATTTGAACCTCTTTCCCATATGCTTATCTTGTTATATGATGCTTATATGTGTGAATGTATCTGATTCCTTTTACTTGCATTCAATAGATCTTCTGCTTTGATCGGTTCTTTGTCTTTTTTTGGTGTTTACATGTACTTCTCAAGTGTGTTAAGTACAGGAAGGAGTGAAAGGATTGATACAAAGGAGACAAGAGGAAAGCGGAGCTACAACTAGATCTTATCATCTTCTTTGTATTATCTATTGCTTATAGGAAAAGGCTAAAGTGCGTTAAACTGTTGGATATGGCTACTTATCTAGATAATTAGTATTTATCCGTAGATACCAAATTATCCAAAACAACGGGTGCCACTATTCCAATACCAGTTGACTGAGGTAAATCCTCCCATGCCACGTAGCTTGCTGATGACCCGCTAGAGTCGTTTGATGCCCAGGATCACTGGGGGCCAGCACATGTTGTACAGACCTACATTCTTTTCATGGCTACGACAGCAGAATATTGTCATGGAGGACTGGCCATACAGTGGCACTGAAATCCGTGGAGATCTGAATATGCTGTTACTAGATGGAGAGGATTTTGACGATGAAGGTAAAAAATCATTTTTTTAATTTTGTCATTTTTTAATTGTTTTGGTATATATGTGCTTATAACATTTCACTTTTTTAATGTAAACATTGGACCAAAGTGACCTACTGGGATGTCCCTAATAGCCAGGCGCATCACCCAAATGATTGATGTTGTCACTCCTTATCAGGAGGGGAGTGACAACGAGGAGGAGATTGTGAGGAACCTTGAGGGATTGACTAGTGGTATTCCAGAGTATGCTCAGGTGGGAGACATTCTACCAGAAACACGTAGTGGGAGTATCGGATTAGATCCATTGATTTCTGACTTGTGTTGCACTATTCATGTCATGCTACCATGATCACCATGCTGATTAGTTCCTAGGTCCAACACTTACATTTTTTGAGGCTTGCGTGCCAAGGATATATGAGGCCTGCGAGCCACCGATGTTATTTTGGACACACATATTACTTTTTGGGATTTTGAGGTATCAAAAATTATCACCATATCTATATATGTATATCTATATATATATATATATATATATATATATATATATATATATATATATATATATATATATATATATATATATGTATATATATATATATATATATATATATATATATATATATATATATATGTATATATATATATATATATATATATATATATATATATATATATATATATATATATATATATATATATATACATAGATATATATATATATATATATATATATATATATATATATATATATATATGTTGTATTTTATTGCTTACTACGGTACAAATGGTTTGTTTTATCTTTTCACACGTTTCACAAATCTCTATCCAACACATAATTAGCTAATGCATCTGTCAATGTATTCATGCGCCTAGGAATATGATGATATGTAATGTACTCAAAATGTCTTTCTAGTAGATGAATACAGAGGTACATTCTCAATATTTGAGGGCTTCTGATGGAATATTTCCCACTGAGTTGAAGGACAAAAATCTATGAATCCAGGTTGACAACCAACTCTTGAATGTCAAGAGCAATGGCTTCTGACAATAATTCGATGACCGCGCTATATTCAGCAATGTTGTTAGTTGTACGACCTAAGAGGATACCTTGAAGATCAATCAACTCACCATTGGGGTTATAGATAGCCCATACCGCAGATGATAGGTTCTAGGTACTATGGCAAGCACCATCAGAAAAACCGATGTGGGGAGCCACAAACATCTGCAAAGCAAGGAAAGCATTGTAAATAGGAAAGTTGTTTGAAAAATAACACACCAAACCACATTGCACAAAAATGAATGACACACTAATGTACACAAGTAACCATGCAAGATGACCTAAGCATAGTACTTCTTAAGAGATTCCATGCTAGGATGTGAGTATTCAATCAACACAAATTAACACCAAAGTTTTACCATTGTCATGACGAGTAAGCATTGACTCGGTCAAATAATAGAGTAGAACTCATATAAGGCTTTGCCCCCATGCCCCCAGGGCGAGGGAGGTTTACGAGTCAGATGACAACCCCAGTGAAATAATGAGGAATCGGTAAATGCCCAGGGAGGGAGAAAAATCCTAAATCCATGAAGGGATGAGGGTGCACTTGGTTGAAAGATCTTGAAAATGTCAGGAGAAATTGACATGTCAATAGGCAACTAAGAAGAGAACCTCTCAAGACACATAGATAGGATCATGGGGTGAGGAAGGAACAAGGATGAGTATCACTCCATGGTGGTTCCTCAAGAGACAATACTTCAATGATACCTTCGTCAATAAGGAAGGTCTCGGCGAAAGGATCAAGTGATTCCAAAGTGCCAAGCCATGGGGATCGATAATATGTATCGAGAGAGGGCTTCAAAATAGAAAAATCAGAGGATGCGAAACTCGAAGCCGAAACAATTTCCACGTAATTGATTTCAGTAGGACAAAGCATCATAACCTCGCCCCAGGTATCAACAAGATCTATTGAAGGTATGACCCAAGGATCATATTTGACCGAGACCATGTTGATAGAGGCAACATGAGGAGGTGGGAGTGGAAAAAATCCCATTAAGGAAGAATCTTTGAAAAGGCCTGCCCCCACACTCTCATAGGGAGCACCAGTGTGCTTGACTTATGTAACATTTCGATCCAAGGAGGAAGAGGCAAAGAAGGATAGCTAGTCGACAGTGACAATCTGAAAATGCATCATGCAAAATAGGGAGGAGTCTACAACATGCATAACATGGGTCTAGCTCCAACCAAGTAGAAGGTTGTAATTGAGATTGGCGTCAACAATCTCTACCTCAACTTGGACTGTCTTGCCCTCCAGAGTAATGGAAAGGTTAGGTAAGACATCGAAGGGTTATGAATCATGCCCATTGAAAGCTTCCAAAGTGTTCAGGGATTGGTTCAAAGCAGGAGAACCAATGGCCTTCCAGCATGCGATTGACATGATGCAAGTGGAAGCACCTTCATCAATGACAATGCTATGGATGGTATTCTCATTGATGGTCACCTGAATAAGAAAGGCAATCTGATGAAGGAGACACGGAACATGGTTCTCTAGATAAAAACATATCAATTTGGAATTGGTGGGATCAATACCCCCAATAGATGACAGTAAAGATTTCCACTGTGATGGGTAGCTTTGGAGCACCTCGAGAGCTAACATAGCTGACGATGCCTGAGTCAAATATTCAACAATATTATAGTGCTGAGAAACTCAAGCATTGTGATTGTATGAGGATTTCTGTAGCACACCTTGAGAGGGTGGTCATATAGCGGAATCAGGGTTAGGGCACTCGATATGAAGAGGGCCAAAACTTAGGCAGAAGAAGAAGGGGTGCCTTCTTTCTCTTTCCCAGCTGTTGGAGCAAGAAGTTGGTAATATTTCGATCTAGTAGCCACATTAATAGGCGTACTCATCATGAACACTTGAGATCCTGAGGAAGCAGATGATTGAGGTTGGTCTACCACTTGGGTCTGCTGAGACGAAAATGGCTGTTTGAGGATAGTTGGGGTCCCTTCGAGCAAACGACTAACTTCAGATCATTGGGGACAATCCTTGGTGTAGTGATCCTCCATGCAAAGGAGGTAGGGATACTTAGGTTTCTATTGTGAATATTCACCATTAGATGATTTGGGAAAACTCTATTTTAGGGCATCAGCCTTACCCTTGCCTTTGCCTTTCTTCTTACCATTCGAGGATTTGTCCGCTGTGGTAGACTGGACAACGTGGACCTCTGAGGTTTTACCAGGGCCAAGTGGATTCTGGGAAGATCTATTGGGAATAGCATTCGATACCAACTTCCGTTTGGAAGAAGATTTAGCAAGGGTTTGGGATACTGAACCAATAACTCCATCGATAAGAGGTGTAGCCTGTGACTTTGATGTCATGGGATCAGACGATGGCCACAGAGCATTGAGTAATAACTCATACAAAGTTCTAGACTAAGAGTAAACTAGATCTAATTACTAGGCATGAGCAATGGCTTGTTCTTCAGTAACGCACCAACCCATAGCTATATCGCGAGCAAATGGGGCCACGAACGATTTACTGAACCATTCAGTGAGCAACTGATCAACAATATTGAATTTGATTAGGCGACATCTACGTTTCCATTAATGGATGTGATCGGAGATCTGTTCCGCAATATATTTCTTAAGCGATGTGAGAAAATGGGTGCCAGTTTCATAGCGAACCAACAGCTGGAAATACGTGAGGAAAGCCATGGCTAAAGAGTTAAAGTCATGGTAAGTACTTCGAGGAAGCTTGATGTACCACTTGGTTGCAGCACTTATGAGAATCCATTGGAAAATATGGAGATGAATGGAATCGTCAATGTAAGAGTTCGAAGAGCACCAGAGGTGATATGTCATCACATGGGCTTGAGGATCCTGTTTTTCTTTCCCATCGAATTTAGGAAAATCACTTGGTATCTTGGACAGCACTAGAGGCTAGTATGGCGAATGAAGAATTGGATCATTCGTAAGGAAAGACACATATAGCAACTCTAGTCTGGCCAAGAATGGAAATTAAGTATTAAAAGGCATTGGAGGTCGGTATGCAAGTCCAAGCAGAGGATCCCATCCCTGCTGGTAATGATTTTGGCCCCACAGTGGAGATTTTTTCCGTATGGCATTTGATGCTACCCACATTGCAGGTTACCTTGGCCATAGGGAGGATTTTGACCTTGAATACCTTGGAACTTGTTGTCCCCTAAGAAACCAATTTCTTGGATGTGGAGAAATTGTGCTTAAGACATTAAATTTTATTATGCATGTCACTTATTTGTATAATGTATCTTCATGTGAAGGACCTGAAGGACCTGACCTTAAACCCTTAATATTTAGCTGATATGAAAATATCAAAATGCCATGTGATGTTGGATATAAATTCTATGTGAAGAATATCTTGATAAACTAAAGACAATATGTTATGTTTGATAGGAACTATTATCTGTAACTTAGAAGAAATAGAGAGAAAAGAGCTTTAAATATGGGAGTGCTCTTTTAAGGAATTTTAACTTTATTCAAATAAGAAAACAAAGACCTGCAACTTCATTACCATATCTAAAGAGAGGAAGAAACATAATTACACATAACAGAGAAATCACAAAAGCATACCCAATGCTGTATGGAAAACTCCTGACTCTTTAATTAATCATTAGTCTATCAAGTACACAATAGCATAGTCTTCAGGTTCTTTCAAAATTTTGAACTTTCTTCTATAATTTTCCCTCCTTTTATACATCATTAGATAGTTGGGAACTACCAAAATTATCAAACTGCGTAACTACTTTCTAACTGTCTAAAGTAAAAGTCATTTACAGAATATTACATTAGAGGGTAAAAGGCACCTCATTTTTCTTAGGAAATAAGATAACATGAAGTAACATGAATTAAATTATGATTGATGATCATTGATCGCTATTTGAATATGTGGCTTGAGTAGGTGGTCCTGCTGGTGTATCTTTGGTCTGCTCTATTATCCATTCTTTGCATTTTCTCCACAATGGTACATTTGACTTTGGTGCTTCTTCCAATTTGTCAAGTTCTATTTTGCATGTTGTAATCCTACTATAAGTAGTCTTATCTGTAAACAGAGTCTTCACCATCCATACAATCTTAAAATATTTGTTAAGGTAATTCATAATAGTGGCTCCCTTCAAAGTTGTTGTCTTTTCATGAGTGTTATCAACTTTTCTCTTTGCCTCAACTAGCAAAGTCTCATATGTCTTCCATGGTAGCAAGTTTCCTTGTAGATCCCAGCAAGAGGGATGTCCAACTCTAACTCTTTTATCAAACAGGATGTTAAACTTGGAAATTGCTTCCTTCATCTCATTTATCTTCTTCTCAACAGTATTTCTGTAAATATTTCTGACAACCATCTTGTTAAAATCTATTGCACATAATGTTATGTATGGCACGTCATGCTCCTTTAATTCTGAAGTAGATTTAGAATTAATGAAATCTATCATTCTCTTTGAAAACTTTGATCTATCTAAATGTTTTTGTTTATTTTTCATGACCACACCTTCCATGTCTCGGGTAATTGTTTTCTCCTTAGAGATAATAACAAGGAACTCCTAGATGCCCTTGATAATCTCAATGATTTCATCCCATAGGATCTCCATGGCTTGAATTAAGGACATACTTCCCTTCAATTTTTCCTTCAGCCTTTTAATTTCATCTTCAGCCCTTAGAAGATCTTCCCTATACTTTTCGCATTTTCTTTCTCCATTATTACTTCTTCTTCACTCAAATTCAATAGCTTACATGTTGTTTCCAATTCCCTTTGTGCTTTATTTACATCATGCTCAGCCATTTTTAGCTCTGTTCCCAACTGTAATACCTGTGTTGCTAGATCATCTATGTTGGCTGGCATTACCATTGTACAGACGTGAGTATCTACCTATTGTTGCATCTTATCGAAAGATTATTTAAGTAAAGAAACTTCTTCAGTTTTCCACAATACATCATGTAGGAGCTTTTCCTTTTCATTTTCAACTTCATCTATCCCTACAGCAATGGGATGCTCACCTGTAGGAAGATTCAATTTCTTCTTTAAAACCCCAATCTCTGACTTAGCAAATTGCAACAATTTCTAACTCGTAGGTTGATCATCAGGGTTGACACCTATTTTTATGATAATCTTCTTTAGTTCATCCACCTGAGCATTCAAAGCTCTGGAGTTGGCTTTCTCCAACTTCAATTGCTAAATTACCTTATCTAGCATTTTCTCTGCCTTAACAGCAGCTGCATTTGTTTTATGTAAATCATTTACGATTAATTGCCTAGTTTGCATTTGAAAATTTATCTTGTCAAGCATTGGAAGCTTGTGAGTATCAACAGTCAAATTTACAATTTTGAAGTTACTGGTGGACCCAACTGACATTTCAGTAGGATGAGGGAAATAAATTTTAAGTTGACTTTTCTCCAAATCCATAGCAGATAACAATCTAGTTTGTTCAGGAGCAACTTGAGTCTCAGCTTGAGCCTCCATATTTAACTTCACTTTCTGGTTTCTCTTAGCTGTTTGAGCAAACATACTTTGAATTAAAGGAACCTAATCATGAAAAAGTTCTTTGGAAGATGGGTAAGTCGGGGCACAATCTATTTCTCCTAATTGAATTACTAAACCAGATTGTGCTGAAGACATTGGTTACAGGGAAAAGTGTCTATACAGAACTGCTTATCCCACTAAGGTGTGGTAGCTACCTTAGAAACAAACAAAGTAAAGCTACTTTCATTTTTCCTTTATGAAATATAGATGAGAGAAGAACAAAGAAGACCAACCTTTGTCTTGCGCTTATCTCGTAGTTCGATTCCTATCTCTCTTGATAGTCCTTCACTACTTGCTCCCTTGTACGCCCAGCTTCACAAAGTACCTGTAGGATCAAAGTAGCATAAAACTATACAAGAATATGGATCTATAATCATAAACAATCTAGGATCAGATGTAAATGAACCATACAAATGCATAAAACATAAATGACACAAGAGTATGGAGGAAAACTTGAATAGCTTTTATTGATAATCAAGAAAGAGCCAAGGGAGCCACAACCAGTTGTTCTGACCCAGCATCATCCTCTCAGCAAGTAAGCCCTTCTTCACCTCATACAAAGCTTAGATCACCCACCACTATGATTTTGTCTCAAGAAACCAACAGCAATTCCTTACAAGATGAAAAATTCCAGCCTCTTGGATCTCTGGGATGAGGGATCCATATATAGATATCTGTAAGGGATATGAGTCAGCTTGTGATTTGATTAGTGTCTTCCCTCTGATAGTTCTTGCTTCCACTTGGAGATTGATGATCTCTTACTCATCCTTGGTCGAATTCAGAGAGCCAAGTGCCACAGGAGAAGTTTCTGGAAGATTCCATGCCTCTCCACCTCGCGGATTGACACTGCCATTTGTCACTTCTTGCCCATTGCACCCCATAGAAGGGCTTTTTGAAATGCAATGCACCCACAGAGTGTACTTAGGTGAGATGCAACGCACTTTGCCTATGGAGCAGCTGAAATGATCCTGTTTTGACCAGTTTTGAGTAGTTTTTCATGGAGAACTTCTGGGAGAAGCTGTAATCAGTTGACCTTGTTTCTTTAGGGGTTAGAACAACACTTTTAGGGACTTAGGAGCCCTTGGTTTATGGACATTTTGTGCTTGGGGTTGCAGTGCCCAAAAATGTCTATAACAACATTGCATCCAGAATTTTAATCCTTTTTGCTGCTTAAGATTCTTCCTCATCCAAATCATTAACTTCTTCTCTATCCCTCTTGAAACCTTTTTTGTAATGCTAGGGGTTTCGATCTCTATCCCCTGAGTGTTCTGCAAACCTCCATTTTCCAATTTCTTTGTTTTTGGTCTACTTTCATAGATAAAGGTTGAATATCCATACTCTAGCCTTCTCTTTGAAATAATTTGATGAGGATCATAAGCCCACTCAACCACCTATAAAAGACACATGTCATTCAATGATCTCTCGACCTCTTGGGTAGCCTGTCTAGTGTTCACAATGAAGGGTCTCACTACTTTGTGTAATTTAAAGAATTAGCCTTTCTTCATAGGGACAAAATGAACTTGACCTACATTCAAGCTTTGTCTAATAAATTCAAGGGCAAAAAGCCTCATTATCACAAATTTTGGTAACCTGTATGGTTTGACAAAGGCTCCATAAAGCCTAATCTCTGCATGTTCTTCAAATATGAAATAGTCTCCACACCTCACATATTTACTCAATTGAAGGAATTCTTGAGCTTTAGGAAGAAATGTTGGAGGAAAGGTTCCATTCAAGATCTTATATGCCACTAGAAGGAATAAAGAAGTGAACTCAAATAAACCACCATCTCCTGGACCACCCCTTATCAAGTCTGTCCAGAATATCACTGACTGCTTATTTTTATTTATGTCAACAACATTTAGTCCCAAACTTGTAAAATGTTCAACATTCTGGTACAAAAATAAATAAGTAATAACTAAAGGAAACTTAAAGGACCTAGTAAGAGGAAAAGTCATGAATTGGGTATTGATAGTATTTACCCAAAATGTTGGAATATCTTGTACTACTTCTGGTTTCATCATTAGAGAGAAAAATCCCAGCACTACTTTATCAACCTACTTGGAGTCTTCTTTTCCCATAATCTTAGAAATTACTTGCAAGATAGGTTTTATATCAACTGCAAAAATGTCTAAAGAGAACAGATTTCCATCTAGAGAGAATTGACTAGATTTAGGAGCTAGGAATGAGGTAACATGAGAAAACTCTAGGGGGGTCAGGTTATCATAATATGAGACCAAAGACTTTTCAGTAAAGGTGGTGTAAGCTCCAGATACAGGGTAATTCAAATCTTGGTGAATTAGTTGAGAGGTTACTTGGAAAACACTCTCCCTTGACCGATTCATTACAAAGCACTTCTTGGGGTACATTGTTGAGGCTAACCATTGAATGAATTCAGGGAACAAATGAGTCCTTGGGAAAAAAGCTGTTAAAGCACCTGACCTAACCATTGCCATGAATATAGGGGACTTTTTATGGTTCAGAGTGACTTCTTGATATAGTGAAAGGTGCTTAATTATGTAGAGGGTATCAGAAATATCATGTTCAACATCCATTAATGGGGTATGGATGACTGAGGAAGAAATTACTTGTTTGGCCATGGTGTTTATAGATGACAATTGCTGGTGACAGTTGCTAGTGACAGTTGCTGATTTGGAATGTTGAATTGGAGATGATGTTTCTCAATACTGAAATCAAGTGACTAATACAACGAGTTTTTTAATTTTCTTTTATATATATGGTAAGTAAAACGTAGGGAAACCTTGTAATTAATGTAACGAATTAATGGAGTGGTAGACGAGGTGACAGAGTACGGTGGGTGAGGTGGAAGGTAGTGAATGAGAGTGGTGGATGATGTGGAGGAGATGAGGTGGAGTGAAACGATGTGGGTGGCCTGCTGTGGGGTTAGGGAGTGTACGGGAGGTTCACCAGGCTTGAACCCCCACATCGATCATAGGCCATAGATCTTAGGCAACCATATTGACGTCATGGTCAACTGCGGGGGTTGATCTTGATTTGTAACTCATGCTCATTGTTCCCTCGCAGAGTGCTTTTCCCACCTCTTAAGCCATCATTTGATTATATTTCATAAAACCGCTCAAGTTTTAGCATATGCGTTGTGCCCACCTTATATTACTTTGAATGCTGCCGGTAGTATAAATTAAATCACTACGTTGGACTTTCAAATTCTCTTTTGATTTTTAAAACATAATATTTGATTTTTTTTTGGTGATAATATTAAAAAATGAAATTCAAATGACGATGGATGCTACAACATCTAGCTCCACCTGGGGATATTACTTTTACCATAGAAGAACTAAGAACCGTAGATTAGTGCCTTCACCTTGGGCATGGAGTCATATATTGCTTTGCCAAATCTAATTCTATGGAAACTGTACAATGAATTCACTCTGGTATCTACAATGACAAGGTATTCGTGATTCAGATTTGGAAATAATATTTGAGGTACTGCCCATTGATAGGCAGTTGTAAAGTTTCACCATCAAGATTCTCCAAGAAGAATGTAATATTTTCCCTTAATTCTATAATCCTGAATGGGCCATACCAAAGAGGATCAAAATTCCCATATTTTCCCTTATCTTCTCTTCTAGTATCCCACCTTAACACCAAGTCTCTAGCTTTAAAATAAATTTCTTCAGTTTTTCTGTCAAAAATACCCTTCATTTTTTATTGATACATAATCAAATTATCTCTTACCTTATCTCTGCTTTCATTCAACTCCACTACCTTATGCATCCTTCTTATTAGAGGATTGGGTTCTTCTTTTGCCTCCTGAATCATTACAATCATAGGCTTCACAAGCTGACTAGGAAACAAAGCTTGAGTTCCATACACTAACTCAAAAGGTGATTTGTTTGTATACCTTTTTGTAGTCACTCGGACAGCCCAAAGAGCAAACTTTAATTTTGAATCCCAGTCTTTCTGATTCTCTACAATAGTTTTCTTAATAATTTTCATCAATGTTTCGTTAGTGGATTCAGCCAATCCATTCCCCTAAGGATGATAATCTGTTGAATGAGATAAAATGACATTATACTTCTGATAGAAAGAAACAAACTTAATTGAACTAAAAACTTGAGCATTATCAGTTATGATTTTGACTCGGCACCCAAATCTGCTAAAAATGTTTTCCTCTAAAACTTCATCACCACCTGGTCATTTTCCTTTTTAGTAGATATAGCTTCTACCCATTTGGTGAAATAATCAATGGCTGTAAGAACCTATTTGTGTTGCCCACTTGAAGGTGGATTAATTTCTCCAATGAAGTCTAGCCCCCATTGTCTGAATGGTTCTTCTATGAATATTGGGATCAATGGAAATGGAGCTAATCTCTTTTTCTCAGCAAAAAGCTGGCACTTCTGACAGCTTCTGACAAACTTATATATATCACCAAATAAAGTTGGCCAATAAAATCCCGCCTGGAGAATTTTGCAGTAACCTTCCAACTATAATGCCCACCACATAACATTTCATGATAATCTTTAATTGTCTCTGTAGATTCATCTTCTGTCAAACATAGCAATAAAATTCCTATAGGATCTTTCCAATACAATCTGCCCTCCACAATCACATATGGTTGTGCCTTGATTTTTAATGCTCTATATCTTGTTCTATCCAATGACTGGGGACAAGAAAGAAAACATAAATAATGAACTATGTGCTTATACCATTCTGAACATAAAAATTTATATCAAATCTTCATACCTGGATTTGATTTTTCTTTACCCTCTTTAATTATTTCTTCATTAATAGGTGTTAACAAGTTGATTCCCAATGCCTGAAAATTTGACTCGGTCAACATCTTTCCCAATCCCTACCATTTCACTAGCTTTGTGGGCTTTATGTCTAGGTCATATTCTTGGATCTTAGCTATCCATTTTCCTCTTTTACCTTCCACATCACTTTGGACTAAGACATCCTTCACTGCAACATTTGGCACATAAGCAATGATCTGTGATTATAATACATAATTCCTGAAGGCCTTTAGGGCCTTTACCAAGGCATATACTTGTTTTTCAAGAATATTGTATTTGAGTTTAGCATCTCTAATAACCTTACTAAAGAAAGCAACTGGCTGCTCTTTTCCTTCACCATTTTTCTGTAACAGAACAACAACTATTGAATTGAGTGATGCAAATGAAAATATTGGAAAGGGCTTTTGATAATCAAGGCTAATCAAAATTGGAGCTGCTTGTAATGCTTCTTTGATCCTGGAAAATGACTCCCTAGCTTCCTTGGTCCACTGTACTTCATTTTCCTTCTTCAACATATTAGTAATCTCCTTTATAATTTCAGCATAATTGGACACAAATCTCCTTAAAAAAAATATTTTTCCTAGAAATTTTTGAATGCCCTTTTTACTTCTGGGCAGGGGTATTTTTTTCTCAACTTTCCCCCTTGATGGATTGCATTCTTCTAGAGCAAAAATAGACTTCTTAGGATTCAAAGAAAGCCCATATTTTCCACACTTCTCGAAAGTCTTTTTAAGATGTTCCAAATGCTCCTCATCTGACTTAGAGAAAATAGTGATATCATCCAAGTATATCACTACAAACTTATCACCCATAAATCCAATATCCGTAGCCCTCTAGAATGTTTCACTCTCATTCATTAACCCAAAGAGAATTCGAGCATACATGAAGGTTCCCCAAGGAGTTGTGAATGTAGTTTGTTTTTTAATCTTCTTTATCAATAGCCACCTGATTATATCTAGAGAACCCATAAAGAACTGACATTCTAAATGACCCAGTTACCTTCTGCAGCACATGATCCATTTTATTTAATGGATAATTATCTTTTAAGGAAGCTCTATTCAAATTTCTAAAATCCACACATAACCTTATTTCTCCATTTTCCTTCCTTACAGATACTAAATTGGCCACCCAATAAGAGAATCGGAGTGGAACTATTATCTTGGCATCAAGAAGCTTAACTTATTTCTCAATCAATGGTAAAAGCAAAGGTTTGGTATACCTGAGTTTCTGCTTAAATGGTTTAATCCCTTCTTTCAGGGGAATCTTGTGCTGAATGATGCTCACATCATATGTCTTGAGATCCTCATAGGACCAAGAAAAAACATCAGTGTACTTCTTGAAAAGCTCAATATATCTTTCTTTATAATTAAATGGAACTCCCTTAAACAATTTGACTAACTTGGGCTCCTTCTGGGTTCCAATATTGTGATCTTGGATCTGTTCATCCTATGAAACTTTCTCTGAACTAACAGCTACATCATTAGAATTAAAAAGTCTTTCAAGAGGGACAAGTCCTCTTGGCAAAATATTATCTTTCAATTGAATAAGTTTCTAATTAACTATAGAATTTTTTAAATCACTTACTTCTGCACCTTTTGTTGCTTCATCTCCATCTTTATCAATTTCATTGCCTTCAAATTCTTCAATCATAGCCAAGAATTCCTTAATCTGCTAATCATCCTCAAAATCCTGCCAATGTTTTATGTTATCTGGAACAAATGGCCTGTGTCTCATTTCGACCTCATATCTCAATCTTGGATTTATAGGAGGCCTAAAGGTACTGGCTACCACAGCTAAGGAGTCTACTAACCTGTTACCATCTCTTGGAATGAATTGTATGTTGAATGCCTCAAAGAAATTCTCAACTAAATCGCAAACTTCATTTCTACATTTCTTATGCCCTAAGCATAGCGTGTTTTGTTTGAAAATTATTTTTAATTTACATTATAATCAATTCTGAATCTCCAAAAACAGAAATGGACTGAAATCCCATTTGCTTTGTTGTTTGAAGAGCAATGATTAAAGATTCATATTTTGCCACATTGTTAGTTTCTTCAAACTCTAATTTAAAAGAGAATGGGATCATGTTACCTCCAGGTGTAATTAATAGGAAACCAACACTTGTTCCCTCCTTAGAATAGGCTCCAACAAAGAATCACTTGCATACCCCTTCTGTTTGCAGCTCTGTATTTACACATGCTGAAGTGAGTTGCCTCTGATTATCTTCAGCCAACTCTGCATTGTCATGCAGCATGAAACAAGAAAAGTCATCTTTTTCTTGGCTATACACAGGTGAATTACTTGCCCCATTATTTGTGATTTTTTTAACAAACCTTGTTTCTCTATACAGACTTCTATCCTCTCCACCAAAAACTGGTATGATAGCATAAGTAAAATCCAACTTCAAGACTCCCCCCAATTTAGCCCCCCATGAGCTAGATAGCAACATCCCAAACCTAGCAGGGATATTTGCTACTACTACATCCATCACTAAGCTTCTAGCTGGGATTTGGGCTAATGACACCATCATATCCTTAATGACACCGAGACACTTGACTTTATTCAAATCAAAAGAATATAGGTGTCTCTAAGGCTTAGTAACTTGTAAATTCAACTGTTTCATTACTGATAGTGGCATAATGTTGTGAGAAGCTCCAGAATCATACATACAATTATGCAAAAGGAAGTCATGAATCAATAAAGAAATGTAGAAAGGAGGTGTTGAAGAATAAACCTCCACATGTGGGCCAAAAACAACTATTGGTTTATCTTCTTGTAGATTCACATTTTCATTTATATTCACATTCTGAGACAAGTTGATAAACTAAACAATCTCTCTTTTATAAACTGGTGTTTCGACCAACTCTGTGAGAGGCACCTGAATTCTGATTTTTTCCAATTATTTAGTGAGACTAAATGCGTGGACCTATTTGGTATTCTTTTATGTGTCTTCTTAACTTTTACTCATCACTGAAATATCTTGTGGAATGGAAACAATTTTTTCTAAAGGAATTTTATCAATTTTATCCTGGGAAGACTCACCTTGATGTATCTGAGTTTTGTTATTTGTACTTTGTTGTTTCTTTCCTTTATTTAACTATTTTGTAGGTTGTGCTTCTTATGGAGTCACCTTTTGTAGGGGAGTAGGAACTTGTTGTTCACCTTCATTTTCTTGAATTATAGATATTTTTCTTGATCTCAAGTCATATTTCTTATGCAATTTTGCCAGCATAAAATTAGTAAATTTCTTCCAGTATTCATCAATTTCATTTTCATCATAAGTGGCATCTGTTTCAGTATATTCTTCTCCCTCAACACCTAGTTCATCTTCATCTCCTACATACAATGTGGAAATATGATCATCATGATCCTTGGAATGTTCTTCTGGTATTTCATCAGCATCTGCCTTTAAGTAAAGTGGTGCTTGAACCTGATCTTGGTCTTTTATTTCCTTCTGAAAAATCTATAGAGGTTGTCTTCTATATTGGGGATCAAAGTTTTTTTTGGTTGTACTTGCCTTTGAGAATTTTTACTCTCCAACTCCAATTTAATCAATTTTCTAGGATTCCTCTTTGGCCTTTCCCTTATCTTGGGTAGGTTGTGCCTCTAGTGCTTTGCCAGCAACCACCAGATTTGCTTCTATTTCTCAAGAATCAGTTTGAATCTGGTCAAGGGTTGTGGATCTTCTCTCCCTTAATGTAAATCCAAAATCTAATTCAAATGCCCCTGCAAAATTTATTTTTGCACCAGTGGGAGGGCCTTGATCTCCATTGGAAGACTATTGTAAAGTTTATTAAACCTTATAATGAACTCAACAACACTTTCATCAGATTTCCTTTTAATAGAATTGAACTCCGTAAGTGAATACCCATGATCTCGCTTCTCTCCCCATCTCTGGGTGAATTGGTGCTCCATCTCTTCCCATGTAGGAATAGAGTTATTAGCAAGCCCTTTAAACCACTTTCTTGCTTCACCATCTAGGGATTGCACAAAAATTCTTAAAACAACATACAAGTGTTCAAACTTTGAGATTTTCTACAAAATTAAAAAACACTGCTATATGCTTCTCTGCTGTTTTTTCATCTTCCCCTGAGAAATGAGGAAGAATTTTTAGGTTTTCTTGAGGCATTAGATTAAATTGTTGATGCAACTAAATAGGTGCATACCTATTCAACAAGAATGCAGGTGCTACCATGTTTGCACCTGAAATTACTGAACCTTGAGTAACAACATATGTAGAACCTATCTGAGGGGTAAATGGAGTAAAAGGGGGTAATGTAGATATAGGTTCAGGTTGAAGAACTATACCAGATATATTTTTAAATACTGAAAAAAGAAACAGACTCTAAAGACTTTTCTTGGCAGTTGGGTGATTGAAGTAAAGTGGATGTAAAAGGTAATTATTGATCAATAAAATGTGAATGTTTGGATGAAAGATGTGATGAACTGCTGCCAGGTGCAGACATTGTAGGACTTGGTGTAAATGGATTTTTTGGCTTTCCAGCCCTCTTGGAAACTAATCTTTTAGGGTTCGAAAGGGTTTGAGCTTTCTGCTCTGAGAAATCTTGCCTCGTATGAGGCCTTTTGAAGCTAGAGTTGTTATTTTTGTTCAATACAGCCAAATATTTCCTCCTCACTGAAAAACCAAAGGAAAATATCACAAACCCAAGGAAAAATGTTCTTGCTTTCTCTCCCCAGCAACAACACCAATTAATGTTGTCCCTTAAGAAACGAATTTCTTGGCTATGGAGAAATTGTGCTTAAGACATTAAATTTTATTATGCATGTCACTTATTTGTATAATGTATCTTCATGTGAAGGACCTAAAGGACCTAACCTTAAACCCTTAATATTTAGCTGATATGAAAATATCAAAATGCCATGTGATGATCGATATAAATGCTGTGTGAAGAATATCTTGAGAAATTAAAGACAATATGTTGTGTTTGAGAGGAACTATTATATGTAACTTAGAAGAAATATAGAGAAAAGAGCTTTAAATATGGGAGCGCCCTTTTAAGGATTTTTAACTTTATTCACATAAGCAAACAAAGACATGCAGCTTCATTACCATATCTAAAGAGAGGAAGAAACATAATGACACATAACAGAGAAATTATAAAATCATACCCAAAACTTTATGGAAACATCTGACTCTTTCATTAATCATCAGTCTATCAAGTACACAATAGCATAGTCTTCAAGTTCTTCCAAAATTCTAAACTTTCTTCTATAATTTTCCCTCTTTTTATACATCATGAGACAGTTGATAACTACCAAAACTGTCGAACTGCTTAACTACTTTCTAAATGTCTAAAGTAAAAGTCATTTAATAGTATTACATTAGAGGGTAAAAGGCACCTCATTTTTCTCAGGAAATAAGATAACATGAAGTAACAAAAATTAAAGTATGATTGGTGATTTCTGATTGTTGTTTGAATCTGTGGCTTGAGTAGGTGGTCCTTCTGGTGTATTTTTGGTCTGCTCTATTATCCATTCTTTGCATTTTCTCCACAATGGTACATTTGACTTTGGTGCTTCTTCCAGTTTTTCAAGTGTTATTCCGCATGCTGTAATCCTACTATAACTAGGTTTATCTGTAAATAGAGTCTTCACCATCCATAGAAGCTTAAAATATTTGTTAAGGTAATTCACAATAGCAGCTCCCTTCAATACTATTGTATTTTCATGAGTGTTATCAACTTTTCTCTTTGCCTCAACTAGCAAAGTCGCATATGTCTTCCATGGCAACGAGTTTCCTTGTAGATCCGAGCAAGAGGGAAGTCTAACTCTAACTCTTTTATCAAACAAGATGTTAAACTTTGAAACTGCTTCCTTCATCTCATTTATCTTCTTCTCAGTTGTATTTATGTAAATATTTCTGACAATCATCTTGTTAAAATCTATTGCACATAATGTTCTTCCTGGCATGTCATGCTCCTTTAATTCTAAAGTAGATTTAGAATTATTGAAATCTATCATTCTCCTTGCAAACTTTGATATATCTAAATATTTTTGTTTATTTTTCATGACCACACCTTCCATGTCTTGGACAATTGTTTTCTCCTCAGAGATAATAACAAGGAACTCTGAGATGCCCTTGATAATCTCATTGATTTCATCCCATAGGATCTCCCTGTCTTGAATTAAGGAAATGTTTCCCTTCATTTTTTCCTTCAGCCTTTTAATTTCATCTTTAGCCCTTAGAATATCTTCCCTATACTTTTTTTCATTTTCTTTCACCTTTCTTTCTTCTTCTTCACTCAAATTCAATAGCTTACATGATGTTTCCAATTCCCTTTGTGCTTTCTTTACATCATGCTCAGCCATTTTTAGCTCTGTTCCCAACTGTAATACTTGTGATGTTGGATCATTTGTGTTGGCTGGCATTACTATTGTACAGATGTGAGTATCTACCTATTGTTGCAGCTTATCCAAAGATTCTTTAAGTAAAGAAACTTCTTCAGTTTTCTGCATGTTCTTCAAATATGAACCAGTGTACACACCTCACATCTTTACTAAATTGAAGGAATTCTTGAGCCTTAGGAAGAAATGTTGGGGGCAAGGTTCCATTCAAGATGTTATAGGCCACTGGAAGGAATAAAGAAGTGATCTCAAATAAACCACCATCTCCTAGATCTCCCCTTATCAGGTCTGTCCAGAATACCACTCACTACTTCTTTTTATTTATGTCAACAACATTTAGTCTCAAACCTCTAATATGTTCAGCATTTTGGTATAAAAATAAATAACTAATAACTAAAGGAAAATTAAAGGACCTAGTAAGAGGAAAAGTCATGAATTGGGTATTGATAGTATCTACCCATAATGTTGGAATATCTAGTACTACTTATGGTTTCATCATTAGGTAGAAAAAACCTAGCACTACTTTATTAACCTACTTGGAGTATTATTTTCCCAAAATCCTAGAAATTACTTGCAAGACAAGTCTTATATCAACTGCAAAAATGTCTAAAGAGAACAAATTTCCATCTAGAGAGAATTGACCAGATTTAGGAGCTAGGAATGAGGTAACATGAGAAAACTCCGGGGGGGATAGGTTATCATAAAATGAGACCAAAGACTCTTCAATAAAGGTGGTGTAAGCTCTAGATACAGGGTAATTCAAAGTTTGGTTAATTAATTGAGAGGTTACTTGGAAAACACTCTCCCCTGACTGATTCATTACAAAACACTTCTTGGGTTACATTGTTGAGGCTAACCATTGAATGAATTCAGGGAAAAAATGATTCCTTGGGACAAAAGCTACTAAAACACCTAACCTAACCATTGCCATGAATATAGGGGACCTTTTATGGTTCAGAGTGACTTCTTGATATAGTGAAAGGTGCTTAATTGTGCGGAGGGTATCAAAAATATCACATTCAACATCCATCAATGGGGTGTGGATGACTGAGGAAGAACTTACTTGTTTGGCCATGGTGTTTGTAGATGATAGTTGTTGGTGACAATTGCTAGTGACAGTTGCTAGTGACAGTTGCTAACTCAGAATGCTAAACTGGAGATGAGGTTTCTCAGTACTGAAAGCAAGTGACTAATGAAACAGTATTTTTTACTTTTCTTTTATATATATGGTAAGCAAAACAGAGGGAAACCCTGTAATTAATGTAACGAATTAATGGAGTGGTAGATGAGGTGACGGGGTATGGTGGGTGAGGTGGATGGTAATGAATGAGAGTGGCGGATGACGTGGAGGAGATGAGGTGGAGTGAAACGGTGTGGGTAGCCTGTTGCGGGGGTAGGGAGTGTACGAGAGGTTCATCGGGCTTCAACTCTCACAGCAATCACAGGCCGTAGATCTTAGTCAACCATATTGATGTCATGGTCAACTGCGGGGGTTGAGCTTGAGTTATAACTCGTGCTCATTGTTCCTTCGTAGAGCGCTTTGCCCACTTCTTAAGCCATCACTTGATTATATTTCATAAAACCACTCGAGTTTTAGAATATGGGTTGGGCCCACCTTATATTTCTTTGAATTTCACCGGTAGTATAAATTAAATCACTACTTTAGACTTTCAAATTCTCTTTTGATTTTTAAAACATAATATTTGATTTACTTTTTTGTGATAATATTAAAAAATAAAATTCAAATGATGATGAATGGTACAACAGAACTATCCAGTCATAGGTTGCTGATAAGCAACGTATGGGTTAAAAGGCTATTGAGCCTGTTGACCTTGGACATATGGATATTGTACCTATTGTCCCTAAACATATGGGTGGTGAACCTATTTTCCGTGAAAAAGAGGATTTTAGACCTAGAGTCCTTGGGCATAAGGATTATATGCTTGTTTCCCTTGGACATAGGGATTTGGTACCTGCTGCTCTTGACCAAAAGGATTTTGTGCCTGTTGACCTAGGAAATTAGGGTTTTGTACCTGCTTCCCTTAGCCAAAATGATTTTGTACCTATTGACCTAGGAAATTAGGGTTTTGTAATTGTTGCCTTTGGCCAGAAGGATTTTGGACCTGTTGACCTAGGACATTAGGATTTTAGGCCTGTTGCTGCAGGACTTGACCCTGGCCTTACCCTTACAAGGGTTGACCTTGCTGATATGTATACAGGGTTTGATGATGCCTGGGTTGGTTTTGTTGCTATAAGGGTTAGCCTTGCGGCTACAAAATTTGTCCCTGGGGCTGCAGAGGTTGGCCCTACGAGGACATGGGTTGGGAGGTTTTCAAAGCATACTGCATCTACTACTGCATGATTTGTGGCAACTGTTGCAAGGGTTACCATTGCGGTTAATGCAGTTGACCTTGCTGCGAGATCATTTGCCCTTACTGTTGCATGGATAGCCCTTGCTGCAACAAAGGTTGCCCTTGCAGTAACAAATGTTTCCCTTCTTGTTGTAGAGGTTGTCCTTGTTGTTGCAAAGGTACTTGAACAGTGCCCAGAAAATTTCAGAACTAAATCTAGCCATAGCCACCCTAGAAAGTGGATGATCCAGGTTGAATGTACTGCCCATACTGAAGTGTGTAAGGTTGCTTAACCATTCCTTGAGAACCATATGGAACGTAAGGAGTTTGGTATTGAACCTAAGCCTCATAGGGCTACTGATACTGGACATTTCTTGATCCAGCGGGATCAACAGGGTTTTGAATAACGCTAGAAGAAGGCTGGTTTATACCAAGCATGTGAGCCTATGAGCCACTCACATTGGTGGTGCCTGACACCATAGAAACATTCAGGTTCTACCCCCCAGGCGGTGGCACAACTTGGCCACTGACCAAAGGGATGGAGGAACTAACAGAGGCATTCCTCAAGACCGTCGGTTGAACCAGATTGGTAACTAGGATGGATGATAAAACAAGGTTCGGAACGGTGGGTTTCACTGGGACTGAGGTAACGTCCTGCTGGGAGGTCGAGTTCACAATGAACGGACCTGTAGTAGGCATGGCGCCGCATGCAAAAACGGGGTTATGATAAAGTGATGAGGCACTAGGAGTACCTGAAACCAACTGTGCCAAGACACATACTTAGGTGGCACACTGGTGAGAATACTCCCTGTATAGGGGAAACCTTTAGGAGGAAAAGGATGTTCTTCCTCCTCGACGGTGTAGAAACTTCAGACTCCTCTGGAGACGTGACTAGAGCATCGCCTTCGGGTTCATATCCTAGAACAAATGACGATGAATGACTGAAGAAGTATGAGGGGATAGTTCCAAAGGAACACTCAGCTGATTGTACAAACTGTAGGGAAGCTACGGTGATATCACAATAGGGTCAAACAAAGGATTTGAAGGATAGATAACCAGTCCAAGTTGAACATCAATGGTCGACGAACTCTCAAGAGTTTGAACGGGATTGTCTAGAGATTCCAGGCCAAGATCAGTAGATGACCCAGTATCTAAAGTAGGCGGCGGACGAGATGACAAAGGTTGAATGCTCAGAACAATTCCGAGTTCAACACCTTGGTCCTTGAGTGACTCTAGTAATTCAAGAAACAGATCCTCAGGCAATATTTTAGATGGGGGAGAGGAAGAGGAACTAGGTGAACTAGATGGTTCAGCCATGATGACCTTTTCTTAGTTAACAGGAAAAGAGAGAGATAAACTTCAAGGCTTTAAAACGTTATTTAAGGGAAACTCATGATATGGTCTAGAAAACAATAACGGGACGTTATCAAATCGTGGGAAATCAATTATTAAGACACATAAATAGACTGGTGCTCTTTCATTTTGTAAGAGTTGAGAAATAAACAAAGATGACTCTATTGCTTTCGATTGGAAATGAGCTCAAAAGAAAAAGTGCTTGAATGATCTTTTAAGTTTAATGAGTCAAAAAGATCAAATGACTGCTCTGGATGATCTAGGTAAAAAGGATTACTAGGCAACCATGAAGTATAGAATACCTCCCAACGAACCGAGAAGTAGAGGTAGGCAATCTCCCTAAATGTTGTGTTTGATGTAGCACGTTTGCAAGGCGGCCGACTCGACTTCCTATGGATAAAGTATTTCCGCCTAGAGGGGTCTCCCGTTATATACTCGATGGTATGGGGAGCACAAATCCATACTAGCATTGTTTAATGCTGAAGATAATGACAACTTCTAGGTTTAAAGATGTTGAAACATGTCTCTAGCCTAGACCTTCTAGATATGATCGTTAGATTTCAAATGCACCTTAGGTTAATTGAGTTCATTTTAAAGTTTATCTTGAGTTATATCTCAGTTTTCAAGGCTTAGCAATGTGACTTGAAAAACCTTAAATGCAACTAAATGAGACAAGACCCTTTCAATTCGATGAATTTTCTACACTAGTGAGGGTAGAAAAAGCACAATCAAATGCAAACAACCAAGAAACCGAAAGCAACACGATCTTTCACTACATCACTTTTTAAGAAAATAAACTACTGAAAAATGCATTACAATTCCTAATTTCCTGACAAGTACATTTCTAACAGTCCTTTGAAAAGAAAAAGAGTTCTTTTCCTTTTCAAATGCCAATGCAATCCTAGTCTTTAGTGACACTGACTATCATAGCATATTGATGCAACAAACTAGAATTTCATACTTTTTCATGAAACAATGAAATGAATTTTTCGCATACAACACTTCGATGAAAAGTTTTTCGAGACAATTAGCTCTTCAAGAAAATGAAAACATGAAAAGAGAAACTCATTCAAACTAATAAAGCACTGACTTTACCAAAAACAAGACAAGCAATGTAATCCATGCCGAAAAAGGAAAATTTAGACAAGAAAACGAAAACTTTTCAAACTTGTGTAATGGAGGTCAAAGCTGTAAAAGGACCGCAAACGAAATGCGAGTAAGTACACCAAAAACTCAACTTGTTGAATGCACAATCAGCTGAATGGATGACAATCTAGATGCCCTAGTGTCACTAACCACCCAATGACTCAAGAAATCAAGCAGAAATATGACAAACCAACAAGTAAACAAAACCAAATGAAAAGAAGCTTTCTAGTCAAGGAGAAAACGGTCTAAAAGGCTTACGGGGTCGAAATCATGAGAGAAAAACACACTGGCCAAGATTAGGGACAAACCCTAATCTTCACTTACAGGCATTGGCGTGATTTCCTAACTAACAACAAGTGCCAGAGGGAGGCCGGCGTGACTGTTTTTCAGCATATCGCGCTGATCAGCACGACTGTCAGCAGATTAAGCATGTTGAGTGAGGGAGCCAAGAAACAAATAAACAAATAAATAAAACTGGGAACAGATCTACTATTATGAATTTCAAACTCAGACTAGTAAGCAAAGGAAAATAAATAGAACCAAAGGGAAAATATGAAACTAGAAAATTTCACACAAAATCATGAAATCTCAAACAAGACAAACATAAGGATTGGCTCCCCAATATGGTCGCCAAATTATGGTGAAGTAAAATTATGAGTGCGAACACAAACAATTCCTCTAGCCCGATAATGGATCTAGCCACAACTGATACATTCTATGGAATATTTCCTTAGGTTAGAACCAATTAAGAGGGCCTACCTCTTAGTATGCTTATCTTGTTTGATTATGTCCTTGCTTGCTCACTCCAGCTATCTCCCTTTTCCTTCTTCAAACACCTGAAACAAGTAAACAACAGAAAACAACAACCATGATAACAGACAAATTGTAATTCAACCTACTTAAAAATTCAAGAAACATTAAGCCATGAACATGTAAGATGACACATCGTGTAGGAAATCAATCGATAGTTGCATATATATTGAATCAAGAAGAGATTACAACCAATGTCTTGACATTTTCATTCTCCTCCAACAAAACCAGGTTCCCACACACTTATGCTAGCATTCCATGATGGCCTCAACAATAATAGTTTTGAGGCCCTTCCATTTAGGCTTCACACTAAACCAAATTCACACTTCTCCTACACACAACTAGAGAGCCACAAATATGAATAGCTTGCTTTTTACTCCAAAGTCAATTATCACTACCACACCAACACTAGCACTCCAACACTAACACTAGCTTGTGCTTGGGAGAAAGGGAGGTTTATATAGCATGAATGGATGGGAGATGGATCCTCTTCTCATGGGAGAAAGTCTTATCTCTTGAGATAGTTCCATCATTATAGGGGAAAGGAGCCCAAACTGACATCCTCAACCCCATCCGGCAAAACCATTTACTAGACTTCCATTACGGAGCTTTAGAGATGGAAGTTTCGGCTCTTTATTTTAAAAATTTCCATAAGAGGACCGGCATGACTGGAAAAAAGCTCAGTTGCTCCGATCGATGCTAGGGACAGTGTTAACCCCTACATATCAGTGCGAGGGATGCAAGGGCCATTAGCGTTGGTCTTGTAAACTGGGAAAAATAGAAGATTTGTGGGAAATGGTGCAAAAGGGAATTGTTCTTCTCATGAAGAGGGACACAATGGGAGTTTCTTCATGAAGGGAAAGAATGTAGGGTTCACTATAGAGGTCCTCCAGGATCAAGGAACGAGGAGTACAGGGATAGTGACAAAATTCTATGTAACAATAGTCATGTTCTTCTTAATAACATCCTTGCGCTGCTCTATAACTTCCGGAGGAGTGGTTGGCTACATATTAAGTTGAAGCTCGGATATCTGCAGATGTAGCTCAAAACAAACCTTTCCAATCTCCTCCTTTGATTCTTTTACTATGGAAGCTAACTTCTAGATCTTCTCTTTGTAGGTCACTTCTACTGGAATATGGAGGTCAGGAAGCTCACTGTAGGCCTATGTTATTGCTGCTTCTAGCTGCTAACTATGCGCAATGAATTCTTCCCATTCCTTGAGTGCCTATGACTTTTCCTCAAACATCTACTGCTTGTTGGTCTTTACTTCACTGATAACTAGTAATTCTTGTTCTTCCTGAATTCTAAGCTTATCTGATACCCCTTGATGTAGCTCATGTAGTGTTTGAATAGGGAGCATCCTGAAGTTCAAACTCAAATTCTTCAAATGCAATAGGCACGCCCTGTCTTCTGAAGTATCAACGTGTAGTGATCCTTCTGGTAACTGCACTGCGTGGAGATCTGTGGTGATCTCTGCTGCCAAGGCTGACCCACTCACTTGCTTTAGGATTGCTTGTCCAATAATCACTTGAATAACCCCTGTCTAATGGTATTAGTCCTTAATGTGGCTCCAAATAATTTCCATGGTGTTGTGGACCAGATCGTCGATCTCGTCCAGGTCCCCCTTGACGAGGGCCATTGGTGTCTCGCTCACAGTCTTTTTGGACTTCTTCTTCTTGTGAGGTCACGTAAAACTTCACTTCTGCCTCTTTCTAACAATGAAGGGGGAATCCAAGTATGTGCCCCCTTCTTCTTCACCCTCTATCTCTACCTCTATATTTATGTGCTCCATTTCAAATTCATCGAGGTCAATAATGACCTGCAACATGGTGGCAAATTTCTCCTTTAGCGCTTTTGTCTCTTTGGAAGACGCCTTTTCTTTCAGTGCATCTATCTCTTTCATATAAGCCTCTTTCTATTTTGTGACCCTTTTTTTTGTCGTGAACTTTTCTTTTGCCGAAGCCTTTTGTGCTTCCTTCTTCTTATTTATCGTTTTTGTTGTCATAGCTAACTCACCTTCATTGGATTATTGCATGGTGACTGCTGCACTGCCGCTTGTTTGGGTTTCTTTTGCTTCTTTTCTCTGACCGCAAATCTAGTGGGTTTAGGCCTCGATGACCTAGGTGTCATGGTAGGCACAGGTTGGGTCGGATCGGGTTGGGTTGCATTCATTCTTTCCAAGAATATTTCACATTGCCACTCGGGTAAATTGTTGAATCCTTGCTATGAAATCTTCTCTTGAAGTTCTTTCCAATCCCCTCCAGACATACAGCAATGATCTTGGTGCAAACTACAGTGCAAAAGCTCAAGGAAATTTATCAAGAAGAAAAGTGTTCAAATGTGGAGAGGGATGTTGTATTTATAGCCCAATTTGAAGTCAAATCCATCCATTCCCTCCATATTCCTGTCATTGATGCAATTTTGGCGAAATATTTCCAAAGATATGCTCCTTAAATGCTCTCCCCTGCTCCCTTTAATGGAAAAATCACCATCCAATCATCTACAGTGCTTCCAACAGTCACTTTTTGACTAGGCTACATGGGGCCCACCATGCTAGCATATCTCCTTCATCGCAGCTCTCCTCTGTGCCTTCCCTTGATTCATTGCGCAACCCATTCACTTAGCCAAACTATCCTTCTGGCAACGTAGTTTATAGTCCCACACTTCCTTGCAACTGCCTAGAGTACTAAGACTACCCCGCATCCATATAGTAATAGTGCATGGGTGGGATCTCCCTTGTACAAATTTAACTGGCTCCCATTGACCTTTCTTGGAAACATTTCCCTTTTCATTTTGGTGAGCTGAACTACACCTCCATCTGTAATTTCCTTGACAATATATGGCCCCAGCCAATGCATCTAGAAATTTCCTAGAAACTTTGTAAACTTGCTATCATACAGTAGCACTAAATCCCCAATTTTAAAGGTGCGTTGTTTAATGTGGTGATCATGCCACGCCTTTTCATGAGCCTTCTACACCTATTGATGAGAACTAGCCAAGAAGTGATGTTATTCCAACTCAATTATCTACGCAAGGCATTTTTCCATGGTATCCAATCGACCATCTCTGTGATTGCAGCAATCCACAAACTCGGCATGATGTACTCCATCAGCATTAAATATTCTTGTCCATAAACCAATCAAAACGGTGTCTGTCCAGTCAACGTTTTACAGGTAGTTCTCTACACCCACATAATAGCTGGTCTGTGCACATCCCAATCATTCTGATTTGCATTACAAATCTTTGTCAAAGTATTATCTAGGATTTTATTAAAGGCTTCCAATATTCCATTTTCTTGAGGGTGGTATGACGTTCTTTTCTGGTGATACATCTGGAATTCTTCAAGCAAAGCAAAAATGGTTTCATTCAAGAAGTGTGAACCCCTATCACTCATCAAAATTTTAGGGTAGCCAAACCGAGACAAAATGTATTGAAAAATGAACTTTGCAATTATAATTGCGCTACAATCCTTCACAGGTTGTGCCTTAGCCCATCTGGTCAGGTATTTGGTGGATGTGATGATGTATCTTGCTCCTCTATTCTTTCCTAGTGGTTGAATTGGTTCCATGAAGTCTATTGCCCACTTATCGAAGGCCTGTAATGACACTTGCAAGTTCAAAGGAAATTTATACCTTCACGATGACCTCCCCATTCTTTGACAGACATCGCATGCCCTCTAATAATCCTTGGAATCCTTATGCACAGTTGGCCACCATAGCCCAACTCATAGGATCTTCTCACAATTTATCTTCCCACATAATGTCCTCCACAACTCCTCCATGTTCATCAGCGAGGATACTTTGTTTTTCATAATCTAGGACATACCTACGCAGTACTTCATCCGATCCCCTTTTATATAAGTGTCCTATGATAACAGAAAAATTAGATGCCTTGACCACCAATTATTTCTTTTGTTGCATTGTATGCCCTTCAAGAGGTATACTTGTAGACAAGATCTAGATTATGTGTGCAAAGTGTTCATCTGTGACACGCATAACAAAGAGATGTGGATCAGGCAATCCTTCCTCCAAATTTGTAGGCTCGTCACCATTCTTAATCTGCAAGAGGTGATATCGTCTAGGATTTAATCATCTTGGCTTCACAACGACTTCAAATTCATATTCCTAAAAGAGTTTCAACCATCTACAAATTCCCCCCCCCCCCCCCAACCCAGGCTTTTTGACCAGGTGCTTCAAAGCGGAATGGTCTATGTACATTTTGAAGTGCGCACCCAACAAATAGTGTCTAAAATTTTGGAGCACATACACCATTGCAAATCCTTCATGCTCTATAGTTGAATAATTATTTTTTGCCTTTGACAACTTCCTTCTCTCAAATACTAGCATGTGATCAATATCGCCTGCACTTGGTTCAATTAGCACAACTCCTAATTCTATGGAGGATGCATTTACATGTACATGGAATTCCTTCTTCCAGTCGAGGAACACTTGAATAGGCGTTGTAACCATTTTTTCCTTAAATATATCCAAACTCTTTTGGCAATCATCATCCCAGCAAAATGTCACATCCATCTTCAGTAATCTCTCCATGGGCATAGTGATTTGTGCATATGATTTGATGAACTTCCTATAATATTTTGTATGGCCTAATGTTGTGTGCAGTTGTTTGACATCCCTCGGAGGCTCCAAATTGATAATTACTACAATTTTGGTAGGGTATACCATCAATCGTTGCTTACAAACAACATGGCCCAAGCATATCCCATATGGTATGGAGAATATGGACTTCTTCATATCAAGGGATATCTGATACTTTCGACAAGTATCAAGCATGAGGCAAAGATTGGAAACATGCCTCTTTACTAACCCAAACACTATCTAATTGTCAAAGTAAACCTCCAAGAACTTATGAATAAATTCTTTGAAAGTTGCGACTACCACCTTGGAAACGATTGCAAGGGAATTCTTAAGTCCAAAGGGCATAACAGTATACTGAAAACAACCCCATTCTATAGCGAAGGTAGTCTTTGTTAGGTTGTGTTATATTATTTCCATAGATAGTATTCCTAGTTAACCGAGGGATTAGAGGGGGGGCGGAGCCCCCCCTTCATTGTGTCGATTGTGCAGCGATGGGGTCACAGCGCCCCCCCTATCTAGGGGGTTTGAGGGCGGCGAGTAGCCCCCCTCTATGGGGTATGTGATAGCGCCCTAGGGAAAACACTTTTTGGACCCTATATTAGGTTAGGTCAACCTACCAATGGTTTTTTGCATGGTTTTCGCACATGTTTTTGGACACAATGGTTTTTGATCCATGGTATTGGATGCTTTGGCATGTATAAATATGTATTGTAACATTGAAAGGAAAATAATGAAAAATCAAGCTGGTAGTCCTAGTTTTGTGATCCAGAGGAAAATCTTGTGTATATGTGTTTTATGTGTTATGCTCTCGCATTGTTTATTTTATGTTCTTAGAATTCGTATGCAGGTAATTTCTGTACGGGGTTAAAACCTACAATCTTACTCCGATCCTTTGATGCGATTTTGATCTCATGAAACCCGAAGAACCCATTGGTAAACGAATAGGCTTCTTGACCTCCAACATTATCTAATACTTCATCTGTGAATGGCATAGGGAACATATCATGGACATAAGAATTATTCAACTTTCTTAAATCTACACAGATCCAAATTTCGCCCTTCGTCTTATTTTCCTAAACTACAATAGGACTAACCCAGTCTAATTCTTCTGTAGGCTCAGTAATCCTAGCTGCAATCATCTTATCCAATTCTTCACACAATTTTTCCTTGTATGTAGGATTCAACTAGCATGGGCATTGCTTCACTAACTTCACATCTATATTTAAAGTGATCTTCATGACACCTAGATCACCTATTATCCTCTTTTGATCAAAGAAATTTGTGGGAAACAAGTCCTGATACTCCCGAATTAACTCCACAAGTTTGTCCACTATGTCCTCATCCCAGTAATCACCTATATTTGCAAACTTCGACTGCACTTTCGACCCAATGCTCATCTTCTTAGTTTTCAAGAGCTTTGAGATATCAAGAACTTCTGCCTTTGGCCCCACGACTTTGCATTGCCCTTCTGACTTAGGAATATTGATGTTCATACAATCTTCCTCACCTTCCTTTGTGGTCACATCGTATCATTCTAGATCATGGCACAACTACATACTCCAATCTGGTTGTACCCACGTGACAGGTTCCTCAAGCACTCTAAATATTGTAGCTTCGATCTCCTGTAATGCTTCATTGATACACTCAAATATATCCTCAAAAGTGAAAGTTAACAGAAAAATTTCCTTCAGAACACCCCACTCTTACAGTTTCCTGTTGCAGCTCTATTTTTAGATACCAATTCATTGGAATAGTGTCCAAAGTGTGGCAGAATATGTGAACCCATTCTGGCTGTGGTTCTTCTCCCTGTGCTTTCATCCATCAAGCCATATGCTCATGCAAATCATCCTTTCCAGTATAATTCTCTATAATGTGGGTATTGGCATACCCAAGCCACAGCTTCATCATCTGTCGCTATTCCTTCTAGTCTACCATGTTTTTCTTATGTGTGACCCACCATCTAGCAGGCATAGACCTCAATGCGATGTCTAATGCCTAGAATCGATGTTCCTTCGGTACATCCCTTTCAAATTTATCCAAAAATAAATTTACATCTTATAAACCATCATAATATGGTAAGTTGCGTATCTCAGTGGATATACATCGGAGTGACTTCGTGATCCTATTGCATCATAGCGTCAATACCGCATGTAGTCTATTGTGTCAGTGCTCAAGCTCCTCATCTAAATCTGAATTGTAGGAGTTGTCCTTCTCCCAAGTAATTCACCCATCTACTGTGGGGTTGATCTAATCCTCATCCTGTGTAGAAAGCTTATATCTTTTCTCAATATTGTCCTCCTCATAATAATATCAGACTCGTTTAGTATATCGCACACCCTCGGTTGGATATAATGGAACAATAACCCTCAGTTCCTTCTTCTCAAATGTCATGTTGCGCTTCTTTAGGTTGGTGACCGCGTTCATATCAAATGCCCAATCAATTCCAAGAAGCGCCATCTATGGATTACTATTGTCCACTATTTCAATTACTTCAAAATCAGCTATGGTGTGTGCCCTTCAATATCCACAGTTACTCCATGTAAGTGCCCCATAGGAATAATATTTTGCTGATTTTCCATTTGCAGCTAGATTGGGGACCACTGTAGTGATGGTTTTCCCATTATTTCCCAGGTTTGATTCAAAATTTTTTTTGCATCAAATCCCAAATCAAGGATCACCTGGTCCATTTCCAATTCCCCGATCTGTGCAATAAATCTCATCTCCTGACCTGTCCTTTTCTTACCCTTGTCCACCTTATGCACGATGCGTTATTCAGGCAGGGGCTTACCCTTGCCAGTGCAGTTATCTATCAACTCCTGCAGCCCCTCTACTTCTTTTTGGTCCCTTAGGAGCTTCATGTGGGTCTGTAAGAAAGATGTTAGCAGTGATGGATTTGTGTCTTGTGTAGTACTGACTTCTTCAGACTTCTTCGTGCCTGTAATCTGGGCCTTTGATGTAGAATCTCCTATGTCTACAAAGCTCCTCTTTGCCTCCATAAAAGTTTCCTTCTCTTTATTCAAATCAAATCCAGCCTCCTTGTCAGCAGCCTTGCATACCCATACATTTTCCTTTGGTTGTTTCCCTTTATCCTCCCCAGTAGTTATACTGCTTCTCGTGAAAATATTAACACTAGGTCCATCTTTGCGCAGTTCTGAACTCATCATCTTGATGTTTTAGGTACCCTGTTGGGTTTATGTTTACTTTTCTTGCATTTTTGCGATGAGAATGAGACAACATTCTATGACATGATCAAACTGTCGGTAGTACTAGCACAAGGGGTGCGTTGGATTCTGAGAATCCCACACAAAGTGACCTAATTCTCCACAATTGCAGCAAATGATTTGTCCTTGACCTCTTCTAGCTCCTCCCCCTCGTCCTCTTCCTCATCACTGGAATTCGCTACACACTGCAATTTCACCTTGATCTTGTTGAGGACATGCCTCTGTCTGTACTCTATATGTTGGTGTTATGTCCACCATTAATTCATAACTTTGACAATTGTGCTCATCATGACCTACAGACTTATAGAAATTGCAAAACAGTTGTTGTGGAGTCTGTACAAACTTTTGCAGCAAATGACAGTTGTCCGTCATATGTATTCCTACAATCTTACAGGTAGCACACCATGGTACTACACCTGTACTCGTCCCAACGGTATTGTCTGGCTTCAGGGGGATAGGACCTCCCCCAACTAGATAATTTTGATATACCGGGAAATGATCCTTGTCGTGACCATGGCCTTTGCATTTTAAACACCATACTTCCATGGCGGTCTCACTCTGGACTTCCTTTCCCCTTTTGAGGCTCTGCAAATCCATATTCAGGCTAGCCAACTACGAATGAATGTGTTGCACTCCCAGGTTCGTATCTTGAATAGGTGAGGCCTCCAACTTCATAGCAATCTCTAGTGCCTCAGTCTATGTTCCAATCTTCTGTTGTGACAATGGTAATCTGAAGTGCGGTAACAATGAAGTCATATACCAATCCTTTATTTTCATCCATGATCTGCAGATTAGCCTATTGTAGCAAACATTTCAACCTTTGATCAAAATCCCATGTAGACTCATTTGCCTGCTGCTAAATTTCTTTAACCTCAGTTATACACTGAGCTTGAGACTTAAGATTCTTGAATTCATTATTTAGCACATCCTTCTTATATTTCAATATTGTAGTTGGATGAGTTGAACTATACTTAATATATCAGTGCAACTCCCTATCCTGTAATGTTGTGACCAGCTGCGCTTTCTTTAGGTCATCATCCATTATCTGTTGTGACTTCCACACAAAATCTGCTATGAAATAGGAATGTTCAAGATATTCTATCCCCAGATCCTTGAAATTGATCCAAGTGGATATTGGTGGCCACCTACCTATTCCACTTGGACCCTGGCTATTGTTTCTTTTAGTTTTTTAGTTTCCTTATTTGCAGCACAATTTACTATTTTTGGCAGTTCTTCGGGTCCTGAATTTCCGAAGCCATTTTGAGACCCTAAACAATGTTTTTTGGGAATGTCAGGAGCAACATGGATTGTAAATTGATGTTTCTCTCTCAAAATTTGTAGTCCTCAGATAGATATTTCTAACAAGGTGTTGTGCATGTCAAACGGAGATTGTATGCCAAAGTTACGACCCCAGGAAGTTGATGTACCAATTTACCCAAACGGGGCCCATAGTTTGGCGCTTCATCTCCTAGGGTTAGGTTTTTGGATGTTTAAGGTTTTCCACTATTTCTCAACAATAAATAGGCCTTTGAGCCTCATTGTAACACAATTCAGAGGCATGTAGCCACGACATATCTTCTTAGAGATAAGCTACCATCGCCCGAGTTAGTCTTATTTCCATTCTGTTTGTAAGCAAATTTCAGTATTTGATGTTAATCAAGTGAAGTGGTATTTCTACTCCATCTTTTTATTTATGGTTATATCTGTAATTTGTTGTGTTCCTGTTTAAATCCGGATTAGTGGTATCAAAGCGGTCTACTCTTTCTCTATTTTTCTTTGCATGTCCCCGACGAGGTAAGAATATAAGGAGGTAGGGCTTGAACTGGTCGAACCTTTGCAAGACCATCCTCGCAAAACCCCGATGACCTCCCATGGTAGATGAAAAGAAGGATGAGGGGGTAGGAGATCCTATTAAAATCTTGCTTGAAGAAGCCCTCAAGCGACAAAGGAATGCAACAAATTATAGATATAACCATAAATACAAAGATGCAGTAGAAATAACACTTCACTTGATTAATATCGAACACTGAAATATGCTTACAAACAAAATGGAAATAAGACTAGCTCAGGCGATGGTAGCTTATCTCTAAGAAGAGATGTGGTAGCTACATGCCTCTTAACTGTGTTACAATGAGGCTCAAAGGCCTATTTATTGTTGAGAAACAATAGAAAACCCTAAACATCCAAAAACCTAACCCTAGGAGATGAAGTGCCAAACTATGGGCCCCATTTGGGTAAATTGGTACATCAACATCCCGGGGTCGTAAATTTGGCTTACAATCTTCATTTGACGCGCACAACACATTGTTAGAAATATCTATCCGAGGACTACAACTTTTGAGTGAGAAACATTAGTTGATGACACATGTTTCTCCGAGTTTTCCCAAAAAACACCATTTAGGGCCTCAAAATGGCTCCGGAAGTTCACGAACCAAAAAACTGCCAAAAATAGTAAATTGTGCTACAAATAAGGAAACTAAAAAATTGAAAGAAACAATAGTGGGGGTCCAAGTGGAATAGGCGGGTGGCCACCAATATCCACTTGGATCATTCCTCCCCCCTTAGGAAGCAATGATCCCCATTGCGTTGAGTTCCTCCATGAGATGAGGAAACTTCTATTGAACTTGGTCCCCAGTGAGCCACTTGCCCTGGTGAAGGAGTTGGCTTGCTTTGAAAACTCAATATAGTTGGATCCTTTGCTATCAGGTGTTCTTGATCTATGTGTCCATGATCCGATCAGTCGTGGCTTGTTCCATGCAATCTGGATTTATCTCTGTAGTGTGAGCTATTCTGCAATGTTTGATGTGTCTAGCAATGGTGGGAAGTATGGTCGAAGGTGGTCCACATTGAACACTGGGTCTAGGCCAAGGAATGGGGGAATTCTGAGCTCAAATGCATTATCTCCCATAGCCTTGGTAATGGTGTAAGGACCATATCGAAGTGGTATGAATTTCTGATAGGTTCCGATAAGGCATTCCTTTTACAAATGAAACCAAAATTTGTCACCCAGCTGAAACTGGTGTGGCACCCGATGTTGATCATGTCGCTAATTGTACTTGGCATTTAATTTCTCTAGAATGTCATGGACCTACTAGTGGATATGTTGGATGTGCTCAATGAAGTTGTTGTCCTTATCGGTTTCGAACTAGAGATGAGCCGAATTTGCTTGAGCAGCTGCAAATGGCATGGCCACATCAATGGGACATAGCGGCTAGAATCCCAAGCCAACCTGAAAAGTGTTGTGGCCAGTCAAGCTTTGGAGAGCTCGGTTATAGCTATGTTGGACATAGGGGAGGCTTTCATCCCATGTACATGGATGCTTTGAGATGTACATGTGCAGGATGTGTAAAATCATCCTGTTGACGACCTTTGTCTGGCCATCAGTTTGGGGATGGAAAGCTGTGGACTTAGTGAGCTTGGTGTCCAGCATCGACTAGAGATTGGATCGAAATGTACTGAGGAACATGCTATCCTGATCTGAGATGATGGACTGTGGGATCCCAAAGTGTACCCACACTCATTCAAAGAAGATTTTAGTAGTGGCTTCTACTATGATGTTCTTCTTGCAGGTCGCCATAATGGCCATCTTCAAGAATCTATCGACGACCACAAAAGCTAGTCACTGCCATGCTTAGAGAAGGAAGGCTTAACATGTAATCCATGGAGATGGACTCCCAAGGTCGACTAGGGGTAGGTAGCGAAGTATAGAGGCCTTTCTTCTTGATAGTTAGTTTAGCAATGGCGTAAGTAGTGCGGGATCTAATGTACTTCCCGACATCCTATCGAAGATTCGGCCAATAGAAATACTTCTGCAGTACTGCCACCATTTTCTCGACCCTGAAATGCCCAGCGGCTTGATTATAGTGCGATTACAAAATAATATTGGAATTCTCACTTGAAGGAACACAAAGGTGTTCCAAGTGGCATAACAGGGCATCTTGGAGGTGAAAATCTGGAATTTGCTGACCATCCAAGAGAATCTGGTATGCATGGCCAAATTCTAGGTCGATTTTGTAGAGAAGTGACCAATTAGAAGTGTCGTGCCCATAAGAGTTAAGCACGATGGTTAACA
The DNA here is from genome assembly GCA_031772625.1 of Pinus tabuliformis. Lineage (NCBI taxonomy): Eukaryota > Viridiplantae > Streptophyta > Pinopsida > Pinales > Pinaceae > Pinus > Pinus tabuliformis. Next base: position 1,203,406,413 of record CM062816.1, read on the forward strand.
CCATGATCGGTGGCCAGATAAGGCAATTTTCAAAATTATTGGTGATGCCCTTATTATACTTGATATTCAAATGGAATTGTTGCAGGTATGTGGACAACTTCTGATGGCGATCATTCTGCAACTTCCCTTGTGTCTGTATGAACTAGAGGGGCTGGTGGTTTATGTGGATGACCGTTTCCTTCCCTAAAATGTAATGCTTCCATTGTTGGAAGGCTTGCATAATGGAATACATCTCTTTGTCATAAGTGGGATACTTTCTGACTGTGTCTAAAAGTGTCTCACTATGATATGCCACTTGATGCCCCTGTTGAGTAAGGACTGCCCCAATAGCATAGTCAAAGTCATCTATCTTGATCTCAAATGGTTGTTGCAAGTCTGGTAATGTGAACAGTGGTGCAGAGCAAAGGCGATGTTTCAACTCTATGAATGCCTTCTGTTGATATTCAGACCAAAAGAATTTTTCTTTCGCTCCTCCCTTGGTGACTTGACTAAGGGGCCAAGTGATATGAGAGAATCCCAACACGAACCTGCGATAGAAATTAGCAAGACCTAGAAAGCTGCGGAGCTCTGTCAAAGTAGTTGGAGATGGCCAATCCCGAATGAATTGAATCTTAGCTAAATCCACATGCACCCCCCATTTATCAATAATTTATCCCAGATACTGAACTTGGGTCATGCTAAAAGTGCATTTCTCCAAATTGCCACATAGCTTGTGTTGTTGTAGTGTTTGGAGAACCTGCCGAATGTGGTGGAGGTGCTCTTCCCAGCTCTGGCTGAAGATCAGGATGTCATCCAAGTATACAATTACAAATGAGTTGGTGAATGGCCACAAGATGTCAGCCATCAAGCTCATGAAGGTTGCAAGAGCATTCGTCAACTTGAAAAGCATAACCAACCATTCGAAAAGGCCCTCCTTGGCTTTGAAAGCAGTCTTCCACACGTCAGAGGGCTCGATTGCTACCTAGTGATATCCTGACTTCAAGTTGATCTTGTTGAAATACTTTCCCCACTTTAGTTGGCCCAGAAGGTCATCAATCCATGGGATTAGGTACCTATTCTGGACATTGATCTTGTTCAGCGCCTGATAGTCAATACAGAGTCTCCAAGTCCCATTCTTCTTTTATACCAACACGATCGGGCTCCCACAGGGTGATGAACTCAGTCGGATGTGACCTTTATGCAAGAAATCCTAAATTTACCCCTTTATTTTTTCGTTCTCCAAAATGGAGTGTTGATATATTCATCCATTGGGCAGTGGCGCACCTAGGGTCAGATTGATGGAGTGCTTGACCTGACAGTGTAGAGATACCCCTGTGGGGGAGGTGAAGATGTCCTCGTACTCCTCCACGACCTTGTCCAACTGTTGTTGTCATGTGGAGGGGACCTGTATGGATGTCTTGGTCACCGTCTTCTTCTTTCCCTGAGGGTGTATCATCAGGAAAATAAATTTCCCGGTTTTGGAAATGAGCTTACTACATTGCTTTACAGTAACCAAAGAGATGGCGGTAGGTGGTGCTACCTCCGATATCCTGTAAAACTTATTTCCTAAAGTAACAATAACAGCACGATGCCTTGACTCATACACAACATATCACTTCCATAAGTATGGTTGGCCTAATAATACATCACAAACATCAAGGGGAGCAACATCACATAATACCTCATCCATGAAGGGCTTGATGTTGTATGGAAGGTGGAACTTTTGGCTCACGCGAAGATCCCGTCCTTAGTGAAGCCACCCGATGGTGTACGATTATGGATGTGTTTTGGTCAGTAAGCCCAGCTGCTTCATGACCTCTACCGAAATGAGGTTCTTTTGGCTCCCGTTGTTGAAAATGAACTGTTGTGGGAACCCTTTACCCACATCTGGGAGTAGAAGAGGCGATCCTCCTCCTCTCAATCTTCGGGTTCCTCCTTCTGGATCTTCATGGTGGAAATGATGGTTTTGGGCTCCGCATCGATAATATTCTTCCCTTTATCATTCCCCTTGTCGGGTTCTGACTCAGATTTGGAACATGCATCTGGTTCTAAAGCCTTTAGCTCAGCCACCAGTGATTGCTTGGCCTGAACTACTGAGTTAAATCCAGGTTGCATGAAACAAGCCACAATTGATCAAATCACGGACACGTAGATCAAGAACACCCAATAGCAAAGGATCCAACTATATCGATTTTTCAAAGCAAGCCAACTCCTTCACCAGGGAAAGTGGTTCACCAGGGACCAAGTTCAGTAGAAGTTTCCTCATCTCATGGAGGAACTCAACGCAATGGGGACCATTGCTTCCTAAGGGGGGGGAATGATCTAGGTGGATATTGGTGGCCACCCGCCTATTCCACTTGGACCCCCACTATTGTTTCTTTCAATTTTTCAGTTTCCTTATTTGTAGCACAATTTACTATTTTTGGTAGTTTTTTGGGTCCTAAATTTCCGGAGCCATTTTGAGGCCCTAAACAATGTTTTTTGGGAAAACTAGGAGCAACATGGGTCGTGCATTGATGTTTCTCACTCTAACATTGTAGTGCTTGGATATATCTTTCTAATGAGGTGTTGTGCACATCAAACAAAGATCGTATGCCAAAATTATGACCCCGAGAAGTTGATGTACCAATTTACCCAAATGGGGCCCATAGTTTACCGCTTCATCTCCTAGGGTTAGGTTTTTGGATGTTTAGGGTTTTCCATTGTTTCTCAACAATAAATAGGCCTTTGAGCCTCATTGTAACACAGTTCAGAGGCATGTATCTGCCACATCTCTTCTCAAAGATAAGCTACCATCGCCCGAGCTAATCTTATTTCCATTCTGTTTGTAAGCATATTTCAGTATTTGACATTAATTAAGTGAAGTGTTATTTCTATTGCATCTATGTATTGATGGTTATATCTGTAATTTGTTGCATTCCTATTTAAATCTGGATCATGAATATGGGCATCTTCAAAACATTTTCCATACTGAATAGTGGAGGTGGAGGTGGGCGTGTAGCTGTAGATGTGTGAGGTGGAGGTGAAGGTGGAGTTGGAGTGGATGGATGTGGTATTCCTGCAATACCCCAATTTACCACCTACAATGCACCTTGAGGCATCTTCGGACTACCATTGTTATGAAACCAGCTCAAGAAAAGATAAATCCACACCTTAGAATTTAGCCTCTTTGAGGGGGCAACCTCCTTTACATTACATAAATGAACAATTCTTCGATGATACAAATGAAAATACCTCCTTTCTATATATAGGAGTCTAAGGGGTCATAACATAATCGGAGCCGACATAACAATAATAATGTAAGGGCACAATAATAACAATAGTGGGCTTCTATGGGGCACAAGAGTAACAATATGGGCACTACATGGATACATCAATATAATAAGTGGGTTGTACTAATAACAATAAGGGGTTACACTAGTAGTATAGGGGCCTAACATGCCCCTCTCCTTCAAAAAGCGTTGTCCTCAACGCTTGAGTAGCTCTTGATGCTTCTGTATAAAATTCTTGTTCTCCCATGTGGAATCTTCAGCAGGTAATTTCATCCACTTGATGAGATACTCTGAAATTGGTCGATTTTGTAGCTATCAGGTTCTTGTTTCTATAACTACTCCAGGTTCCAATATGATTTTTCCTTCCTCTTCAATTTCTGGCAATATTGTTTGAATTGGGGTCTTTTGCAACTTTTGAATAAGTGGCCATACTTCTTTTTCCTTCTTCCATTCATCCCTTGCTTCGTTTATCCATCTGGTTTGATAATAGAAATAGCATAAAACAATGCTTCCACATCCTCATACTTGAAGAGTCTTCCCATTCGGTAAGGTCAGCATTTTTTAAGTGCATGTAGTATTACCAACATTTCCTTCTCATAAATAGCTTACTTTAGATGTAGCAGTAAAAATACCCAATCACCTACATCAAAACATTTTTCACTATGATGTTGATCTACCTGTTGTTTCATTTGATTTTGCACCGAAGTGGCATTATCCTTTAAACGTTGGAGAACTTGCTGTTGATGCTTGATGTGATCTTTCACTACTTGAACTTTTTTCTTCTTGATATGTCCTTCTATCTTTAGAGTTTGAGGAGTAGTAATTTCTTCCAATCCTTTACAAGATATGGTCGAATTCATTTCTTAACGCTCGATGTGATCTTTCACTTCTTGAACTTTTTTCTTCTTGATATGTCCTTCTATATTGATAGTTTGAGGAGTGGTAATTCCGACCAATGAATTACAAGATATGGTTGGATTCATTTCTTCTTTCTTGATGTGATCTTTCACTTCTTGCACCTTTTTCTTCTTGATATGTCCTTCTATCTTGAGAGTTTGAGGAGTGGTTATTTTTGCCAATAGTTTACAAGATATGGTCTGATTCATTTCTTCTTTCTCTAGGGTTGGGTCCTAGCATATATCCTCTTCTTTTGATGTTTCTTGATCCTTTTCTTCCTCCTCTTCATACTCTATGTAAAATAATTTCTTCTCAACACACTTATGACCTTCAGTGCATTTGCTATCACAATTGTAACAAAGCCCTTTTTCTCTTTTTTGTTCCAATTATTGTGGTGTAACCCTTGTAGGTTTTGAAAGGCTAGGAGAAGCAACACTTCCATCTTTATAGTTGTGAGGAGTAGACTTCCTTATTGCCATAATTTTACTTTTCAATATGTCACAAAGCCCTTTTACTCTTCCAATTGTTGTGGTGTTGCTCTAAAGAAGGTGTTGCTCTTTGTATCCTAATAATGTGCTATCATTTCCTCCGTGAGAATTGATCATGTAACAAGTTGTTTACGAGAACAAAGCCCTTTATACTATAAAAATTGATCCGGTTCTAAATATGAAGATGCAATACATACCTTTTGTAACAGTGGTACACCATGTAGATCAAAATATTGCTCCATCTGAAGTATCCAATTTACTAGATCCTTGCCATCAAACTTCCTCATCTTGCTTTTTCTTGATTTTAGGACCTCGATCTTGAAATTACTGTAACTCTGTACTTTCGAATAGTTATGTTCTGAAATTGCTACCTGTAGTAGCCCTCTTTGTCCTCTTTCCAATGCCACCAGTCTGATCCAAATTGGATTCTCCAAGAAAGAGTTATGCACAATCTCCCAAGATGATCGGATTATAGACTTTTGCAGAATAGTGAAATTGTATGAAGTGCCACATGTCAATTTTTTTGACCTTTGGCTCTGAAAACGATATACAAGAAACTAAAGTCCATCCTCTTTTTGTAACTTTTTACGAAATTTCAATCCGATGCTCAGAGAGAAAGTTATGACGATTTTCCCTAGGTCACCTGTTTGGAATGTAATTTAGGAGTCTGCAAAAATACCAACTTCCTCATATCATATCTCCGCAAATATAGCGCAAAAAGCTCTGAAATTCGGATCCGAGATTTAGCGTGATTTCTTCTCAAATTGGTTTTTTTTGCAACTTCTGAAACATCGCAGAAATTTTTTTATAGTGACAATTCCACGATGACCTGTTTGGAGCACCGAAACCCTAGAATCCAAAGCTCTGATACCAAATGTTATGAAACCAGCTCAAGAAAAGATAGAAAAGATAAATCCACGCCTTAGAATTCAACCTCTTCGAGGGGGAAACCTCCTTTACATTACATAAATGAAAAATTCTTCACTGATACAAATGAAAATACCTCCTTTCTATATATAGGAGTCTAAGGGGTCATAACATAATTAGAGCCAACATAACAATAATAATGTAAGGGCACAATAATAAAAATAGTGGGCTTCTATGGGGCACAAGAGTAACAATATGGGCACTACATGGATACATCAATATAATAAGTGGGTTGTACTAATAACAATAAGGGGTTACACTAGTAGTATAGGGGCCTAACAACCACTTTCTTCATCACTATCAAATGCTCTCAACAAAGGACTATATTCAACACTTGAATCTAGTTCTCTTCTGAATGGATTTCCACTTCGCGTTGTTCCCGTTAAGTCTCGTCTAAACATCAATTCAATGGCATAGACCATTTCTTACACAATATCATTTTAATATAAGTTTTTAGGGACTTCATATACTTATCTCTTTCTCCTTTAGAAAACCACCATTCAGCTTCATTATAACTAACAGATGTGTCAATCGTGAACTCGGTAATGAATCCTCCCAAAATGTTATAAATCCAATAGTCAACAGTCCTCATGATCTTGTTCTCTAAAACTTCCAAGTGCCTTACTAGTTCTAGATTCCACACAATAGGGTTATCCAAATTCCACATACATTGACCATTCTCCAATTTAGTCAACCATTTGTTTAACTCACACGGAAAAGAGAAAAAGAAAATTTTGCATTCTTCTATATATAGGTATCTATTCAATGACTCTTCCTTCGATAGGTGCAGATTTCTGTTTTCCTGGGCTACAAACTCGTGCAAATTCCGATCCATCCACTTCTCGATCTCTTTCTTAGTTGGTATCCACTTATGCCACATCACATATTCCTCAGATAGATCCAAATCCTGGAAACAAAACCATTTGTTGGCTTGAGGGGGCTTGGACCCAGGTTCACAGTTAGTTGTGCTCACCAACAAAACCCTACACTACCAGCCCTTTTGGCAACAACTCACATAGCGTAGGCAACAATCTCACCTGAGATAGTATTGGGGGATGCTAGAGCTAGCTGTTTGCATCCAAAGGACTATGTGATGTGTGTTTGTTACTCCTAGGGCTTTATTCCAACCTTCGCTGATCCGAATTGGATCCTAAACACTCTCTAAGTTTTTATAAAATCGTTCAAATTATGCCAAACAGACTCAAGTCTTAGAAAGATCAAGCTATCAGAAGGAATCCTCATGACAGTTGCAATTGTGATCAGCGTGGAGCAACGAGGACCCTTAGTCGAGCACACAGACCATTGGCCCATGGTAATGCACGCTGGCACAAATTGGCAAAAGTAGAGGCTAATTCAAGAAACCAGGGTGGTTTCTGATACGTGATTAGCACTAAAACACTAATCACGTATCGCAAGGCGTCCCCATCAGTAAAGGAAAGCCCCGAAGTATCGGGACCCGAAATGGCTATGAAATGTGGAAAAGTAATATATTCAGTTCCATGGATTCCACAAAACCAGTTAGATATCGGAAGGCCTCAAGGCAGTAAGCAGTTTAGAACAAGTCCCGCCTGATGCCACACATTAAGTGACACGTGTCCAGCGGAAGAGAGAGAAAAGCACTCACATCAAATGGGTAAATGTCATGCTACTTACCCACCCGATATGAATGACAACCGTAGGATCTAGGGGGCCTAGATCAATGGTAGAGGCGCGTCCCGATAAATGACCAAATTTGAGAAGGATGTAAAGCAAGATTACATGGGATTTGAAGTCCGACGTGGATGATGAGTTGGCAGAAGATTTGTGTTTCATAGGCATCTTGGAGCAAATGCAAATAATGGTCGTTCAAATGTGTCCAATGAACCTGACACATTCACCTGTTGCGGAATAGGTGGCCACCTCCTTGTGATGTGTTACACAGTGATGATGACGTAAAACAAGGGAGTCCGAACGGACAGAAGAAGGAAAACCAAAATGTTGGGAAGCAGAAATGAACCGACAGAAAGCAGATTGGCTTTAAAGCCATGAAATAATAGAAGCAGAGGATAGACACACACACAAAGAGGAGTTAGTTAGACGCAAAATCTAAGAGAAGAAAACAGAGAGAAGAAGTCGAGCTGACCTAAGGGCGGCATCGAGCCAGATATAGCCAGAGAGAGTCAAAGAGTCTGTGCACTCGAGAGAAAGCTTGAGAGGTTCGAGCGAGCTCCTCGACATAGGCTTGTCATGTATGAGTTTCAGATTGGGCTCATACTACTGTGACCAGTAGAAGTCAAGTACCAGTAAGGAGAGTCTGTGTACTCAAATCCTACTAATTCATATCTATTGAGTGAGACTCAAATTGAGCTCATTGTTGTAAAGAAACTCTGCTTTGAAAACATAATAGAGAGGCCACCACTAAAAGTTGGACTAGGAGATGCATCCCAGGAGTATTGGGTGAACTCCTTATTAAACTTGTTGTGTTTACATGTTTTCCTATTATGTTTTCTCTAACTGCCTCAGTGTCTATGTATTTAGAAATCTTATCGATCCATTGTATAAAGTAACATAGGCACATCCATGCACATGAGTCTATAATACCTTTAATTCTTTGTCCTAGATAAATTCCATATCAAGTGGTATCAGAGCTCTAGGTTACTAAGGTTAGACAAGTTTGTGCTGGATTTTGTTGTTGAATGCTAACTAGATCAAAGCTTAAATTAGGAGAAGGAGAGTTGGTTGGAACTACCCCTGAAATTGGAAGAGTCTATCCTAAGAGGAAAATGTCAAAAGAAAATCCCTTGGAATCAGACCCTCAGTTTATGGATAGTTTCATGACCATGAGAGCCATGGTAGAAGAAATGTATAGAGAATTTAAGAAAGGTAGAGAGGAAGATGCAACAAACTCCAAAAGAGATAAAGGAGCAGAAGAATCCATCCTCCATGACCACTCTAAAGGCAAGGGGAAAGAAGAAAAACTTCCCACACCTCCTAGTAGCCCTGAAAACAAAAAGAAAACATCTTTGATTAAATTAGATGTTAAGTTTGATTTACCGATATATGATGGAGAGTTGAATGCAGAGAAGCTTGATAATTGGATTAGACAAATTGATGTCTATTGCAGATTGCAGAGCATCGATTCAGACAAGAGTAAGATTCAGTTGGCCAGCCTACGCCTTGGAGGCATTGCCTTGGTATGTTGGGAAGGCATAAAACAAGCTGACATGAAGAAACATGGTAAAGTTCTTTTTGTTTGGAGTGAATTTGTTTCTGCAATTAAAAAGAAATTCTATCCACTAGCCTATATGAAACAAGCGATGATGAGCTGGAAAACCCTTCGACAATTGAAAGGGCAAAGTGTACAAAATTACACTCAAGAATTTAGAAAAGGAACTTTAATTCTATGAATTTCTTTAGACCCGCCTAAAACTTTGCTGAAGTATATAGGTGGTCTACACAGCTACTTAAGACACACAATTATCATGTTTAATTCCACTAGCATAGATGAGGTATCTGTTCAAGCTAGACATCTAGAGGCTAGAGGAAAGAATGTGAACCCAAAAGTTGGGGGATCATCAAAACCCACTACAAGCAAGAATAAGGAGAAAATAAAATAGAAATGGAAAGAGAGGAAGACAAATACTGTACAAAATACAAAATCTTCATGCACTCACTGTAAAAAGTATGGGCATGATGATGAACACTGTTGGATTCTCCATCTAGAGCTGAAACCCAAGAAGTACGAGGGCAAGAAGAAGAAGACTTCTGCAGCTATTCAAAAGGATTTGGGGTTAGAATCAAGAGATGAAACAACAATCGTAGCCACATGTATAAAAGGTAAAAATTATGAAGCATATACTAGTAATTCTACACAATTTACTGATAATGAAGAAAATGAGAGGAAAAGACATGAGATTTTTCATATTAGAGTTGTTTCCAAGCATCAAAATATTGACACTTTGTTTGATAGTGGCTCACAAGTAAATTTAATTTCTGAAGCAATTGTAAAGAAGTTGGGATTACTAACCACACCTCACAAAAATCCATATCCATTAGGTTGGTTATGTGATAAAGCATAGCTACAAGTGACTAGACAATGTAAACTTAGGTTTTCTTTTGGGTCAGCATTTGTAGATGAGGTTGAGTTAGATATAGTTCCTTTGGATATATGTGGAATTGTTTTAGGAAGTCCTTACTTGTATGATAGAAAAGCTATTTTCTATAGAGCTGAGAACAAGTATCAACTCGTTAAAGATGGAATCGAATATATTGTAAGAGCTCATAAACTCAAGAATAATTATACTCTCATAAACTCAGGGCAGATGAAAAGAATTGTAAATTCATGCAAACAATTTTTATTGATGGTTGTAAAGGAAAAGAAACCTGATAAAACCAATGTATTTGAGGGCTGTGATGCTAAACAACAAGCTGATTTAGAAAAAGTTGTTTCAGAATATGATATACTTGTTGGCATTATGACACAGGTTGGTGCTATGACACAGGTATTGTCCTTGATGGCAACTCACTCAAATGACAGATCACAGTTCAGGTCCTCAGAATGAAGGAAAAAGAGATATGCACAGGTTCCTCTTAACCAAGTCGTGTATACATGCGGGATAGTCGATCAAAAGGCGTGTATACGTATGCATGCACTTTCATGCAAGGAAAAGCGCGTACATGTGGGAAAACTTATTTTTTGGTCCATGGTATTTAGTCCTTGGTATTTGAACCTATGGTTTTGGACCATGGTATCTTGTCCGAAGTGTTGAACCCAGGTATTGGGTCCATGGTATTGATTATCTATGGTTTTGGACCATGGTATTGAGTAAGGCCTAAGACTATAAAAGGGGAAGAAGATCATTTGGCAAAGGAATTCACTCAAGAATTGAATATCTTATGAAGAGCAAGATCTAGAATACTGGTCATTAGGTTATGGTGCATAGCTGGATCTGAACGAAGGAGGAACCTAAGCACTAGAAGAAGGATAAGTTCTATTGATGGGTCAAGATCTTAAGGCTTGAATAGTAGTATGTTTGTGTGATTTTGATTTGTTATATTTGGCGCATGACTTGATCTATAAATATGATGATCTAGGTATAACTAATGTCTGAATAATTGAAAAAGGGTAAATTATCTCTTATAGATATGTACGCAGGTTCGGCATAGCAGAGGCGTGTATACACGCCGGTTTAGTAAGTCAAAACAACGTATATGCTGGTTGGCCTTAATACATAAGCGTATGCATGTAGGTTCTACACATTGAATAGCGTATGTCTCATGAAATATGTTTTAGCCACTTCTGTTTATCGCTGCAGTGTTCTGGGTTCAGGATTGGTTTCTGGTTACTGTTAATGTATTCTGGTTACAACATTCAAAGAAGTAATTGTTCGATCCAGTTTTTATTGAAGCAAAGACGATTGGTTGATGCAAATGTATTTTATGTTTGTTTGATGTTATTGATGGATTCATTATGAAAATTTATGAAACATGGCCACTGGAATAAAAGAGGGGGTTGTAGCCTTCTGTAGGTCAACACCTACGTACTAGTACATCATCTAGTACAAGAGCTAAGGGGGTTGTAGCTCCCTTCCAGGAGAAGCTGGAGAATGGGAGAAGGTTGTAGCCTTCTGCAGGTAGAAGCCTGCGTACTGGTATAAGACTGTACCAGTACAGAAATATTGTAAAACGAAGTTTCTTATTAAAAGAAGATAGAAACGAAATGCAGTAGATGGTTTTCACCCACATTGGGTTTCCACCTTATATCTTGTGTCCATGTGTGTGATGATCTGTTATGTTTTACTGCACCTGTTTACTTTTCTTATGGTTAATGAAGTTCTGATGCACTGATTAAAGATCAACATTTAATGAATCATAAGTTTACTGATATACGCTGGTTTCTTTAGACACAGTAGCATATATACGCAGTTTCCTATAACTGAAGTAGCGTATACAAATCTGATAGTGAAATGAAAAATAATTGATTTGATAATACTAATTCACCCCCCTCTCAGTATTATTTCCAACAATTGAAATCAGAGCAGGTCCTTCAAAAGAAGCTTGATCGCCTGAAGGAAGATCTATCATCATGAGCAACTACGAAAAAGAGGCATCTATCAGGCCACCAATCTTTGATGGAACCAACTTCGTCTATTGGAAGGTAAGAATCACAACCTATATTCAATCTCTTGGTATAGAATTTTGGGATATCGTGGAAGGAGGATACACATTTCCATCAGCAACTCCTACAGATATGGCTAGTGAGAAGCAGTATGAAACAAATGCAAAGGCTATCAATACTCTATTAGAGAGTTTATCTCAATCAGAATTCGTCAAGGTTATGCAACTCAAAACCGTAAAAGAAATATGGGACAAGATCATTCTGAGCTATGAAGGAGACGATCAGGTAAAACAAGCAAAACTACAAAATCTCAGAATTCAATATGAAAATCTCAGAATTCACAATGATGAAAGTGTGGCTAATTATTTCTTACGTATAGATGAGATTGTTATCGTATGAAAAACTTGGGTGAAGAAATAAAAGAAGTTACTTTGGTTGAAAAGCTGCTAAGATCTTTGTCTTCTAAGTTTGAATCAAAAGTTTCTGCCATAGAAGAAAAGCAGGATCTACAGAGCATTACCATGTCACAGCTGCACGGAATCATAACTGCTTTCGAAATGAGAAAAGGGGGACCATTAGACAGGAGAGACGTCGCATTCAAAGCTTCAGGAAAAGGAGATTACAATGAGTCAGGACATATGTCAGAAGGAGAGGAAGAATCCAACTTTGTCAAGAACCTTTAACAGGGGTCTGGAAGATTCAGAGGTAAGCTACCTTTCAAATGATTTGCTTGTGGAAGAGTCAGTCAGTATGCAGCCAAGTGTCCTCATAAAGATAAGCTTAACAAAGGTAAGGAACTAGTTAGATGGAATAGAAAACATAATGTCAGTAAGAAGAGCTATTTGTTAGGATATTCTGACACATAGGAAATAGTTAAGTATAACTTGGTCTAGTATAGAGTTAGGTAAAGTGTGTTTCTTTACTATGTATATTTTGTAACTTACAATCCGACGGTCACAATATGTAGTGATCCGATGGTTCATTCTCTCCTCGGTATTACCGACACTTGATCCATGGCTTAACACCCGATTGGTGGGGGAGGATTGTCATCATCGCTTTCATCATCTGAAGAAGAAATATTTTCAAAAGTAGAAGAGATAGGGAGAGGTGGCACATCCGCTGAACTAGGTTCGTAGGCCGATATATTTTCAGCAAACTTTACATCTCTTCTAATGATAACATTCTTGGACTTAAGTGGAATAAGTCTATATCCTTTGACATCTTCAGAATATCCAACAAAAATACATTTTTCACTCTTAGGTTCTAAAGCTTTATGTTTCTCATCTGGAATATGGGCCCATGCTTCACTTCCAAAAGCACGAAAGTGACTTACATCTGGTTTAATTGAGCTCCATGCTTCTTCTGGAGTGATATTCTTTAAAACCTTAGTAGGAGTGCGATTTATTATGTAATTTGCACAGTTAATTGCTTCTGCCCAATAATTAAGACTAAGTCCTTTAGATTGAAGCATACAATTAGCCATTTCCTTTAAGGTGCGATTCTTCCTTTCAGCTACACCATTTTGTTGTGGAGTATATGGAACCATATGTTGCATTTGAATTCCATGCTCAGTGCAAAATTTGATGAAGTTGTTTTTAACATATTCTCCGCCATTATCAGATCTTAGCTTAAGAATTTGATGTCCAGATTGTTTTTCAACAAAGGCCTTAAAGGCCAAGAACATGTTAAATACTTCACTCTTGAGTTTTAAGAAGTATACCCAAGTGCGTCTGGAAAAATATCAATTAAAGTCAAGAAATACTTGTAGCCAGAGAAGGAAACAACTGGAAGTGGAACACATAAATCACTATGCACAAGCTGTAAAGGGGCTGAGGCATGCCAAGAGGCATGTTTTTCAAAACTGACCCGATAATGTTTTCCGAGTACACATCCGGAACAAACACCATCTCTGCAAGATACCATTGGAAGACCTGTCACCATATTTTCTTTACATAAATTCTGAAGAGAGCGATAGTTTAAGTGACCAAATCGCTCATGCCAAAGTTTGCTCACTTCATCATTATGAGCAACAAATACTGAGGGAAGATTTGATGACCCAAAGTTGTGAAACTTATATAACCTTGTAGAATCATCAGCAATGCCAGTAGCTAAAATCTGTCTAGGATCTCTTAGGTCCTTAATTACAACATCGTGAGGTGAAAATTCAATGATTTTACCTTCACCTGAATGGGTTATCTGATATACAGATAGAAGGTTGCAGGATAAGGATGGAACACATAATACATCATTAAACTGACCATTGTCTATATGAACAGTTCCAGTCCCTACAACACTAAGAGATCTATCATCACCAACATATATATTTTTGGTGTTACAATCATTTAAAGAAGAAAACATGCCTTTGTTTTTGGCCATGTGATAAGAATCTCCAGAATCAATGAGCCACTCATGAGAATGAGAAGAAGAAGATACATTTAGTGCATAGCCAGACCGAGATGCTTGACAACCACATGCAGAAAGTGCCATTCCTGAAGATGAAGTTGAAGTTGAAGAGTGCTCCAAATGGATGTTATGCTTCTTCATTGTTGCTTCCAAGGTTTCCATCTTCTTAAAGCATTTGGATTCTAAGTGGCCATCTCGATTACAAAAGTTACAATGTCTATCAGTCTTCTTCCCTTTGTTTTTATTTGTCTTATCATTTTGTTGAAATGATTTTTCATTTTGAGGCTGAAATTGCTTAGGACCCTTGTTTGTTTTAGGACCATTCTTTTTAGGATACAACCTCTTAGGATTCTTTGGATTTGGTTGTTGCTGGGCGGCTAACGCTTTCTTAGAAGAGTTTCCAAGATTAAGAAGACCAATGTGTAAGAGTTTTTCTTGTTCTCTTATTAAAGAATCACAAAAAGAATCAAAGGAAGGGGACTTGTAGTCTTGTCCTTGAGAAATGAAGGCTTCTCTTGTAGAATGGAAGGTGGAAACAAACATAGAGTAGGCTAGTCCCAACTTTGTAAGAATGGAATATATAAGGTTACTATCTTCTTTCTTAACCTTAACACCTTCCAAGAGAAGTCTAAGGGTCTTGAACTTGGACAAAAAATCTTCAATGCGAGAAAAATTATTGGGGTCCAATGTAAGCAACTCATTTTCAAGTTGATGGGCTCTAAGTTCTGTTATCACTCAGGTTGTTCCCTAAGCTCCTCAAAGGGAATACAGCCTAGGTAACAACTAACCAATATTTGGGCCACAGATTATAGCCGATCTACAGCCAGAGAGGGCTCTCTCTTTATGATTTAACTTTGTTTTTGTTATGTTAGGCTAGATATGAAGTGCAGGGTTTTGTTCTAAATTTGGTTGGATGATGATTTCAGGCAGATCTGGGATTTAGTCTCAGAACAGTCTAAACTATTGGGCAATGGATTCAATGGTGGTGTACTGCTGAAAGTGTTTCATGGAAAAATGTAATGCTATAGAGCCAGACAGGCATCTATGGAACAATCCTTGAAATCTGAGATATGATGGCATGAAATCACGGAATGAAAGGCAATCAAGGATCTTTCACTATGCTGATAGAGGGGTGTGAGAATATTATCTAGGAGAAATTAAGAATTCCTAAATAGCATTCATAATGAGAGAATTAGTCCAAACATGAGCAATTAAGAATTCATATTTATGACCAATTCCGAAGAAAACATAATTAGAAACAGGGATTGAGCAGAGGGTGTATTTAAACAAGTCCTGAGCTATTCTTCTTCTCTGTTTCTAAGATTATGAAACATATATGTGAATTTTGTAAACAAAGAAAAGACAAAACATGGTTTAGGAAAACTTATTGTTCCGTTAAACGACACAGGAATTCTGTAGCATAACATAGTTGATTACTTTCACATCCAGACAGTGCAGAGACCATGAACTTCACTGGCCATTTTATTATAAAGTCTGAGAATTTACAGTGCAGTGTCTTATAGAGAAAATCACCAATGACCAACCCCAAATATGTTCTGTGGGGCGGTATATATACAAAAAATGAGTTACAAAATATCTAGTTGATGAGTTAATAACTCATAACTTCTTTACCAACTCTTGAGGAATAGTAGATGAAAGAGTAAATGATGCAGTAGATATTTAGGGTATTAGCTATCCATTCAGTTAGAGAATTTAGACTTTTGGGATCAACTGAGTCGGCTAAGGCTGTGCTTTTAATTTGCGTTTTTTGGGCCTGCTACCCTGGTGCATCGCTGAGTCACTGCATTGTTATCCTGTTCTTGGTATGCATACTTGGCCTTCTTATAAAATTGCCGTAGTCATATCTTGACTCCCTCTGCCTGCTACCCTTTTTTAAGTTCTCTGTTTCCAGTGTTGCCTCTTGCAAATTTTTGGGTTTTGCAGGTAGCCGAGCAAATAGGAAGCTCTCCTTTTTGAGTAATTTTTCTTAGCGATGCGCGATTAGTGCTAGGCGCTAATCGCGCATCAAAAACTGCCTCTGTTTCTCGTTTCAGGCATTCTTTGACGCAATTCTCGCCCTTTGCACCTTTTCTTTATGACGTTAGAATGACATCATCGACGGGTCCCGGGTACGGCATGGTGACATGGCAGTGACATCAGCAGAGGACGGGTGGAAGATGACATGGTAGTATGGCAGGGTGACGTGGTAGTGACATCATTGAGACGACGTGGCACAGAACAGAAGGCGGTTTGCAGTTTTATCGAACCGCCTTCTGTACGGGGGCAGTATGTGTCAGAGCCCTCCCGATGCAATAAAAGGCGGACATGCGTCCTTTGTACGATGGCAAAACTTCCGTGCTATCGGATGCTAACTCTCGTGTGTCGGGGGTGCCCTGAAATCCACATGGGCCGTTGGATATGGAAGGGCAGATTGGAGGGCCGACGGAGCGCGGAGCTGGCGACAGGTTAATGTATGGGGGACCGGTATATATTATATTGATTTATTTATGTGGCGGGGGGTTCAAACCTTTGGAAAGCAGGTTATATGTGTTATATGCGTTGGAGAGGAGTTTAATGTTTAATAAACATTTAAACACCAAACTTTAAAATATGAACGTGAAGGGTGTAGTAACAAATTTTAATGAGCGGAGAGGTGGGAAGTGGTTTTTAATTTAACCAGAGGTTAAAATAACACCAGGTTAAGACGCGAAAGGGTTCATAATAGTCCCAGATGGAATATTATTTCCCAAGACTGCATTATAAGGCTATAGTGCCATGGGGTGGGAATATTTATTATTTTTGGAATTTTATATAGTTTTTTGTAGAAATAGGGATAGGAACATAGGTTAGGGAGCTATATAAATAGAATTAGAAGTTAATATGAGTTTGCGAGGTGAAAGAGTAGGGCAGAGGTTAAGTTTATGGACTGAAACTTAGACATAAGAAGTGAATGGAAAGCGAAGAAATGATTTTTTCACAAGAAATGTGGCCTCTTTTCATTGAAGAAAGTCAAAGCTTGACTTAGTATTTTACAAAAATGAAGTGATAACAGGACTGGTTGGGCAAATCCCAAGGTCCTCAAGGGGATGTTAGTGAGTGATTTATGGGGGAATAGAAGGGGAATTAGACATTCTTCCAAAGTTCTGCCATCAAAACAACTGCTTTGACACTTCTGTTATTGATGAGAGGAGCTTTGATTGACAATACATGAGGTGATCAAAACCTTGCTTCTGCAACCTTAACTACCTACCCAGCCTAATACACCTAACATTTTTTCATCCTTCTGAATGGGTGTACTTAGACTTGCAGACCCTGATTATCTTCTTTTCTTTTGACTGCCCTCCTATCTAAATGTACCCTTATCTCTTCCAAGGGCCCAGATTAAGCAGTTGGGCTCCTTCATTTCTCTATCTGGCTACTCATCTGCCAAGCTTAAGCTGTTTGGACAGGCACTTTTTCTCTATTCTACAACAACAATTTAAACATGGCATGGTCCAGATTGCACTGTTGGGCCACCCATTAAGTGTGAAAACAACAATACTTGCACACTGTGGACTTGCAAATAAGATAGCAATGGCATTTTGATTGGCCACTTTCCTGGTCTTTCTTTGAGGTTCATTTCTATTATTTTTTCTGACCAATTCATTTTCTTGCCTTCTGATCATACTTTTAAGGCATACCCTCTTTACATTTTTTAATTTTCTCCGTCTCTTTTGAAATATGGAACCTTTGCAGCATGGAAAGGATGAACATATTTGGCACTTCCCAGTCAATCATGAAAAATGACACCTATTGGTATAGGAACCTAACAAGTTCATTTTTAATTCCAAAGACTTTAGTAATCTGTTTCATTGCTTCATCAAGAGCATCAAGTTCTGCAATATGGAATCTAAGATCTGGAGAAATAGACATCCCTATCAACCCATGTGCTTGATCTTGCCTATTTTCCCATTTAGCTGCCTTATCTTCATCTTTCGGTTTGGTTTCTTGGCATGTGGCTATTCTATAGAGACCTTTACTTCTAAGTAAATCCACAATGTAGGACCACCATTGGAAGTAGTTGGTGCTGTCAAGAATTACTTGGCATGGACTTTCCATTTTAACAGAAACTGATGCTATAGATGCTAAAACTAAGTGTTCCAATGGAAAAATCTCGAAAAATTAGGCCATTTCAAAAAAAACGGTTCTGAAAACGGCTTCTGGATGAAGAAGTTATGGCTTTTTGAAAAAGAATTGATGAAGATACCGATGAAGTGTGGGAATGTGCGGAAATGAAAAAAAATGCCCCCTTTCCAACAAAAAGGAGACTTGAACTCAAGACCTCTACTCTCATAAATTAGCTTTGAACCAAGTGAGCTATACAAAAAGTTTGAGAGAGAGAGAGACAGAGAGAGAGGGGTTGAAGCTTTGGGTTGCGTGCTTGCTTTGAGAAAGCTCTTTTTCCTTACAAAACAAAAAACACAAAACCCAACACAAACATACAAAAAAAATGAACCTTACGGCTCGATGTTAGCTTTAGCCGGAAACTAAATATTTTCCTCAATGTTTCTGATTTTCCGAGATCACACTAAGGCACAGTGGAAAAGAGCATACGCATGAGAAAAATCCTTCCTTTCCATTTCTGATTTGCCCAGATCGCACAGAGTCGCGGGGCAAAGAGCATACGCAGAAATGAAAGGTATAGATCCAGTAATAAAAAAAGCTAAATAAACTGAAACCGAAATAAACAGAGAGAAAATAACTGTAAACTGCAAATAAACATTGTATACCTCCAGATCTTAAAAATGATGCATCTAGGGCTACTGGAAACCTTTTCGCGTGAAACAAAAGGGATTCCTCACTGTAATAGATGCTCCCAACACAACAGAGTAGTCCTCTCGGCCCGAAAGTAGTCAGAAACAATAGATCTAGGAAACGGTAGTCGGATGCAGTTCTACCGGCTTCAGATTTGGATCACCAACAGACACGGCCCTCAAATAGCTTTGATACCATGTAGTAATTTACAGGGTAAGTTCCTCAGACAAAACACCAAAGGACACCACTCACAAACAGATCGCAGATCAATACACCAGTACTTTTGACGTGGTTAAAACCCTCAAAGAGGGAAACAGTCCACGGCCTGAGCCAACACAGCCACTTCAGGAAATTTATTAATAAAAGAATGAAAATTTACATAAGCTTCTCTCATGAACGGTTAACCTAAAAATGAAACTCCATGCTCTTTAAATAGAGATCATGGACCAATCGGGTGTTAAGCCACGGATCAAGTGTCGGTAATACCGAGGAGAGAATGAACGTCAGATCACTACATATCGTGACCGTCAGATTGTAAGTTACAAAATATACATATTAAAGAAACACACTTTACCTAAATCTATACTAGACCAAGTTATACTTAACTATTTCCTATATGTCGGAATATCCTAACATCCCACCTTAAGAACAACTTGGGATAGGATTGAAGGATTTACAAATATGACACAATAGGAGAAGGAAGGAGGCACTAGAGCCTATTCTATTATACTCTTGAAGATAGTGATGGATTTTCTATTAGTGATGAAGATGAGAAATGTAATGATTATAGACTTTTGATGGCTTTTGAAGTTGATGATTTCTTGGATGCTATAGATGAAGATGATCTCTATGAAGAAATTTATAAACTTAAAATCTGTTTAGAAGAAAAGAGTATGATCATAGATACTCTGAAATTCCAACTTGCTGAAAGGGAAAAACACAATGAAAATTTAGAATGTGAAATTGTGGGACTTAGAAAAGATATTGAGAAAACAAATCTCTTAATCTTAGATTTGCTAAAGGATCTAAAACTTTAGATGATATTATCAAAGTGCAATGTTCTCCTCTATCAAGACAGGTCTTGGATATTCTGAAGAAGCATCTCAAGCACAGAAGCCATCCACCTCCATAATTTATCTTGATGCAACTAGGAGAAGTGAACAGGTTGAAAATCGACAGAAAAGGCATAAAGCAGATCACCAGGTAAATCAGGGTCAATCTACTTCAAGGATGAACAAAGATCACCAAGTAAATCATGGGAAATCTACTTCAAGGATGAACAGAATCTACACCCAACCGTAGGTAAATCATTCTCAATTTGCCTCAAGAATGAATGTCAATGGAAACTACAATCACCTGGACGGTAAATTTGATAATCGTAGGAATTTCTTCAATGGCCAATGTTTCTCTTGTCATAACTTTGGATATAAAGCATCTCAATGTGTTTCCTACAAGACCATCATGACCAGAGAAGCAAAAAATCAAAGGAGTATGACTGGAATCATGAAAAGAACCTACAATAACTTTTCTGCTCTTGAAAACGAAATAGAATGTTCTATTTGTAAAAACTTCGGTCTTGAAGATTCTGAATGCAGGAGTAGGTTTTGGCAAACAACTCAGAAGGAGCAAGCTTCATTGAGTCCCAAAACATGGAGAAAGAAAGAACCACAACCAGAAAGATGTGGCATAGCCTTATATGCGGAAGGACATGAAAATCAGTGGTACATTGATAGTGGATGCTCGAAACATATGACAGGTGATAAGAAAAACTTCAGTCATATAGTGCCTTAGAAAAGGAAAGGAAGGTCTCATTTGGAAATGACACCCCTACACTAATAGAAGGTAAAGGTTCTATTCTTTTGAAAGAAAACATCAAAGCTAGAAATGTTATGTATGTTGATGGCTTAAAGCATAATCTATTGAGTGTCAGTCAAATGTGTGATCAAGGAAATGAGGTAATATTTCGATCAAATGGATGTATTGTTCATGAGCTTGATACAGGAGAAATAGTGATCAAAGGCATAAGAAATCCAAATAATTTATACATACTCAAGGGAGGACAACAACAATGCTATCTAAGCAAGAATGATGAACACTGGCTATGGCACAGAAGATTTGTGCATCTAAGCTTCTCTCAGATAAGGAAAGGATGCAAGTATCAGGTGATTCATGATCTCCCTAACATCATAATTACAAACAATACAATATGCAAATCATGTCAGTTTGGTAAGCAGACTAGAACTGATTTCCCTGAGAAGGAAGGATCAACTAGTAAGCCACTTGAACTTGTCCATACTGATGCATGTGGTCCATCCAAGAAAAGGTCACCTCGAGGAGAAGAATACTTCATATTGTTCATTGATGACTTTTCTAGGATTTTTTGGATAGGACTTCTGAAGCATAAAGACGAAGCTTTTGAAAAGTTCAAAGCATTCAAAGCCTTGGTTGAAAACGAATCAGATCATAGAATCAAATTCCTCAGGTCTTATCGAGGAGGGGAATTTACCTCAGATGAATTTTTCAATTTTTGTGAAGAACATGGAATAAGAAGGGAATTCTCTACTGCAAGGACTCCTCAACAAAATGGAGTAGTGGAAAGGATGAACAGAACGGTTCAACAAATGGCTCGTACTATGCTTGATGAATCTGGAACTCCCTCAACCTTCTAGGGTGAAGCTGCATTTGCTGTCATTACTATTCTCAACAAGACAAACATCCAAGTGAACAGCACTCAAACTCCTCATGAACTTTGGTATGGTAAGACTCCTACAGTAAAATACTTCAAAATTTTTTGAAGCAGATGTTACATCAAAAGGACTGATGAAAACCCTAGCAAGTTTGAACCTACAGTGGATGAAGGCATTCTCCTTGGTTACTCTTCCCAAACAAAAGGATATAAGTGTTACAATAAAAGACTTGGAAAAATTGTTGAAAGTATTGATGTAGTGGTTGATGAAGAAGGAAACAACACAAGGCAGGTAAAATCCAAATATTTTGAACATGATGAGGACTATCCTTCAACATCAAATCAGACTTATGATGAAGAAGAAACCTATGAGGCACCAGAAGAACAGATAAGGGTAGAAGAAAAGACTCCATCCGGGTATGTCCAGAAGAATCATCCAGAGACGCAAATTTTGGGGTAGAAAGAGGCAGGTGTACAAACAAGAAGAACTATTTCAGAATCTTCAAGCTATCTAGCATTGCTCTCTGTTACACTAAAATTTGTCACCATGACTATTTGCAGTTAGTATGGCTCCATCAACTATCATACTATCCTCCTTGGAAAGTCTCATACCTCTGCTCTTCATGTCAAACTCCAATAAAGAGAGAAAGTCTTTAAAAATCTATATATCTCTGGGTACGCAGTTTCTCTTAGCCTTACCTGCGTGTACGCACCCCAAGTTCACAATACCTGTGTACTTGTACGCTCTGTCTGTAAAGGGGTGGGTGCGTACTCCTGTAAAGGTCAAAAGGCGCAAGTTTCACTTCAAAAAAGTTACTTGTGGTCATTTCTAGATCATTCTAGAAGCTTGTTTGATGTGTATTGAGTGCCTCTAGATGGTTCATGTATCCCTATGAAAGAGGAACTTATCCCATCAAGAGGGGAGCTATCCCATTCAAAGAGGGGCTTATCCCATTGATGGTGGACCTGATTAACTTCCTCTAGAGCACTATAAATACAGGCATTGGGCCAGAGGGAGGAGAGGTTGAAAGCTGAACATTCCTAAGGGTAGATGCTGCTGGAATTAGGACTCCCTTATAAAGCTTGAAGAGGAGAGATTCCCATCCTTTCCTAGCCTTATTTGGAAGTGGGTGAGCTGATCAAAGTAAAGGAAAACTCTTGCTGGACCCTAGGAGGGACCTGCACAACACCAAGGCTCAGGTTGTAATGGTTTTTTTTGTTTCCACTTAATGCAAATAAACTTTTTTTTCTCAACAGATTGTTATTCATGATTTGTTTCATATACTCCTTGGTCTGTATGATGAATATGTGTTATTTTATAAGTTTATCAGGTGCTATGTAATCTTTTGGCTTGTTAGTGAATGCAGGATTCGAAGAGAAGGAGGAGCTCATCCGGATCGGCGAGGCTGGACTACTACAAAGCGTTGGACTAAAGGTATGTTATTATCACCTGATTACTTGTATTCTAAATGAATATTTAGAGAAAGGTAGTGTTTATTTGTCTTGTTTGTCACTAGAAAGCCTTAGCCTCTAGGGAGGTCGGTTTTGTCTGCAAAATTGACTCTTTCCGCATGACAAAATGGCGACTCCACTAGGGAACTCCATTGATGTGAATGATTTTTCCTTTGTGTGAAACTTTGATTTGAGAAAAGTCGTTTGTTTTCTAGTTTTTGGTTGTTTGACTGTGTATTTGGGTGGGCTAGCTTAGGGTTAAACTAGATTTTAATTTTTCTTAGTTTTGCTAGCAGTACGCACCCTCTGAGTTAAGCACAGTGCGTACCTGTACACACTGCAGCTTTGTGCACAGAGCGTACACGCACTTGTGCAAACAGGTCGTCTGTGTACCCTGTCAAAATTGAGAAAATTTCAATTTTCTTCTTTTTTGCCTTTTAGATTTTGTTTTTAATTTGTTTTTTCTGCCCAGATCCATTGGTTGCCTATCATAAATCTTCACCTAAGCTTGTTTCAACAGTGTCAAGAGTTTTAGTGAAATTCATAGAGATTTTTCCCTAGGGTTTGATTTTTGCACTGGTCCTGTAGTGACTTTGGCTTTAGAAGTTGTAAAACCTTGGATCTCCCTGGTCTTTTCAGTCTTCTTAGGAGTCGGACCTTTCATAGAATCCACCCTTGTGAGAAACCTACCTTTGTGTTGTCTCTTTGCCGAATCTCGAAAAAGTTTGTTGATTGAACTTTGAATTTTATTCTTAAGAAAAAGAACAAAAGATTTTGATTTTTGTTTTTGACTGGTTTTTGATTCTGCATTAACTAGTCCTTAGTTAAATTTTGACTGAGTAAAACATCCTGGAATCATACTTGATAGGCTTTTGCCTCATTAGATTTACTTTTAGGTGCATTTCTCTTGGATTTGCTTTTGTGTGAAATTGAGTTGATTTGATTGCCATAGATTTTTTAACTTTGATTTTTGTTAAAGTAAGTTTTACATGTTTTGCTAATATAGGGAAAAATACAAAAAAAAAAAACTCTTTTGAAGAAAAATTTGCTTTAGTAGCATTTGAGTCTTTGAAAAGAAAAGGAATTTTCGTGAAGTAATTAGTGGTCATGTGTTGTATGCTTTGGAAAAGATAAAGAGTTTGTTTCTTTGATTTTCATTGCCAAGAAAGTTGTTTTTATATCGATTTTGCATTCTCCAACTCTCTTAGCTAGGGAATTCATTGAAAAAGAAAATTAGTATAAATCATCCTAAGTGCATCTTTTTAGTGGATTTGAGTCGAGTCTACACACCATCAGTTTCATCTCCACTACCTTTTGTCCTAAAGAAAAGCCATAAAATTAACGCTTAAAGTAAAATCAACTTAGTAACTTTTATTTACTAGGGCTCTGAAACACCAATATAGATCAGGCTAGTGTCTTGGAGTAGGAGAGTAATTAACTCTCCGAGACAGTAAAACCAAACAAGTAGCTCATCTTGTGGTAGGATAAATCCAACTGTTTCATTTGTACTCTGTGAAAGCTCCTCTTAAAGGAGAAGCACAAGACCGTGTCCGAACCAGTGAGGGGATCAATCCTCCTTCATTGGGAAAGACGCCAGATACGCACATACTATAAATGGTAAACCTCGGATTATTGTCGAGGAGCCTGGGGTCACTTGTCGGTAAACCTTGGATTATTGTCAAGGAGCCGGCAAGGGGATTGAGCTTGTTACTCTGCCCTTGCATGCTATCGGGTCGTAGACTATTCCCCCAGGTATATTTGCTGCTGTTGGTAACCTTAGTGACCATTATCTTTAGGATTCTATCAAGGTGACGGTGGAGGGAATATCCCACTGTACCTGGAGCAGACGTCGGCTAGACTCACTTGGATTTTCCGGGGGGTTCACTTCACTCGAGACGGTTAAAGTGGAGGAACTTGTGCCAGTCTATTCATTAAGTAGGTTGCCGAGGTAACTGATCCACCCACCACTTCTGTACTGAATTTGGCGATGTTGGGCTTCATCACCAACTAGTGTTTTCGGTCCGGAAGGCTATTGTTTGTGTATGGTTTGACGCCCTAGATTCTTTAGGCGTGTGCTTCGAATTTGTTTCGTTCTTTAGAGACTTTAGGCGGTTTTCTTTGAGATTTTACTTTGTTTGTGTGTGCAGTAGTTAAAAGTTTTTAACTGTGGCTGAATTACCGAGACAGTCCCGTAGACTTCGGGGCAAGTCTCCTGAGATTGTTACCGTGGCCGATTTGTTGAGGAAGTCCCGTAGACTTCGGGGCGAACCTCCTGAAGACGTCCAGAGTTATTACGAAGGTTTGAAAGTACTTGTAACTCCTAGTGGCAGTAAAGTAGGTTCACCTGAAGAAGGAGAGTCGTCGTTGGTAGTCCATCCAGATTACCAAGGTCTAGAAACAGGTTATAATCCCAAAGATGTTGCAGTTTTCGAGCTTGCTGGTAGTTTTTCATCTACTAATGATATAGGCAAAGAACCTGAAATATCTGAACCTGTTACTCCAACTTCTAGTGCTCCTGATTCACCTAGGGTAGAAAGAGTCATCACCAAAAATCTTCCTGCTGGTTTGATAGCTATTGAAGAACTTGATCCAGAAGAAGAATTTGGCGTCTCTATCCTTGAAGATCAACCTACTATTGATCTAAGGGAGTGTGAATCCATCTTTTACAGTCCTCCTAGAAGCACTACTTGGTATCTTTCGTTAACTAATTATTTGGACAACTCAGGGTCAAGTTTTTCTCCACCTCGTACTCCTTATCCGCCTGGAGGTATATATACTCGTGTAAATATGTCTGGTCAGTCGTCCATGTTCACTCAATCTCCTGAATCTTTCTTGTACGGCGGTCCTTCTGTTCCCTCTGGGTATCTGTCACTTTTTGGTACTTTTGCGGGAGCATCTCCTTAACCCATTGAACATGGGTTATTAGCTGGAAACAATGGTAATAAACCGTTGGGTGTAGGAGACATTTACATGATGTCAGGTTCAGTTCCCGGTTCTCAACCTCAAGGTGGCCAGTTACTGCCTGGGGGGAAGCCTCAATTAACGCCTGAGGGGCAACCTCAAGGTACACAAATTGCGTCTGGGGGGCAACCTCAAGGACAGTATGTACCCATAGTACAATACATTACTCAAGGTCAACCCCAGCCTCAATATGTACCCCAAGGTCAACCTCAGTATCAATTTATAGCTCAAGGTCAACCCCAGTATCAGTACTTACCTCAAGGGTATCTACCTCAAGGTCAGTACTCGAGTCAAGGTTATCAACCACCCCAAGGTCAATCTTATGTTCAAGGTACGGGAAATGTACCTTTCAATTATCAATCCTACCCTCAATCCGGTTATGGATCTCAATATCCTCAACCTATCATGGGTCAATACCCCGGAATGAACATAGTGTGGGATCCATCGCAAGTTCAACAGGTATTGCAGCCAAGTGTACAGTTGTCATCTCAAGCTGGACAACCCTTAGTTTCTGGTTCACCCCAGCAACCAGTTGAGTCTAATGTTCAAACTTCTGTACCTTCGGTAGTTACTCAGTCGCCCATTGCACCTAGTACTCCATCTCAAACGACTGCTGCAACTACCGCAACATCTGTTCCTTCCACCACACTTACTTCTGGAGTATCGACAGCTCCGGTTTCTACTGTCTCTGCAACTACTCCCCAGACATCTTTACCCTTGTCTGGATCCACGATTCAAACTACAGTTCAGATGCCTGTAAGACAGCCTGGTTTAAGTACGGTTGTCACTAGTCAACCACAATTCATTTATCAACCGTACCAGGGACAGTACCAATACGGGCCTGCTGTCCAACAGCCAGTTTACTAGTATCAACCGTATCCTGGGTACACTTATCAACAACCTCAGCAACCCCAGTACGGTCCGGTTAATCTTGGTTTTCCAGGAGGATATAATATCCCGAATGCGATACCTATCCAAGTTATCCTAGATATCCTCCTCCTGGGACTGGTCTTGTGACCCAGAGTTTTAGGGATCCTAATCGGCAATTATCGTTTATCGCAACTTTGGATTTACCGGACTTGTCGCGCCTAACGAACGATCCAATATATTATCTTCCGTTTTGGCCGCCAATGCCAAATAAGTTTCCCAGTGACATACCCAAGTTCGAAGGTAAGTCTAGAGAGGATCCGTCAAATCATGTGATGACTTACCACCTCTGGTGTGCTTCAAATTCCATCTCGGATGATTCGATCCGCTTACGTCTTTTCCAGCGTACGCTCATTGGTCTCGCGGCCAAGTGGTACATTGAGTTACCACGGGCCTCTTTTTACAATTTTAGTCAGTTAGCTACCTCGTTCCTAACTCATTTTCAGTTGCCGGTCAGATATGATAATGGCACGGAGCTACTAACTTCATTAAAACAGTCGACGTCCACTTATATTTCCGAACATATACATGAATGGAGACGTCGAAGGCGATTAGTGAAAGTTTTTATCCCGGACCAAATCTTAGCTGAATGGTTTGTTAAATCATTATTACCGAAGATTACTGAAGACGTAGCTAAGGCCGGAGTAGTTACTGAGGAGAAAGTGATTGCTCAAGCGCAGTACCTTGACATAGTTTACACTCAGTTAGGTACGTTACACGAAAAGATCCCAGATCTTCCAAAGTCAAATCAAATCGTTGCTGCTCCTTCGGGATCTCATGCTGCTGATGGCATGATTGGTACGGTAAATACTAAAAGCAAGAAGAAGTCTTCAAAGAATTCTTCGCCCATTATAACCTTACCAGACTCCCCGACAGGAGAATCTTCTCCTGAAGTTTCCGCTGATATTCACGTTGTAGAGTCATCTACGGCTAAATCAAAAAACGGTGGGAAGAAGAAAGGTAAGAAGAAGAATAAAGCAGAAAAGACTCCAAAGGAGAAAATAGAAAAGTCAGAAACCAATGAAGAAAAGCGCAAACCTCGATATCCTTGTCTTATTTGTGAAGAGGATCATTTTACAAGAGATTGCCCTCATCGGGCCGAGGTTGTGAAAATCGTCAAGGGTTCCCCAACTCCTGCTATTTTGAAAGATCCATTTCCAAAGCAAGAGAGTAAGATGATAGGTTATTCCTCGAGTGCTAGTGAAGAACCCATATTGATGATGTCTCATGTAAGGATTGCGACTCGATCGCAAGATTATGGTAGTAAAAGTCCTGTTGATGGATCGAAAGAAGCGAATCTTCTCATTCAAATCCATCAACCTCAGCTCCCGGTTCCGATCCACTACAGATCGAGAAACCTAACCCTGACTTAGTAATCAAACCACCCGCCAAGGGTGTACTTCGAAGGTCTGCTTTCAATCCACATGCGAGAGCGGCCCAGAATTACAACATTGTTGAGGATTTAGCTGTTTCACCCTCAGCAATGTCGGCTTTAGAAGTGCTGCAATCATGCCCAGCACAGCGAAAATTACTTTTTTCGGCTATAGGAGCTGTTGATGTTCAGGACCCGAACGTAATAATCTTTGATCTAGAAAATAGTACACCGCGTTTGCCTCATCAGATGGCTTTCCAGATCGCAGTGATAGTAAAAAACAGGCCTATTCATCGGACTGTAATTGATGAGGGAGCTTCCACATGTATTATGCCGATACAGTGCTGGAGATCGCTTGGTTCTCCTTCACTAAATCAATCCCCGAAAATTCTTAAGGTCTTTGATGGCCGTGGGTTCTATCCGTTTGGCATTCTATAGGATTTTCCTATAGGGGTTGAAGGAAAAATTGTTAGTCTAGATGTGGAGGTGGTTGATGCCCCTCTAGACTACAACCTTCTCTTGGGTCGAAGTTGGTCTTACGCTATGACAGCGGTCGTTTCGTCGGTCTTCAGAGTAATAAAGTTTCCACACAATGGCAAGATCGTAACCATAGACCAGCTGGCTTACTTTTCATCCGACCCAGCCTCTTCAGAGAGTATCCAGCATGTCGGTAAAACAACTATCCCTTACAAGGATGTTGGCGTAGGATTAGTTAAAGATGCCGGTTTACTGGGAACTTTTCATTTTCCTCCAATCAACGATGTGTCTTCGTTTGCATCTATTCATATGATTACTTCAGACACCATTGTTTATGACGATCCTTGGATCATTCCTTCTGAATCTGAGATAGAATCATTTGGTGACACAATGCCATTGAGTCCATATGAAATTGCCTATGAAGCCGTGCAGTCTTTTACCGACCCAAGTTCAACCAAAATCGACCAAATGAATGTGGTCCGTGAGGAATCACTTTTCGCATCAACCTCGGAGTTAATAACGTTTCCTGAAGTTGTGTCATCTGACGAACAACTTTGTGAAGTCCTGTGCGTAGACGATTTACCATGGGAAGATCTCCATCACAGATCTTCGTTTTTACATGAGGATGATCATTTTGAAAACGATTTCTCATCAATCTTTACAGCTGAATATGTCAAAGAAGCTCAGAGTCCAATGAAACATCCTGATTCAGAGCTGAATTTGGGAAACATTTCTCGCACTATTCCCATTGACATTTCAGTCAAGCCCGGAATTTTTGAGAACATTCATATAGGTGCCTCGTGTTCAAATGACGAAATTCAGACATACAAGGCCCTATTTCAAGAATTCCGCGACGTGTTTGCCTGGTCCTATGAGGAAATGCCAGGAATTGATCCCGCAATTGTTGTCCATGAGATCAAAACTTACCCAAACGCTAAACCCGTCCGGCAACGTTTGCATCAGATTCACCCACGAAAAGCGGCTGCAATTAAAGCAAAAGTTGAGAAGCTGTTGAAAGCAGGTTTCATTTATCCGATCCCGTTAACGGACTGGGTATCGAATATTGTTTCGGTTAACAAAAAACAGGGAACAATAAGAATATGTATCGACTATAGGGATATCAATCGTGCTTGTCCCAAGGACAACTATCCAACACCCTATATCCATCAAATAATTGATGATTATGCCGGCAGTGAAATATTTTCCTTTATGGACTATTTTTCTGGTTACAACCAAATCAATATTCTACCTGCCGATCAAACCAAAAACGGCTTTCATTTGTCCATGGGGGACATTTGCTTATTGCAAATTACCTTTTGGGCTTAAGAATGCCATAGCCACTTTTCAAAGGGCGATGTCTTATGCATTTCATGACATCAAACACATTGTGCAACCGTATCTCGATGATTTGCCCGCTCACTCCTTACATCGAGCTGATCACCTTGTCCATTTACGAGAAATTTTTATGAGGTGTCGGCATTATCGTATATGGTTGAACCCACACAAATGTGTCTTCTGTATAGAAGTGGGATGATTGCTGGGATTTGTAGTTTCAAAAGCCGGCATCCGCGTCGATCCCTCGAAGGTAGAGGCTATCATCAAATTGCCTCCTCCTTCGAGTCTTCACCAACTCCAAAGTTTGCAGGGGAAAGAAAACTTTTTACGCCGATTCATTCCTAACTACGCCGAGATTACCAAAGTTTTTACCCGGTTGTTGAAACAAAACGCTCAATTCTCTTGGGATGAGATTGCTCAGAAATCTTTTGATGCACTCAAGCACGCATTGACCCATGCACCGTTGCTGCATCCTCCCAACTACAACCAGGATTACTTTTTGTACCTCGTCGCCGCTCATTCCACCATTGGAATGGTCTTAGTACAGGAAGACGAATTCAGAACGGAACATGTGATCTATTACCTTAGTCGGACGTTAAATCCCACTGAGCTCAAATATTCACATGTGGAGAAATTGGCCTTGGCAGCCGTTCAAGCTGTCCAACGTTTTCGTCACTACATTCTTCTCCGTAAAACTACTGTCATTTCGGATTGCAACCCTATGATCTACATTTTGACTAAACAATTGCTAGGGGGCAAGTACTCTAAATGGATCGTTATCCTGCAGGAGTTCGACTTGGAATTTGAAAAATCTAAGTCCAAGAAATCTTTAGTTTTTGCAGAGTTGATGTGTGATTTCCCGCGTGCTGACACGGAAACTGTGGCAGAGGAGCCCATTACGGACGAATCTTTGTTTCTCATCAGCACTTTAGATTCGTGGTATCGAGATATAATTGTCTATCTCCAGACCCAATCCTTTCGGCCCGAAGTTTCAAAGTCAGAACTATGGAAAATTCGATTCCAGTCCCAACAGTACAAAATTATTGGAGATACTCTTTATCGCCGTGGGGCGGACTTGGTTTTTCGTCGTTGCTTAACTCACGAGGAAGCTGAAAGGGTTTTGAATGACTGTCACTCTGGAGCGTGTGGCAGTCATATGTCTGGGTATGCCACAACCCAAAAGATATTGCGCGCTGGCTACTTCTAGCCGTCCTTGTTTAAAGACTGTATTATTGCGGTCCGGAAATGCCACAACTGTCAAGTGTTTTATCGCAAGATGCGCGCACCACTTGCTCCTCTCCACCCTATAATTGCCGTTGGTCCTTTTGCTAAATGGAGTATCGATTTTATTACATGTAACCCTCACTCGGCCGGGGGGCATGCGTATATCATCCTTGCGGTTGATTATTTTACTAAGTGGGCCGAGGCGATGCCTACATTCGAGGCAGATGGCAAGACAACTGCAATTTTCGTATTCAATCACATTATTGCTAGGTTTGGTGTCCCACAAGTGATAATCACTGACCATGGGTGCCATTTTCGAAACGTTATGATGACAGAACTTACAGGCCAGCTTGGTTTGCGTCACGATAGCTCAACTCCTTATTATCCACAAGCCAATGGCCTGGTTGAGTCCATCAACAAAGTTTTAGTTATCATGATCCGACGAATCATTGGTATTCATCAGTCGAATTGGCACAACATGTTATTTTCCGCGCTTTGGGCGTACCGAACCTTAGTGAAAACATCAACAGGGTTCACTCCTTTCCAACTAGTTTATGGTTTGGAAGCAGTGCTGCCCATTGAATGCGAAATCCCGTCACTTCAAATGGATGTCGAATTACTTCCAGCTACTTCGGAAGAGGAGAAGCGTCTATTATACTTAGCTCAATTAGATGAGACTCAACATGATGCTGCATTGGCAATCGAGACTCACGCAAAACGGATGAAAGCTCAGTATGATCGTAACGTGACCCCTCGAAATTTTTCGGAAGGAGACCTAGTGCTATTATATGATCAAGCTAACGATAAATTAGGTGCTGGAAAATTAGTTCCTATGTGGCATGGGCCCTACATTGTCAAGCGAAAGCTAGCAAAAGGGGCCTATGAGCTGGTAGATTTTGACGGGGACTCTTTGGGTAAACCCAGAAATGGACTTTACCTAAAGAGGTATTATGCTTAAATGATGGGTATGGAGATTTAGTTAGGTTAGTTTTTTCTTTCTAGCTGGTGTGTTTGTTAGTATAGACAGTGTGCTTAGCTTAGAGAGTGTGTTTTTCGTCGTTATTCTGGCTTATCTTAGTTCTACTCTTGATATTGCAGATGTCGACACCTCTCCAAACGTATATTGGATTCGCTGATGGTGCTTGTCGTAGTACACGGAATATCTCTTCCGCAGCTTGGGTTATCTATTCGCCCTCTGACGAGTTAGTTTCTATGCATGGGGTGAGCCTCGGTCAAACAACAAACAACATTGCAGAATACAGTGCAGTGATTGAGTTATTGTCTGAATCTATTTCGTTTGGGATTCAGAGTTTGATAGTGAGGTTAGATTCTGAACTCGTTGTATTACAGCTTAATAGAGTTTATGCCATTAGAAATCCAGTGTTATTAAGGTTATTTTTGAGAGTGCGTCTCTTGGAACGTGAATTTGATTACATTGAATATCAGCATATTCCAAGGTCTTTAAATACATTGGCAGATGCAATTGCTTCTCGAATGTTAGACAGACATTTGCGGTAATCATACATGTAAATTTAAAAACATTTCATCACACATGTTTAACAAGATAAGCCGGTAATAATGATATATATAGATAGGAGTGTGTCAAAAATACATCGTCTTCGATCAGAGGTTGAAAAACACCTTATGATCGGCAAAAATGATAAGTACAAAAAACCAAAATGTCACATGTGTCTACAAAAGTGACCATCCAATCACTGGTGGTGCTCTCTATACGACACCACTGCACGGGCGACCCTACACAAGAACCTCCTAAAAGGTCCTGGGACTGTGACCACATAGCGCTGAAGTCTGATAGGAATATCATCTATAGTCGTCTCTGGTATGTCTGCCGTAAGACACTCTAGGTCTTGTTCCAACTCAGCTAAGCTCTCTGCGGCCGCGTCCTATGGGGCCGGTGCCAGTGCAACTGGTACTCTCCTCTCGAAAGGCCGGAGATTGGCCGGACGCTGTGGACCTACATATACATTTTGAAATTTGTCACTATCAGTTTTGAGACGATATAAAAACAAAACAAAAAAATAGATAATTTAAAAAACTTGTGAAAAATGAAGTACCTGTGTCATCCCACTGTTCTCCCAGTGGAAGAATCATGTTCGGATCTCCACGAAAATCAACTCCGGCATACGGAAAATCCTGTATCGAGAAGACCTGGTTCTCTAACCAGTGAAAATACTCCGGTCTAAATCGGACAACCTCCGTGCCCTCGTCAAGATGACGGGCCATCACTGCAACCCATCGCATCAACTTAGGCTCTCGGGGAGGCCCAACCTCAACAGTGAGCTGCTGTGGGATCAGCATCAGAACCCTCTCTAGGGCAAAACTCACAACTAAAGGCCCATAACCAAAAGTCTTCAGATGTCCGTTTTTGGTCCTAGTCAGTTGGCCCTTTAAGTTGGCCAACACAGCATCGCACCAGTTGAAAATGGATCCCATCCGCATCTAGGATCTAGTGGCAATGTGCAAAGCGGCAGCCCCGCAAAGTCTGGTAACTGTAAAGGCAATTACTATAAGTTCAGGTCGAGATATCTTTTTGATTTCTATCCCCTTATCCTGGTTTTGATTATTGCACCACTCTAGTCAGAGACTAGCAATGGACTGGCCACCCGGCCTAGTCCCAGACAGTGTCAATTGTTCGCCCCTCTTGGGCAAACCAGTGAGAAAGTAAATATCTGAGGGCTCTATCTCGAGCTGGTGCCCTCCAATGTAAAAGCACTGATCCTGAACGTTCCACCTTTCAACCAGCCACTCTAGAAAGCACACCTGGGCCCTCATGCCAGGTATGGCCCAGTATTTGTAAAGACCGCATGCCTTCAAAGCATCAATGGAAGGTTGGTGATTGTTCGCGGCCAAATCAACATCTTCGTGTTCTCTCTCGCGCCAATCAAGCATGGTGGGCAATCTACACACCATAAACATCTGTTAGAGTCCATAAAATTAAAAGTTTTTGGTTCATTTTGGAGAAATGGGAGTTTCAAAATCCATTCCGCGGTGTACGCAACCCGCCTTTAGAGACAGGGCGTATGTACGCAGTTTCTCTTAAGGCAAGCTGCGTACGCCCGGCATTTTCCCAACTGAGAAAATGTCGGGGTACGCAGGTCACCCATGGGGCACTTGCGTACCCCGAAAAGTGGACCTTGAAACCCCCAAGGCCTCCAAAAAATGAAACTAAAGCTTAAAAACAAATTCTAAACGGGTGGAAATGCAAGGGAGGATGTTGTAGAATACCTGATGAGACGGCGTTCGATTTCGACGGTCGGATTCTCCGCAATGTCTACGGGAAGTTTCTTGCCAAAAGCCCTTTTTCTCTCCTCAACAGTAAAATGGTAAAAATGAAATGGTAAAAGCCCTTTTTATGGGTTTTTTGAGTAAATAAATGTCAAATTTGTTTATTTTCCACCATGAAAAGGTATTTTTCAAAGTATTTTTATATATCTTTAAACAGGTATGAGTAATGTGTTAGTTTTTGCGCAGGATAAAAGGATTTTCAGGGAAAATGTCATTTTTCACAAACAAAAACATCAGAGTCATCTTTTGAGCCCTTTTCTGACTCCTAAAACATGAAAAGATTGCCGAGCGTTTCTTTTACACTCATTAAAACGGAATTAAAAGATAGTCCTCTTATAGCCCTTTTCTGACCGTAAAAACAGGAAAAGATTATCAGATTTTTGTCGTTTCAAATTCGATACTGGAAATAAAACGACGTGTCCTTGATTGCTTTTTACTTTTCAGGTCAAAGACACTAATCATGAAAGTAC
This sequence comes from Pinus tabuliformis, assembly GCA_031772625.1. Lineage (NCBI taxonomy): Eukaryota > Viridiplantae > Streptophyta > Pinopsida > Pinales > Pinaceae > Pinus > Pinus tabuliformis. The sequence goes on from CM062816.1 coordinate 1,203,441,480, forward strand.
TCCTTGGTCGCAAGATCAAGCGGTTCTCTCAAGTATTATTTTATACTTTTTCGGGCTTGGGAGACACAAATTTATGAAAAAGTTCAACCCTGGAGTCTTCTTAAGTTTTTTCAGACTCTCTAAAATTGAAAAACGCCGAGTTTCTCCTATACTGGACTCGTTAAAATTTCACAGTAAAGGACCTGTTAGATTACAAACAGGAACGGACCACTCCTTCTTAGGGTTCGAATCAAAACTAAGTTGGACTCATCCGAAGGATGAGCTTATAATCAAGCACATGTTATCCTCCTCAAGCTTGTAAAAAATAAAGAGGTACTTGCCAGAAATGGTGGGGGAAAAGAGAGAAAAATGAGCCTATTTGTTATCCTTTGTCTCAGAAGAAGCCTTATCACCACTCTTGAACACGACACTTTTCATTCACCTGGGTTTGGAAATCCTTTGCCTCACAGTTGATCAAACCACATTGAAAGTCTTCAGCCGGGTATTAACTTTGGGTCAAATGTCACCAAACCATCTGTTGTGTCGTTATGTGTTCAAGAGGTCACTGCAAATAAACCATTCATCTGCAAAATACCCGTCATCCATCTCGACCATCCCTGAGTCAGTCCTTACAGCTACATTTCTTCAACTGGATCTATGATTTCGTGTTGTGGGCTTGCTTGCAACGGGTCGCTTTCTATTGACATCAACACATTATCTAGAAATATGACCTAGAAATCATCAGTACCTTGAAATCTGCATGCATCAATGGCAGGTTTCTCGCCTTTGACGACGGTTTACATCATTGACTTTCGATCGAAGGATTTCGTGAAATGTTCAACATCAACTCATTCATTCACATCTCATGGATTGTACTGGGTACTTTGAGAACCATTGACATCACTGGTGGTCTCTCTCACACTTGTTAACAGTTTACATCATTGACTGGTAATCAAGTGGTTTCTACCATGTTCGACATCAACTTATTTATTCGCATGGATAGAATCGTACCTGTTCGGGAAGTAGAAATGAAGACCCTGGATCTAGTTTCCACCATCCAGGCTGCGAGGAGTTTTGTATTCATTATATAGTAGACTAATCATAAACAGATGGCTACGTCCATACTGTGTCTACAAGAGTCTATGATTAAGATGTACTGCAAAATCATTCCTGTATCAGAGCAGTAGTTATTGTCTTAGTTAAAGTTTTCAATCTGAGTATGGGAATGCCTACCTCAGCGATGATATGATCTTATATATGTATTTTGTGTTGAATATTTGCAGGTTCCGACTGGGCTCTCCACAAGATAATCCTTGAAATGATAAAGTACTTCACCCTTCCTAGATGATATGAAACCCTAATCTACTACAGGCTTCGCACTTTAGGGGGCAATCTGTTACACTAAAATTTGTCACCATGACTATTTGTAGTTAGTATGGCTCCATCAACTATCATACTATCCTCCTTGGCAAGTCTCATACCTCTGCTCTTCATGTCAAACTCCAAGAAAGAGAGAAATCTTTAAAAATCTATATATCTCTGGGTACGCAGTTTCTCTTAGCCTTACCTGCGTGTACGCACCCCAAGTTCACAATACCTGCGTACTTGTATGCTCTGTCTGTAAAGGGGTGGGTGCGTACTCTTGTAAAGGTCAACTTCAAAAAAGTTACTTGTGGTCATTTCTAGAGAATTCTAGAAGCTTGTTTGACGTGTCTTGAGCGCCTCCAGATGGTTCATGTATCCCTATGAAAGAGGAACTTATCCCATCAAGAGGGGAGATATCCCATTCAAAGAGGGGCTTATCCCATTGATGGTGGACCTGATTAACTTCCTCTAGAGCACTATAAATACAGGCATTGGGCCAGAGGGAGGAGAGGTTGAAAGCTGAAAATTCCTAAGGGTAGATGTTGCTGGAATTAGGACTCCCTTATAGAGCTTGAAGAGGAGAGATTCCCATCCTTTCCTAGCCTTATTTGGAAGTGGGTGAGCTGATCAAAGTAAAGGAAAAGTCTTGCTGGACCCTAGGAGGGACCTGCACAACACCAACGCTCAAGTTGTAATGGTTTCTTTTGTTTCCACTTAATGCAACTAAACTCATTTTTCTCAACAGATTGTTATTCATGATTTGTTTCATATACTCCTTGGTCTGTATGATGAATATGTGTTATTTTATAAGTTTATCAGGTGCTATGCAATCTTTTGGCTTGTTAGTGAATGCAAGTTTCGAAGAGAAGGAGGAGCTCATCCGGATCGGCGAGGCTGGACTACTACAAAGCGTTGGACTAAAGGTATGTTATTATCACCTGATTACTTGTATTCTAAATGCATATTTAGAGAAAGGTAGTGTTTATTTGTCTTGTTTGTCACTAGAAAGCCTTAGCTTCTAGGGAGGTCGGTTTTGTCCGCAAAATTGACTCTTTCCACATGACACTCTCCTCCACTTAACCATGAAATATAAGATGAATTCTGGGTCAAGGCCATGAATGAAGAACTTGAGCAGATTGAAAAGAATAAAACTTGGGAGTTGGTTCCTAGACCAAATGATAAGAATGTCATAGGGACAAAATGGATATTCAAAAACAAGTTGAATGAGAATGGAGATGTTATTAGAAACAAAGCTAGATTTGTTTGTAAAGGGTATGCTCAACAAGAAGGCATAGACTTTGAAGAAACTTTTGCACCAGTTGCTAGACTTGATGCCATAAGAATTTTCCTTGCTCTTTCTAGCTTTCAGGAGTTCAAAGTATATCAAACGAATGTGAAATCTTCTTTTCTAAATGGAGACTTAGAAGAAGAAGTGTACATTGAACAACCAGATGGATTCATCCTTGGAAATGATCCAAAACTTGTATGCAAACTCAAAAAGGCTCTCTATGGCCTTAAACAGGCTCCAAGGGCTTGGTATCTTTAGTTTGACAAATATCTCCATCAAAAAGGTTTTTCAAAAGGATCAACAGATAGCAATCTATATATAAAAATTTCTAATAATAAATTTCTAATACTTGTTGTGTATGTTGATGATATCATCTTTGGTAGCAATGAAGAAACCATGAGTCAAAAATTTGCTTTGGTGATGCAGAAAGAATTTGAAATGTCCTTACTTGGTGAGCTCACATATTTTTTTGGTTTACAAGTCCAACAAAACAAAGATAGTATTTTTCTATCACAAAACAAGCATCTCAATAAGATCTTGAAGAAATATGGGATGGAGGATTCGAAACTAGTATGTACCCCTATGGTAACAAGATGCAGCCTCAACGAAAATGATGAATTAGCAATAGTACATCAACCAACCTATAGATCTATGATTGGTAGTCAGCTCTATTTGATAGGTACCCGACGAGACATCATGCATGCAATGGGAATAGTTGGAAGATTCCAGGCAAATCCAAAGGAAGCACACCTTCAGGCAGCTAAGAGGATTTTTAAATATCTTCAAGGAATGCAAAATTATGGCTTATGGTATCCTCGAGATACAGATCTCACACTTCATGCATATACAGATGCAGATTGGGCAGGAAGTGTGGATGACAGAAAAGGCACTAGTGGTGGTGCATTCTTTATGGGTTCTAGATTAGTATCTTTGTTCAACAAGAAACAAAGCTCAATTGCATCATCTACAGCTGAAGCAGAATATGTGGCTACTGCATCATGCTGCACACAACTCCTTTGGATGATGCAAACATTGCAAGACATTCAAATCACTTGTACTCCACCTATCTCCATTTTTTGTGATAATACAAGTGCAATCAGTATTTCAAAGAATCCTGTCATGCATTCGAAGACCAAGCACATACCTATAAAATATCATTTTCTTCGGGTACAAGTGCTTGAACAAAAGGTAAAATTGGAGTATGTTCCCTCCAAGGAACAGGTTGCTGATATATTCACCAAACCACTGCCCAGAGAGACATTTGAATATCTCAGATAGAAGCTGGGAGTAGTCAATGCATCATATTGCTTTTGAAATTATCTTTTTCAGAGAACAGTGGTTGTACGTGAGTTTCATGAAGTGTATCCACGTACATACGCAGGTGTCTGTGGACATAGTCATGTATATTATGGTTTGAAGACAAACAGTGGGACCAAACTCAGGATTAAAAGAGTCTGATATGGGTCTAATAGAGACCATCTGACACAGGTTCACGGGGAGCATATACTTCTAATAATGCATTATTGTCATTATTTTAGAAGATCTTGGTTCAATTTCAAGCTGTTTTTGTTTAGGTGGAACAGGTGTAGAGGGAGATCATGGTTACTGGTCTGAATGATGGTTGTCAGATGCTGCTTAGTTGCTGATGACTATCATAGTCTTGTCTTAGATATTTAGTCTTTATGTCATGTATTTCTTGTATTATCAAGGACATGTAACGGCCTATGTTGGTTTCCCCACTATGCCTGGGATGGATGATGTAATTTTCTTGTTTTATCATGTGTAAACTTTTGGTGTATCCCCACTTGGTTGGGTGGATGAGTCAATATTGGTATATCCCCAGTTGGTTAGGAGATGGATGTATGTATGGGTCTTTGGTGATAGGAAGGTCATTTATGATGTATAAGGTCATGTTTCGTCTTGTAGAACATCTTCTTGTAGACCTTGCCTACAGTCAGGGGGAGCATGGACAGCACAGTAGAGGAAAGATTTCAGCATGTACTCAGGGGGAGCATCACCCTTTGCCCTTGATGACAAAGGGGAGAATGACCTTGAGTGACTTGGGGTTGCCATCAAGTCCAAAGGGGGAGATTGTTGGCATTATGACACAAGTTGGTGCTATGAAATAGGTATTGTCCATTATGGCAACTCACTCAAATGACAGATCACAGTTCAGGTCCTCAGAATTAAGGAAAAAGAGATATACACAAGTTCCTCTTAGCCAAGTCACTTATACACATGGGATAGCCGATCAAAAGGCTCGTATACGTATGCATGCACTTTCATGCAAGGAAAAATGCGTACATGTGGGAAAACTTATTTTTTGGTCCATGTTATTTAGTCCTTGGTATTTGAACCTATGGTTTTGGACCATGGTATCTCATCTGAAGTGTTGAACCCAGGTATTGGGTCCATGGTATTGATTCTCTATGGTTTTGGACCATGGTATTAAGTAAGGCCTAAGACTATAAAAGGGGAAGGAGATCATTTGGCAAAGGAATTCACTCAAGCATTGAATATCTTATGAAGAGCAAGATCTAGAATATTGGTCATTGGGTTATAGTGCATAGCTGGATCTGAACCAAGGAGGAACCTGAGTGCTAGAAGAAGGATAAGTTCTATTGATGGGTCAAGATCTTAAGGCTTGAATAGTAGTATGTTTGTGTGATTTTGATATGTTATATTTGGCACATGACTTGATCTATAAATCTAATAATCTGGGTATAACTGATGTCTGAATTAGTGAAAAAGGGTAAATTGTCTTTTATAGATCTATACGTAGGTTCGGCATAGCAGAGGCGCATATACACGCCAGTTCAGTAAGTCAAAACAACATATACGCTGGTTGGCCTTAATATAGAAGCATATGCATGCAGGTTCTACATATTGAAGTAGCATAAGTCTCATGAAATATGTTTTAGCCACTTCTGTTTATTGCTACAATGTTCTAGGTTCAAGATTGGTTTCTGGTTACTGTTAATGTATTCTGGTTACAGCATTCAGAGAAGTAATTGTATGATTCAATTTTGATTGAAGCAAAGGAGATTGGTTGATGCAAATGTATTTTATGTTTGTTTGATGTTATTGATGGATCCAGACTGAAAATTTATGAAACGGGGTCCCTGGAAGAAAAGATAAGGTTGTAGCCTTCTGTAGGTCAGCACCTATGTACTAGTACATCAGCTAGTACAAGAGCTAAGGGGGTTGTAGCTCCCTTCCAAGAGAAGCTGGAGAACAAGAGAAGGTTGTAGCCTTCTGTAGGTAGAAGCCTGCATACTGGTATAAGACTATACCAGTACAAAAACATTGTAAAAAGAAGTTTCTTATTAAAAGAAGATAGAGACGAATTGCAGCAGGTGGTTTTCACCCACGTTGGGTTTCCACCTTATATCTTGTTTCCATGTGTGTGATGATCTGTTCTGTTTTACTGCAGCTATTTATTGTTCTTATGGTTAATGAAGTTCTAATGCAATGATTAAATATCAACATTTAATGAATCATAAGTTTACTGATATACGTTGGTTGCTTTAGACACAGTAGCGTATATATGCAGTTTCCTATAACTGAAGTAGCGTATACAAATCTGATTGTGAAATGAAAAATAATTGATTTGATAATACCGATTCACCCCCCCCCCCAGTATTATTTCCAACAATACTTTTTCAAGAACCTAAAGGTCTGCCACCCAAAAATGAAATACTACATGATATTAATTTGCAGCAAGATGCTCCATTGCCTAACATTGGAATGTACAGGTTGTCCGCTTTAGAGAATGTAGAAACCAAGAAGCAGGTACTAGATCTGCTCGAGAAGGGGTTCATAAGACCTAGCACATCACCATGTGGGTCTCTAATTGTCTTGGTGAGAAAGAAAGATGGCTCATGGAGAATGTTCATTGATTACCAAGCACTGAATAAGATAACGATAAAAAATCGTTATCCCCCTCCTCGCATAGATGATCTATTGGATCAATTAAAGGAAGCTGTTTATTTTTCCAAGTTGGACTTACATAGTGGCTATCATCAGGTCAGAGTTGCAGAGCAAGATGCATGGAAGATTGCTTTCAAAACAAAGCAGGGATTGTATGAGTGGTTGGTTATGCCTTTTGGCATAACTAAAGCTCCTGCTACTTTCATGAGAGTAATGAATGATGTACTCAGACCTTTTCTTGATGGTGTTGTCATTGTATATTTGGACAACATTCTTATATTCAGTAAAAATTGGAAGAACATAGCAGACTCTAGATTTTTTGAAAAAATAAAATCTTTATGTTAAGCTCTCAAAATGTGAATTTCAAAACATCTTTGAATTATTTGGGTCATATTGTAGGGGGTGGTGAATTGAAGATTGATCCCTCTAAGGTTGCAGCCATTGTAAACTGGCCTAAACCCAAATCTGCTACGAAAGTTAGAAGCTTCTTAGGAGCAACACAATATTGGAGAAAGTTTATTTCGAACTTTTCCTTAATTACAGCTCCCTTACATGCTTTAACAGGGTTGAACAAGGTGTTTTAGTGGGGAGGAAAATAATAGAAAGCCTTTGACACCTTGAAAGAAAACATTAGTACAGCACCAGTACTAGCGCTACCTGATCTTCAAAGACCATTTGAGATTGAAATGGATGCCAATGACTATGCCATGGGAGCAGTGTTGATGCAGCACTGTAAACCCATATGCTATCATTCTGAGACATTTAATTCTGCAGTAGTTAATTATCCCACATATGATAAAGAATTGTATGCATTAGTACAGAGTGTGAAAAAGTGGAAACATTATTTAATGTGCAAAGAGACAGTTATACATATTGACCATCAACCACTTCAATATTTGCACTCACAAACTAAGTTTCAACAATCAAGACACTATAGGTGGATGGGTTTTCTACTACAGTTTCATCTTGTCATCAGATATAAAAAGGGCATACACAATAAAGTTGCAGATATGTTATCTAGACCAATAATAAATGCATCCACTGTACTTAAGCATAATTCAGTATTGAATGAAAGCTACATTGAACAGTATGCTCAAGATATAGATTTTAAAGATGTATATGCAACTTTAAGTCATAGAAAATAAGTAAAAGAATTGGATTATCATGTTAAGGACCAGCTCTTGTATCATTTTGGGAAGCTATGCATTCCACAAACTGAAAGAGTATAGATAATTCGAGAGGCACCCACTTCTCTAATATTAGGTCACTTGGTGTAGGTAAAACAGTTGCACAGCTGCAAAGATTTTGTTATTGGCCAAAAATTAATGAGACAGTTTCTAGATATGTAAGAGGGTGTACCATGTGTGCTAAAAGCAAGCCCAACGATAGAAAACTAGGCTTGTACACTCCACTACCAATTCATTCTCATGTGTTTCCATGGACTTTGTTGGAGGGTTGCCTAAATCTAGAAAAAGCCAAGACTATTTATATGTTGTTATGGATAGGTTCAGCAAAATGTGTATTTTAATACATTGTAACAAACAAATTACAGCTAAACAAACTGCAAAGTTGTTCTTTTAGCATGTATGGGTTCATTTTGGATTACCCACTTCCACTATATCTGATCGAGATAACCGATTTGTTGGGAAATTTTGGTCAAGTTTGTGGGAATTGATGGACACTAGGCTGAAGAAGAGCATAGCTTTTCATCCGCAAACAAATGGCCAAACAGAAGTAGTCAATAGGACAGTGATCTAGTTGCTCAGAGGCTATTGCAGCAAGCATCCTAGGCTTTGGGATGAACATTTATGTTATGTTCAACATGCTTACAACCGAACTAAACATTTTCTACACAAAGATCTCCTTTTGAGACCTGTTTTGGTTTCACACCAAGGTCTCCCTTGGATTTTTCCTTTGGTAAAGACATATCGGTTGATGGACACATTGATGTGGACAAGGCAACCAAGTTCATTGAACAAATCCAAGAGATTCACCAGGCAATATAGGAACAGCTAGAAAAGAGCCAAGCCAAGTACAAGGCAAGGTATGACAAGCATCAGATGGAGCATAGTTTCCAAGTTGGTGTTCAAGTCTGGTTGTTGTTGAGTGATAAAAGGTGCCTTTTAAACTCCTAATTATCTTCACATTAGTTGTCAACCCAGGGACGATTTTTTATTTCAAGAGTGTACTTAGTCTGAGGCAGTCACTTGCTCAAGAGTAATGTTTTGTAGTAAGTTCTTAAAATGAAAAAGTAAATAAATGCTTGAAATAAAATCTACTTACAATTAAAAGAAACTTAACACTCTGAAACTTAAATCATTCACTCAGAAAACTACAACAATCATCAGTCAAGGATGCAGTAGTAATAACTCTTTCCTCTGTCAACTGATGCGAATGAAATAAAACAAGATCCTCAATTTGAGAACTTAGATAGTGATAGTCCATGTCCTTTACAGTTGTTGATCTTACACTGCACACCAAAACAATTAATTGGAAATGGCAATTCAATTGGAAATGCTTACTAAAACACACTTACTACAATATCAATTAAAAGATGAAATCAAATCCTTGCAGAAAAGAAAAATGACTAAGTCTATTGAAGAACTGAACAACAAAGCTTAACTTTAGCGGAAATGAATTGAACAACAAAGCTCATCTTACAGAAATGAAATATCAATGGAAATGAACAGCACTACAAAATTAATAGAAATGAGTAGCAATACTAAATAAGCAGCAACTTGTAATGCACGACAAAATTTGAAATGAACAGCGAAGTTTTATAACCAAAATTAACAGCATAACAATTTAAGTTGTAATGAAGAGCAATCTTTGTTATGGTGGAAGAAAATAGAAACACGATCCAATTGCGATTTCATGCACGAAACAGTTTCAGGAAAATATACAAGAACAGGAAGTTAAAAAGCAATGCAACTCAAAAGCAATGAAAAGTAAATCAAACCATCACATGACTGGAACTGTAAGATAATAGTACAGGTAGCAAGTGGATCCATCAAGGCCGGGCTCTTAGCCACTAGTGAAGCACCACCGAACTTAGTCCAATATCAAATAATGGAACACCAACTCTTTTATTTATTAATCATCAAACTGTGAAATCATTACAACTGAAAAAGCCTTGCGAATTACAATGGTAATGCAACAGTCCCCCTTTCCTCCTATCCTATGCTATCCTATCTCTCATCTATCTAATTCTCTCTCTAATCATCCGTCATGAATCCTCCTCATCCCTGATCTCTGTTTTCATTTAAATACGGAGAGAGCAAAGAGTAATTAAAACAGAGATTATCACAATATGATTCTCATTACAAAATTGGATTTCTCACAACAAATTGATAAGCAAGATCCTATCTGGAATATCTCTTTAGTAATCATTCAACAGGAACAGGTCGAATTTGGAATTGCAGCTGAGATATTTTGGAAAACGGCCACAACCGCGAATCTGAGAAAAACATCTTCAGAGAACCTTCCATTTCTCTCAGTAAAGATCGAATTTGGGAAAAAATCTCATCACAAAATTAATTTGGTCCGTTCTGGACAAAACCCATGTTTCGGATTTTCCAGATTCTTCTCCATTTTCCTAAAACGTCTAATGCAAAATTGTCACTTCTTTTTCCAGCGAATTTCTGAGTTGGAATATTTAATGATGAGCTAGAGATCAAATCTTCAATCTAGAAAATATCTTGGAGGCTAAAATGGTGAAAAATTTTATTAATAAACCATCATTGGTAAAATCATGCATAATAATCAATTTATTATAAATAAAGGAGAAGAAATAATATTTATTCACAAGAGCATAAATAGTTATAAAATGGAATTATATGATAAATCATGATAAATGACATAGTAAAGAAGAGTAGAAATAGATGAAATAGGCTTTAAAGAGTGGTAATAATAATGACATATTAGTAGCCCAATAGTTGTATATCAGCGAAGACAGAATGCAAGGTGAAGGTAAGAAGCTTAAGCCAATAAGGTATGGACCTTTCAAGATACTTGAGAAAATTGGTGAGAATGATTTTCACCTTGATTTACTAGATTACATTCACATCTACTCAGTTGTTAATGCAATCAGCTTGAGACTATTTGAACCTTCATTAATTGAAGATCCCGAAGAGCAGACTCAATTGCATTCTATTGATGATCTGTTACCTGAATATCTCAATGAGTTGCAGGAAGATACAGTTCTGGACAGGAAGGTGAGAACTACGTGCAGAGGGGATGTCAAGTACCTAAGGATTGGACTCAAAGGTTCAAATCCAAGCAATTGGAAATGGATAGAAATTGGGCAAGCGAGGAATTAGTACCCTCACTTAATTGATGCTTAAAAATAAACTTTTGGTGGTCCAAAAGATTTTTTCAGTAGGAAGGTCATGATCTGAATTGGATCCTAAACACTCTTAGAGTTTTCATAAACTCATTCAAATTATGCCAAACAGACTCAAGTTTTAGAAAGATCAAGCTATCAGAAGGAATCCTCATGACAGTTGTAATTGTGATCAGTGCAGAGCAATGAGGACCCTGAGTCGAGCGCGCAGACCGTTGGCCCATGGTAACGCATGCTGGCACAAATTGGAAAAACCAGAGTCTAATCCAAGAAACGGGGGTAGTTTCTGATACGCAATTAGCACTAAAGCGCTAATCGCGTATCGCAGGGCATCCCCCTCAGTGAAGGAAAGCCCCAAAGTGCTGGGATCCAAAATGATTATGAAATGTAGAAAAGTAATTAATTTGGTTCCCTGGATTCCACAAAACTGATAGGATATCATAAGGCCTTGTAGCGGTAAGCAGTTTAGACCGAGTCCCGCTCGATGCCACACATTGAGTGACACGCATCCGGCGAAAGAGAGAGAAAACCACTGACATCAGACGGGTAAACATCATGCTACCTACACGCCCGATATGAACGATGACCATAGGATCTTGGGGGACCAGATCAATGGTAGAGGTGCGTCCCGAGTTTTGACCAAATTTGACAAGGTTGTAAAGGAAGATTACATGGGATTTGAAGTCCGACGTGGACGATGAGTTGGAAAAAGATTTGTGTTTCGCGGGAATCTTGGAGCAAATGGAAATAACGACCATTCAAATGTGTCCAAGGAACTTGACAAACTCACCCGTTGCAGAATAGGTGGTGACCTCCCTGTGAAGCGTTACATAGTGATGATGATGCAGAATAGGGGAGTTCGAATGGACAGAGGAAGGAAAACTAGAACGTTGGGAAGCGGAAAAAAATTGATAGAAAGAAAACTGGCTTTAAAGCCATGAACTGACAGAAGCATAGGACAGACACACACACATAGAGGATTTAGTTAGATGCAGAAGCTAAGAGCAGAGAACAGAGAGAAGAAGTCGAGTTGACCTGAGGGCAGCATCGAGCCAGACAGAGCTAGAGAGAGTCAGAGAGTTTGTGCACTCCAGAGAAAGCTTGAGGGGTTCAGTGAGCTCCTCGACATAGGCTTGTCATGTATGAGTTTCAGATTGGGCTCATACTACTGTGACCAGTAAAGGTCAAGTACCAGTAAGGAGAGTCTATGTACTCAAATCCTACTAATTCATATCATTTGGGTGAGACTCAAATTGAGCTCACTGTTGTAAAGAAACTCTACTTTGAAAACATAATAGAGAGGCCACCACTGAAAGCTGCACCAGGAGACGTAGCCCAAGAGTATTGGGTGAACTCCTTATTAAACTTGTTGTGTTTACATGTTTTCCTTTTATGTTTTCTCTAACTGCCTCAGTGTCTATGTATTTCGAAATATTATCGATCCATTGCATAAAGTAACATAGGCACATCCATGCACATGAGTCTATAATACCTTTAATTCTTTGTCCTGGATCAATTCCAGAGCATTTGCAAACCCTAACCCTTAAAATAGGGAAATTATAGTAACTAACAAATAATAGATTTAAACTCTTCACTGATTATTCTAAACATTCATAACAACATGTAAACAAACAAGTCTACTTCTTTCTCACATCTATTAAGTACACTTCATGATAAATTGCATAAACAGATCAATAATATAATAAATTTAGAAACAATAATAGTACACAGATATGCAGATAATGCTTCAAAAAAACCTTTATTATTGTTAGATCTTCAATTACAGACACTTCCAACCCTGCGCACGTAGCTGCAGGGCCACGCGCACTCAGCTGCAAACTTACCAAGGTCTCCACGCACACAACTACAGGAGCCTTTACCTTCACCCAAGTGCAAAATAGACAATACAGACCCAAACTTTCCTATCTATGCTCTTCACTATCTTTACTAAATCTTCTATGACTTCTTTTTATATCACTCTTCATTACAATACCATGGGTGGGTCATAAAATAACTTAACCCTTAACAAACCAAGGGGCTTTGAACTTCCTAATGCCCCTTTGACTCCTATCGACCTGTGCACTCCGCTCCTCAAAATGCAGAGACTTTACAATACTTTTTACAAAATTGACCCCAGGGGACCCTGTCCCAACATAGGCTTGTTGCTCCATATCCTTGAGAATATTAGGTCCTGCATGGACCTTGTTCACTGGATCACTCCAGCTAATAGGAGTGTTTCAACTCTTGGAATACAATGACTCAAATGGGCTCATCTTTAGGGATTATTGGTATCCATTGTTGTATGTAAATTCCATAAGTGGAAGATATTTTTCCCACTTCTTGGGCTGATGCATCATATACATCCTTAACATGTCCTCAAGGATCATGTTAATCCTATCTTTTTTCTCATCTGTTTGGGGATGATAGGTTATACTAAATGGCAACTTTGTTCTCATTCCTTCAAATAGTTCCTTCCAAAATCTGGAAGTGAACCTAGCATCTTTGTCTAGCACAATCTTCTTCGGGATGCCATGCAACCTCACAGTATCCTATATGGAGCCTTAAATGTTGGTTCTACTCCAAGTACCAACTCAATAAAGAAATATCTATTTGTGAGGAGGAAATCTAGGAGCCTCCAATGGAAAGACATTTGCAAACTACTGCAAAATAAGGTACTTTTGTAGAAATCTAGCTTCCTCATATTCTCTTTCTCTATCAATTTCCTCATCCTTGGAAACTTGCACTACAAATAATTTTCATCCTTTTCTCCTACTACATTTGGCTTTCATAGCAGTGATTCACCTCACTAATATGGGATATTTTCTGCCCTACCACACTCTTTTTGTTCCTTACTTATCTAAGCATTCAATTTCTTTTTCATAGCAATCTACCTTGGTCTGGTGCAAGTACAACCAATCCATGCACAACAATATTCCATACACGATGAGTGGAAATACATTCAAATCGGTTGTTGTGGGCATGTCACTAAGATTTAATACACATGACCTTACCCAATGGTTGATTCTTATCTTTGTCCCAGTTGCAAACTGAACCAACCAAGGATCTTCATGCATCTCCTTACTCAAACCAAACTTCTCAACAAGATCTGGGATGACATAGATATAACTAGAACCTAGATCAATTAAAATAGAAATGAATTGCTCTTGTATCCTACCTTCCATCTCAATGATGGATTCCTAATGATCTGATTGGTGGTTGTCCACTAATGTGTAAATTTTTGGCATATTTTGGGCTACTTCACCCACTGTGCCCGCCTCCTAAACATTGTAAATCTTTGGTATGACATCTGGATGATGTGGAAAATATCTCCTCCTTTGGTTCCCACTATAAGGACAACACTTGAGTGGTTATCGACCTTTGAACTTCGACTATGATGACGTCGGTTGCTGCACATTTATCATCAACATTGGATTTCTTCTATAACTATCTTGTATGAGTTGGGTGTTTACCTTCTTTCCTTTCTGAGATTTTTTTGGGCCAATTATTCTTATGTCAAGAATTTATTTTATTCTGCCAATTAAATTTAATATCATGCCTACATTTTTATTTCTCATAGTAGTTCTCTAGCTTCTTGATAGCATCTTTCAGAGTTTGGGGCTCTAGTAACTCAATTTTATCTCTAAATCCATAGGAAACACACTAATAAATATCTGAATTTTGGATTTTTCATCCTTGAGATATGACACATATCTCAATAGTTCTAAAAACTTTGTGACCTACTTATCATTGGTTAACTAGTCCATTTTGAGTTCATAGAACTCTTTTTCTTTACTATCATAATAGCGTTTAGACAAGTATTTATCTCTAAAGATATTTTCAAACTCATCCTAGGTGAAATATTTCTCAACAATACCTCCAACATTATTTAAATCCTCCCACCATATATCTTCTTTTCCCTTTAGACTATAGGTGGCAAGTTTGGCTTTCATATTCTCAGAATAGTCATGTATTATGAAAAACTTCTTCATCCCCAGCAGTCAAGATTTTTCGTCCTATGCTTTCTTCATATCCCCATCAAACGTGGCTGGCTTAGCCTTCTTACAATTCTCTAGTATGTGATCCTTTCATTTTCCTCCTGAATGATGATGATGATGGTAATTATGAAAATGGTGGTGCCTCCAAGAAGATGAACTAGATGATTTGCTAGAAAGATGCAATTGTGTGCTACTTAGACCCCTTGGAGGGATCAAAGGTGCATCTCTTGGCACAATGTCCTCCTCTACCAATTCAAGAGACTCTGTAGGATAACTCCATTGTGATTTTATTTCCTTTCTTGGGCTCTTACCAACCTCTCATTGTTAGCCTTGAAGCTTCTCACCTCAACCCTCAAGCTTCACAGGGTGTGCATCTAGTCTGGGGAGCGATTCCCTCCGCCTCGGCCAACTAATATTTCTTCGTCATTAGCTCTTACCCCATCACTTCCATGTTGTGATTAATTGAAACTATACTCAACCATTCCGGTCCACATCACTATAAATTCTCTATTTTACGATACTTGTGACGTGTTGTCAACAACACACATTGTTAGACATTTTAAAATAATAAATAAATACATAATTATGACCATGAGCTTGCGTTCAAGGTTCTTCCATGGGGGTTTCCACCATGAAAAATCAACCATGCTAGTTTGCAAACACATTCACAAGTCATATGCATCAATCATTCAATCCATTTATCATGATAAGTAATAATAAATAACAAATTTATGACCATGGTCATGCCCTCACTAAGTTGCTGTCAACCAAACAGTTAACACTAGAAAACATTTACCAGCAAAGTAGCAATCAATAATTCATACTGGCTTTTAACACCTAAATAGTTAATTAGTCAATTCTAAAAAAATTATCATTTCTCATGATATATATATATATATATATATATATATATATATATATATATATATATATATATATATATATTCACCATGTTCATCGAAAACCCAAGGGCCTCTACTTTTTGTATTAGCCAAATGCCTTCTCGGAGGGTCCCACTAGACATGTCACCTTGCTTTCTCTCTCCCAGTGGTTTCCAAACTATGCATTTGGTTACTTGATGGCTTCTTTGCACTATGATTAAATGGACAATGAGCTCTTCTTTTCCACCTCCGTATTGGCCCAAGATCTACCAACAATGGTCGTCGTTGTCAGCTTACCTTATCTGAACATTTTCCTTTACAATGCCTCTTTATCGCACTAAGGTCATGGCATCAGGCAGACATGGATATGGGTCAACCTTCCAACCAATGGAAATTCTACCAGGTGCATGTCTTTTTGTCGCATCATCACATTTCCTTTCTCTTGGGTCTCCTCTACGCATTCCCTTGGAAACATTCTAGGTAAAACCTCTAGGCTCCTACCTCTAAGCCACATGTTTTAGTGAATTGCATGTTTTCACTACTCCAACTCCTGATTGGGACAAGTGGTGGAAATTCCACATCATCTCAAGTTTCTCACCCCACTGCCTTTTGCCTAAAATTTATGTGACTACCCGAGGGTGGCCCTAACAACATGACCTATTAGGTGGGTTCATACCCAACCAATAACATAACGACCAGGGTTGAGCGGCCTTCAGTGTTTTCTGGTTGTCATGATCTTAGTTATTCCCTTTTCTCCCTGTAACCGTTCTTCCGCGATATTCCTTACGGGTCACGTCAACACCCTTGCGACTAATCAAGTGAGGGGAAATTGGCCACGCCAATGGAAGGTCTCCACATCTAGGGATTGATCTACAAAAAGATAAGGTTGATCTATATTTTCTTATAAGTTCAAGGCTTGATCCATCTACACCACAACAATATTTTCCATCCCATTCTCTGCAATGGTTGAGCTAAGGGAGTTCATACTTGCCTCATGTGACATCTCATATGGGGTTCTCTGTGATCGCCCCAAAAACAAGCTCTACTAATTTAAAAACTTCCTCGAGTCAGTCTTCTCAATAATGGATCTATCTCAGAGATATGATTGACCTTCAGATCAATGTCAAGGCTTTGTGTGGATACTAATGGCTTATTAAGGTATTCCATGGTGTTAGCGCTAATGAGCTTGGAAAATTCCAACTCCAAGGAGTTCCGCGTCGGCCACCTGCATTCCCCGTTCTTGGATAGATAATCCCACACATTTTGGCATATGTGCTCCTAAGAGGTCTCCACATCGTCTGCCACACTTTGTCGATACCAAAATATATGTCGCTCCTATAAGAAGCTCCATGGCACTGCGTAGAACCTTCTACCGCCTCACCAGTGACGCTATGACACCAATGAAAGATATCCATCTATATTAGAATGAAAAGTGGAAGGTCATTGAGGTAGATATGATGGGATCATTAGGCCTTAAGGGAATAAAACCTTAATGTTAATGCAATTCCTTTCGCGTGGAAAAACAAATTGTAACACAAGAAAATAAATGGATGTAAGTGAATATAGACCCAGCCAAGTAGATGGTCATCCATGTCACTGTTTCATATAAATACAGGATTCTTTGGGCCCTCTATTGCAAGTTTTACTTAACTATTGCCAGGGTCATCCATGAAACTATTGCAAGGGTCTTC
This sequence comes from Pinus tabuliformis, assembly GCA_031772625.1. Taxonomy (NCBI): domain Eukaryota; kingdom Viridiplantae; phylum Streptophyta; class Pinopsida; order Pinales; family Pinaceae; genus Pinus; species Pinus tabuliformis. Next base: position 1,203,458,951 of record CM062816.1, read on the forward strand.
GGGCGACTTGCAACATGGTCTTTTGTTCCTCTATTGTTACTTATGTGTTGCTTTCAATATAGTTAAGCACTTCATTTAAAATAAGGTTCAAATTGGAAATATAACATAGTCCTTACTATCATATGGGTTATGCAGCATGGGATCTCAGTGCACAGACATGACACAATATATGTTATCACATTGCTTCATTTAGATTTTGTTCAATCTTGTAGCTTATAGCAATATTAAAAAAATATTTACGCAACACCTCTTTTAGTCCAAGGGACCGTGTTTGAGAAATTCATATAACCACATTAATAGCTCAAAATAAAACACATACATGCATTCATGCATATTATCATAACCATAAAATCCATCTCCACACATTGAAGTAACACATGAATATTATAACAACAACACATTTATAGTTCTGAAATCCCAAAACCATTCTAAATAGAAAGGAATCATGATGAATCAATAGATAACCCAGTATAAGAAAATACTTATCTTTGAGCTTGTAGGGAAAATGAGTCTCAGACAAGGACTCTCCAACCAACCGTAGAGAGTTGGAGAAAAACTTGCATGCAACTATCACCCCTGATCTAGATTCCAAAGTCTGAGGAGGATTCTTGCTAAATGGATTAAAACACCAGATGCCAACTGAAATAGGGATTCCTGAGGACCTACTTCCTTAATCCAACTAGCTAACTGCCACTTCATTTCTCAACACTCAGAGTAAAGAGGTACCCTACCTCACCCCCAAGTGCACACACAATGATTCACCCCATTCTAGAGAGTCTAGAATCCACTGTAATTGTAGTGCAGTAACACAAGTCTTAAATCAAGTCTTCCTTTGATTTTTCTTTAGGATGGCCTCTTCCAAACCTGTCACAGGTCTCAAGAGTCTTCTATCTCAACCTACAACCTCAAAGGGAACCAAGGTGTTACAAGTCTTGAGCTATCCCATCCCAACCCATAACCTATAGGGACCCAAGCTGTTATAGGGATGTGGAGATCTCTGTCTCAACCCATAGCCTCGAGGGACCCAAGTTGTTATAGGGCTTCAGATATCCTATCTCAAACCACAACCTCTAGGGATCCCAAGTTGTTATAGGGCCCCAGAGACTAGAATCTCAACTCACAACCTCTAGGGAACCAGAAAACTAATCCCCTTCTCTTCTCTTATCTTCATAGGTAACTTTTGATTCCTCTCATTGGATGCTCGAATTTCCTATGCCTTTTCCATGTGCCTATTCCTTTCCTCAAACTAATGCCTCCTACTGTCTTTTTTTCTTGTATTATATTTGTTGCTACATCCTTGTTGACTTGCAATGAGAAGTCCTTTTGTTGGGTTGCTCATCCTCTTTTCTTTTCGTCGTTTCTCAAGCAATACGGGCTTCTGTACTTTCTCTTGCAGCTCATTTAATTTCAAGAACTAGTCCATTTAATTCATGCACCAACCAATTTTTAATGGAATTCCTGCAAGTTACATTTCTTTATTTTCACCAGTAACCACAACATCCCAAGCAATCAATCCTCCTCCCCAAATTTGAAATCCATGTCCTTTTGACTCAGTGCCCCTTTGTTTTCAAATTTCACATATAGAAAAATATTTACAATGTATTTTATGAGAGGGCCATGGGTGGGGTTGTCACATCATTGAATCAAGAAAGATACCATTAAGTACCATTCCATCAAAAATATGGTAACAATAGTCTATTCTACCAACATAGCAATATGTTCTTATCATTGAATTGTAAGTGATGGTGCTATGAATATTTCCACATTGCATCATAGTTTTAAAAATAATGACCACTTCATCTGCTTTGTTCTAGAGAAAAAGAGCATGAACCACAGTGTTGAAAAATCTCTTATTTGGAGAGAGATTTATACTCCTCATGACATGTAGGAACTTCAATGGCTCATAAACTTGGCCTAACTTGCACAGTGTGCCAAGGAAGGCATTATAAGTAGCTATATTGAGAGGATCCCACCCGAGATACATGACCATCTCAAGAAAAGTAATTTTTGTAGACATTATGGCTAATGTGTTGCCCTTTATGGCAACCTGCTTGAAAAATATGTACTTGATGTCAACATAGTGATAATATGATGATTGTTGAACTAATGCAGATATCATGAATATTGGTATAGATGGTACATAAGATATGGACAAAGAAATGACAGTTCAGGGAAATATGGATGAAAAATGTAATGTTTGAAAAATACACGACCCCTATGAAGAAGAGTCACATACATACACAGTTCTTGTGAGAAAACATCATGTACATAATTTGAACAATGGAAATCTAGATACCAAGTGTCATTACCATGATATTGCCCATATTAATTGGGGTGAAAACATTTATTTGATCCATTCAAATAATACTAATGACATTGTTAGCCCCTATAATGTCCTAGCTTGAGGAGGAGATCGAAAGAGGTAACTTCAAACCACTTCCAGTTCAACAACTAGCCCTCCTAAACCAGAGAGGGATCTCTCTAAGGATTTCTCAGCCAATGACTAGAAGATAAATGGATTTTAGGCTAGATGTATATGTTTTTTCTGAATGTTTGAAAATTTAGGATTTTTAGGTCACTGGACTAGGGAAGAGAGCAAGAAATTAGGTCAAGGTGTTAAAGGTTTGCAGTAGCAGGCATAAAAAGGATCAAGATAACAATGTTTTGTGGAGGATTGAAGATTTTGGTCAATGTATTGTAGGGTCTGAAATATTAAGAAATCATAATGAGCATGTATTAGCATGAATTCATTAATCTAGAAGAAAAGATAAATAAACATGATTTTCCACATAAAAAATCTTTGAACCTAAAGAATTCTGCCTATATCACTAATGAGCCTCAGTATTGCAACAAGAATGTTGCAATTCTCAAGGCTGCCGACTTTAATTATCAACCCGGGGTTTGTACAAACTTAAGAGGTATCGGCACTATATGTGCAACATAAAATGTGTCCTTCCTTTGCTGTCATGAGAGAAAATAAATGTTGCCTATTTGTAGGAATGGAAGGCTGAATTTAAAAATGCTTGTAAAGTAACATGAAATCCTCTATCTACTTATTAACACACTTTGCTTGCAAAAGAACTCTATTGTAACCCCATTTGTCACATGTGATGTTTTAACTAACCTAAGCACAAAATCTGATCTAGAGAGTACTAAATGTTTTGTGCATGTGTAAATATAAAAGAACTCATTTTTTTAAATCTTTTTGCTTTATAAATGCAAATGTTAATCTTTCCTTGACCTTTGGCAGGGGAGGCAGGTGTGGAGGAAGAGGGGTAAAATGATTTTGATGGCTTGGAGGTCAAGTAGGGGCCTAATCCTAGCTTCAATGATGATTTTTCTGAATTCAGGCTCAAAATAGGTTGCTAAAGGATTTCCTATAGGATGTACTAGTTCTCCTACAATATCCCCTACTCCTCCTACAGGATCCCCTGTTTTACTATAGGATGTTACATATTTACTATATGGACATATTATTCATTGAATTCCCAAGAAAAACAAATCCAAATTGGATGGGACAGCTTTTTATATTGAATAGGATGTCTTAGGTCCCCATTCCAAGTGGAATCACTCAAAAAGGCCTCTGTTAACCCATGCTAAAAACTAGCAGAAAACTACTAGTTGAAAAACTAGAAATTCAAAAACTAGAAATTCAAGAACTAGTGAGCTAGTAAATCTATAAAATCCCTAACCTAATCAAGTGAAAATACAGTGGGGTAATTTTTGTTATGAACTAGAATTTTTTTTTATCTAATGCAAGTGGAACCAACTCGATTGAATCTCATTAGCATGCTCTAAAAGATAGCAGAAATTTATTGTTCTTTGCCACAAAGGAGTTCCAGAAATCTAGATTTGGGAATAAGAAGACTAATCCAAGTGGCTCAATGATTACTATGACCTTCCAAAGCTTGTCCAAGCATTAAATGATGCTTGTGATCTTGCAAAATAACTTACATAAACCATTTAACCCAATCCTACAATAATAAATAATTAATACTAAATTTAGAAATCGAAAGAAATAAAAACAAGAGATGCATGTGAATAAGAAATGAAAAGAAGAAAAGAAAATGATATAAAAGGGCTTTGAGGCTACTGGGATGGAAAATCCCAAGGGAAATAAGATACCTATGGAGGAGAACAAGATTTAGAAGCTGAACATGACACCAATCTTCATTATTTTCATCAATACAATTACATCTATGCAAGAAAATACAATGGAGCTACAGAAATACGAGTTCTCTCCACAATAACACTAATAAAAATATCTCCCTAGAGGAAAATTTGACTTTATACTTATAAAAAATGATTAGGAATCATTCCCCATGAATAGAGGAAGCTTTCCCCACCAAAATCCCTTGATTAGTGGATCTGGTTCCTAGTACTAGGAATCTACATTAAACGACAGGGAACACATTCCTAGATTTTCTCAACAATTGGAGTTCCACAATTTGTGCCATAATTCCATAATATCTTGTTGATTTATTATTTAATAGTGATCCTCTTGTAGTAGGGAGAAAGTCCCTAAATTATCTCCACCTCCAAATATTCACAATCTTCCCAATATTCTCATAATATTCCACAAAAATAAATAATATTAGGCACAAATATGAAATTATTCATAAACCTTCCTAATGAATATATTAAAGTTAAAAATACATTATCTAATGCAACAAGAGAGGTTTAATGTGCTTAAGGATGGTCATAGGCCTTAATTTATGTTTAATTTAGAGGCACAGGCCTTAATTTATGTCTAATTTAGAGGCCCATCATACCCCCTATTGAAAGTGTTGCTCATCCTCTAAGCAACTTGGTGACCTGATTGTGCCTCATTCATCGCCCTGGTGGCCTCTCTCTTGTGCATTAAGAACATTGACTATAAGTTCTACAAGGAAAAACACAAAAACATATTTATGCAAAGAAAAATCCTTGTTTCTTGAGACCATTAGTTTTCCTTCTTCCCCTTATTCAAGATGGTTCTTGAATATTTTTCAGTTTGGCAAGGTCTTCCACATCCTTATCAACCTTCTGCTACCTTGTTCTGCCATTTGGAAACTTATGAAACTTTCAAAATGCCTTTAGATGAGAACTAGGACACCTTGTAGTAATTCCTGTCAAAACTACAAGAAACCCTATTAAAACTATAGGAAACCTGTTTAGAGCATAAATGATAGTCTAAGGTTAGGGCAGGCCCTTAGCTTGACTTCCATTCCTTTCTCCCATTTCTATAACATCTTCTAGGCCTTGGACAAAATCTAGAAATAGATTAGAGACCTCTTGGAAAGCCTCTTTTTATCATTGCAGTTTGAGTTCTATTTTGATGGTGAATGCCTCATTTCCTTTTGTTTCCTTCTTCTCTCTTATGGCCTAGATGATTTCCCAATGGCCTTGGAGGTTTTTTTTTATTAGGTCTGTCTTAGGCACTGTCTTTTTTGGTTTTAGCACCATTTTTTCCTTTATTCCTTCTTGTAGAAACATTATGTCTTCCTGTAGTAGCCATTCCTTCTCTTTCAGAGTCTTTTAACTGTATGGTAGTGATCAAGAATGATGTACAAGGCTTGGAGGATGATGATAGGGATCAGAAGGAGTAGTGCAGGTTTGTGAAAATGGAGAGGATGCTCTATTTGTTTTTTTCAATAATTTTTTAGGGTCAGACAAAGTGTAGGGTTTGTTCTTGAAATTATGAAATGGGATGGATGAATGATGGATAGATAGTGAATATGAAGTGGATGGAGGGCTTGGAGTGTTGGTGACTTGGCCTTTGCAAAAATTTCTTCTTTTAACTATTGTCCTCATTTCTTGAAATCATCACCCTTCATAATTTGACTTTTCAACATTGCACGAGTGAAGGAGTGAGATACAATTAACTAGTTGAAGGCTGCTGAGACTGCTGACCCATCCTTAGCTTATAAAACCTCATCTCTCATGCATTGACAACAAATTTCTAACTATAATATGCTCACGAGAAGAGGTTGAGAATATTACGTACATGTACCTACCTGATGGTTGTTGGAGAGACATGCATGTTGCTACTGAGTTGATGTTGTTGTGCTTCTCATGACTCAGGTACATCTTCTTGACTTGCTTTTTATTTTTTTTCTATCTTATTTTTCTGATGGGTTGTCTTCTTGTTGATGTGCAGGTGATGGCTTCCTTTGTTGTTGCTAAGCTCTAGAGGAGTTTCATTGTGCCTATAGTGATGCTTCTCCTCTTCCATTCATGGTACTAAAGGTTAGGCCTGGAGCTAGTTGTTACTTCCAAATAGGTTGTTGTAGCTACCCTTTTTTTGAATGTTTGTGTCCTTTCTCTGTTGGAGGGTAAATAGGTATTGGAATGAGTGGATGTTAGAAAATTATATATTACGGAGCAATGGAACACATAAAATATTGCAGAAATATAAACACAGAAAATGCACAAAACAAGAGAGACACAGATATACGTGGTTCACCCAGTTTGGGCTACGTCCACCCCGAACAGCCAGTCCTTCCTTTCTATTATCCAACAAAATGAAGAGACACAACCTACAGCAAATCCGCTGTAATATCCTCTATTTTCTCGCACAATCTCACCTCTCTATTTCTCGCTCACAGAATACACATCTATATCTCAGCCTCCAATACAATACCCTCATACAAAGAGAGGGGTTGCCTTCTAGGGCAAAAAACCATAAACTAAACATAAGTTCTACCGTCAGATCATCTGCCTAATGAACGGCCCAGATTGACTAGAAATTACTATACTTTTACAAGGCAATTTTACATTTGTTTTTAGCTTCGGGGGTGCTGCCCCCGAGCCCCTGTTGGGGGACCGCTGGCCCCCGGACCCCCCAGTTGAGGGGGATCGGCCCCCCCGGACCCTCGCGGGGGGGACAAGTCACCCCCGCACCCCCTCCCCCCACGTGGAGGGGTGTACAAGACTTCCTGGGGTATACATCCGGCTGAAACAAAGACCTTTGAACAATCATGCTCCACACACAACAATCTCCCACTTGGAGAATGATTGTAGAAACTCCATCGCTGCTTCATTTGCTGGAAAATGACTCCTCTTTGGACCTGGTTGTTTCTCATCTTCATCTTCATCCTTGAAGACCAATTGAAACTGAGCATATTCTCAGTTTCTCCCTGGTTACAACTTTTGTTAGCATATCTGTAGGATTCTGGCTAGTGTGTATCTTTTCCAGCTTCAACTCTCCATCTTCCAACACTAATCATATGAAATGGTACTTGAGCTGTATGTGTTTAGTCCTAGAATGAAATGTTGAGTTCTTTGCAAGATGAATGGCACTTTGGCTATCACTGTATAACGTGCCCATATCATGCTCCTTACCCAATTCACCCATAAAACTTCGTAACCAAATCATTTCTTTACTAGCCTCTGTAGCAGCGACATACTCTGCTTCTGTTGTTGAAAGTGCAACAACATTTTGGATTTTTGAAACCCAACTGACAGTTATTCCTCCAACAGTAAATACATATCCTGTAGTGCTCCTCCTGTTATCTCTGTCACCTGCCATATCTGCATCAACATATCCTTGTAGGGAGATGTTTGAACCACCAAAGCATAATGCTTTATTTGTGGTACCTTTCAAATATCTGAGAATCCATTTCACTGCCATCCAATGTTCCTTTCCTGGATTGTTCATGTACCTGCTTACAACTCCCACTGCATGTGCAATACCAGGCCTTGTGCAGACCATTGCATACATTAAGCTTCCAACTACTGATGCATATGGAACTTTAGACATATAATCCATGTCTTCTTGGGTCTTTGGGCACATTTCCTTGCTAAGTTTGAAATGGCTGGCAAAAGGTGAACTAACTAGTTTTGCATTGTGCATGTTAAATCTTTTCAACACCTTTTGTATGTACTCATTCTGAGACAATGTTAATTTACGATTTTTCTTGTCTCTAGTTATTCTCATACCAAGGATTTGTTTTGCATCTCCCAAATCCTTCATTGCAAATGAATTTGCCAATTTTCTTTTGAGGACATTTATTTCCTACATGTTAGATCCTGCAACGAGCATGTCATCTACATACAATAACAATATAATATAGCTGCCATCATTTTGCTTTTTCAAATAAACACAATGATCAGAGTGACATCTAGTATAACCCTGTTCAGACATAAACTTGTCAAATTTTAGATACCACTGCCTTGGAGCCTGTTTTAAGCCATACAAGCTCCTCTTCAACCTGCACACTAGTTTCTCCTTCCCTTTCACCTCATATCCTTGTGGCTACTGCATATATATCTCTTCCTCCAAATCCCCATGGAGAAAGGTTGTCTTTACACCTAACTACTCAAGATGCAAATCTTCAGCTGCTACAAGACTTAAAATGGTTCTGATTGAAGTCATTTTAACAACAGGAGAAAATATTTCATCAAAATCAATACCTTTCTTCTGTGCAAACCCCTTCACCACAAGTATAGCTTTGTACCTCTATTTTCCTCCATCTTCTTCCTTCAGCTTGTAAACCCATTTATTATTCAATGTAGTTTTTCTGCAGGCAACCTGACTAAATCCCAAGTCTGGTTATGTATTAAGGAGTCCATCTCTTCTTCCATGGATACCTCCCACTTCTTCCTGCTTTCAACCTACATTTCTTCTTCATAACATTCGGGTTCACCAGAATCAGTCAACAATAAATAATATAATGAAGGAGAGTATCGTTCAGGGAGTATAATTATCCTGGTAGGTCTTCTAACACCACTTTCAGGTGTCTGGGGTGCCTGTTGCTGTTGTGGTGGTTGTTGTTGTTGTTGATTATTATTATTTTCAGGCACCTTTACCTTTTCAGTGATTTCATCAAGAACTGTGTATTCCTAGTTTTCTTTTTCCTGTTTCTTTTCCTGCAACTGATTCTTATACAAGACCTTTTCATTGAATATTACATCTCTGCTCCTAATGATTTTGTGATTTTCGTAATCATATAAGCGATAACCAAAATCATTAACACCATATCCAATAAAGGTACATTTCTTTGACTTTGCCTCAAGCTTTGTTCTATTTTCTTTATCAATATGGACAAAGGCCTCACAACCAAAAGGCTTTAAAAAAGAGTAGTTTACCTTTTTACTTGTCCATGCTTCCTCCGGAACACCACCATCCAAGGAACTTGAAGGCCCTCTATTTATTAGACAAACAGCAGTATCTACAGCATCTGCCAAAAACTGTAAAGGCAATCCTGCATGCAATCTCATGCACCTTGCACGCTCCATGATTATTCTGTTCATCCTTTCTGACACACCATTTTCTTGTGCTGTTCTTGGAACTGTCTTCTCTCTGCGAATTCCATGTTCTGAACAGTACCTATCAAACTCTTTGCTGCAATATTCACCTCCATTGTCTGATCTAAGACACTTCAATTTCTTTCCTGTCTCAATCTCAACCAAAGCTTTCCATTTCTTGAAAGTATCAAATACATCAGATTTATTCTTAATACAATAAATCCAAGTTTTTCTAGTTGCATCATCAATAAAAGTAACATAATAATGAGAGCCACCGAGAGATGATACCTGAGCAGGTCCCCATACATTTGTATGCACAAGCTCTAATTTTTCGCTCTTCTTTTCTTTCCCAACTCTGAGAAATCTGGCTCTCTTCTATTTTCCATAAATGCAATTTTCACAGAAATCCAAATCAACATTCTTCAAACCCAGCAACAAATTCCTTGAGTGAAGAATCTTCATCCCCTTTTCACTCATGTGTCCAAGCCTATGATGCCATAATGCTGCATCTACTCCTTTGGAAGTTAAAGCATTAACAGAGTTAGAAATACCATTGCATAAATACAATGTACCAACCTTTTCACCTTTTGCTATTACCAGGGCTCCTTTGGTGACCTTCCAAGCTTTATCTGTGAAAGTTGTCACACAACCTTCACTGCCTAACTGCCCTGTTGAAATCAGATTTTTCTTTAGATCTGGAACATGCCTTACCTCATTTAATAGCCATTGGTTTCCATTTTGCTGTTTTACAAGAACCTTACCCATTCCAACGATTTTACAGGGTTTATCATCACCCAGACGAACTTGTCCAAAATCTCCTTGAACATAGTCATGAAAGTATTTCTTATCAGGTGTGCCATGGAATGAAGCCCCTGAATCTACCACCTAGGAATCAGTAATATTTTCGAAAGAAAGAATCAAAGCATCTTGTAACACCTCACCTGTCACATTTGCTTCATGATTGTTTTCTTGCTGTGCATCTCCTTCTTTTCCCTTCCGAGATCTATAGTCTTTCTTTAGGTGTCCTTTCTTTCCACATTTCCAGCACACTATCCTCGATCTGGACTTGGATCTGACTTTCCTTGATTTACTGCGATATCCTGAGCTCTTTCTGTTGTTGGAAAAGTATCCAATACGGAATGACCCTATCCCACTCTAAGGGTGATAGTACCTCAGCAACAATCGAAGCAAAGCTATCTAAGATTTCTTCTTTATGAAAGTAAAATAGGGGAGAAAGAGATCCACTAACCGATGTCTTTCGCTAATGGTTGATCCAATCTTCTCTCCTTGCTGCTTGCTCCCAGCTACACCAAGATCCTGCAAAATGGCAAGAGAGGGAAACTACAAGAAGCATACATTCATAATTGATTCAAGGATTAGAATAAATCAAATACACAAGTATAACAATACACCATTGAGACACATGTATATAGAAGAACCTCAAATGCTTTATTAATGGAAGAAGTAAAGTTCAGGAAGCGATACAACCATAAAAGGCCCAATCCAGCATCACCTCCCAGCAGAAAGAAATCTCCTCTTCACCTCCTTCAAAGCAAATCACCCAATAGTTCTAAACTCAAACCAACATCACTTCCTTACATTCACAAGATTCCCCTCCTTAGACCTCATGAGAGAGATCTATATATAGGGTTTTGGAGAAAGGATGAGTCAGCTTGAGAGCTGACTAGTGTCCTCTCCCACTTCAGTTATTCTTCAGTTCTTGAGTCCACTTGGAGGTTCTTGCTTCCACTTGGAGATCTAGACCCTCTTACTCATCACCAGTCGAATTCCTTGATCCAAGTGTCATTTTGGAAGCTTCCTGGGCATTGACACCTTGAGAAATGACTGTGCCACATGTCCCAACTCGCCCAGCGCAGGTAGCCTTCTTTGCAGTTGACATTCAGCGCAGGTAGACAGTGGAGCAGTTGACATTCAGCGCAGATGCTCAGTGGAGTAGTTGACATGATCCAGAATTAGCTTGTTTTTGAGTGTTTTCAGGTGGAGAACTGCTATTCAGTGCTGTGGTTTGCTGACCTTGTTCCTCTAGGGGTAGGAACAACATGTTTAGGGACTTTGGATCCCTCAGATTATGGACATTTCATGCTTCATGCTGTAAGGCACAAAAATGTCTATAACAGTTGCCCCCTAAGGTATGAGGTCATTTATCGGGTGAAATGCTTTATCAGGAGGATCCGAAGTTCATTCAATCGCTGAGAGGTGACCTGTAATAAAATACAATACAATACATTATGATTCATTCTGCTTTCATGATCTAGCTGAGCCGGGCATTCCCATGCTCAGCTTTATAAATTCATTTTGGTACATAGAACAGACGATCGTCTGATGGTAGACTGATAATTCTCTGCTGAAATTATCATCCTTTGAGTAGGATGATCATCTGCTGCAATGATGTACATGTCAAATGTCTTTATATTTCCTGAATATATATCGCAGCCCGGATGGATGAAACTAGATCCGGGGTCTTTAAACTCGTTCGATCTTCACTCTAAGTACAAGTCGATCCATGTGAGAATTTCGCTGAAGTCGAACATGGAAAGACATCGCTTGATTACCGGTCAATGATGTAAACCGTTAACAAGCGCGAGAGGAATCACCGATAATGATAATGACCCTCAAGGTATTGCAGTACAATTCACGTGGTGTGAATAAAGGACTTGGCGTCGAACACCACGCAAAATCTTTTGGTCGAAGGTCATTGATGTATACCTGTCGCCGGAAGTGAGAAACTTGCCATTGAGGCATGCAAGCTTCAAAGTACTGAGGGGGTTGTTCCTAGATCAACTTCTTGGATAATGAGCTAAAGTCGACAAGAAGCGATCCGTCAAAGGAGGGCCTTAATGAATCCCACATCAGTGACATGGAACGGAGCTAATGATTTTAAAGGAGGTGAAAAAAATCTGTGACATATGATTCAGGGTGGCGGTCATGGATGGATGAAGGATAATGTATGGCAGTGGATGGGACACGGTTGACTCTTTCTGAACAACATCTCTTGAACATATAACAACACTGATGCGATGGATCGGTAGCATTACCCCAAATGTGGATGGTTTGGCGAGACCATGGTGATGAGACCGGTGAATGAAACAACCCAACCCGATGTGATACAGAGGAAAAGTGTCATGTTCAAGAGCGACTTGCTACCATCAAAGCTTTGAGGTTCTCCCAATTTTTCCCCAGTCATTTCTGACCAGTACCTCTTTATTTTTGTCAAGCTTGAGGAGGATAACATATTCTTGTTCTATAACCTTCCCTTCGGGCAAGCCCATCGCTATGTTTTAACAAGCCTAGCGATAGGGAAACTCGTTCTCGTCTAAAGACAAGTTTGTCGCTATTTAATCATTTTAACGAGTCTAACGACAAGGAAAACTCGGTCCTTTTCATTTTTAGAGAGTCTGAAAAGGTACATAAAGTCAACTCCAAAATTCCTTTTTCGTCATCTAATCCTTTAAGTCCGAAAAAGTATAAAACAATACAGAAGGGATGAGTTTTCGATAACTTTAACGAGCCGAATAAAACAAGCGCTCGACCTTTTTGTGCAATAATCCCTCAGGTCCAAAAAGATTAAAATCTAGAGGAGGGATAGCTCTTCCGGTCCTTTTAACGAGCTGGAAGGCCAAAACTCGGCAAACTTTTCATATTTTACGAGTCAGTTGAAAAGAGCTCAAAGAAGACTCGTCTTTTGAGGAACGAGTGATAAACAGGGATAGCAGCAGATTCCAGGTACAGGTTGGAATTTTCCAATCACGGCAGTGTCACAAGGATGGCTAGGTGAAATCACTCTTCGCAGCTATTCCTCAAAAATGGGTAAACAATCATATGGAGGTGAACGATCGGCCAAATGACGATGGAGGTGGCAGGTGCAAACACGACCAAGGCTTTTTATGGCTGATAAATTTATGATCACAGCGGTTATTTACCGGGATAGGTTCATTTTTTATTTAAAAATGAGCTTAAACTCTGGGGGAAACATTGCTCACTGCTTTTATTTATTTTTTAACGAGCATGAAGACCGCGTTAAAACTGCTCGGATCTTGCGTTTATTTTTTAACGAGCATGAACTTTATGCTAAAACTGCTCGAATTATCAGTCATAAGATAAGAAATGTCTCCTGTGAGATCTCTATTTTTTATGGAGCTTCATCTCATTGAGCTTTGCTCCGCTCCTTTCTTTATGCAAGCTTGGAAATGGCTAATCCTATGAGTTTAAAGGGTTAGACCTACAGGTTTAAAGGGAGGACCTAAAAATTTTAAAAATAAATAGTCGTCCCTTGCTTGCATTCCAAAAGGTTTGCATGCCCCCAGGCATAAGATAGAATTTCAAGGTTACCTCTACTTCTTTTCCGTCAAAACATTTGTTTTAACGAGAGAGGCTTACCTCTTTCAGGTTACCCAAAGATTGTCTTGTTAGTAGTTTAAACAAAACACTTCTTCGGCAATGTCTACCGAAATAGACAAGGGTGGGTGAAAAATAGTTTATTCCACTCACATAACTTTGACAAAAGAATCCTATTCTAGAACAACCCCTCTTCCTCTATGGACGGGGTACAGACTAGTCATATTCTCCCGCGGAAACCTACCCTATACCCAAAGTTCTCTGCCGAAGCAGACCAGGACGCATGCCCCCTGGGTTCCAGTCCTATCTTTCCGAATCACTCGCATTCATCGGGAAGAAGGACTGGGGGTGGAGACATTTCTTGATTGAATAGACCATTCAGGGTTGGTATGTGACTATTTGCGATGCGTGATCCCGGAAATGAAAGTTGGTCTACGAGCTTGACCATCCTTCCTTCGTGTGGAAAACACATTACTCTAAAGAGTGAGGAGACTATTGCTCCCATGAAATATATATAGTCTCGTCCAAGGAGTAGGTTATAATCCAAGGGTCCTTGAACGACCATCACGTTCATTTGAACGGTCTTCCCTTTCAATGTTATAGGCACATTGGGGAGGATCCCTAATGGTCGACTGGTTCCTTTATCGAAACCCGAGAGATTTCTTATCTCAGGCAAAAGCGCCGGGGAACCCAGTGCTTTCCAAGCAACAGAGGAAAGGATACTCATAGATGCCCCTTCATCAATGATAGTACCATCCATTACCATTCTGTATATTTGGACTATGATTCTGAATGGTATACTGGCTGGCAACCGGGGTCTGCCTAGTTGATTCCAATCAAAGGATGCAACCAGGTTGCTTGGTGGTGGGACCGAATATAGGGCCGGATATGACCCTGACGATGTTCCTTCCTGCGATAAAGGAATGGGCGCATTGCCCTGATGCTCATCAGAGTCTGTGCTGATGAAAAGAATCTGGATGGTGTCATCCTTATTCTCTTCAGTGAGGGTGTCATTTGAAGATGAATCTTCAGTGACGGTGTCATTTGAAGATGAAACTTCTGAAGGAAGAACCGGGTCAACTGCCGTTTCGACCTTTGGACTTTCGTCTGGTCTGGATTCAGTAGGTTCATTTTCAGTGACTGACTCTTCAGCTGACCACTTGAGCGGGCCAGCTGTATTCTCAACCAACGAAGGACTTGGCACGAGTTTTTTGTATCCAGGAGGAAGTCTCAACGGTGAAACCGGACGATCTTCCAAAACTCTCTTCGCTTCATCTAAGAAGGGACAACGGTGGATGGCGTGATCGCCTTCACACAGTCTGCAGGGAGACCTTGCTCCCCCTCTTTGTCTTGAACCTTAACTTTCGCTGGTTGACAGTAAGCATTCAACATGGCTATCAGAGGTTGATGCTCCCGAATTGTGAAAACGAGGGGACCAGTCCCTTAGTATCCGGGGAATACAGGGACAATCTCTATGAAAGTGGTCTCCTCTACATATGACACATGGCGATTTAGGCCTGGTCTGTGCTGTGTGTGGATTTTTGTCAGATGTCTTTTGCTTGCCCCCAGTCGCCTTAGGCTCCTTCTTCTTCTTCTCTCTCTTCTTCTTCTCCTTCTTCTCCATGGGAGCTTGGCTTTTGCCGGCTCTACCTTGCGAAGATGAAGGATTGGAGGAAGAGTTATAGGAAGTAGAAGGCTGGTGGGCAGCTCTAGACTGATCTAACTGTTGACTCGACTGTTCAGGAACCATGGTGTTCTGAACTACATTGGTTGAGAATAGCCAAATTGGTAGGCCAATTGTCAGTCCTGGAAGCGACAATGTGGCCATGTGGGGCGCACCAACTTCTGCCCAAGAGGAGAAAGGACTAGGATTCCCATCATGGGGAATTCCTTGGTTGAGGCGTTCCATGTTCTCAACCTACAGATCAACGCAGGAATAGGAGGTGATTATGTTCCGTTTAAAATAAATTTTATAACGACGCTTTAGACACAACTTGCTTTTTCACTTTTTAAGAGTCGAGGAAAAGCTAAAGATGACTCTAGTCTCCTTCGATGTTTTAACGAGCCCGAAGTGACAAATGCTAGATGGACTTTTTCAGTTATAGAGTTTGAAAAAGGCCAAAAGAAACTACTCTGGAGATCTAGGCAGAGGGTGTGCCAAACTTTTTGCAAAACCACAGAATACGTTTTACGGTACGGGTGGTCGATCTTCGTGAATGCTGTGTTCACTGCATTGCGATCAGTAGGGCGGCCGACACGACTTCCTATGGATAAAGGCTTTGTTCCTATAGGGGTCTCCCAATATATACGCGACGGTACGTGGGAGCACAAGTCCGTATTGATACTTATCGCTTCACCGTGGAGGAATCACCCAACCACTCAACGCTAAGATATCACGTTTAACGACACCGGAACACGTCTCTAGCTTAGACCTCTATGTGTTTGCGTTATGTTTCAATGCGTTGTTATGTAAATTCAATTTATTTTAAGTTGATCTTGTTTAGCAGTTTGCCTTTATGGATCACCACGAGATGTATGGTACAACTCCTAAATGCAGTCTAAGATGATAAGCAAGCTTTTCAATCTTTCAACTTTGAAAATCTTAACTACTGAGGGAAAAGAAAGACATCATCTTTTCACATAGATCGTAGAGAACACACTAATGCACTTTTCCCTAAATCAACATACAAGCTGTCAAAATGCACATGCACAATGCAGGTATTTCTTTTCTCTTTCTTAATGTTGATGTATTACAAAAAGAAAGCTGTTGTATAACTTTGAATTCAATTTCAAGTGAAAGCAAACAAGCTTTTGTCCAAAATCAAAAGACACCTTAAGATTTACTTGTTTCAACACTAGAAATACATAAATTCAAACCATATGATGAAAGCAAAAGCTCAATCAGCTATGAACAACAAACAAACTAACTCTTAAGATCAAAACGACACTTATCATGGGTCTAGATCTAAGAGGCCACAGCAAGACTAGTTCACTTTCGTTATGGGAAACTGCAAATGAGGTAAGAAATACACAAAGAAAAAATACAGTTTCTTTATACAACCGAGGCGGAATAGTGGCAAGGAAAGGTGGTTTCAGATAGGTACATTGACTGATAACAGGCTGCAAAAACAAGGATGAAAACAGGGCAATAAACAGCAGGGAACCCCAGTTGCACAAGGCAAAACTGGTTCAGCGCAGGTAGTACACTGTCAGTTTGACATTCAGCGCAGGTAGCCCCTTCGGGACCTGCGATGAAATGCAGACTGCCTTCACAGTGCCTGCAATGAAGAGAGAAACTCTCGTTTTTCTCAATTTCCGGGTTACAGATTGCTCAAAAATTCACAGTTTTTGGCCAAATCAAAAGCTATCAATCAAGTACACACTAAAGGGTAATTAGGAGGATGAAAAGCTATCACTAAGAGCTGTTCAGAGTCCTTGTGGATCAGCTCTTCAAATCATAAACATGCCCAGAAACTGAGCTAGAGTAGCTTCCCTCTACTTTGCATTTGAAAGATTCAAATGCAGTTCGATTTGGTACTCCCTGTGTTTAGGAAATGAATAGCAAAAAACACAAACAACCAACAAGATACGATCCCCAGTGGAGTCGCCAATTTGTTGTTGGGAAAAGTATCCAATACGGAATGACCCTATCCCACTCTAAGGGTGATAGTACCTCAGCAACAATCGAAGCAAAGCTATCTAAGATTTCTTCTTTATGAAAGTAAAATAGGGGAGAAAGAGATCCACTAACCGATGTCTTTCGCTAATGGTTGATCCAATCTTCTCTCCTTGCTGCTTGCTCCCAACTCCTTGCTCTTTCACTGGCCTAGCTACACCAAGATCCTGCAAAATGGCAAGAGAGGGAAACTACAAGAAGCATACATTCATAATTGATTCAAGGATTAGAATAAATCAAATACACAAGTATAACAATACACCATTGAGACACATGTATATAGAAGAACCTCAAATGCTTTATTAATGGAAGAAGTAAAGTTCAGGAAGTGATACAACCATAAAAGGCCCAATCCAGCATCACCTCCCAGCAGAAAGAAATCTCCTCTTCACCTCCTTCAAAGCAAATCACCCAATAGTTCTAAACTCAAACCAACATCACTTCCTTACATTCACAAGATTCCCCTCCTTAGACCTCATGAGAGAGATCTATATATAGGGTTTTGGAGAAAGGATGAGTCAGCTTGAGAGCTGACTAGTGTCCTCTCCCACTTCAGTTATTCTTCAGTTCTTGAGTCCACTTGGAGGTTCTTGCTTCCACTTGGAGATCTAGACCCTCTTACTCATCACCAGTCGAATTCCTTGATCCAAGTGTCATTTTGGAAGCTTCCTGGGCATTGACACCTTGAGGAATGACTGTGCCACATGTCCCAACTCACCCAGTGCAGGTAGCCTTCTTTGCAGTTGACATTCAGCGCAGGTATACAGTGGAGCAGTTGACATTCAGCGCAGATGCTCAGTGGAGCAGTTGACATGATCCAGAATTAGCTTGTTTTTGAGTGTTTTCAGGTGGAGAACTGCTATTTAGTGCTGTGGTTTGCTGACCTTGTTCCTCTAGGGGTAGGAACAACATGTTTAGGGACTTTGGATCCCTCAATTATGGACATTTCATGCTTCATGCTGTAAGGCACAAAAATGTCTATAACACTTTCCTCTTTCCATTTTTCTTCCTCTAGACTTTGCACTCAAAGCATTTCCCGATGTCTCACCGGAGCTTTTCCGTCGCATTTCCTCGCTAAGGATAGCACCGACAACATCATCAAACTTTAAAGTACTAGATCCAGAAACGGAGTTACTAATGGACATTACCAAACCATTCCAACTTTCTGGTAATGAGCACAAGAATAACAAAGCTCTAACTTCATCATCAAAGTTTACCCCTACAGAACATAACTGACTTGTAACTGTATTAAAATCATTTAAATGGTCTGCAACAAATCCACCTTCTGACATCTTCATATTAAATAATCGTTTCATAAGAAATACCTTGTTTGAGGCTGAGGGTTTTTCATATAGTTTCGACAACGTCTGCATCAAACCCTCTGTCGTGGTTTCCTTCGAAATATTGAAGGCGACTAATGCAGCAAGGCACAACCGTATTGTTCCGAGTGCCTTTCTATCGAGAAGGTTCCATTCTTCGTCTTTCATACCCGTCGGCATCTTTGTTTTTCCGCCCAATGGTAGGTATAGATCTTTCTGATACAGATAATCTTCCATCTGCATCTTCCACAGCGAGAAGTTTTGGCTGTTAAATTTCTTGACCCTAAACTTACCATCTTCCGCCATTGCTCCCACTCGAACCAGGAACCCTTCTTTCCTGCGAGTTTATCAGCCAAATAAACCTGGCTCTGATACCAGTTGTTAGAAAATTATATATTACAGAGAAATGGAACACATAAAATATTGCAAAATATAAACACAGAAAACACACAAAACAAGAGAGACACAGATATACGTGGTTCACCCAGTTTGGGCTGTGTCCACCCCGAATAGCCAGTCCTTCCATTCTATTATCCAGAAAAATGAAGAGACACAACTTACAGCAAATCCGCTGTAATATCCTATGTTTTCTCTCACAGTCTCACCTCTCTATTTCTCGCT
The DNA here is from genome assembly GCA_031772625.1 of Pinus tabuliformis. NCBI lineage: Eukaryota > Viridiplantae > Streptophyta > Pinopsida > Pinales > Pinaceae > Pinus > Pinus tabuliformis. The sequence goes on from CM062816.1 coordinate 1,203,478,151, forward strand.
CACAGAATACACATCTATATCTCAGCCTCCAATACAATACCCTCATACAAAGAGAGGGGTTGCCTTCTAGGGCAAAAAACCCTAAACTAAGCATAAGTTTTACCGTCAGATCATCTGCCTAATGAATGGCCCAGATTGACTAGAAATTACTATACTTTTACAAGGAAATTTTAAATTTGTTTTTAGCTTTGGGGGCACTGCCCCCGAGCCCCTGCCGGGGGACCGCTGGCCCCCGGACCCCCCAACCGGGGGGGATCGGCCCCCCCGGACACCCGCGGTGGGGACAAGTCCCCCCCGCACCCCCCCGCGTGGAGCGGTGTACAAGACTTCCTGGGGTATACATCCGGCTGAAACAAAGACCTTTGAACAATCAGGCTCCACACACAACAGTGGAAGGTGTGGTCATAGAGTGACATAGTCATGATGGGTGTTGGCTAAGATGTGGTGAACTCAATCTCCTTTTTTCCTATCCCAAAATAGGCCTACATCATAATTTTTCCATCAGACCGCTTTTCTTGTAGATTTTCAGAACTTCCTGTAGTACTACAAGAAACTCCTATAGTAATTCAGGACAACGTCTTGTAGCAGATGTGTTTTGTCCATATCTCCCAAATGGTAGAATGGATTGACTTGAAACTTGCTGAGCATGTTTCCATCATCATGTAGAAATTTAAATAATATAACACTTATTCATAGAGATTATTCTGATTATACACTATTTTCGGAATGCATGCATAATACATAAGCTCCTCTACCATCGATCATCAATTTGCGGAATTAAAAGACAATCGCATGCGCACATTGAAACATCAATCACACATATGAACACACTATGTAATGGGGAAAGCATACAGCTGAAAACCCCCAAATATTTGTATATTATAATGATACAGAACATGTAACAATAGATAGTACAATACTCCTCACAAGTACTCAGTACTATCTCCACATGCTACACAAAAAACTAGCTCAAATCTGAACAAGTCACGGGTTCAAATCTCCTCCACTGTTTGCCTGCCTCTACTACGCAATCCAAGTTGAGAATAGATCAGATCCAAGTTCGAATTCCCTTGGCTTGTACTGCGCAATCCTCATTGGCAATCTCAATCAATGATTGTGCAAATCTCATGCACAGCTATAGTCACAACTGATGATAGTCTCACCCTTTCACCCACCTCTAACACTTGTCTCCACTGAACTGTCCATGCACTGAGTTAATTGATGTATTCTTTAGTTTATTTATGAGTTAATAATTAGCGAATTAATTAATAATTAATTCACATCACTCATCACTAGTGTATTTGGCAGTTAGACTAAATACAACTAGTTCAACTAAGTCAAACTGAACACAACTCCATCAACTCCTCAGTCAACTCCACCAAACTCAATCACTTGAGTTCTAACTGAAGTCCATCATGAAATAGCTCAACTAACCCATAGGAAAAGCTTATTTCCTTCTAGCAGTTGCATGTGCCACATCCATAGCTCGAACTGAAATGCTGCAAGAGGATAAGAATGTTTATAGTCCAAATATTATTAAGAGCTAATAATATTCGACTGTTCTATTTTTTGACTGGCTGTCTAAGAATAGACTCCGCCCATATTCTAAAAATAGAGGTCCATCTATTTTTACCAACATGACCAATCATTCATAAATAGCATCCTGCAACTCATAGACCATGATCCATATGTCTAAAAATAGACTTTGCGCCAAAAATAGCCTGTGGGCCCACTTAATGAAGGTGACTTCTTTTCACTAAGCTCCATCATCTTGTTGCATTTTCAACACTCCCTCTCAACAAGATATGGATTATCTGCAACCCCTATCCTGCCTCTGTGGTATTCGAACTTGCTCTTGGTGAGCGCCTTCGTCAAGATATCAGCATCCTGATCCTCCATGGGAATGTACGAAAGTAACATGATTCTCCGCTACAGACAAACTCTGATATGATGGTACCTAATGTCGATGTGCTTGGATCTATCATGAAATACTAGATTAGCCGAGAGTTTAATGCAACTCTGGTTATCACAATAAATCACAGTAGGTGCCAAGTGTGACCAAAACAACCCGACCAGGATCTTCCTCATCCATATAGCCTCGCATGTAGCCAAACTTGCTTCCATATACTCGGCCTCTGCTGAAATGAGTGCCACGGATCTCTGCTTCCTGTTGTACCAAGAAACTACTCTCGACCTGATACTGAAGATACCTCCAGATGTGCTCTTTTTGTCTGTTGGGCTCCCTGCCCAATCTGCATCCGTGAAGCCACATAGCTTCACCTCATCCTCCTGTCTGTACCACAATCCATATCACGATGTGCCTCTGAGATAACGTAATACATGCTTGCCTGCCTTCCAGAAGAGCTTGGTTGGCTTAACCATAGCTTGTGAAAGCTGGTTAACAGCATAGCATATATCAGGTCATGTATTGACTAGATACATAAGCAACCCCACCAACTGTCGATAAACAGTGGCATCCACTACCTCCGCTGAAGTAGCATCCTCCTTCCTCCAACCTCCAAGAAGAGGAGTATCAACAAGCTTGCAACCATGCATGTTGAACTTCTCCAGTATCTCCCGGGCATACTTACCCTGAGAAACAAATAGTCCATCATTGCGCTGCCAAATTTCCAATCCCAGGAAATAATGAAGGAGGCCCAATTCCTTCATCTCAAACTCTCTAGCAAGATCCTCCTTGCATGAAAGTATCAACAGCTCATCTCCCGTCAAAATCAAATCATCTACATAAAGTACAATGATCAGCAACTTACCCTCCACCACAATCTGGTATAGGTTAGGATCCGCCTCACTCTTGGAGAATCCAAGTCCGGTGAAATAACTGTCTATCCGTGTGTACCAAGCACGAGGTGCTTGTTTCAACCCATACAGCTCTCTCTTGAGCCTGCACACATGCGACTCACTGTTGAAGATCTCGAAACCTTTTTGCTGCTCTATGTACACCTCCTCCTCAATGAATCCATTGAGGAATGCAGTCTTCACATCTATATGATGGATGTGCCACCCCATCTACGCTGAGAGAGAAAGAATCATCTATATGGAAGAATACCTTGTGACAGGTGCAAAGGTCTCCTCATAATCGATCCCCTCTATCTGTGAGAAGCCTCGGGCACAAATCTTTCCTTGTACTTCTCCACACTCCCGTCAGCTGCATTCTTCACTTTGTAGATCCATCTCAAACCCACCACTAATTTCCCCTCTGGTCTTGGGAAAATCTCCCATGCATTGTTTCTGACAATTGAATCATACTCTTCCACCATGGCATCTACCCATGCGGGATCCTCCACAGCTTCCTTGAAGGAGGATGGCTCAGTCACGACACATTTTCTCACAAAAGCCATGTATCCAGTGTATCAATTAGGTGACTGTCTCTGTCTGCACTGTGCTGTAGGTGGTCCTACAACCTTCTCTGCATCTTGATCTAGTTTCTCAGCTTCTACAGTGCGCTTTTGCCCTCTGATGGTTGGCGCTGCATGAGTGGTCTCTTCTAATCCATGAACTTCATGTTGTGGCTGATCCACATCCTGAAGCTCATCCTTAGGAACTAATATCTCCTCATTTGCATGCAAGTGTGGCTCCCTCTCAAGCGAACACTTTATGGCTTTCTTTTCTTTAAATTTGATATCCCGTCGCACAACAGTCTTGCGACTATCTGGCAAATACACACGATAGTTGTGGGGCGTATCAGTGTACCCTAAAAATATCCCAACCTCTGCGGTCAACTCCAGAATCTTTCTGGCATCCTTTGTCACATGCATGTAAATAGGAGAATAAAAATCCTCAAATGGGAAATATCAAGCCTCTTACCAGAATAAGCCTCCTCGGGTGTACTCATGCCAAGTATCTTGTGAGGACAACGGTTCTGCACATATACTGTATTATTGCATGCCTCCACCCACAAGTGAAGGGGTAGGCCCTGATCATGCAACATCAGCCATGCAACACCCACGATCATCTGTTCTTCCGCTCAGCAACCCCGTTCTGCTATGGGTTATGGGGAGCTATGAGCTCTCTTCGAATCCCTTCTGCGCTGCAGAAGTCCTTGAACTCGCCAAATATGAATTCACCACCATTTTCGCTCTAAGAGCCTTCACCTTCTTCCCCGATTCCTTCTCAACCAGTGCTTTGAACTCACAGAACTTTGAGTATGTCTTGCTCTTCTTCTGCATGAAGAAGATCCAGCACTTTCGAGAGAAATCATCAACAAAGATCACATAGTACTTGTGCATTTTTGTCGAAGCTACTGAGAAAGGTCCACACACGTCTGTGTGAATTCTCTCAAGGATCGTCATGGCATGAATATCCTTCTCATGAAAGGTGGATTTCACAAATTTTTCCAAAGTACACCCCTTGCACTTATTTGACTGCACAAGAGTGCCTTTAGGAAGCCCAGTAGAAATCTGTTGCAGCATCTTCAAGGCTCCATGTGAAGGTGGCCCAATCTCTAGTGCCACAACTCGCCATCATCCTGGCTCACCAATCCTTCTACCTTGCATGCCATTGCTGCATAGCCATCTACATGCAATTGATAAAGGTTCTTGACTCAAACCCCTATCTTCCGGGTTTCTCCAGTTGTCTTACTGTGAAGGAAAGCCTTTCCCTCGCTGAAGACAACATCATATCCCTTCTATTCTAACATCGCCACAGAGATAAGATTCTTCTTCAATCCTGGAACATGGATCAATTCCTTCAATACGAAGGGTTTACCAGACTCCCTCTCAAAGGAAATGGTACCGATACTGGTCGCACTGTATCAACCATCATCACCCATCTCGATGTGCACTCCAAGATCTTTCTCATCCAGATCAGAAAACAAATCTCGATCTCCTATCATGTGAAAAGACGCACCACTATCCAAGAACCATACCGATCCCATCACACTTGATACCAAGCATGTGATCAGTGAAAAATCCAGCTCAAACTGTGAGGCTAAGGCCTCTCCTGCTGCAGATCCATCAACTTGCTTATTTTTCTTTTTCTGCGGACAATTTGTGGCATAATGTCCATGCTGGTGACAGTGAAAGCACTTCACCTTGGACATGTCCTACTTCTTGCCTTTTGCACTGGAATGAGAAAATTTCTTGTTCTTCCCCTTCTTTTCTTTGGCATCCAAAGTGCAATTTTCTTCATCAGATGCCTTTGATTAAGATCCGTCCCTGGTATTCTGCCTGATCTCCTCTTGCACAAGATCAAACCAAAGTCTCTTCCATCCTGGCAATTTCTCCCGACCATTGACAAAGTTCTGATAGGAATGCCTACTCTTCGGAAGACCAAGGAGAGCCAAGCTCACCAAGTCCTCATCATCGACAGTCAGCCCCACACTTCCCAGCTCATCCCGGCATTGGGTGAACTTTGTGAGATACTTGGGCATATTGTCTCCTTTCTCACACTTAATGTTTCTGAGTTTATCCTTGAGCGCCGACTTCCTCTGGTCGCTCTTGCTTTGGAATAAATCTGTCAACACTTTCCACATCAAGTATGGAGAAGCCTTTCCATGCAGGCTGGATACAATGTGATCCTTCATGCCCTCGAACAGACTCCTTTGACACTTTGCTGTCTTCTTTTGCCAAGCCTCAACTTGAGTAGCATCAGCAGGTTTTGGGACCTCAGCATCTATGAACTCCTTCAACCCATTGTCATCTAACACCACCTCCATCCTGTCTTTCCATGCAATATAATTCGAGCTGCCTTCAAGGGCATACTCCAATCGCAATCCGTTGAAAGACATTTCAACTTCGACACCAAGAAAACACTGCTGCAAATTCGAATTCCACCAGCTCAAAACTCAACCGCTTATGATATAAAATTCATGAGAACAAAGTGTTTCTCATACAGAGATTTACTATATGGGCATTTACCAGATATCTCACCTTCCAAAAGAAGGATGAATCCAGAGGCTACCTGGCCCAATTACAGACTCTACTTGAAGAAATAAAATGTAACCACTTTCTGAATAATAGATCTGATGATCAACTTTGCTCTAATACCATGTAGAAATTTGAATAATATAACACTTATTCATAGAGATTATCCTGATTATACACTATTTGCAGAATGCATGCATAATACATAACCTCCTCTACCATTGATCATCAATTTGCATAATTAAAAAACAATCGCATGTGCACATTGAAACATCAATCGCACATATAAACACAGTATGTAATGGGGAAAGCATACAGCTGAAAACCCCCAACTATCTGTATATTATAATGATTTAGAACATGTAACAATACATAGTACAATACTCCTCACAAGTACTCAGTACTATCTCCACATGCTACACATAAAACTAGCTCAAATCTGAACAAGTCATGGGTTCAAATCTCCTCCACTGTTTGCCTACCTCTACTGTGCAATCCAAGTTGAGAATAGATCAAATCCAAGTTCGAATTCCATTGGCTTGTATCGCACAATCCTCATTGGCAATCTCAATCAATGATTGTGCAAATCTCATGCACAGCTATAGTCACAACTGATAGTAGTCTCACCCTTTCACCCACCTCTAACACTTGTCTCCACTGAACTGTCCATGCACTGAGTTAACTGATGTATTCTTTCGTTGATTTATGAGTTAATAATTAGTGAATTAATTAATAATGAATTCACATCACTCATCACTAGTGTATTTCGTAGTTTGACTAAATACAACTAGTTCAACTAAGTCAAACTGAACACAACTCCATCAACTCCTCAATCAACTCCACCAAACTCAATCACTTGAGTTCTAACTGAAGTCCATCATGCAATATCTCAACTAACCCATAGGAAAAGCTTATTTCCTTCTGGCAGTTGCATGTGCCACATCCGTAGCTCGAACTGAAGTGCTGCAAGAGGATAAGATAATGTTTATAGTCCAAATATTATTAAGAGCTAATAATATTCGACTGTTCTATTTTTTGGCTGGCAGTCTAAAAATAGACTCCGCCCATATGTCTAAAAATAGACATAGTCTAAAAATAAACTTTGCGCCAAAAATAGCCTGCGGGCCCACTTAGTGAAGGCGAATTCTTTTCACTAAGCTCCATCATCTTGTTGCATTTTCAACATATCATTATGCACCTCCGTATAAAATGAATTTGGTCAATGCATGCACAGATCTCGAGAAAATACTAAATTTTTTTGAAGGTGATGGAGGCTAATTTCTTGGAAACCGTGCACTAGAATTTTCTGAAATTTCTTAGGAATGTTACCATCATCCATATGCATCTCCCCATGAAAGAGATTTTTAAATGGATGCATGGTTTTTAATTTATGGAAAAAATAATTGCTTGCTCTATGTATTTTTGTTTTGTGTAGTAAAATACAGCCTTTCTGTAGTTTTTTAGGACAACAAGCAAACTGAATGGGAAAATCTTAAGAATAATTGGTGGATGGTGGAAATGTATGAGGGTGATGGATTGGCATGGCCTTTGCCTTGTTGGAGAATTTGAAAGAAGAAAGTCAAAATTTGAATTCTTTTGACTATGTTTGACCAATTTTTTCTTTCTTTGGTGGCAACTTGTTTTTGTTCCTTGTAGATTTTGGAGAGCACCTACTAGCCGCCTCAATGAGGTTTTCAACTGGTAGGTCTGCCTAGGCACCTCAAAGGAGGTTTTCACATAAGATATTTTCTTTTTTTTTTCTCTTATTTTTCTTTTTTCCAAACCCATTAACCGCCTTATGAAGGTTTTCAATCAATGAGCCAATATGAGGCACCTCAAAGGAAGTTTTCACCTGAGATTTTTATTTTTTTCTCTTATTTTTCATTTTTTTCTACCCTACCATACTTGAAAAACAAAATCACTTTTAAGTATAAGAATACTTCCAATGGAGCCATGTGCACATTAATATGATACAGAAAATGATGTGTAGGCGCATGCTTTGACATGTACCTGGATTTCAAAGACCAAATGATTTGAATTTGAAAGGAGAAAGCATAGCTGAAGAAGAGATTGTTGCTCCATCTTGTTGATTTTGTAGAACCAAACCTCAATATAACTTTGATGTCCTTGGTTTTCTTGCTTATTTGGATCATTCTTCATGTCTTCTTCTACCATGACCTTCAAATCTTCCTCTTTTTGTTGATTGTTCTCTTGAATACATGGAGGATTTGATGGTAACCATGAGGGATCTCTCTTTATCTCTAATTTTGATGTCTACTCTTCATCAAGTGCAATCCATCATTTTGTGGTCTTCTCATTTGAATCTTCTTATTTTGGATGTGGTCCTTTAATGATATCAAGATAATCTCTTTTTTGCAATACTCTTCTTTAGCTATGGTTAATACCATTTATCTCAAGAGGAGATGTTTGGAAGTGTTGTACCTCAGCATTGTAAGTGGGTTGATCTACCTCAATGTGTGGGTTTGCAAATGGTGGTATACGTAGTTGAGTGGGAGTGGATATTTGAGATGGATGTTGTTGGGGTTGTGGTTGGGGTTGTGGTTGTGTTTGTGGTGGAGATGAATGGTAGGGATAACATGGAGTTGGGTATGGAGGATATTGTGGACGGCTCCCATAATTTCCTTTCCAACGTTGTTGCCAAGATTGGTTTTGGGGTTGAGATGGCCAATGTTGCCAAGGAAAGGGTGTGCTCCAATTACTTTGAAGTGGAGATGCATAACCTTGAAATTTTGAATTAGGCTCTTGCATCATGTCAGGTTGAATAGGATGACATGGCCCTCTTGGAGACACATAACATAGCTACATTGATAATTGACTTCCTCCATTGTCCTCTTGGTAAACTTCTTTCAACCTTGGTAATGACGGGAAATATTTAACATCATGTGATTATGCATGGACAACACAAATATCAACATCTTATTTTTCTTCATCTTTCATTCTTAACATTTCTACGTGTTTGGTTAGATTTCTAAGAATTTGTGTTTTAAAATCATCAAATAAATTTCCAAGTTTAGCTTGACTTACTGATCTTGATGCTGATTTACCTATTCTTTCCCTTCCTCTTGATATGTGTTTTCATGTTTCACAAATTTCTTCAAATGATAATTGATATACATCACCTTTACTCATGATATCATGGAGATCAATCCAATCATCCCTAATTTTTCTAAGTAAGAGGGTTTTTAGTGTATCGGATCCTAAATGATGTAGTTTTTCCCTCTTAACTTAATACATGAACCTCTCTATTATATCCTCTAGACTCTCATTTTCTCTTTGATTCATTCTAAAGAATTCTTCTTTAAGATCGTGATCTTTATATTTTTCTAGAAATATATTTTTCATATTATTCCATGATATTATTGGATTAGTCCCTAAACTCATGAACCATTTAAGAGCTTTATCCTTCAATGTTGTTGAAAACAATCTCAGTTTTTGAGTTTTTAATAAGTAACCATAAGATCTGCAAATAATTTCAAATTCAAAGAGAAAGGGTTCTAGATCCTCTGACCTTAGACCATGAAAGTTTGGAAGAAAAGATGGAGGGATATTCTTCATGTGCACACTACCATCAGTATATTGAATGGGAACTCCATCCATTTCTTCTACATTATTTTCCATCTCTTCTTCTTCTACCTGCAAAAGTGAATGGAGATGTGGCTCTTACTACACCATGTGATCAAATGGGGGGATGGGTTGGTGTTGGATAAATTTTGTTTTTGTCTTTATGATTGAATGAAAACACTAATGCAATGCACTTTTCTATTTTTGAAGTAAAATATGCCTCATGAAAATCTTCTTTGTTTTTGGAGAAAGTAAAAATAAATTAATCAACTAGGAAAGAAAACAATGCATACTTTGACACCTCCTTGGAAACGGCACCAAAAAGTGATGAGCCTTGGTATTGCAACAAGAATGTTGCAACTCCCAAGGCTACCGACTTTAATTATCATCCCAGGGTTCATAAAAACTTAAGAGGTATCAGAACTATATGTGCATCACATAATGTGTCCTTCCTTCGTTGTCATGAGAGAAAATAAATGTTGCCTATTTGCAGGAATGAAAGACTGAATTTAAAAATGCTTGTAAAGTAACATTAAATCCTCTATCTACATATTAACACACTTTGCTTGCAAAAGAACCCTATTTGTCACATGTGATGTTTTAACTAATCTAAGCATGAAATCTGATCTAGAGAGTACTAATTGTTGTGTGCATGTGTAAATATAAAAGAACTCATTTTTTTAATCTTTTTTCTTTATAAATGCAAATGCTAATCTTTCCTTGATCTTTGGCAGGGGAGATTGGTGTGCAGGAAGAGGGGTACAATGATTTTGATGGCTTGGAGGCCAAGTAGGGGCATAATCCCATCTTCAATGATGATTTTTCTCAATTCAGGCTCAAAACAAGCCGCTACAAGATGTATTAGTTCTCCTACGGGATCCCCTAGTTCTCCTACAAGATCCCCTATTTTACAAAAATATGTTACATATTTACTATACGAAATTATAATTCACTGAATGAACAAACAAATCAAATCCAAATTGGATGGGACAATTTTTTTTATTGACTAGGATGTATTAGGTCCCCATTCCAAGTGGAATCACTCAAAATTACTAGTCGAAAATCTAGAAATTTGAGAACTATTGAGGTAGTAAATCTATAAAATGCCTAACCTAATCAAGTGAAAATGTAGTGGGGTAATTTTTGTTATGAAATAGAATGTTTTTTTGATCTAATGCAAGTGGAACCAACTCAATTGAAGCTCATTATAATGCTCTAAAAAAGAGTAGAAATTTATTGTTCTTTGCCACAAAGGAGTTCCAGAAATCTAGATTTGGGAATAAGAAAGCTAATCCAAGTAGCTCAATGATTAATATGACCTTCCAAAGCTTTTAAAAGGATGAAATGATACTTGTGATATTGCAAAATAACTCACATCAACCATTTTACCCAATCCTACAACAAGAAATCATTAATACTAAATGCAAAAATGGAAAGAAATAAAAACAAGAGATGTATGTGAATAAGAAGTGAAAATAATAAAAGAAAATGATACAAAAGGGCTCTAGGGCTCCTGGGATGGCCAAGCCCAAGGAAAATCAAATACCTATGGAGGAGAATAAGATTTAGAAGATGAACATGACACCAATCTTCATTATTTTCATCAATACAATTATATCTTTGCAATAAAATACAATGGAGCTACAGAAATACGAGTTCTCTCCACAAGAACACTCATGAAAATATCTCCCTAGAGGAAAATTCGACTTGTTAATATTAAAAATTAATAGGAATCATTCCCCATTAATGGAGGAAGCTTTCCCCACCAAAATCCCTTGATTAGTGGATCTGGTTCCCAATACTAGGAATCTGCATTAAATGGCAGGGAACACATTCCTAGATTTTCTCAATCATTGGAGTTCCATAATCTATGCCATAATTCCATAATATCTTGTTGATTTATTATTTAATAGTGATCCTCCTATAGTAGGGAGCCAGCCCCTAAATTATCTCGTCCTCCAAATCTTCATAGTTTTCCCAATATTATCATAATATTCCTCAAAAATAAATAATATTAGGCACAAATATGCAATTATTCATAAACCTTCCTAATGAATATATTAAAGTTAAAAATACATTATCTAATGCAAAAAGAGAGGTTTAATATGCTGAAGGATGGTCATAGGCCTTAATTTATGTTTAATTTACAGGCCCATCAATGACAATAAGGAAAATCACATGAAGAAAGAAAAGCATGTTGAGAGAGTTGAATTCATAAATAAGAAACTGATATAGAAGGGAAACAACTCCACAAATTCGTTGAACAAATATTCCTGAAAAATAGTTGCAACTACTCCTTGATTAACTATATGAAAGCATAAAGATACAAGTCTTCTCCTATGAAGTCCAACCCTTCTCTCTGAATGAGAAATGATACATATGGACTCAATCAAACCATTTACCCACCTTCAAGGGTTGAATCCCTAAGTGGTGGAACATTTCCCAAGAATCTCTCAACCAACAAGAGAGAGTGAGAAGGTCAAAAACAAACTCTTCTCTTAGACTTTGATTTGAGTTTTGCTTCATTTATGAGGCCTAATTAAGCACAAAAACAACCTATCATGCTAATTTATTCCATAATTACATCATCAAGTCTTTAAAATATGAAAATTACATCATAAAACCAAGCTCTGGAAAAAATAAATTGAAAAAGACTACTACAGGTATAAGCATAGCACATTTAGCCATAAGCGTAGTGCCATCTTTTAGGAGGATTTTGGAAACCTTTTTGAAGTCAATTTTGAAAATTGAGAGAACGGTCAACTAGAATTCCCTGTCTAGTTTCTAGAACAACTTGAATTTTTTAAAATTACCCATGGGAAGGCCTTAAAAAATTGATTCTCTCGAGGTGACTCTATAAGCACAGTGACTACTTCATAATAGTGGCGGAAAGTGACATTTTTACTTGTTTTTTGGATTTTTCTCCTAACCAATTTGTTGACATGCTTCCAAAAGTAGATATATGAGATTCTTAGGGAAATATCTATCCAAGGATATAGATTTTTAGCCATTTGGATCTTTGTAGTGAAAGCATAGCACCAAGACACTGCGCTTATAGCCTTCATTGTGTTTTTAAAATATTCAAAAATCATTAAAATTTTGAAAATGACAAAAAATTCTCCAAATCTTCTCAAAATTTATGAGTGAAGCTAAAATATGATATGCTATGCCATGAGGGGGGCCTCAGAAAGTAAATAAAGCTTCTCCTTATCCTTTTGACCTGTTAGGGTTTCCTTGAGCTTCTTCTTCAAATGCTTGATTCTAACTTGGGTTACTTTGTTTCTTGTGTAGTAATGCATAGCCATATGCCTTTGCAAGTTATTGTCTGTGTTTTCCTTCTTAAGGAGCTTCTCCACGTGTCCATTGACCTTATCAAGCCAATATACCCTATCTTCATTGATTTCTCTAGTGATTAGGTCATCTACCATAATCTGTTCTTTTGGTGGAGAACCCTCGCTTTGTAGCTCAAAGGCTCTCTTGGATGCTCTTGTTCTTGGTCTCCCTCATGTAATTTGCTTTCCTTTACCTTTTGACACTTTCATTTCAGCCAATGCTTTTCCCTTTGCATCTTCCTTCTTTGAAATCGCTGCTTGTTTATCTTGGATCATTTGGTTCACTTTCAATTGCATATTCTCTTGTTGCAAGCATGCTATTAGAGCATTTTCCTCTATCAACTTGCCTTCCAATATCTTGATCTCAGTATCCCTATCTCTTATGATATGATCTTCAATTCTACCCTCATATCCTTTCTCCATATATAAACTCCTCATTCTGTGACAAAACTCTCTGTTGACCTGACGTAGGCTTGGCCCTTTCAACAATCCTTTGAGAAAACACAAGCCTATCACCTTTGGAGTATGTATGAGACACTTCTTCCCTGTCTTTCCTCTTGGTTGATCTGCTTGAAGAAGTGAGCTCCTGCTGCACTGGTGAGCTTGAAGGTATTGTTACATCACTAGACCTAGCTGAAGAAGATGGAGGAAAAGTTGAACTTCAAAAGTGATCCCAAGGCAGGTTTGTCTATGATAACTGATGACAAACTAGTACTTTCACTAAGGCATGATGAAAAAAACTAGTATAGTGATTCTCTCACCGCTTTTTCACCTTTTCTGTCATTTTAATCGGACTTTTCTACAAATAATGAGAAAAATTATTTTGCTGAACACTGCTGAAATGAATCAAAATCTTCATGTGGTACTTATACAGCCTAGAATATTTTCCCTCACATGTGAAGTACTTCATGATAATTTTCATGAGAAGGGATATCTTTCCAACAAATATCTGAATGGAAAATCATATGTTGGACCTGCCTCGTATGGTGCCTTTAGGTACATCTTGTAATTTTGAAGGTCAAGGTCTTCTCTCTTGAACCAAATTTCTCCAGTGTTTGGGATCCCCTTAGCTGTGGAGATAAGTTTTCTTGAAACAGTGAAATGAACTCCTACTATGGTCATTTTATCCTTTCTAAGTTTGGTGGTAAAAGCACTAGTAAATTGATCATGATATTTCAATTCCTCAATTCTTTGGCAAAATGTGAGACATCCAACATCTTCAAATGATTTCCTAAGTAAGGGAGATGATAATACCTCATGGATTGAGGTAGCTTCATGTCTGATGACATGTCCTCCTCTATGCTTCCTTTGTTTAGAGGTTTGAAATTCCATGTCAAGACTTGGCTCTTAGAATAGAAACAAGGGTTTTGACTGTAGGAAAAACTGTGGATTTTCAATAGCTATGAGGGAATTTAGGGAAATGAGGTGGAATAGGGAAATGGAAAAATTCTAGGAAAATTTGGAGGGATAGCGAGGGAGTTTACGAAGCTAGGGAAAGTGAAATTTCAGGATTTGAGTGAGTGGAAGGGTTCCAAACAAATAAAACATAGTCATGTGGTTTAGAAGGTGTAGTCTGTCTAGTGTTTAGGTAGAATTGATGATTTTTGAGAGTGGGTTTGATGGAGGGTGTATAGGAGGGTGTGTTTAGGATATATGATGATTTATAAGCAAATGGATACAAGTTTTAGCAGCAATTTGACAAGAAAATGATGAAAACCTTGTTAACTATATTCAAAAACCCTAGGAGGTGGGCATGAGATATAACAAGCATAGTTGATAGAATGAGGGAGAAGATTGAGCCTTATAATTAATCACCAACCTGTATTAGCAATAGCACAATGTTAAAATGATGAATGGAACTATTAGCCTTGTGGGCAAACAGTCCAAAAAAAGGATCCAAGTATGCTCCAAAAGTCTTCAAAATCCTCTGAAGGATGGTTCAAAGTCAAAATGGTCACAAGAGGAAATCCATTGGAAAGGTGGAAATACATTATCAAGAGGCTCAAAAGACTCTAAAACCATGGAAAAACCATTATTGCAAGCTTAAGCAGGGCATCACACAGCAGCCGTTATATCTAGCCGATCAACGGCCCAGATCTAAGCGAAAAATCGCATCTCGGTAGGACAGAGGGGACAGTCGAAAGGCGGGTGCATGACATCGCCAATTAGCAATCGTCGATGATCAGATCGACGATTCACATCGGAGGGAAGCACATGTTCTGTGGTATAGAGGACCGAAGAATGAGCGACTCGTGATTTCGATTTATCGCATCGCAATATCGCTATCGATGGCAACCGAGGGACGAGGCCTAGTCACGGGCATATGTCTGACCTGATGGGCCAGACCCTATGTAATTATATGCGACAAATGGATATATTTTCAAATCCGCGGAAGGCCATTTTAATGTATTTTCCGTGTATTTCACTATGTAACGAAATACATAGGAATCTTGGCAGCACCGATAGCGACGAAGTCCGGACCCGATGTGTTTTAGAGGTGAAATATATATATGTTTTCAGGCCCACAACGGCTGATTTTTCATGTTTTTTAAGGTTTTCGCCATGTTACAAAAATACGAAGGGAACAAGAGGGCTAGGCCATCTGCAATAGGTGACAGTGACCTGAAGGGCTGACCCGATGGGTAAATAGATCATTTTTTAGGACTTTTAAAGTCCGAAAGGAACAAACATTAGCGGGAGTTTATAGCATTACAGTTGTTTCTGTGTAAAACATAAAACAGTCATTATTAAACAATTTGAAGAGAAACCAAGGCCGAGAGGCATCTATAGCACAAAAAAGCATGCCCAACTAGCCCAAATTCGATACATCATGGAGTAGCACAGCGCGACACAGTTGAAATCAATAGAAGAGATTGTGGGCATCTCTGTCAAGAGAGAGCTCCTTGCCAGTACACCCAAAATATCTGAATGCGGTTATTCCTCTGTCAAAAAGAGAAAAAACTTCGAGCCATGCCTGCCTATTGAGGGAATCGAATGGTTAAGGGACAAATCAGAAAAAGTTAAGACTTCGAGCCTTCTGGAGAGCTTAGAAGCATTTTAAAGGGCTTATAAAAGGCAGAAAACTAGATGTAACAGAGGTTCAACTTTTGGAGATTATTCCTCCTCTACTCCTTCAAGCTTCTCATCTGCATTCTTTATTAATACAAGATTCTTTTGTTGTCATATGTTCAATGTCCATTTCTCTTCTGTTATATGCTTTCACTTGAACAATTTGTTCAGGTTTTCTTTAGGTTTAAGGCCAGATAACTGTCATCTTATCTATGATTTGATATATTAGATTTGCAATCTTCTTTGTTGCCTGTAGCTAGCCATTTATATGTGTTATTATATATGCATCTGCTAGTATAGTCAGTAAGTTCATTTGTTGCCTGTACCTACCCATTCATATATGTTCATGTATGCAATCTTTTGGTACTGTTAGTAGTCTCCATCTATCCATTAAATCTACAAACTATTGAGCATTTGTGGTCTAAAGCCCTGTGTTATTGGGGGTGTTCATGCATGTCTTGAGTGAGAATAGAGTTGAAATGGTTATCTAACTTGATCCAAACCATCATTTATTCCAATAGCTCAGAGGAAAATATTGAAGATTACATGTTACTAGGAATCTCCGATTTACAACCTAGGAGAGTTTCCTAGAGTCCTAACATAATTGGTGCCGTTGCCGGGGAGGAAACTGAAGCTTAGCTTCCCTGGGAAACAACACAAATCCAACTTTGATGATAGACAATGTCTGGGCACTTTTTTGGTTGTAATCATCTATCTGGCGACTCTACTAGAGGCCGAACCTCTTGGCGACTCCACTTCATAGTTCTGGCTCAGTTTGTGAGGCATACTCAGAGAAATCCTCAAAAGCTACACACTGACCCAGTACCTGATCCTGAAAAAATCATCAAAGAGAGAAAGGTATTTTAGAAAGGAGCATCAGGTTTAGGTAAACCTAAACAATCTCCTATATCTCTACAAGAAAGGCTTGTAATAGAACAAATACATGTTGAGAGTATAGCATCTAATACTAGCAGTGAAGAAAAACTCTCAGAGATTCATAAAGATCCTTATTCTTTAAGTTCTCCTTTTGCTTTAAGCCCAAAGGAAATCTCACCTCCTATCCATCATACTCCTTTAGTCTTGTTATTCACTCCTCGGCCCTCTATCATTCAGACTGCAAGTACTCTTTTAGCTACCACAGCTATGGCAGGTCCACAATCACCTACCAAAATGGAAAGAATCATGGCTGCTAGGTATGGACCTCTAATAGTCCCCACACCTTTGAATGCCATGCCTACTGGAGAATATCATAAATATAGGCCTAAGTTCACTGGGACTGAAGGTGTTACTGCTGAAGAACATCTTGATTCATTTTATAGCTATGCTGATAATCTAGACATTAGCGAAGATGATGTGTGGATGAGAGTCTTTGTCCAAAGCCTAAATGGAGATGCTAGAAAATGGTTGAGAGAACTAACCCCAAGATCTATAGCAGACATTGAAGCTTTAGATGATGCATTCCTAAAGCATTAAGGGGATAAGAAGGATCTCCTCTACTACCACATTGAGTTTGGCAACTTAAAGAGATAAAATGGTGAGTCATTGTGTAATTTTAATAAGAGGTTTAACCATATGTACAACAAGATACTAGCTGAAGTAAAACCCACTACTACCTCTACTAAACTCACCTATACCAATGATTTTGATTTTGATTTCTGCCTACTGTTGAGAGAGAGGCGATGTGCTACTTTGGCTGACATGCAAGATGCAGCCTTGGAAGTAGAATCAAATATCATGGCTGCAGAGAAGCTCAAGGGGAATGTTGATAGAAGAAGACAAAGACGTGAGTCCTCATCACCCTTTGACCCTAAGATAGATAAATGATCAAAATGATCTAGTCATTAGCCTCTGAAATCTCCAAATTAAATGTTGAGTAGCAACCAGGGAAAGGAAGAATGCCTAATACCTTTGCCCATAGAAATCCAAACCCAAATCCATATAGAATAAATAACGAGCAGTTGCAGATTTTACATTGAAACAAAGATGCAAATGAAGACCAAAGGGTGAAGGCTACTTTTCAAAATGCAGTCATGGAAGAAGAGCAGTTTGAAGAAGATGATGAGATCCATTGTCTGGAAGACAAGGGCAATGCTTCCTTTCTGACCTCAACTGCCTATGCAAAGTCATTATGTAATGGCCAAATCAACCAAGAATGGGATGATGAAGCTATCCTACAAACTGAAGATCAGCAACGATATAATGTAAGGTAAAAGATAAATAATTCCAAGGAAACTCCTATTCAAAGAGATGTTTTCCCTATAATACCATAATCTAATAAGAAAAAACAACTAGCAGTTGATCCCATCATCCTCAAAGCTCCAGCTCATGAGGTAAGAGGCCTCGACAAGTCCCCTTCTACTTTTAGTTTTCAATCAGAAATTCAAAAGCTAAGAATACCTATGCCTCTTATTGAAATAGTGAAGAATGAGTCCTTCAAAAGATCCATCCTCGAGGTCCTTGAACCTAAAGCCATCCAAGCCTCTACTAACTATGTAAATTTGCAAGATGACAAGCCAGCTGTTATCCTCAGCCCAATAATTGAAAACTATGAAGACAACTCCCCATCATTCTATGTCTCTCTAACTATTCACGATAAAATCGTTCACAACTACCTTTTGGACACTGGAGCCAACCATAATCTAATGCCCAAGGCTATCATGGATGAATTGGGTCTTGACATCACTAAGCCTTATCACGACCTGTTTTCTTCCAACTCTAGAAAAGTGAAATTTCTAGGGTTAATCAAGGACCTAGCCATCACTTTTCCTCAGCTACCTATGAAAAGCATGATGATGGACATTGTGGTATCAGATCTACCTCCCAAGTTTGGCATGTTACTTTCCAAAGGTTGGATCAAGAGACTAGGTGGATCATTACAAAATGATATGTCCTATGCTACTATCCCAGTTTTCGGAGGTAAGAGAAAGAGATTATACATAGAGGTGCAGTTGGCTTATATAATCAGCGAAAAAAAGAATCCCACCAATCATCCCATATATGCTATCGACACTGATTTTGGAGCTTGTATCCTCCATATTGAAGGATCTCAGTTGGCCTCCACGCAGCTCAGGAAACCAGTTTGCTAGATCGCTAAGGAAGAAAACCCACAGATTTGGGATATGTTTTTCGATGGGGCTTGCTCTAAAGAAGCTACAGGTGCAAGTGTGGTCCTTGTATCCCCAAAACAAGAATACATTCATTTATCTTTCAAATTAACCTTTCAAGTCACAAAAAACATTGCAGAATACAAAGCTTTAATTCTAGGATTAAGCATTGGTAAAGAAATGGGTATCAAAGGCCTGAAAGTGTTTGGGGACGCAGACCTCATTATTCAACAGGTAAACAAAACATTCCAAGCTAAGTATCCAAGGCTAAAGGCATACAGAGATGAGGTATGGAGGCTCAAGGATTCTTTTAATGATTTCAGCATTTATTATATTCCAAGAATGAAGAACCAGCTTGTCGACTCCCTCACTATCTCTGCTAGCATTTTTATTCCTCCTTTGCCTCCTAAATTAACATACAAAGTTTAGGTAAAATACAGACCGTCTCTGCCTTACCATGTCAAATATTGGAGGGTTTTTTAAGATGATAAGGAAATTAATAGATTTTTGCAAGTTGTGGAGGAATTTCTGAAATGCACATCAATCAGGAAAACAAAGCCATCGGAGAATGCGGCTAGCCCAAGATAAAAAGTGAGATAGACCGAGGAAGCATCATTTAGCTACCCAATAATCACATACCAAAAGGATTGGTGCCTCTAGAGAAGTTTTTTGACCAAAACGATGTGCCATATAAGCCTGTCGAAACAGAAAATGAATATTTTGTTCGTAAACATAATATAAGGAACCCAACCCATCCAAAAAACATAAATCTGTCCACGCATTTGTCCTCTGCCCAGAATTCTGAGTATTGCACCCTTATGAGAAAATTCACTAACATGTTTGCCTGGGAATACCGAGATCTTAAAACCTATGACGTAGACATCATTCAGCATAAGATCCCATTGGAAAAGAATACCAACCCTTTTAAGCAGAAGCTAAGACCTATCAGCCCTCTCTTATTGCCTTTGATTGAGAAAGAGATCAAGAAGCTATTGGATGCCAAAATTATAGTGCCCCTAAGGTATTCAAAATGGATAGCTAACCTTGTGGTAGTAAGAAATAAAAATGGAGAAATCAGGCTTTGAGTTGACTTCAGAAATCTGAACAAGTGCTCTAAAAAAGATAACTACCCCCTGTCAAAGATGGAACACTTGCTGCAAAGAGTTTCAGGGGCTAGAGTCATGTCTTTCTTAGATGGATTTTCAGGCTACAATCAGATTTTTGTACATCCTAAATATCAGGAAAAGACCGCCTTCACTACTCCTCGGGGTACATTCATGTACTCCAAGATGCCTTTCGAACTGATGAATGCTGGGGCTACCTTTCATAGGGCCATGGACATAGCCTTTGTGGGAGAGAAGGACAAGTTTGTCCTTATTTATCTCGATGACATAACAGTCTTCTCCAGAAACCACAAAGACCATTTAAAACATTTGAAGAAGGTCTTCCTAAATTGCAAATAGTTTGGAATTTCAGTCAACCCAAAGAAGTCACAGTTTGCTCTAGAAGAAGGAAAACTTCTGGGACATATTGTTTCTGCTGAATGTGTGAAGCTTGATCGATCCAGGGTTCAATCCATTCAGACATTGTCCATCCCAAGGTCAAAAAGGGACATTAAATCCTTCTTGGGTAAGATTAACTACGTAAGGAGGTTCATTCCAAACTTTGTAGAGCTTGTAAAGCACATCACTTCCATGCTGAAGAAGGAGCAGAAATAAAATGGACAAATGCTTCAAGAAGCTCTTTTGAAGCCATCAAGAAAGCTATCATGGAAGCTCACGCTCTAATCAGCGCAGATTACACTAAGTAGTTTTGTATCTTCTCTTTTTCCTCTTATGATACACTTGCGGCAGTTCTGTTGCAGAAAAATGATGAAGGCATAGAGCAACCTATGGCCTTTTTCAGCAAAACTTTAAGGGATGCTGAACTAAGGTATGACCTTATCGAAAAACAAGATTATTCTCTCATAAAGTCTTTAAAGGCATTCAGAATTTATATTATACATTCCAAAGTAGTTGCATATGTACCTTCAACCTCAGTAAAGGATGTCTTAACTCAACCAGATATTGATGGGAAGAGAGCTAAATGGATTACAAAATTCATAGAGTTTAACATAGAGGTGAAGCCCACTAAGCTTGTCAAAGGCCAGGGCTTGGCTAAACTTATGGTCGAAGAAAATTGCATCTTGTTAGATATAAATCCCATGGCTCTAAATTCAGATTATGACCAAGCAGAGGGAGCAATAGAAGAGAAAAAGCAGGATCAGTCTTTGACTGAAAATCTAGTCACATGTGAATGGTATTACAACATAGTTCATTTTTTGCAAAAGCTAGAAGTCCCTCTAGGACTTAGCTCAAGTCAAGCTCATGCCATTAAAATCAGATCAGCCAAGTTCAACATTAATAAAAATCTACTTTATTGGGAAGACCCATCAGGAATCCTCTTGAGGTGTCTAGATAAAGAACAATCTCTGGAGGTCATACACTAGTTTCATTCTAGCATCTATGGAGGGCATCATTATTGGAAAACCACAACTCACAAAATATTGAGGGTTGGATACTATTGGCCTACTTTGTTCTCTGATGTGTTTTCTTTTGTGAAAGCTTGTGAAAAATTTCATAGGTTTGCAGGAAGACAATAGCTAAAATCTCGGCCCTTAAAGCCAATACATGTCAATGGTCCCTCCCATCAGTGGGGCTTGGACTTTATAGGTGAGATCAACCCACATTCCAGTGGCCAACACAAATGGATCTTAGTAGCCACTGATTATTTTACCAAGTGGATTGAGGATATACCCAGTAAGAATGCCAATCATCAAGTTGTCATAATGTTCTTGAATGAGAATATTTTCACTAGATTTGGTTGCCCAACCAAATTAGTCACTGATAATGTAGCAACACTCAAGTGAAAAGAATTGATGGACATGATTGAATCCATGGGCATTCAAGTGTTGCATTCTACCTCATATTATCCTCAAGGCAATGGTCTGGTCGAGTCATCTAACAAGTGCCTGGTAAGGGTAATCAAAAAGTTGTTAGAGGGAAACAAAAAGAGCTAGGATTCCAAGATGAAGTTTTCTCTATGGGCTGACCAAGTTACTATTAAAAAATCCATAGGGAATTCTCCATTTAAACTGGTTTATGGTGCTGATGTTGTTTCCCCATCCAGCTGATTCTCTCTGTGGCTAAGTTCTTGCAAGAAGAACAAGATGAAGAAACTGACATGGTAAGAAGAATGAATAACCTGGTTGAACTACAGCAGATCAGAGAGCAGTTGATTGAGAAGTCAAAGGCTCATCAGAAGAAAATCAAAGAAACCTTTGACAGGAAAGCAAAAGTGGACAATTTCCAAGTTGATTATTAGGTTCTTAAATGGGATGCATTTAAGGAAAATAGAGGAAATCATGGCAAGTTTGACTCCTTATGGACAAGCCCTTTTGTCATCGCTCAAGCTTAGTAGAACAATAAATTCATTCTACACAGTTTGAAAGGAGAAGATACTTTTGGTAGCCCAGTAAATGGGCGATTGTTGAAACTTTATTTCGTTTAAGGCTTTAAGGCCTTGTTATTGTAAATATGTTTTTTCTAGTTTTTATTTCATTACAAAATATACTCCATGCCCAATGGAACACTATAAGGAAGATTTAATTTTTGTTTTTACAGGAAAGGCATTGATCTGCAGTTCTTGAAACCTCACAGGGAGGCTTTCATCCCCATAGGGAGCCAATGTTATCCTTGTGGGAAAACGGTCCAAAAAGGGATCCAAGTATGCCCCAAAAGTCTTCAAAATCCTCTCAAGGATCATTCAAAGTCAAAATGGTCATGGGAGGAAAGCCCCTTGAAGGGTGGAAATACACTATCGAGAGGCTCAAAACACTCTAAAACCATGGAAAAATCATTACCACAGGGTTAAACTAGGCATCACACAACAACCATTAGATCTGGCCGATCAACGACCTAGATCTAAGCGAGAAATCACATATTGGCAGGACAAAGGGGACAGTCGAAAGGAGGGTGCATGACACCACTGTTCAATGATCGCCGATGATCAGATGGGCGAGTTGCACTGGAGGGAAGCACATGTTCTGTGGTATAAACGACCAGGGAACGAGTGACTCGCGATTGCAATTTATCGCATCACAATATCACTATCGACAGAAATCGAGGGACGAGGCCTAGTCACGGGCATATGTGCGAACCGATGGGCCGGACCCGATGTAATTATATGCGATAAATGGATATATTTTCAAATCCACGGAAGGCCATTTTAATGTATTTTTCATGTATTTCGCTATGTAACGAAATACACAGGAACCTTGGCGACGCTGATAGTGATGAAGTCCGGGCCTGATGTGTTTTAGAGGTGAAATATATATATGTTTTTAGGTCCACAATGGTCAATTTTTCATGTTTTTTCAGGTTTTCACCATGTTGCAAAAATACGAAGGGGACAAGGGGACCAAGCCATCTGCGATAGGCGACAGTGACCTGAGGGGCTGACCCAATGGGTCAATAGATCATTTTTGAGGACTTTTAAAGTCCGAAAGGAACAAACATTGGCAGGAGTTTACAGCATTATAGTGGTTTCTGTGTAAAACAGAAAACACTCATTATTAAATAGTTTGAAGAGAAACCAAGGCCGAGAGGCATATACAGTGCAACAAAGCATGCCCAACTAGCCCGAATTAGATGCATCATGGAGCAACACAGTTCGACATAGCCGAAATCAACAGAAGATATTATGGGCATCTCTGTCAAGAGAGAGCTCCCTGCCAGCGCACCTAAAATATCTGAATGTAGTTATTCCTCCATCAGAAAGAGAAAAAACTCCAAGCCATGCCCGCCTATTGAGGGAATCAAACGGTTAAGGGACAGATCAGACAAGGTTAACAATTCGAGCCTTCTAGAGAGCTCAGGAGCATTATAAAGGCCCTATAAAAGGTGGAAAACTAGATGTAACAGAGGTTCAACATTTGGAGATTATTCCTCCTCCGCTCCTTCAAGCTTCTCATCTGCATTCTTTAGTAATACAAGCTTCTTTTGTTGTCATATGTTCAATGTCCATTTATCTTCTATTCTATGCTTTCACTTGAACAATTTTTTTAGGTTTTCTTTGTGTTTAAGGCCAGATAACTGTCATCTTATCTCTGCTTTGATATATTAGATTTGCAAGCTTCTTTGCTGCTTGTAGCTAGCCATTTATATGTGTTATTATATATGCATCTGCCAGTATAGTCAGTAAGTTCATTTGCTGCTTGTATCTAGACATTCATATATGTTCATGTATACAATCTGCTGGTACTGTCATTATTCTCCATCTATCCATTAAATCTACAAACTATTGAGCATCTGTGGTCTAAAGCCTTGTGTTATTGGGGGTGTTCATGCATGTCTTGAGTGAGAATAGAGCTGAAATGGTAATCTAACTTGATCCAAACCATCATTTATTCCAATAGTTCAGAGAAAAATATTGAAGATTACATGTTACCAGGCATCTCTGATTTACAACCTAGGAGAGTTTCCTGGAGTGCTAATAGAAACCACTACATAGAACTCACAACCTTGGAGAGATGATGGAACAAATGTCTGATATATGCATAGAAGAACAACGTTATTTGTGTAGCACCAGTTTGAGAATTCAACTTATGGATGCAGAAAATTCTCCTTGTATAACAATATTGTTTTGGTTACCAAGTTGATCTCTAATATTCCTCATAAAATTAAATTTAATAGTAAAAAGACCAACTTTCAAAAGTTAAACCTAGTGACCTAGTGGTGACCTAACATAAGCTTATTAGGTGAATTATGGACAAAATTATTATGGGACTCTACTAACAATGATTTGAATTGACCAAGATGGTATCCTTTGACCATGAGACTGAAAGGAATAGTAGAGACTAATCTTCCTAACCAGTCATCAAACTTTTTATTGAAAAACTCTTTGAAACTATAAAAATTTGACCTGAAACCCTAACAATAAATATGTAAGAGCACATTTGATCATTGGTGACTGACATGATTGATAGGCACTAACAGACATTACCAATGGGTTTACCTGAGGTATTAGCTAAGGAAAAAAATGTATAAGGGGATGGAGATCAAGGTGTTGAGTGTGCAAGTGACTAGTCATTTTATATGTGATCTGATCTAGAATAGGTGTGCACTAGGGACCAAAGAGATGACTCATATTTGGAAGATCTGAAAGTACATTAATAACTAATGGTTAAACTTGAATAATTTTCTTATCTTTGAATATGAAATTATGTAAGATTTGTTTGAATATGTCTAAAGTTATCTTTGATTTAATAGTTAAATTTTCAGAAAGAATGATTGTGATTTCCAATGAAGATTTGATTCAGTAGCTCAAGATATGTGTGCTAGTTTTCCTTAATAAGACTGTGTACATACATGGATCTTGTTCAACATATTCACTAATATTTTTTGATAAGTATGTTGAAATGTATACATAGGTATTATGCATGATAGTCATTTACATATGTTGATCTATTTTGTTGATGTCGCATATATGTGCTAGGGTTTGAGTTGTTGATTGATGACAGTTGATGATATCCATTATATTTAATATTATGTGTCAATGATGTATTTATATATGGCAGTGTTCATTGGGTTGATTAGATTGTGGCTTGGTATGTTGAACAGTTTTAATGTTGCATTATGATTGGGTTTTCAGTGAGTACATATTGATGATTCGGTCGTGATTTTGTTTACTGTGATTCAGTTTGACAATATTTTCAGTAGTTAGTGATTTGAGATCTATAGGAAAAAGTTAGGCAAAGGAAGCACATATATACATATGTTCTCTTAAGAATAACCACGTATGTATTCTAAGGTTCATTTTTTCTGGTTGGCTTCTATATTCAGTAGCTTGATGCTTTAGAGATTCAGTTGATTGCGTGATTCAGATTCAACAATTTAGTTTGGAATTTTGGTTTGGGATTATTTTGGGTGTGGGCCTAGTTTGAAAATATGATTAAAGGTGGCCTAAATGTTGTTTTATGGTTTTGTGATAGGTGGATCTAGTGTGAAACATTTTGTAACATGGTCCATAAGGTATTGAGGGTTGTAGCCTTCAGTGACGAGCTACGAGCTCCCTTTCAGTAGGATTTGGTAAACGATATTTGGGGGTTGTAGCTCCCTTCCAATGGGCATTGGAGAATGAGTGGAGGTGGTAGCCTCTTGCAAGTGTGTGCCTGTGTGCTAATAAGATTATGCACTAATAAAAAATGTAATGAAAATTTTCTTAATAGAATAAGGAAAGAAGACAATGATAATGATAATGGCGGTTTTATCATTCAGTTTCCACCTCAAATCCTGGAGTTCCATATGCATTTCCTATGTTTTGTGATTTATCTTTTCTTTACTGCATACTAGATGGTTAATGAATTAACAATACAATGATTAAGTTAACTCACTGATGCAAGATATGACAAATTAATTAAACTAGATATATGTTGTTTGCATTCACTGAAGTCACATACACACACGGGTTTCATAAAGAACAATAGCATACAAAATTATGAATATTGAATTGAAATATTAAGTGAAATAAAATATTGATTCACCACCCACCCCCCCCCCCCCCCCCCCCATTATTTTTCCTAGCAATTGGTAACAAAGCAGGTTCCTTAGAATAAGTTGTTGGTGCAGTATAGGGAATATTAATGGACCAAAATGTAATTGTCAATCCGGGAGTTCGTGAAATTTGAGGTGTAGCACTGGAAATGCCAGAGAGAGCCCCCAAAAACCTACAAATAAATCTCTAGTATAACTTGTGCATTAATATCAACAAATTAAATGAAATCCTGCACTTCAAAGGAAACTTGAGGAAACACCAATCCTGACAATTGAAAACATGTGAAAAATAAAAGGGAAATCCTGCACTATTAGCAATTGCAAAAGGAAATCCTAATTATGGGCAAACAGAAGGTAAATCCTAACTATTGTTTGACTAGAAACCAAGCAATGCATAAACAACATCAAAAATACTATAATGCTAGAATAAATTCAAGATCAATTCAAAGCAAACCTCATAATGAGTCTTTACTATTTTTGCCTCATCTATCTTTGTGTAGCAAAATCCTTTTAAAGAAATTAAAGCTTGGCAAGTAAATTTACTATGTAAACAAATCTATGAAAGAAATTGATTTAATATAAATCCTCTCGACTTCTTTGTCCCTAAAAATAAATCTTGGGAAGCTAACCATAAGTCTAAAGGCAACTACAATGGGGAATAAACATTATTGATTTCAAACATAATGTAGTTTCCTTTCATGAATGTCGACTCTATAGTATACAGGAATCATAATTTCAAATGACAAAAATGTATATGCAGTCTTTGCTTCTGAGTAATATGTGGCCTCTGTAAGCATAGTCTTTTAATATTTAATAAATACTTCGATACCTCCAAAACCATAATTACTAAAAAATAGGGAAATCGATCTCATATTCTGGAGCATGAACCTCTTGGATCTGGACCAATTTAAAGAATTTGAATTATGTATTAGAAACTTATAGAGGCAAGGTATCAATTGCATAAGCCGACCTTGTGAATATAGAACCACTGGAGGGACATATCATGGTACACAATCTGATCTAGTATTCGATATCAAGAAACCTTTCTAAATTGCAAGAACAATTATTCCAACATCGTATTCACATAGCAAATCAAATGACATCAATTTTAAATAAGGAAAGGGACTGAAAATAATTAAATATTATAATATTATCTTCCACATGTTTCCTACACAGAAAATGACAAATTAAACGTAATCCAACCTAATCGTAAAATATTCATAGCGGTGTCGAGCTGGTTTGGTGACCAACCTAGCCAATTCACACCCTCTATCAACGACATGGTTCACACAGAGATTAAAATCATAAAATGCTTAAAATGATTAAAAAAAACATAGCCTGAAATGCATTGATTAATCCTTGGAATCTCAGTCTTTACATTGTGCGAGCAAGGATCATACTCCAACAAATAGGGGGAGCAATCCGCAGATGAACTATGCTTGTGTAATGCTAAATTGGGACCGTCTCCTCTCCTCCTTCCTAATAGAATCGACCTCTTTTTTCTAAAATACAATTCTAAAATTTAATGTTTTATCTCTCAATCTATCCTATAAAATACAAGATGTTCATATTTATAACAACAACTTCTCCTAATTATCTGGATTGGAGGTTAAACATGCATACAACTTTAGTATTGCTAACGGATTCCTGGAAAAAATAAGGAGTCTGCATATTTGATTGGATTCCAATCAATATGAGGTTCCATACAAATACAAAAGCCAGTATTGAATCATTGATCCCTCGTCATCATATCCACAGGCATATCACGCTGCTATTAATCCTCGTGGCTTCTAGAAATAATTTGATTGTCATGATGCCACTTTGGATTGGGTGTATATATGCATTTTCCTCATTCTTTTGGGTGTCATAACTCTTACTATCTCTAGGATGAAAAAAGTTATAGTTGATTCAAACCTCCATCTCCATCCTCATCAGCACAATTAAATTGTTCCTTCCACTAGCCAGACTGATGAAACCGTCAAGGAGCTTCACATCAACAAGTGGAAAAAGAGATAATATTCGATGAGTGATGTTAATTATCTCATGGTAATTCAAATAATCTTAATCACCATAGTCGAGAGAATGGAGCTTTTTCTAGGTATCATGGGTCTCTGTCTAGTCTTGGTCATTGTGCCATCCTTTGCCATTGAAGTGATACGAAGAATTTTGTAATATTTCCAGGTGGTGTTGCTTGATGTGCTCCCTTTCCCAATCCCTGTCCTCTTGGCGTTGCGCTATATCAGAAAAAAATGTGATCAAATGTTATTCTGTAATGGTTCACATTGATGATATCAATACTAACCTTGTACCCATATTTGAAAGGAACACCTTGCTCATTATTCTTTCTTCGTTTCCAAATCATGATTTTCTCATAATAGACTCAAAATATGCCATATATGCATTGTGTTCTGGTGAAGCAATAAGAACAAAAACACGCAATCATTGGATCCATGAAAACCAACTGAGAATTGATATAACACTGGAACATGAACTGTACACAAAATCAAGGCACCCAAATTTTAATGATTAACATAATCTACGCATTCCTTGACTCCAGTGTACGAACGTGAGTGTAGTCCATGAACTCTTCAGAGTGCAGGAAGCCCACCGTATTCTAGTGCAAGAATCCCAATTGGTACAAGAATCTGCGGCATAGTGAAGGGAGGTGAATGCAAGATAAACGCATGTTGCATATGCATAAAAATATAATCAACTCAGTTTTAGACCCGCAAACACACAAACTATGATGTTGTTAATGTTTAAATCCTGTTAAAACAAGGGAGTGAGGGAAAATAGTAAATACTTACTCTATTGTCTCTGAGAATGCACAAAATTGTGACAATAACCATTGAAAATGAACAAAAGCATGATATATTTTGAATAAAAGAAAGAAAAACAGAGGCCTAACCTCCCCACATGCTGACCATCTTGCATGTCCTCATGCAAGGAAATCAATTCTTGTATTGTCACTTCCTTTCAAAAAACAATATTAAAACATCTATGGACACTAGTAATAATGTTCTTGCAATTTTTTAATCATGTTTCCTTCGCTATATAGAGCTTGTTCTAAAAATAGATCGTCTGTTGGACTCTTTATTTATTTAGACTGATTTCAAGAAATTCTAACACAGGGGTTCCCATAAGAAAATTACAAGGATGGTGTTATTACCTAAATAAACTAACCAACTTTTAAAATCTCCAAAAATATCTTGAAGGCATCCTTGATCATAAGTTTCACTTTAATATCCTCATTGTAAATATGAGTGACATGATTTGAAAGCCATGGTGTTAAAAGAAGACATAATAATACCTTCCCACAGTTACCATTTTACCATTATCCATGTATAGTTGAAGCTTCTCTTGTCTAGGCATAGTGAATTACCTACACTAAGAGTCCCACATCCATTAAAAATAATTCTAAAAAAGGCAGAACTCCAAGGCATAACACCAAAATGATTTTAAATCCATTCTCAAAGAGATATGATAATGAATTTAGGGAAAGACAAAAACAACCAAGTAAATCATAGTGTAAAATTAGCTTTAATACCATAGGCATGGCCCTGCAGTCGGCAGGCATTTATAGCCTTGACATGGATGCCTTTTAACCCCATGAAATGCTTGTGTCCCACCTAGTAGATATGGATTCAGAGTCATTTAAGAGCATTTACTTTTTCTATTTTTTAGAAATTAATTAAAGGTCGTTGTCCTAGCTTAGTAACCAACTAACAATAGTGTCGTTCACAAGAAATGACAAGGATGAACAAGTAGGCTCATGATGAGACCTCTTGTCTTCCATATTTTTCAATTGAAAGCCATTACCTGGCTTTGTCACTAGTAGCGGTAATGTCATTCTCCTTAGTACCCATGATCATAGTAGGTCAGCTCGTAATGAGACCTCCCATCCCTCAATTAATCCGTTTATGCTTTTAGAACAAAACTCTCATTATGATTAACCTCAAATAGGTTACTTAATAGGTGGGGAAGAAAATCTACTCCTTAAGAGCACAGGATGACGTGAAAAGTTTTTAGTTACTTCTCTTTACTAGTTGGTCATGCTACCCTAAAGACTTGTTTAAAAAACATCTCAGATAATAACTAAAAAAAATTCTTCGGTTGGTCATGCCAGGGTTCTTATGAAAGCTTGTCAGGTTTTTGTAGGCGTGGTCCACCATTGGAGGTTTTTCATCAATCCCTTTGAAGAGGGACTTGAAAAGGTTTTTTGGATGATAGTTTATTAGAATAGGAGAAAAGTATTACATGTAACTTATAAAAATACCCTGCACTGACATATTGATCAATAATCAAAGTCACTTTATAAATATGAGGCATTTAAGTGTGAAGTTCTTCTTATGAGTCTTGCCACGAGAGTGCATAATAATAGAAATTTCAAAAGTTGTGCTTTTAGGGAATGACAGTCTCAAGAGTGTTGTTATAAATCTTTATTCATTACTCTCATATTACCCTACCCTATTTTAAAGAGAGAAATATCACCTTTAAGTGTAGGTGTACTAACAATGTAGCCATGTGTGTAACAGAATGTTGAATATACTCACTTAGTTTTAAAGAATAAACTTCAATACATGTCAAAGTATAAGAAGCCAGTTTTTTTAATTAACACGGTACCAAGAGTTTCTGAATGATGAGGAAATAAGTTGGGCTGATGACTGCTTGAAACTAGGATTCAATGGATCCACGTATTTATGATTCTCCAACTGATGTCAACTTTCCACAATTTGGTAGTCACTCTCCTAGAGGAACAAGGGATATGGTGAAAGGCAAAAGATAAATCCCTCAAGTTCAAGCTCAAATATTTTCTTTTCAGATTGATAAGAATGGTTAAGGGGAATTCTAGGGGTTTGAGCTTCAACAACATTTTTAGAACAAGCTCCAATGAAAGATTGCTCCTCTAGTGGTCTTTGAAATATATCTTGCCGGGGTGAATGTTTTGTGGTAATGGGGGATGTTTCCAAATTCATTCCCTTTCCCAAAATGGAAGGTGTAAAATTTTGTTCAATAGGGGAATCAGTGGGAAGAATAGGTGTTTCAAATTGTTATGAAACCTAATGGTTTAAATTAAGGTTTAGGATATTGTTTGGGATAGGGTTTTGGTTAAGGCTTGGACTAAGATTTGGATTTGGATTAGGATTAGGCTTTGGACTAGGGTTAGGTCTAGGTTTTTGGATTATGGTATGGGATAGGATTAGGTCTAGAGTATGGACTAGGGCTAGGTATAGGGTATGGATTAGGGTATGGGCTAGGGTTAGGTCTAGAGTATGGAATATAGCTAGGTCTAAGGTATGGATTAGGGTTTGGGCTAGGATTAGGGTAATGTTGCACATGTAGCTGGGAGCATGGAGGAGGATGACTTGGTGATGCAATGGAAATAAATTGTGGTTGTTGTTGATGCTCATGTAATTGAATTTGCATGGGATATTGCCCTAAAGATAAGGATCCAAACCATTCTTGAGGCCATTGGGATATCGGGCTCGAGGATGAAGGCCAAGGAGAGGGGTACTATGGACACGAAGTAAGGTATTCATTTGGAGGAGGACTAGAATTTTTCCATGAAATTGCAAGATTATTAAAATGTTGAGGAACCTGCTCAAGATAATAAACATTATTCCAAGTACCAAATGGTGATGGGTCTTAAGTTATACATGGTATTTTATTCAATTCCTTACTTGATTTCCTGAGTACCTTTAGTAATCCTAGTAGTTATGGGAAACATTTTGTTAAATGATCCTCTTCACAAATTTTGCAAACTTTTCGGCTACTAAGTGGACATTTTCCAAGGAAGTGTTTCTTTCTACAGTTGGCGCAAAAGATAAGTAGTGGTTCATCATCCTTCTTCTATTCCTCCTGCAAATCATCCAATTTTGACATCTAAGATTTAATAATATTATTTTTATGTTCAAGAAAAATATTAAAATTTTCACTTTTTAATTCTTCATTGCATGAGTTGTATGTCTCTGTAGTAGCATCAAAACTCCTCATTGAATGATTCCTCAAAATACCATTTTCCTGGTTTCAACAAGCCAACTGGTACATTTTTTAGCACATGAATAGTGTATATATATATATATATATATATATATATATATATATATATATATATATATATATATATATATATATATATATATATATATATATATATATATATATATATATATATATATATATATATATATATATATATATATATATATATATATATATATATATATTTCTGTGTGTGTGTGGGGGCGGGTGTGGGGGTTCTTACAAAACCATAAAAAATGAAAAACCTTAAAGCAACAAAGATATGTAGGAAAGAAATAAATTCAAAGAACATAAAATTGCAAGAGAAACTAGGTGAAGGAAAAATCCAAATGCAATAGGTCACCAAGGTCAATCCCCTAAGCACATCCCCGACAACAGAACCAAAATGTTGGGTGCAGTATAGGACATATTAATGGACCAAAATTTAATTTTCAATCTGAGAGTCCGTGAAGTTCGAGGCACGGCACTGGAAATGCTAGAGAGAGCACCCAACAACCTGCACATAAATCTCTAGCCTAACTTGTGCATTAATCTCAACAACTTAAAAGAAATGCCACACTTCGAAGGAAACTTGAGGAAACACCAATCCTGACAATTGAAAGCATGCGGAAAATAAAAAAGAAATGTTGCACTATTAGCAATTGCGAAAGGAAATCCTAATTATGGGAAAACATAAGGTAAATCCTAACTGTTGTTTGACTGGAAACCAAGAAATGTATGAACAACATCAAAAAGACTATAAATGCTAGAATAAATTCAAGATAAATTAAAAAAAAACTCATAACGAGTCTGTACTAATTCTACCTCATCTATCTCTGCGTAACAAAATCCTTTTCAAGAAATTAAATGTTGGCAAGTAAATTTACTGTGTAAACAAATCTATGAAAGAAATTGATTTAGTATAAATCCTCTCACCTTCTTTGTCCCTAAAAATAAATCTTAGGAAGCTGACCAAAAGTCTAAAGGCAACTACAACAAAGAAGAAACATGGTCAATTTCAACCATAGAGTAGTTTTTTTTCATCAATGTCAACTCTACAGTATACAGGAATCACAATTTATAAATGGTCTTTGTTTTTTAGTAATATGTGGCCTCTGTAAGCATAATCATTTAAGATTTAATAAATACTTCAATACCTCCAAAACCATAATTACTTAGAAAGAGGGAAATCAATCTCATATTTTGGATCATGAACGTGTTGGATTTGGACCAATTTAAAGAATTCGAATTGCACATTAGAAACTTATAGAGGCAAGGTATCAATCGCATAAGCCTACCTTGTGAATACAACACCACTAGAGGGAAATATCATGACACACAATCTAGCCTAGTATACGATATCAAGAAACCTTTCTAAATTGCAAGAACAATTCTTCCAACATCGTATTCACATAACAAATCAAATGACACCAATCTTAAAGAAGGAAAGATACTGAGAAGAATTAAATATTATATTCTCATCTTCCACACATTTCCCACACAACAAATGAAAAATTAAAAACAATCCAGCCTAATCCTAAAATATTCAGAGCAGTGTCGAGCTGGTCTAGTGGCCAACCCAGCCAGCTCGTACCCTCTATCAATGACCCAGTTCACACAGAGATTAAAATCATAAAACACATAAAATGATTAAATAGAACATAGCTTGAAATGCCTTGATTAATCCTTGGAATCTCAGTCTTTACATTGTGCGGGCAAGGATCATACTCCAACAAATAGGGGGAGTGATCCGCAAATGAACTATGCTTGTGTAATGCTACATTGGGACCATCTCCTCCCCTCCTTTATAATATAATCAACCCATGTTTTCTAAAATACAATTCTAAAATTTAATATTTTGTATATCCATCTATCCTTTACAATACAAGATCTTCATATTTATAACAATAGCTTCTCCTAATTATCTGGATCGGAGGTTAAACATGCATACAACTTTAGAATTGCTAACAGATTCATGGACAACATAAGGAGTCTATGCATTTGACCAGATTCCCATCAATTTGAGGTTCCATACAAATTCAAAAACTGGTATTGAATCATTGAGTTTTCGTCTTCGTATCCATGTGCATATTACGCTACTATTAATCCTCATGGCTTCTAGAAATAATTTTACTGTCATGATGTCACTTTGTATTGGGTGTATATACCCATTTGCCTCATCCTTTTGGGTGTAAGAACTCTTACTATATCCAGGATGAAAAAATTTATAAAACTCAGTATGATTCAAAGCTCCATCTCCATCCTCATCAACACAATTAAATTGTTCCTTCCACCAGCCAGATTGGTGAAACCATTAAGGGGCTTCACATCAACAAGTGGGAAAAGAGAAAAGAGCCGATGAGTGATGTTAAATCTCTTGTGGTCATTCAAATAATATTCATCATCATAGTCGAGAGAATGGAGCTTTTTCCAAGTATCATGGGTCTCTGTCTGGCCTTGGTCATCGTTCCATCCTTTGCCACTCACATGATACAAAGAATTTTGTAATATTTCTAGGTGGTGTTGCTTGATGTGCTCACTTTCCCAATCCCTATCCTCTTAGCACTTCTCTTATTGGCTTGAGGGGGCATGACCTAGGTTTAGCGTTAGTTATCCAAACAAATCCCTACAGTAATGGCCCTTTCGGCTTCATCCCGCAGAGTGCGGACTGAAGTCTCACCCGAAGCAGTATGGGGGGATGTTGGAACCAAGTTTCCACACCCTTAAGATGGTATCATGTCGGTTATTTCCAACTATTCTTGCCTTCGCGTAGGTTGCTTCAAACTCTATTATATCCTCCAGTACCTTCGTGAAGTGATACAATCAGCTTTCGTGCAACCCTAACCAGGGGCTGAAGTCCTTTCGCGTTGCTAGAGCAGCGATTTGCACTAGCTATCAAACTAGGCTAAGCATCTTACTTACCTTATTATCAAATCTTAGTTAGCTTCGCGTAAACAAATGTTATTACTTGTGTTCACTTAACCAATACAACTATACACATTTGTGCATCATATAAGCATTAGAAGTGGAATGCATACCTAATATAATAGACGCATAAACACGAAATAAGACGCAAAATTTATAGGAATCTTCGCTTTATTAACACTTCCATATGATTATAGACTCAACTCGCCCTGTGCACTCAGTTGCAGGGGTCCGCGCACTCTGCTGTGGACTACTAGACCTCTGCGCACTCAGCTGCAGAGCCTCTACCTATGCTACAACCCAAAACTTGGACTTACACTTCAGATCTATCTTGCATATATCTTCATTGGTTTTTTATATTGTATTAGATTAGATTCCTTTGACTACTCAAAGCCTCGCTCTATTTATACGATCCCATGGTCGGTGGACCATGGATAGATCTTCTACAGCTGACATTACATTATTAAAATAAAGGCAGACAACCCTATGACTCTTTAACAACTATGCACTCCATGCCCACAAAATGCAGAGTCTTTAAATTGGAATTACAAAATTCAACCAAAATTTGGGCTCTAAGCCCCAAAACTATCGTTGGGGGATCCCGCGCACAAAACCCCAACACAAACATTGTGACTCACCCACAAGTCACTCTGTAGGTGCAGAGATCTTAGCGTGAATATCTCCTAGATTTGCTTGGAGTGCTTCAACTTTGGCAGTGCACTCAGCGGATGCCTGGTGAACTTCCTCCACGATTTGTTCGGTGACTGCTGTTGTTGAGCTGCTGCTGTAAATCCTCTACTGAGTTGCTTACAGTTGCATGAGCTTTGCTTCAATTTAGGCTATAATTGTATACACCTTGTTAGTGTCATTCTTTGCAGCCTTCCTCCAGTGATCAAATATGCTCTTACAAAGTGATTTTAAGGTGTCAAGGTAAAAAATTTCATATCAGTGAGTCTTCAAGCAAAATTTGGTCACTAGGTATTAGGTCTAGGGTTTGTTTTCACTCTTTCCAAAGTTGTCCAAATGTCGGTCCATGTCACCATTCAGATCAGTGTGCCATCATTCAAAGGGTTGTCATCATCATGTCAAGTTCCACTGGGTCATTTTACGCCTTGTTCATGCTTTAGTTGCACCTGGGTAAGGTTCATTTCCCTCTCCTATGGTTTTGAAGGAAATTTCTCTTGGATGGTCAAATCATCAGGAAAAATTGTATCCTGATGTTCCTACACCTTCCCCTATCCTTAATGTACCTTTTTAAACACTTCCTGTCACTGAGATCCCCCAAATTCCTCATTTTCGCACAAACCCTAGTTTCTTGCTACAACATGACAATTTTCTAGGTTGGGCCAATGTTTTTCCATTTTGGTCCCCTTCCCCTCACTCAATATTTGAAATTAAAATTTCCCCTACTTCCTAACATCCCTCCCTACTTCCATAAATTTTCTCAAGAATTTAGAAGCCCCTTATCCCCTTCATTTCGCTTCATTTCAACAAATCCCCTGTTCCACACATCGGGGTAGGTTTAACTCAAATGATGTTTTTGAGCAAGAAAGGATGAATTTTGGAAAACTGAGAGTGGTTTGTGTACAAAATAGGCCAAGGAAGAAAAAACTCCTTCACTTTTTACATAGATGTCATGGTTTTAGAGAAATGTCAAAAATATCATTGCCTCAGAAGAATTGAATGCACCTCCGAAATGACCTTGGGAAAATCAAGATTTCTCCTCGCTTTGTTGGCAAAATGACTTGCTTGATGAGTCAAATGGTAACTAGACACAAATATATTTCCACTGAGATACCATGAGCTCAATTTGGAGTTGAGAAAGGCATTCAAAATTTTACTGCAACAACACTCTGCCTTGATCCAGCCTCATTTGGCACATTTTGATCAGTCTTGGGAGATTTGATTTTTGACAGGGAAAATGAACTCCAAATTGAACAATTATAGTTGGGTTGGAAAGTAGACTCAAAAAAATTTCCAATGAGCTATCCCGTGCTCAATTTGGACATCAGGAAGGTGCAGCGCATTGGGCAAGCTGCGTGGCGCATAGAGCTGGCTGGCCCAAAAAGTTCTAGAACAGTCTCCAATTGCCAAAATCGCATGCATTCTCTAGATTTCAAGTAGGTTGAACTCCACCTTTGTTGTTCATCCATCCGATTTTAAGGTGTATATTATGTTTTATGTGGTGAATTCCTAAACAAAAACTCAAACCCTACCATTTCAAAATCCTCACATGAAGATTGTTGTTTAGGGTTTCAAATTTATTGTTTGTCACCAAATTCATTCCCCCATCCCATTTCTCCCTTATTTTCATCATTCCTAAGTTTCCCTACTCACTAAAATCATCAAACTCCTATCCCAAATTATCTATCCCAAATTCTCAAATTCCAAACCGTAAACCCTAACCCTACATAAACTCTCCTAACCCTATACATAAAACCCCTCAAACTCTCCTACATTTCCCTAACAAAATTTGTCCCAGTAGTCCTTAAACCCTTACCATTTTTTCCCCTTCCTAACAGTCCCTGTTTCACTATTCTCCCCTTGGTGGCAGAGTTTAGGCACATCACTAAAAAAGCAGTCCAACACAGTTTTCATACACCAGCATCCTTTTCTCCAAGGCATTTTGTACAACAGTCATGGCATTTGAGCATTCATCTGATTATGGAATGGAAACCCACAGTGACTCACCCTTGGAGGAACATGCATCCTGGAGGCCTCATAGAGGAGGCAAACATATCAGAGAAGAACCAATCACCCTTACTGAATTACAAGCCTGCCCTCTAGCCATCTTCTGTTTTCAGCATCAGTCATGTTATGAGTTTTGTGAGAAGGTGGCTAATGTTCAATTTCATCATAAGTTGGCTCGTCTATTTGTACTGCATTTACAAGGAGATCAGGTTACTTTGGCTGGTGTCACCTTAACACTTACACCAGAATCTATCTCACTGGCAACAGGCATACCCAATATTGGGGAACCATGGAACAAGAGGAAGAAGATTGACCAGCAGCATTATGAGCCATATATTAAAACCGGTTTCTTGAGGTAACTCAAGAGAGTGTTTCCATTCCGATATCTTAAAGATGAATATGATCCACTAATGAAATTAATCATGAAGTATTTCAGCTGTGAGGGACGGTTTTCTTGTTTATATTCTTATCACATCAGGTTGCTCATGCATTTCACCAGGGTACGGATGATGAACATTCCGTATTTCATTTGCCGGAACATAGAGAGGATGACCACCCTTGTGTAGCACAAAACCCCTTAGCAGCAGCTTAACAGTGTTTATCATTTTGCTCTTATTAAGATTTTGGTGGTTCATCAGCTTGGATTACAGGGCATCACTTGGGATGACTTCATCTCTCGTGATTTCTTCAAAGCTTCACAGGGGCTTTTAGAGGTTGGGCATGATACAGGTGGACCTTCGCATCAGTATGAGCGCCATGAGACCGTTAGTGTGCCAATATTCATCACATATCATAGGGGCATTGGACATTTGTTTGCAGCAGCAACGTGAGTGTTATCTCCACTCGGTGTGGAAGGGGCCTCGCTTCCAACATCAGCACCATAGGTACAGGACAAAGGAAAGAGGCCAGGATGAGGGGCCTTCAGGTGAACGAGAGACCGACTTCATTCTCATTCATGATGATGATACAGATATGGGCCCGAAAAGTGCCAAACTTAGAGATATCATCTAGGAGCAGCAGACAGAGATCAAAGCCTTGTCCCTCGACTTGGAGAGGACTAAGTGGAATATTAAATACTTGGAACAATGAAATAAGCAGCATGAATATCAGTAGGCGATTATGGAATTACAAAACATCAGGGAGAATCGTCAAGTTGCTCAAAGGAGGAGAATTGAACTCTCTTCATTGGAGCAAGAGATTAATGATGATCGAGAGTCTTGGCTCGAGAGAGTCAACATCCACTTAGAGGGACTACTGGACAAGGATGACAAAGACAAAACATTGCTGAGACACATGGCTTTCCACTACATGGCGCAGAACAAGTTTTGCAAGGCACAAATAAGGAATCTAAAGGAAAAATTAAAGAAGTCAATAAGGAAGCAAAAGAGGAAAAAGGAGCATGATCGTCTTCGGATATTGGCCAAAGCCTCTTTAGCCCAGCATGACACTTAATGGAGAAGGTCTAGCCCAAATTTCAAGAAATTTGGAGCAATTTTTGGCATTTTGAAATTTTTTGCACTAAAAAACAGGTTTTTGCCTCCCTATGCGCCGCGCCACGTGGCGCTCGCTTTTGCTAGAGGGCTCCAAATCCAAAAAACTTTGCATTTCTGGATTTTTCATGATAAATTATGGTTTCTGGTGCATGGCCAAGAAATTTGGGCAAGTTTTGAGTCCTCAGGAGGTCAAAAACACTCAAAAAATGACCTCACTGCCCCTATTTTGACACACAGGAAGCAGTCTTGGGAGATTGAAGTTTTGGAGGGGCAAATGACATCCAAATTCAAAAATTCCACTTGGGTTGGAAAGCAGTTAGGCAGGTATTTCCAACAAGCACACTTTGGCTCAATTTGGACTTCAGGAAGTGCCTAAAAATCAGCTCCAAAGTGGCATGATGCATAGAGAATCAGGCGCGGCGCATAGAGGATTTTTGCCCATTTTTCACTGTTCAGCTCAGAAATTCACCCAGTTTTGACCAGTTTTTCTTTTTGCTGTTACACTTGACCTTTCATGATGTAATTTGATAACCATGATTTAGTATTGGCACATTTTTACTTGTTCTAGAGGATTCATTCACTAAAAGGTGAAAATTAAATGAATGAATCAATTTCCTAGCATATAGGGGTAAGTTGTTTGACTACCTAGATTTCAGTTCCTTGTTTAGAATTGGTTCAAAAAGCTCCTAGAATGATGAGATAGACCCCTAGAGGCATGGGAAGGAGTTAGGCTTTTCTATATCATGTAATTTCTCAGTCATTTTCAGGTTTGGACACTTGGTATTGCTTGGCACTCTATTGTACATTTCATTTTCCGCAATTTTGGCAAAGGAAAGACCAGGGTTTTGCAACACTTGTTGGGATCCATGTGGCTCTATGTTTTGATGGTGTGTTTCTCTATGTATTTGTAATTTCATTGATGTTTATGTGTATCATTTTCCCTTCTCTTGTATTCTGCAATTAAACAAATGAGTGATTAAGGTAGAATTCATTGGACTGCTGTGCTCTGCCTTGATATTTTGTTTAATTCTTCATGTTTTCATCTGTTTGAGGAGGACTCTTGAGACCTTCTTGCCCTCCTTTGCTCCTCACCAGTCTGATCCATCCATTCATTCAATCCAAAGCATCAAAACTACTGCCTATCTTTCCCCTACCTGAACTCTGCAAAAATCTGGCCTCATCCCCGGACCCAAATTTGCCTTTCCCTTTTTCCAACAAAAAACCCCCAAAAATCAAATCAAATCAAATCCTTGCACTTCATACCTAGCCTAAAATTAGTTTGTATTTTAGTCATCTCCAACCACATTGATTATCTTTTGCTGAGATTTACCCAGAGAGAGCCCTCTCCTGTCCTCGTAGGGCTAGCTACGAGGTTGAGCTTGGTTTGATGTGGACCTAGAACCTTTCCTTTTCAGCCTGAGGAAAATCTAGGCTCTAACATGCCTCATCGATCCATGGCTGTAGGTGCACTTTTAAGACTGCTTCCTTATGTTGAGCGGCATCCACCTGTTCCTTGAGTGCCTTTGATTGTTGCATCCGTGCAAGCCTCTGTGTAAGGGAAACCATTTGCGTGATACCTTTTACTTCGTCATACTTTTGTTGTAGATTGTGCACATCTGTCTCTAGGCGCTCTACATTTAGGTCGTCCTGCAGGGTAGTTATGACCTCGAATGACTGCTCGAACAGATGCATGCAGTCTGCCACTACACTATCAACCACCATTGTTGCTGCTGTAACAACAGTGGTTCATTGTTCCCTGATTTCTGGTAGAGTTGAAGGCTAAGCCTTCAACTATAGTTCTTCAATCTATAGGTTCATCTCCAACTGAACCTCGGCCATCTCTTCTTTATTGTTGCGCACCCGTGTGGCCAATTTACGGACGTGCGCCTCCACCAGTTCCTCTACTTGAATGGCCAACTCTAGGACCATATGCCAGGCTTCCTCGATGACCCGCATTATCTTTTTGTTCTGCTCTACTGCTTTGTTGCACTACAAGCTCAACTTCTCAATGTTGATGTGTTGCTCACTCATCACTTGTATAGTGCGACTCTCCCTGGCTCGAAGTTCCATGGTGACTCCATCTTGCAAGGATAGAGAGTCTCTCGAGGAACCGCGGCCATATATAATCCGATGCCTTTCAAACTACTAATCATGGCCTTGTCGGCCTCCTTCTCTTTAGTGAGTGCCCCATTTGGTAGCATTATCATGTTGGTCACCCTGGTGTGCAACATTTCCTAGGCAGCTGAAGTGTCGATCGCGAGGCTAGTGGACACTGTGCCAGCCTGTGGAGTGTGCACCTCCAACTCCTATATTTCTATCCGGAGAGCCCCCAATACCAACTATGTTGTTCCTCAAACTGTTGGAGGGCCTCCATGGTGACATCTCTCATCATTTCGCTGATATCATATAAATCCCCCTCAGTGAGGTTGATTGGGTCGAAAGAAGCCTTTAAGGATTTTGTCTTCTTTCATGACACGATCTACTCTTATGGTCGTGGATGCTTGAGATGGGTGGATGTCGTCTACAGGGCCACGCCACCTTGCTCTATGTCAGTCTCTGGTTCAAGCGAAGGTGACTTCTGTCCTTCACACTTGTCTTCTACTATTTTCTATTGTTCAGCCAACTTCGTAACGTCGCGCGCTGCCTGGGCCTTAGCTATTGCTTCTTCTTTCCTCTGCTTTTCCACCATATCGGAAGTTTTGTTTCTTCATTCTTATGCTGCATATCGGACTTCTCCATTTCCACCACGGAGCCAGCTAGAGTGTGCCACTCTGGCAGCCAATACTCAAGGACTGCGAATATCATATCATCAGTCACTAAATACGGTAAATCATGCCATGGCTTTGTAGGGCCCTTCAATGCCCAGATGAATACATGGTGGAAGTCTGCTTTGAACTCTGCAAAGCTCTAAAAACTGTTGTAGACTATGGGCGATAACCACGGCTTGCAATTGATCCCCATCTAGATATTCATCTCCATGAACACCCAAAATATCTTTCCCTCTTTTATCCTTTGTGCATCCTCGGTTGCCCATAGCGAAGTGTACTTTGTTGCCTCTGGAAGGTACAACACAACTGAAGGGAACTAGCTTTCTTTGAGCATCTCACAGGCCACCAGTATGATCGACAATAGGAGCCATGCATAATGAAATGTTTTTCCCTACTCCTATGCCTCACGGTAGTTCACAAGGAACTCTCCGCATAGATAGTTCACCCAGTTGAACTGAACCCCTTTTGTGCATTGCGCCACTAGTGCAACCACTGGCGCAGGCACCTCATCTGCACGACACTTCTGCATCACCTTCCCTGCCAATATTTGTGTCACGACCTTGACTGCAGGGTTTTTGATGCTGGGGATGGCATACCCTCGCTTCTTCTTCTCCATGAGGGCCAACTCGCCACATTTTCCCTTTGAAATTTTTGTTGGGTCCTCTCCTAAGCAAGGTAGTTGTGTAATCTAGTGAATCAAATGTTCTATGATGGGGATGGGCTCCTCCAACCACAAACACCCATCATGTACCAAGAAAATCAACTACCTAATGATGAAGATGGTCACTAGGGCACAGTGGTAATGTAACTCCCAAAGAAATTTTAGCAACCCGGCCTTCTCTACACCTCTGAGCCATTTGTGCGGCTCCACTTCAATCATTCCAGCCGTCGCATCGATGTTTTGGTGCATTAGCTTCTCATTTGCTAAATGAGGGAACTTCTCATGGTTTGCAAGGTCCCAATCTTCAAATTTCAACACAGGAACTAGCCCCAAGTGTGGTCCCTCAAGGATAATATCGTATGGGAGTAGCGAAGTCTCTAGAGAGCTCTTGCTCTCATCTATATCCTTCGGAACCTTCACTTTACCCTTTCACAGAGGCACATATTCAGGTAACCGGGTAATAAGGTCCACACCATGGGTTTCAACTTCCATCTATTCACCCTCCTCCTACACCAGGATTTCTTCAAATTCCTCCTCTTCGGCCTCCAAATTAATGGCCTTTCCCTTTTCCTACAATGTGAGATTGGTCC
This sequence comes from Pinus tabuliformis, assembly GCA_031772625.1. Lineage (NCBI taxonomy): Eukaryota > Viridiplantae > Streptophyta > Pinopsida > Pinales > Pinaceae > Pinus > Pinus tabuliformis. The sequence goes on from CM062816.1 coordinate 1,203,521,861, forward strand.
TTAGTGGATTTCTGGGTGAGACATGCACTGGGATCATGGCGTGCTTATCCTTCTTAGGTCTCAGTGTTCGCGGTGATTTAGGGACCTCAACAATCATTCCAGTGCTCTTTGGGGCTTCCACTTCCATAATTTCCTGCACGGCTTCCTCGGCTATCAGTACTGTGTCCATGGCTTCTTCAGGTGATAACATAGCGCTACTCCACAATTCCTTCAGTTTCTCAAGTAGTTGCTCAAACAACGAATTGGCTTTCAGAATCTCAAATAAGTCTCAATTTGTGAATACTTGAGAACGCAATAACTTAGTTCTGAAATTGCAAGTGTTGTTTGCTAGACAACCATTTGTAATTTATAGATCCTTTTGAATTTGAATTCAACCGTTCCCCCCACATTCATTCCATTAATGCTAGATTGGCGGCATATTTTCAATAATCTAACCCATAATATCCACCTTAAATTCCTGTCACCCACTCCATTTGGCCTCAAACCAACCATCAAATCATGAGTAGTGACTTTAACAGTCACTTTCTGGTAGACCGGCATGCCAACGCAACTATCTTCGCATTGTCGGGGACCCTGAGACACTTTGCTACTACACGTAGTCCTGACATCATGCAATGCCTGGGCAGAGTGGTTTATAGTCCTGCACCTCCTTTCAGTTGCCTAGAGCACTAAGACTGTGCCACTTTCATATAGTCACATCACTGGATCACTGATGTATGGCTTCAGGAAACTACTATTCACCTTTCCTGGGAAGGGTTCTCCTTTTAACTTGACCAACTATACGCACCTCCGTCAGTAATCTCCTTAATAATATACAGCCCTAACCAGTGCATCCTGAAATTTCCTGGAAATTTATCAAACTTACTATCATACAACAACACCATATCGTTTACCTTGAATGTGCACATCTTGTTGTTTCAGTCGTGCCATGCCTTTTCACGCTGCTTTTGGACCTACTGGTGAAATCCAACCAAAAATCGTTCTTATTCAAGCTCATCCAACTACACGAGCCTCTCCTCTAGGGCTCCGCAATCTGTCATACCTGTGAGCATTGTTATGTGCAAGCTAGGCACGATGTATTCTGTAGGCATTACGGCTTCCACTCCATAGACAAGCCTAAAAGGTGTTTGTCCCGTCAATTTCTTGCATGTCATCTGATAAGCCCATAACACTGCAGGAATGCATAGGTCCCAATCACATCGCTATGCATTTCATACCTTAGTCAACACATTTTCAAGAACTTTGTTGAATGCCTCCACTGTCTTGTTAGCCTGTTGGTGATAAGGTGTTCTCTTCTGGTGATACACTTGAAATTCCTCTGTTAGTGCGTTGATCGTCTCATTCAGGAAGTATGTACCATGATTTCTCATCAAGATCTTTAGACATTCAAATCACGACAGTACGTGTTCAAATAGAAACTTTGTGGCAGTCGTGCCTGTGTAATCCTTCACCAACTGCACTTCTGCCCAACGAGTCAGATACTCCGTAACAGTGATAATATACCTTGCGCCTATCTTTCCTTGAGGTTTAATAGGTCCTACAAAATCTATTGCCCATTTTTCAAAAGGTTGCAATGTCATTTGTGGATTCAAAGGCATTTCATCCCTCCGTGATGGTCTTCCTGTCTGCTGACATACATCACATGCCTTGCAATATGCTTTTGAATCTTGATGAAGGGTTGGCCAATACAACCTACCGTGTAGAATCTTTTGCATGGTTTCTCTTCCTGCATAATGTCCTCCTGCGGCGCCCCCATGAGCATTCGCGAGGATGCTGCTTCGTTCAAACTCAGGTACATACCTTCGCAATATTTCATCATTCCCCATCTTGTGTAGATGCCCCGCAATGACAGAGAAGTTTGCCATGCGTACCACTAATTCCTTCTTTTTCTGGACAAAGTATCCTTCCAGTGCAGTTCCAATTGTTAGAAAGTGTATTATATATTCAAAATCTCCATCCACAACACACACAAAAAAGAGTTGTGCATCAGGTAGTCCAACCTCCAAACTAGTACGTTCCTCCCCTGTCTCGATGCGTGACAAGTGATCTAGTCTCGCGTTCAATCATCTAGGCTTCACAATAACTTCAAAATCATATTCTTGGAACAATAAAAGCCATCTAAAAATGCGCCCCCCCAACACAGGCTTATTGACTAGGTACTTTCACGTGAAGTATAGGTGCGCCTGCTTAGGTTGGGGCTTTTTTTTCATAGACCAGCATCCATGTGCATGAATCATTCTTCCCATCATACTTGTCGATCAGTCGCACCTTAGGCTTCCCAAATCGTACCCACACCATTCTCCTACATTCGCGCCAATCATCAAAGCTTCCTCTGTGTGTACCTCACCATTTTGCGGGCGTAGAACGCAGTACCCTGTCTAAGGTCTCGAAGCATTACTTTTCTGGCACCTCCTTTTCAAATGCATCCAAGAAGGTATCTACCTCATTTAGACAATTATAAGTAGGTAGATCTGTTATAGAAATTTGTGTGCCTTGCAGCACCAAGCATGAAATGTCCATAAACCAAGGGCTCATAAGTCCCTAAAAGTGTTGTTCCAACCCCTAAAGGAACAAGGTCAGCAAATTACAGCTTCTCCTAGAAGTTCTCCACCAGAAACTGCTTAGAATCAGTCAAATCAGGATCATTTCAGCTACTCCACTGGCTACCTGTGTTTCATAGCACCTAAATACACTAGCTAGGTGCATTGCAACGCACCTAAATGCACTATCAGGGTGTGTTGAGAGGGAAATGACAAATGGCAGTGCCATTCCGTGAGGTGGAAAGATAATGGAAGCTTCCAGAATCTTCTCCAATGACGTTTGCCTCACTGAATTCGACCAAGGATGAGTAAGAGGCTCTCAGTCTCCAAGTGGAAGCAAGAATTGATAGAGAGAAGACACTAGTCAAATCATAAGCTGACTCATCCTCCTTGCATACATCTATATGTGGGTCCCTCATCCCAGAGATCCAGAGGCTGGAATTTTGTACATTGCAAAGAATTGTTGTTGGTTTTGAGATAGATATCAGAGTATTGGGTGATTTATGCTTTGTTGGAGGTGAAGAAGGGGCTTCTTTGCTGGGAGGTTGATGCTGGATTAGGAATCATCAATTGTAACTCCTCCTGGATCTTCTTGTTATATCAATAAAACTATTTGAGTTTCTCCTACATGCTTGTGTATCATTGATGCTTGTTACATTTGTATGTTTAGCTTGAATCTAATCCTAAGATTTTTATGAATATAGATCCATGTCTTTGTGTAGTTTTCTTCTTCTGTGATCTTACAGGAACTTGGTGAAGCTGGGCAAGTAAGGGAGCAGGTAGCTGGAAGCTGTCAAAGAAGAGAGGGATTGGATCAAAGGACTAGCGCAAGACACAGGTCAGTTCTTTCTATCCCCTTCTATCTTTAATTCATAAAGGAAATACAAAAGTAATTTTCTCTGTTTGTTTCTAAGGCAGATGTCACACCTTAGTGGGATAGAGTAGTTCTAAATAGACACTTTTCCCGGTAACAAAATGGCGACTCCACTGGGGACGATTGTCTAATTAGTTTGTTTGTGTATCTTTTTGTTGTTTGTTTCATAAGCTTATAAGTAGCATTCGAACTGCATTTGCCATAACAAATGCAAAGTAGACATCTGCTACTTCAATCCATTCACTGGATCTGTTTATGATTTGAACAGATGATTCACAAATGATCTGATTGCCCTTTGTGATAGCTCTTAGACCCTCCTTAGATCTACCCTCTGATTGTGCATTACTGATTGCTTTTACTCGGCCAAAAACCAAAGACTAAACTGTAAACCGTGACCCAGAACCTAGATAGAATTATCGTTTCTACCCCAGCGCAGGTACTATGAAGAGTTCCTGCATTTCAGCGCAGTTCCCGAGAGGGAAACCTGCGCTGCAATCCAGTTTCTCTGTGTTACAGGTGCACTGATCAGACTAGCCCTATGCAGCTGAGGTTCTTGTGCTTCATTCTTTCCAGTTTTGTCTCTGATTTTTGCAGCCTCTGATCAGTGTATGTGTCTGTTTAAAAACTCCTTTTCCTTGCTGTAATTCCACCTCCTTTGTACAAAAGAACTGTAGATGTTTTTATGTGTTTGTTGAGTCGTTTACAGTTTTCCATTGCAATAGTAGAATAGTCGTACTGTCGTCCTTTGATTTAGATCTGTCGCAAGTGTCGATTTCGATCATAGGAGAAAGTTTGATTGCTGTTGATAGTTGAATATACTCTTACTTTTGCCTTTGGTATAAATTTGTGATTTTCTAGTGTCAAAAACAAGTATTTATTTCAAAATCGTAAAGCGTCGTAATTGTCTTTATCTTTTGATTTCGAAAAGAAGCTTGTTTGTGTTTGTCGCTTGAAAGCAAATTCAGATTTGTACATCAACTTTATTTTTAGCATCAATATTAAGAAAGTCGAAAACAAATACATGCACATGTGCATTTGCATATTAACAGTCTATTTGGCTTGATTTAGGAAAGTGCATTTACAGTGTGCTCTTTGCTCTTTGTGAAAATATTTTGTCCTTATTTTCCCCTTGTAGCCAGGATTTTCATTGCTGAAGAGAGATAAAAGTTTGCTTATCATCTTTAGATTGCATTTTAGGAATTACATCTACATCTCGTGGTGAACCCAAAAGGAAAACTTCATAAGAAAGATCAACTTAAAATAAATTCAATGAATCTAACAACGCTTTGGAACTTAACACACAACATTTAGAGGTCTAGTCTAGAGACGTATTCCGGCGTCGTAAAGCCTGGTAACTGTTGTCCTCACTGATGGTTGGGTGATTCCTCCACTTTGAGACGATAAGTGCCAGTACGGACTTGTGCTCCCACGTACCGTCGAGTATATTTTGGGAGACCCCTATAGGCTTAAATCCTTTATCCATAGGAAGCCATGTCTGCCGCCCTATCGATCGCAATGCACTGAACACAACATTCGGGAAGATTGACTGCTGTACCGTAAAAAGTATTCTGCAGTTTTGCGATTGGTTTGGTACTCCCTCTACCTAGATCTCCAGAGCAGTCCCTTTCGTTCCATTTCATACTCCTTAACGGAAAAGTTCCATCTGAGCACTTGTCACTTCAGGCTCATTAAAAATCGAAGGAGACTAGAGTCATCTTTTGTTTTTTCTCGACTCTTAAAAACTGAAAAAACAAGTTGTGTCAAAAGCGTCTAAAATTCATTAAATTCGGAAACACAATTCCCCTTTTTATTTTAGTTGATCGAGTAATCCTCAATCGTGTAAGAAAGTCAATTGAAACCCCATCGTTTGCGGAGGCTTACGAGTCAACCGTCTTTGTCTCCGGAATCAAAGCCAGTACAGACAAAGCGAACTCGTTTAACCGGTTCCAAATCTCCTATTAAAGTTAGAACAAGTGTTCCCATGACATCAGAGACTCTGGTTACTCCAAAAATTTATGGAATCCCTGCCTCTACAAAAGAAGTTCAACAGCCACAGAGGGACAGTGATACTGATCCTAGTCTGAGAGTGAACACTTGTGTTACCGAACCAGTTCCATCTACAACCGGTTCGGAGAGTCTTACTCTTCAAACATCTGTCGCTGTCGATTCCATACCTTCTTCGGCACCAGAAATAATTTACGGACCTGATGGTCTTCCCCTTCCACCTGGTCTGATTGCAATAGAAGAAATTGTAGAAGATCCTCAAACAAGTACTCCAACGCACTTTGGAGTCGGGATCACTCTATATCCTTCTTCATCAGAAGTTAGTCTACCACCAGCAGAAGCTCCTGTAGAATCGCTAGGTAATCTTTTGGATAGACTACAAATGTCTGAGCAACCGTCAACATCTAGGACTGTGTCATCTGACACAACGATGACAGAACTCCCTGCTATCACTCCTACAATGTTCGTCGACATACCATCTATCCCGACTAGCTCTCAGCCGCTAGAAGGAGCCCACTCAGGGGCTATTACGACAGTATGGTCCATTCCTGTTTGTTCATCCAGAATAATATCCAGAAACTCTTATGTTGAGTCTCAACAAATTGATCCATTTGGAGGTCAATTTGGGCAGTCCAGTCCCCAAGGGCAAACAATTCCCTTGAGTTCCGGATTACCACCGTATGGGGGGCAGTATGCCCTTTCATTATCCCCTCCGAGAGGATATCCATACGGGAGTTCACAACAACATTCAGGTTACATTGGAATTACCTCAAGTGGTTGGGTACCTATACTACCTCAACAACCAAGAGTTGTGTATTCGATGCAACAATGCGTACCTATGTCGAATATCCCGACTACACCAGCTATTGTGATGGTGTCACAAGTTCAAACGCTGCCTGTTGTATACCAACCTCAGGTTTCTCATGTTGTAATGAAACAACCCCTTGACCCTGCGACTCAACCACAATCGCCGGCTAGTGGGGCGACACAGGTCCAGATGGGTACAATTACCCCTCACCTTGGTCCAATGGTTAGTATAGCGCAACAACACATGGCTTCACAACCATGGCTGGTGCAATACCAACAACCGCAATTCCAACAAGTATACCAAGGTTATGAGCAGCAGATCTTTGCGAACAATGGACAGCATTACATTCAAAAAGGTCAAAATCAACCATTTTACAATGGTCATGTCCACCAACCTTACCAGACATACCAACATCAAATGCATTATGATGTTATGCAAAGACCAACTGCTCAGGCAATCCCATCTTATCCTGGGTATGCTTCACCTAACCTGAATCAGCAGTTACCCTTTGTGGCAACCTTAGATTTACCTTATTTAAATCGGTTAACAAACGATCCAATTGCTTACGCCCCTTGGTGGCCAGCGATTCCACATAAACTTCCATCAGATATTCCTAAATTTAATGGAAATCCGGGTGAAGATCCATCGAATCACGTGATGACATTTCATCTATGGTGTTCATCAAACACCCTAAATGATGATTCGATAAGACTTCGCCTCTTTATAGGACGTTAACGGGTCCAGCAACAAAATGGTACATTGAATTGCCTAGAGCTTCGTTCGACAACTTCAGTACCTTAGCCACAACCTTTTTAACCCATTTTCAATTACCAATAAGGTACGAAACGGGAAATGAACTTCTTACCAACTTCAAATAGACAACGGCCACTCACATATCTGATCATATACATGAGTGGCGACGTCGTCGTAGGATGGTAAAAACGTACGTCCCCGATCAGCTATTAGCTGAATGGTTTATCAAGTCATTACTACCTTCCATCATGGAAGATGTGGCAAAGGGGGGAGTCGTAACAGAAGAGCAAGTTATTGCTCATGCACAATATCTGGACTTGATTTACACTCAGTCTGTCACGCTCTACGAAAAAATACCTGACGCCCCTAGCCCAGAATTCTCAGTTCCTCCTCCTCCTAAATCAAACAATAACTCTCATTCCGGCGATGGCGTGATTGGCACGACAGACACGAAATCGACAAAGGCTACATCCAAAAAGGCCTGTAAGATTTCAGGTCAAAATGCAAAAGACAAACTTCTTGCTTCGGAAGTAAATGCCGTATCGACAGATAAAGGCAAAGAAACCAAAAAAACAAGAAGCAAGAAGAAGGGAAAAGGGAAGAAGAAGAAACAGGAGGAATCATCACCTGAAAAATCTTCTTCAAACCCTCTTGGAAATAGGAAACCAAAATATCCATGCTTTATATGCGATGAGGATCATCGGACCGCAGACTGTCCATACAAAGCTGAGGTTAAAAAATTATTCAAGAATTCAAAAACCTCCGTAGTGTTAACTGATCCGTTTCCAAATCCAGGAACAAATCTGGTTGAAAGTGGAAATTCTTCCCCGTCTCAAGTGCTATTGTTGTTGGTTTCAAAACAGCAAAATGATGCTTTGATATCGACAAGAAACAAAGATTATGGAAATCCACAGCTTTCGAACAACAAAGATAAAGATCAACCAAGTAGTTCGACAACAACTTCGACAGAAGTTGTGCCACCGACCATTCCTGAATTGACGATAAAACCGCCAAAGGGAGTAGTACACAAGTCGACATTTAATCCCCGCGCTAGAGCGGCACAACATTATAACATAGTGGAAGATTTGGCCCAATCGCCATCCGCCATGTCGACTCTTGAAGTACTACAAAATTTCCCATCCCAAAGGCAGGCTTTATTATCAGCCATTGGTGGGATTGACCCAAAGCATTCCGATCTTGTATCCTTCAATCATAAAGGATACGATCCTCAGTTACCAGCTCAACTAGCTTTCCTTATTCAAGTGAAAGCCCTCAAAAAAATTGTTCATCGAACAATTATTGATGAGGGGGCATCTACATGCATTATGTCGATGAGTTGCTGGAAAACTTTAGGATCTCCAACCTTGTCGCGATCTTCGAAGACATTAAAAGCATTCGACGGAAGGACATATACCCCATATGGTATCCTAAATAACTTGAAAGTTGAACTAGGAGGGAAAACGGTAGAAATAGATGTTGAAGTCATCGATGGGAATCTTGATTACAACATCCTACTAGGAAGACCATGGATTTATGCCATGGCAGCTGTTGTGTCGACCTATTTTAGAAAGATTGCATTTCCCTTTCAAGGAGGGATTACAATCGTCGACCAACAAAACTTCCTCCCCAATGGTTCTCAAGTTACTGGAAGCATTCCCATGATCCATGGAAGCCCCCATTCGCTTCAGAATATTGGAGTAGGCCTACTGAAAGATCCTATACTAATGGGAACTTTCGCTCTTCCACCTCCAATCAATCTGGCGGAAGTAGCGTCGATAGGAACCTGCAACATGATATCTTCTACAAAGATCTCAGAAAACGATATCAGCATGGATCATGCAGTGGTTTTGTCCCCAAGCCCAACGGAAATATTATAGCAATCAATGTTTCTAGCATGGGAGGCAAACCCAAATCAACGCTCATCAAGCGTTTGGATAGATAGGTCTAGAGAAAATGGTACTCCTTCAGATCCTTGGTCGCGAGTGCATGTCACCGACGAAGGAATTGTCCAATCAATGGTAATTGAAGGAGCACCATGGAATGATTCCCACCATCGTTCTCTTCTTCCGGATTGTGGAGAAGATACTCAAAATGACCTTTATCATCCTTCAGTATTTGATTTTCTATCAAATACTGTAAATACGATGGATTCCGAGCGAAACTTATCCAACATTGAAGAGACTATAGCCATAAATATCTCGACCAAAACAGATATTGTAGAGAATATTTATGTTGGCAAATGTTGTTCTCCTTCAGAACTGGAAATATATAACGCTCTTTTTCGCGAATTCAGAGATGTCTTTGCTTGGTCATACAGTGAAATGAAAGGCATTGACTCGAGTATCGTTGAACACGAAATTAAGATGTATCCAGATGTCAAACCAGTACGACAACGGCTAAGGTAGGTGCACCCGAAGAAAGCCGCTGCCATCAAGGCAGAAGTTGAAAAACTTCTCCATGCTGGTTTCATCTACCCGGTTCCTCTAATCGATTGGGTATCGAATATTGTTCCTGTTATGAAAAAACAAGGGACAATTAGAGTGTGCGCCGATTATAGGGATGTAAATCAAGCTTGTCCAAAAGACAACTACCCTACACCCTTCATTGACCAGATAATTGATGAATGCGCCGGATGCGAAATATTTTCATTCATATATGGATTCTCCGGGTATAATCAAATAAATATCCGCCCACAGGACCAGTCAAAGACTGCATTTATTTGTCCGTGGGGCACATTCGCATATCGAAAATTGCCCTTTGGTTTAAAGAACACAGGGGCGACGTTTCAGAGGGCAATGAATTATGCCTTCCATGACATCAAAAACATCGTTCAACCATACCTCGACGACCTTCCAGCTCATTCGCGAAAGCGGACTGATCATCTGCAACATTTAAGAGCAATATTTCTATGTTGCCGACACTACAAGATACGACTCAATCCACACAAATGTGTATTTTGCGTCAGTTCTGGTCGTTTACTGGGCTTTGTAGTCTCCAAGGATGGGATTCGTCTCGACCCATGTAAGGTCCATGCAATCATAAATTTGCCTCCAACTTCAAATTTGCTTCAGATTCAGAAACTCCAAGGGAAAGAAAACTTTCTAAAAAGGTTCATTCCAAATTACGCCAAACTTGCGAAAGGTTATACACGTATTTTGAAAAAGGAGATACCCTTTGTCTGGGATCAGGTTGTGCAAGCTTCCTTTGATGCTTTGAAAGATTCCCTGATGAAAGCATCATTAATGTACGCCCCTGATTATCAAAGAGACTTTAACCTGTATCTGACTGCAGCAGATACGACCATCACAATGGTTTTAGTTCAAGAAGTCGTTGGAATTGAGCATCTTATATATTATTTAAGTAAAAACTTAAATGATACAGAAAGCGAATATCCTTACGTTGAAAAGCTAGCACTTGCAGCTGTTCAAGTGATACAGAGATTTCGACACTATGTCCTCTTTTGGAAAAATACCATTCTGTCAGATTGCAACCCCATGACTTATATATTGTCGCGACAGTTACTGGGGGGCAAATACTCAAAATGGATAGCAATCCTACAAGAGTTTGATCTGGAATTTGTAAAATCCAAATCAAAGAAAGCTCTAGTTTTCGCAGAATTATTATGCGATCTCCCATCGTCGTCCAACGATGAAACATCCGAAGAATCAATTGTGGATGAGAGTTTGTTTCTGATATCTACAAGCAATGAGTGGTATGGAGATATAATCATTTATCTCCAAACATAAAAATTTAGGCCAAACACCTCCCACTTTGAACAAAAATGTATTCGATACCAAGCAAAAGACTACATGATTGTCGGTGATACACTTTACCGTCGTGGTATCGATACAGTTCTGAGAAGGTGCCTCACCCATGAGGAGGCCGAAAAAGTCCTGAATGAGTTTCATTCAGGCGCGTGTGGGGGGGCATCAATTTGGATATGCTACAGCACAAAAAATTTTACGAGCAGGATACTTTTGGCCAACAATGTTCAAAGATTGCATAACCGCAATCAGAAGTTTCCATGCTTGTCAAATTTTTGATAGCAAAACCAGAAGACCACTCGCACCTTTACAACCAATAGTTGCTGTTGGGTTGTTCGCCAAATGGGGCATCGATTTCATGACATGTAACCCCACCTCAACCGGGGGACATGGGTATATCATAGTCGCAGTTGACTATTTTACCAAATGGGCCGAGGCGATGCCTACATTAGATAATACTGGTGAAACAACTACCCTCTTCTTTTTCAATCATGTAGTCGCCAGATTCGGCGTACCACAGGCTATAGTCACAGATCATGGATCGCATTTTCGCAATCACATGATGGTCGAACTAGCTACCAAACTAGGGTTGTCTCACGACAGCTCTACTCCATATTATCCACAAGCCAACGGACAAGTTGAAGCGATCAACAAGGTCCTGAAACGCATGCTGCAAAGGATGATCGGAGTTCACAAAAGAAGGTGGCACCTAATCCTGTACTCAGCCTTATGGGCTTACCGAACATCGGTAAGGAATGCAACCGGGTTCACACCCTTCCAACTAGTATATGGCCTGGAAGCAGTCTTACCAATCCAGTGTGAAATCTCGTCTCTCAAACTCGCAATTGATCTCCTCCCCGAAACTTCAGAAGAAGAGGCTCGTTTCTTGGAATTAATCCGATTGGATGAAACCCGTCGTGACGCCACTTTGGCTAACGAAGCCCATAAGAAACGAGTCAAGGCGCAGTTCGACAAAAATGTCAAACCCCGTGTCTTCTCGGAAGGTGACTTGGTCTTGCTTTACGACCAAGAATCCAATAAATTGGGGGCAGGTAAATTTAAGTCTTTATGGATGGGCCCCTATATTGTTAAACGAGTGTTAGCAAAAGGAGCCTATGAGTTAATGGATTATGACGGAATCCCACTGGCACAACCCCGTAATGGGTTGTACCTCAAACGTTAATATGCGTAATGGTAACAAGCATGCTTTTGTTATGTTTTTGTTTTCGCTAAAGTGTTTGTTTTGGTCGAGTAATCCACTTTTTACATTTATTGCAGATGTCAAACCTATTGGAGCCATGTGTTGGATATGCCGATGGAGCGAGTCGTAGTTCGCGGAACCTGTCCTCCGCAGCCTGGGCCATTTTTTATCCAAGCGGCGAGTTAGTAAGTTTCAGAGGTGTATGTATTGGTCGATCAACGAATAACATCGCTGAGTATAGCGCGTTGATAGAGCTTCTCTCTGATGCCATCACTCATGGTATACGCCGACTAATTGTCAGGCTAGACTCACAACTCGTAATACTACAACTCAATGGTATATATTCCATCCGAAACCCAGCTATTTATCGCATGTTCCTAATGGTTAAGATTTTGGAAAGATAATTTGATCTTATTCAGTATCAACATATTTCCAGAAACTTAAACACATTAACGGACTCATTAGAAAACTATGTGTTAGATAGACATTTGCAACATTTATAAAAAGAAGCACGTCATCAATGTTTCGCATGTGGATCATGTAACTCAACCAAAATAAAACTCCGAAAATCAAAAATATATATAATTGTTTATGGTTTACACATAATGTTCTGTAACCAAGAAAAAATCGGTGAAATGACCCAAAAAATCAAAATGCTAGGGGGCACCCTAGTCTAATGATGCTCGTGGTAGCAAGTCACAGCCTATGCGATCATGCGTAAGAGACGAGTCCATCGTCTAGGCACACTAGTAGTATGCCGCTGTAACCGTAAAGGTAGCTCATCGGTCCTCACATCCGGAATACCGAGAGTGAGGCCCTCAACCTGCTCCTACAAATCTGTGAGATTCTCGGCCACATCGAGGTCACGGAGAACAGCTCTTCCGACGACCTCTCCTGCTGGGGCAGCAGCTGGCACTCTCAGGTGAACTATTGGACGAACGGGACCAACATCTGCATGTGCACATGAGTTTGATTAAATTCTTGATAGAATAAAGAACAAGAACATTACAAGCAAAAAACGATAAACAACAATATGGTCAAAGATTTTACCAATGGCGCCCCACTGCTCGCCATCCGACAGTACTAAATCTGGATCACCCCGGAAGTCCATGCCAGCGTATTGATACTCAGAATAAACCATCTCCTGATGATCAAACCACCTGAAGAAGGTATCAGAAAATGAAATCTGAGACTGGCCAGCATGCCTAGACATATGGTCAACCCATCTCTGCATACGTGGTTCAGTAGGAGAAGGTAAGTCGAGTGCAATGTACTGCGGCTGCATCAGTGGTATCTTCTCCAAGGCAAAGGCAGTGAAAATAGAACCATACCTAAAGTTCTTCAACCTCCTGTTCTTTATCTTGGTCAACTGTTCTTTCATCACAAGAAGTACTGCATCGCACCAGTTGAACACCTTCGGTTGGAGGCATTCCAAGGCATGCTGCATATAAGATCGATTGGCTACATGAAGAGACGCACTACCGGCCATCCTACTGAAAGTAAACAGGATAGTCCTGAGGGACCTGTCAGTGACATCACGGATGATGATCTTGCCGTATTTACTCGGCTGAGATCCTTCTCTACAGTACCGGCGGACATAATCTCTCACAGAATCGCCTCCTCGAGCCGAACCTCACAAAGAGATGGGGGCACCCCGCCTCGACAAGCCAGTCAAGAAATAAATGTCTACTACAGTCAAGGGGATAGATTTGCCCCTGATCTGGAAAACCTAATTGGTAGGATCCCAAGCATCAAGCAAATACTGTAGTAAGTTGATCTGCTGTCTCATGCTAGAAATGCGGAAGAACTTCAGCAAGCCACAATTCCGCAGCGCGTTCACTATAATTGAATCATGTAGGGAAACCATGTCCTCTTCTTCATGCTCACGTTCTCGCCATGTAAGGGTCATCTTACTCCAAAGACCTCTGAAAAACAGACAATAGAGGAGTTAGGTCCTGATTTTGGTGAGAAACAGGCAAAAAATTCCATCAAAAATTGTGCATCAAATTCCCTTTCTGCACCCAACGCAACTGCATCAGTGTTCTAGGTGCGTTGAATGCCAGATAGCCTTTAGACAGGCCAACATTCAGTGCAGGTTTCGATACACTGAGGGTGCATTGATGGTAGAATGAGTTCCTCAAACCCCAGGGGCTCAGAAAAGCTAGGAATCAAGCTCAAAATGCAAAATGGAAACCATGAAATGAAAGAGTTCAGGTTTAGCTCCTACCTGGTCCAGACAGCGCCGAGAATTGTCCACAGAATCTCCCGAAATCAACTGGTGAAAATCGAGGGGGAAACACACCTCCAAAGCTCCAACAAACCAAGTTCAAATGAAATGGTAAAATGAGAGGTAAAAAACACTTTTTAATTACTTTTACGTAGTTCAAAGTAAAGTATTAGCGTTTTAACTCATTTTTCAAGCAAATATTGTTCATTTCTGACTAGTTTGATGAAGCAGTTGAAAATACAGTACGATCTTTGAAAGAACAAAGCTATTTATGGTAAAATCAGAACAAGAACATCCAATCAAGCAGTGTTTACCGCAAGGTTCAAGCTCGTTAAAAAATAAACCCGGACCGAGCAAATGTTTCCACCCGCATTTAAGCTCGTTAAGAAATGAACTATTCCCCGGTAAATAACCACCGTGAATGTAGTACATCAGCCATTAAAGCCTTGGTCGTGTTTGCACCGTCACCTCCACTTTTTCATTGGCCGATCATTCACCTCCATTTGATTGTTTACTCATTTTGAGGAACAGCTGCGAAGAGTGATTTCACTAGCCATCCTTGTGACACTGCTGTGACTGGAAAATTCCAAACCTTACCTGGAATAAGCTCCTACCCATTTTATCACTCGTTCCTCAAAAGACGAGTCTCCTTTAAGCTCTTTTCAACTGACTCGTAAAATATGAAAAGATTGTCGAGTCCTTGGCCTTCCAGCTCGTTAAAGGGACAGGAAGTGCTATCCCTCCTCTATATTTTAATCTTTTTGGACCTGAGGGATTATTGCACAAAAAGATCGAGCGCTTGTTTTCTTCGGCTCATTAAAACTATCGAAAATTCATACCTTCTGTATTGTTTTATACTTTTTCGAACTTAAGGGATTAGATGACGAAAAAGGAATTTTGGAGTTACCTTTACGTACCTTTTCAGACTCTCTAAAAATGAAAAGGACCGAGTTATCTTTGTCGTTAAACTCGTTAAAAAGATTGATAGCGACAAACTTGTCTTTAGACGAGAACGAGTTTCACTATCGCTAGGCTCGTTAAAACATAGCGTTGGGTTTGCCCGAAGGGAAAATTATAGAACAAGCATATGTTATCCTCCTCAAGCTTGACAAAAATAAAGAGGTACTGGTCAGCAATGACTGGGGAAAAATTGGGAAGAAAACTCAAAGAATCTTTATTGGTAGCAAGTCGCTCTTGAACATGACACTTCCACTCCGTGTCCAAGTCGGGTTGGGTTGTTTCATTCACCGGTCACATCACCATGGTCATGCCATACCATCCACAATTGGGGTTAATGCTACCAATCCATCACATAAGTGTCGCCGACATATTCAAGAGAAGTCATCTAGAGAAGTCACCTGTGTCCCACCCACTACCATACATTATACTCCATACTTTCATGACCGCCATCCTGAACCGTATATCATCAGATTGTTTTCACCTCCATCAAAATCATTTGCTCTGTTCCATGTCATTGATGTGGGATTCATTAAGTCCCTCCTTTGACGGATCGCTTCTTGTCGACATCAGCTCATTATCCAAGAAGTTGATCTAGGAACACCCCATTCAGTACTTTGAAGCTTGCATGCCTTAATGGCAAGTTTCTCACTTCCGGCGACAGGTTTACATCAATGGCCTTTGACCGAAAGATTTTGCGTGGTGTTCGACGCCAAGTCCTTTATTCACACCACGTGAATTGTACTGTAGTACCTTGAGGGTCATTATCATTATCGGTGATTCCTCTCGCACTTGTTAACAGTTTACATCATTGACTGGTAATCAAGCGATGTCTTTCCATGTTCAACTTCAGAATAGTTCTCACATGGATCGACTTGTACTTCGAGTGAAGATCGGACGAGATTGAAGACCCCGGATCTAGTTTCATCCATCCGGGCTGTGATATATATTCAAGAAAATAAAGACATTAAATGTACAGCATTGCAGCACAGATAATCATCCTACCAAAAGGATGATGGCTCTATCAGAATCATCAGTCTACGCTCAGACGATTGTCTGTCCTATGTACATGAAAATGAATTTATAAAGCTAAGCATGGGAATGCCCGCCTCAGCTAGATCATGAAAAACAGTATGAAGATAATGTATTGTATTGTATCTTATTACAGGTCTCCTCCCAGCATTGAAAGAACTTTGGATCCTCATAATAAAGCATTTCACCCGATTAACGGCCTCATACTTTAGGGGGAAACTGTTATAGACATTTTTGTGCCTTGTAGCACCAAGCATGAAATGTCCATAAACTAAGGGCTCCTAAGTCCCTAAAAGTGTTGTTCCAACCCCTAAAGGAACAAGGTCAACAAATTACAGCTTCTCCCAGAAGTTCTCCACCAGAAACTGCTCAGAATCAGTCAAATCAGGATCATTTCAGCTGCTCCACTAGCTAGCTGCGTTGCATAGCACCTAAATACACTAGCTAGGTGCATTGCAACGCACCTAAATGCACTATCAGGGTGCGTTGAGTGGGAAATGATAAATGGCAGTGCCATTCCGCGAGGTGGAAAGACAATGGAAGCTTCCAGAATCTTCTCAAATGACACTTGCCTCACTGAATTCGACCAAGGATGAGTAAGAGGCTCTCTGTCTCCAGGTGGAAGAAAGAACTGACTGAGAGAAGGCACTAGTCAAATCATAAGCTGACTCATCCTCCTTGCATACATCTATATATGGATCCCTCATCCCAGAGATCCAGAGGCTGGAATTTTGTACATTGCAAAGAATTGCTGTTGGTTTTGAGATAGATATCAGAGTATTGGGTGATTTATGCTTTGTTGGAGGTGAAGAAGGGGCTTCTTTGCTGGGAGGTTGATGCTGGATCAGGAATCATCGGTTGTAACTCCTCCTGGATCTTCTTGTTATATCAATAAAACTATTTGAGTTTCTCCTACATGCTTGTGTATCATTGATGCTTGTTACATTTGTATGTTTAGCTTAAATCTGATCCTAATCTTTTTATGAATATAGATCCATGTCTTTGTGTAGTTTTCTTCTTCTGTGATCTTACAGGAACTTGGTGAAGCTGGGAAAGTAAGGGAGCAGGTAGCTGGAAGCTGTCAAAGAAGAGAGGGATTGGATCAAAGGACTAGCGCAAGACACAGGTCAGTTCTTTCTATCCCCTTTTATCTTTAATTCATAAAGGAAATACAAAAGTAGTTTTCTCTGTTTATTTCTAAGGCATCTGTCACACCTTAGTGGGATAGAGCAGTTATAAATAGACACTTTTCTCGGTAACAAGATCTCTTACTTCTGTCAACACGCAATGCAATGACCAAGTCATCATGTTACAATTCAACGTAGTTACTACATGTAACCAATTCTGCCATCGTTCTACTTCTTTGTCAGAATCCAAAGTGTAGTAACTCTCACGCTCCCATGTAATCCATCCATCCACGATGGGAGTCACCCAATCTTGGTCTCGCGTTGTTATCTTGTAGATGCATTATAGCTCATAATCACTCTCATAGTCGCGGACCGGCTCTGCATAGCGTGATCCTTCAGCAGGGTCCAGGAGTATGATTATGCGCAGTGATTTCTTCTCAAATATCTTTTTTGCTTCTTCAGATTGATTACCCCATTCATATTAGTGGCCCAGAAAATTCCTGAGAGCGCGGGGTAGGGTTTGTTGTCATCAACAATATTTATTACTTCTAAATCTGCCAGCGCGCTTGCTCCCTCAGTATCCACATTTATTCCCTGCAACAACCCCATGGGTATGATTTTTTGCTGGTTCACCATTCTCAGCTAAATCAGAGACCATTGTAGCACAAGCCTTCCAGTTCGCTCCCATGTATGCTTCAGTAGAAAATTCACATCAGATCCCAAATCTAGAATGACTTGATCCATCTCATATTCTCTGATCTGCGCGGTGAGTCTCATTTCACGCCCCGTCCTTGTTTAATGTTTTTCGATATTCCAGATGACACGTGGTTCCCCTGGTGCAGTACTAGCACATCTGTTGATAAGTTCCTATAACCCTTTCACATCCTTACTATTGTGCAGTAACTTTATATAGGTTTCCAAGAAAGTTGTGAGCATGGAGGGATCCATTTCCGGCTTAGGTTGATCTTTGCTTCCTGAAGTGGAGGCCTTAGTGAAGCTCTTCTTAGCTTCCATGAAGGTTTCCCAAGCACGCTCCAAATCAAACTCAGCTTCTTTCTTTGGGGCTTTACGAACCCAGGTACTATCTTCCGGTTGTTTCCCCTTGTCATCTCCCATCCTGATTCTACTTCAGAGCACAATATTTACATTTGGATCTTCCTCGTGTGGCTCAGACCTCATCATCTGCAGGTTCTGAGTCAGGGGAGGGGATAACGCTCCTTTGTCAAGGATCCTAGCTATCAGTGTAGGAAAATATTTTGTCTCATGATCAAACAACGTGCAATACTTGCATGACAGACGCGTTGGATTAGTGCAATCATGGGCATATTATCCTGGCCCTCTGCAATTGTAGAAAATCAACTATCCACAACCTCTACAAGGTCCTCCTCCACCTCAGCCTCATCCACGCCCTTGAAATCTTGTCTGCGCCATCCCTACATTCTAATCAAGGGGCCGCATTTCGGCCTGAACCCTATAGGCAGGAGTTCTATCCATCATCAATTCATAGCTCTTACAATACGCTTGTCATGTCCCACCGACCTACAAAAGTTACAGAACAACTGTTGTGGATTTTGCATATACTTCTGTAACAAGTGAAAATTATTCACGCATGCTTTCCAGCTACTTGACAAATAGCACACCACAAAGTAGGCATCGCACTAGGTCCTGCTTGAGCTTCCAGCCTTAGAGGCATCGGTCCTCCTCCTGCAAGGTAATTTATGAAGACCATGTAGTGGTTTTTGTCATGACCCTGACTCTTGCATTTCATGCACCATACTTCTTCACGCAATTTTGGTCGAATCGTCTTATCATGCTTCAAGCTTTGCATCCTGAGGCACAGATTCTTCAGCTACGTGTGAATATATTGAACTCCTAGATTAGGATCTTGCATTGGGATCTCATGTAGTCTCATGGAAATTTCTAGGACCTCTGCTTGAGTTGTTATCTTCTGCTACGACAGCCCACTCCTCAGGTGTGGTAGTAGTGAAGCTACAAACCACTCACAATGTTGTCCATCTGTCAAATTCATATTTTCTTCACAAATCGTACATTTTAGCCTCTGATCTAGTTCCCAGGGCATCTCGCCCAGTAGCATCATGATTTCTTTGAATCCAATAATCGACTGCACTTCATATTTAGGCGTGCTAAATTCCCTGTATAGTGTTGCTTCAGTGTCCGCTACTCTTGCATTCGGGTTATCATTGGAGTACTTAATATACTAGGTCAGCGCGTGATCCTGCAGGGTGCTAACTAGTGTTTCTTTATCTATATGGTCATCTATGACACCTTGAGCTTCTCATACAACCTTCACTAAGAACCAAAATTGGTCCAGATCCTCATTTCCCAAGCCTTTGAACAAAGGCAACTTCACTGTGCTTGCCATACTGAATCGTGGTGGTGGTGAAGGTGGTATAGGTGAAGATGGAGGTGATGGAGGTGAAGCCGGTGGTGGTGTGGGCAGAGGTGGGATTCGCGGAATTATTTGTCTTATCAGATGAATATCACTTCGCGGAGAGACCTTCGCAAGCTCTTCCACCTCCCCTTGTGGAGGTGAAATCAAGGGGCTATTTTCTGGATTCTTATTTCCTCTCTTCCTATAAACCTTTCTACTTTGCACGACCTTGAACATCAATGTAACTACATAACCCAATTTTCGCACAACAACATTTTAATCCAAGTATTTAAAGACTTTACATACTTACCTCGCTATCCTTTGAGAAAGCATCGCTCTGCCTCATTATAGCTAACTGAGGTGTCAACTTCAAACCCAGTAACAAATCCTCATATAATGTGATCGATGCAATGATCAATGGCATGTGCGATCTTATCCTTCCATGCTTCCAACATTTGCACTAGTTCTGGGGTCCACACAATAGGACTGTCAAGTTTGAACCTTACTTGGCTATCTGCTAGCTTCGAGATCCACTCATATAGTTCATTTGGGAAGGATTCAAAAAATATTTCATGGATCTCCATATACAAGTAGTTGTCTAGCCACTATTCTTTTGACAGTCGTGCGTTTCTGTTTTCCTACGATGCGAACTTGTGAATTCTTTTGTCCAACCATCCTTCGATTTCTTTCTTAGTTGGATTCCAATGATACGACATCACACATCTCTATGTAGATTCCAATCCCAACAATTGAAGCATTTGTTGGCTTGAGGGGGCTTGACCCAGGTTCAACATTATTTAGCCAAACAAATCCCTACACTACTGGCCCTTTTGGCATCAGCCCGTGGAGCGCGGATTGAAGTCTCACCCGAAGTAGTATGGGGGGATGCTAGAACCATTTTTCCTCACCCTTGAGATGGTATTATGTCGATTATTTCCAACTATTCCTACCTTCGCATAGGTTGCTTCACACTTTGTTCTATTCTTCAGTACCTTCGCGAAGTGTTACAATCGGCTTTCATGCAGCCCTAACCAGGGGTTGAAGTCCTTTCGCACTGCTAGAGCAACAATCTAAAATGTCTCTCAAACTAGGCTAAGTATCTTACGTATATTATTATCAGATATTAGTTAGCTTCGCGTAAACAGATGCTATTACTTGCGTTGACTTAACCAATACAATTATACACATTCGTGCATCATATAAGCATTAGAAGTGGAATTTATACCTAATATAATAGATGCATAAACAGGAAATAAGATGAAAAGTTTATAGGAATCTTCTCTTTATTAATACTTCAAAATGATTACAAACTCGACTCGCCCTGCGCACTCAGCTACGAACTACTAGGCCTCTACGCACTCGGCTGCAGAGCCTCTACCTATGCTACGACCCAAAACTTGGACTTACACTTCAGAGCTATATTGCATACATATTCATTGGTTTTCCATATTGTATTAGATTAGATGCCTTTGACTACTTAGATCTTTGCTCTATTTATACAATCCCATGGTTTGCGGATCATGCGTAGATCTTCTACAGCTAATGTTACATTATTAAAATAAGGGCAGACAACCCTAAGACACTTTAATAACTATGTGCTCTGTGCCCACAAAATGCAGAGTCTTTACATTGGAATTACAAAATTGGACCAAAATCTGGGCTCTAAGCCCCAAAACTACCCTTGGGGGATCCCGCGCCCAAAATCTCTATATAAAAAACAATGGGATCAAATTCTATTTGGAATGGTTCATGTTGATGATATCAATACTGATCGTGTACCCATATTTTAAAGGAATGCCTTGTGCATTCTTCTTTATTTGTTTCAAAAGCATGTGATTCTCGTAATAGACTCAAAATATGTCATATATGCATTGTGTTCTAGTGAAACAATAAGAACATCAATGCATAATCATTAGATCCATGAAACCCAACTGATAATTGATGTAACACTAGAACAGGAAATGTACACAAGATCAGGGCACCTGGATTTGAATCATTGACATAATCTACACATTCCTTGACTCCAATGCAGGAACATGAGTGTAGTCCAAGAAATCTTCAGAGTGTGGAAAGCCCACTGTAAGCGGGTGTAAGAATCCAAATTGTTACAAGAATCTATGGCATAGTGCAAGGAGGTGAATACAGGATCAAGGCCTATTGCATATGCATAAAAATATAATCAACTCAGTTTTAGACCTGCAAGCACACAAACCATGATCCTTTTAATGTTTAAATCTTGTTAAAACAAGGGAGTCAAGGAAAATAGTAAATACTTACTCTATTGTCTCCGCGAATGCACAAAACTATGACAATAACCTTTGAAAATGAACAAAATCATGAGGTATTTTGAATAAAAGCAAGACAAAATAGAGGCCTTACAAAATCTTGATCACTTAAAGGGAGAGCTTTCAAAATAGGCAGTCAAGAGTGAGTATTTTCTTTTAGGCCACACTTAATGGAACAAAAATTATATTTTGGAAAGTCAAAATGAGAGCGTATTTGTAGGAACTAGGAACTAGTGTATGGGAAATTTTTGAAGGTGGATATCAATATCAAGTCTCCATTCCCACAAATAATGCAAGAAAGAAGCAATACGAGAACAATAGAAAGAAATTAAATGTTATTTTTTGAAGTTTGGCTAAATCTGAGTTTGTGAAAGTCATGCAACTGAGCACTGTAAAAGAAATATGGGATAATCTTGTCCAAAGCTATGAAGGTGACACTAATGTAAAAAGTACTAAACTTCAAACATATAGAATTCAGTATGAGAATCTTAGAATGCATGATGACGAAAACATTTCAAGCTTTTTTCTTAGAGTATATGAAATTTTTAACACAATGAACAATATTGGTGACAAAATAAAGGAAAATGTTGTTGTCAAAAATATCTTGTGATCACTAACTCCAAAGTTTGATTACAAAGTCTCTGCCATTGAAGAAATGCAATATTTGAAGAACCTTACTATTGAACAAATCCATTGGATCTTGACAGCCTTTGATATGATAAGAGTGGGTACATAAAGTATTAGAGAAGCATCCTTCAAACCCACATACAAAGGGAAATAAAAAGAAAAGCCTAAAGATACAAGCTACATTTCAGATGAGGAAGAAGTGAATTTCGTGAGAAAGTTGCAAGTGGGAATTGGTGATTTTTTAGGTAAGATTCCCTTTAAATGTTTTTCTTGTGGATGAGTAGGTCACTATGTATGCGAATATCCATATAAAGAAAATTATGCTAAGAAGGAAAAAGGAAAGGATGTTGACAAGAAAAATACCAACAGGAAGCTTTCTTCCAAGAAAAGTTTTTATTCTAATGAATATAGTCAAAGAACATATGATGATCAGGAAGATTTAGATTTAGATTTAGATTCTAACACTTGCTATCAAATACTTATGGCTCTTGAATATCAATCAACTAGTGAATCAAATAGTTGCGAATAAGATTATTTAAACAAATCATTGAAAAAAAATCATAGATTTAGAAATGCAAGAAAAGGACTGGAAACAAAAGAAGGTAGTATGATCAAGGAAAAAAACATGTAAACAATGCATTTGGAAACAAACAATAGAATAATAGAAGTATTAGCAAAACAAATTCAAGAAAAGGAAAGGCATGCTATGAAAAATTAGAATCGAAAGTTGTGTCTCTAAGGAAAGATTATGGTAAAATCAACAAATGGTAAAGGCATTTGAATCAATAATAATATTATCAATGAACAATTCTCTCCACCAATAGATATAGGATTTGGATACAACCACATGGCTTTAGATTCATAGTGTAATGATAAGAACAATCTGCATAAGGTTTTTCAAAATAAAATTGAATCAAGTCACACATCTGAAAGAAAATCCCCTATATGAAATGTCAAGATTAGTCCTTAGGCATAAGGTCATAAGGTCACCGATTGTAGGCCAAGCATATGGAATGAAATAAGAGGGTGGGATAAGTTCCACAAGTTCGAACACATGATTAGAAATTGCAAGCAGATTTGGAGGAAGAAAGAACATCGGTCAGAGACATAGGGAAGTTTGTCCCTACTATAGTCCATTGCTCTTAAAAAGCATACTTCTAATAGTGAATGCATAATTGAATGTGAGGTACATAACCTCATAAGGAATAGGTGATGATTATCAGGTCCACAAGATTAGTGGTGTATGATCTTAGTTGGAGTTGTGCATGTGTATCTTGATTCCCTATGTTCTTTTGGATATTATTTTGGTGATATGTATATTACACACATTGCATGAAATAATAGTGAAAAAGAAAAAACATGAAATATTCAGGGGGAGATGTGGCTATAAAGAATCAACAATTTATTTATGTATGCGGATATTATGAAAGACAATCACATGTATACATGGTTTTTGACTAAGACAATCGCGTATGGTTTCCTGTGGTGATAAATGAATGGCACAAACTCAGGGGGAGATTCTCACATGCTTCCAACTATCCGTTATTAGGAATTCCAACTCTAATATTGATTTGTTATAGTATGTTAGTGATGCCCTTATGTTGCTTAGCAATGATGTTGGTTCATGATGATTTTATGATTTTTTGTGAAATTTTATATTTCTATTGTTGAAATGGTTCTTTGGTGCATATCCTGGTTGATGTTATAGTGAAGAGTTTGCACAGGTTTAGGGAGAGAATCTACTTTGCTTCTAATAGCTCATTTATGGAATTATGATTTCTTGAGAAATCTTTGTTGCATTATGTTGACTATGATGAGTACATATAATGCTGATGATATGAATGTATGGTTATTACTATTGTTACTGAAGATACATATGCAACTGTGATTATGTTATGAGTTATGAATGTTTTATTGGTTGCATATGGTGAACTTATGGATGATGTATATATGTTTCTTATGTTGCATTCAGTGAAGTTTTTAATGGTGTCCTATGCTTGCTAAAGCTTGAAGATATGTATACTCTAGTGTTGGTTGATGATGTTGTTGATCATTTCTATTCTTCTTATTGATTCGTGATGATGGAGGTACACTTGGTTTTTACATATGTTGTTGATGCATTGATCTAGGTCCGGGTGTGACGAAGGACCCTTCCAAGACCTTTTACTTTCATGATTTGTTAAATTGAATTTTTTTAAAAGAACATAAATGAATACATATGCATGTTGTAAAGAAGAGGAACATGACAATCATTAGCACATGAAAACATAATCCGTTGATAACAGATTTCGTCCAGGAGGGACTGTGTCTCTGGGCCCCAGTGTCAAGATGGTGTAGGCCACTGCATTAAGTGTTGTTAATACTGATGATGTACATAAGATATGATGTCATTATCATACAAGGAAAATTCCCTCATGCAGGAGTGGCTCCAAGAGATGTTCCGCTACAGGAACTCTTAGTCAAAAGGACTCCTATCAGTATGACACAAAACTCATGCATGATGATCATCCCATCATCATCGCATAAAAGGGAACTCAATGCAAACATACATGGAGACAACATGATCATCCCATCAACATGATGAAAAAAGGATATCAAATAAAACATGACGAATCATGACAACAAGTACATCACACAAATGATTCTGCGTCGCATCAAGCAAGAATCATGAAACAAGTATGAAACAAGATTCCCTCATCAAACATCAAACATGGATCTGTGCAGCACAATACATAGCAAAAAGAAGTATATGAACACACTGCATATACCTCACATCCAAGGGCCATCTAAAGAAAAGGATGACAAGCTGCTAAAGTTATTCATACCATCGATCTCACGGCGTCGAATCGTATCAAAATGAATGCTCGCACATGAGTGTTGAACCATTAGATTTGTGGCATTGAATAATGCAAAATCGACTGTCAAATTTATGAATTCTGAGAAAGTGGAAATCTAGGGCTCAAGGAATCTTTTAAATTCCTCCTAGATTCCTCAAAGATTCCCTCCTCTGGGTCCTCTGCAAATCTGCTACTCAGATTGGGAAACTGACTGGGCCATCGGGTTCGTGTCATGGAGAGGTGTAATATCGACATAAAGTTTGTCCAATTTGGCCACTGCAAAAATTCACCCTCCTGGAAATTTCGCTCAATCATGGTTCCACCTGAAAATAAATTAATTAAAAAATTTCCTCGATTTTTGTGCCGTCTCCTAGTTCCTCCATCCTTGTGGGTGCACTGAAAAATGAGGTTTATATAATTTTTCAATGGGTGGACTTAACAAATAATTTGTTTGGGTGGATTGGTATAAGGTTCAAATAATAAGGAGGAGGTTGGGTGGTCAAACCCTGACCCCTCCATTTTAATACATTTTGTTTTGATTTTAATAACCATAATCAAATTCATTTTGGGGGTCGGGTCCATATTGGGTGGCCTACCCCATACCCTCTGTAACTCCTAGTGGAATGGCACATGGTGTTTTTATATGGCGCATTAAATGGTTGCAGTACATTGGTGTACCGTGGGCTGTACATGGTTTTAATGGGGCCATTTTAATACACCTATGGGGCCGCCTGCTCAACGGCCGGCCACATGGGCCAGGCGGGTTCGACCCCCACCGACACCCTTAACAAATATCCCTGTCGCATTTTCTTTGGGCTCCATTAGGGTGGTGGTTCCACCGTGGGTAGCCGGTCTGCCGAGGGTGGCCCGCACCCCATTATCAATATGGCACGATGGTTGGTTGGAGGGCTAGCGGGGGTCATGGCCCATTGGCCCAGGTTGGTCGGAATCCAGTGGCTGAATTTTGTCCAAATTGTTGCCTCCTTAAGACTGCCAAGTCACCCAGTCAACCCTGAACTTTGATTGGCTCATTCTCCCTCATACAAGCTCGTATTAACAAACCATTCACACAGCCATGATCAGGACGATGACATCTACGCTCTGGCCCTTGTTCAATTTCATTCTAATCACTTTGATTTTAGATTTTTCATAAACCCTCTTTGTCCTATGTGTGTCTCTGGAGCCACCTAGATCATGCATGTATATGCTACCTATGGTGGTGTGGTTCAAGAGATTGATATTGTTTCTTGTGGATTGTGACTCTTCCTATATATGGAGAGAGTGTGATGACCTTGATGACATGAGGTCAAGGGGATAAGTTGATAAATAAAACTTTTTTGCACAATCTTATGCTTCCACTACAGGTGATTAATGATGCTTGGAAACGTTGCATATTTGGTCACATGATGATAATGGAGATATCAATGCTACACTATGATAAGGATATTCATGTTGTTGTCATTATGACATTTATGTTGTTATTGTCAGATGATTATGTTGTAGATGCACATTTGGAGCATGATACTTGCTTATGATTATCACAACTTTTCTACTTCATTGTTGAGAGTCTTGTTTATGGTTATGGATGTCATGTATATCTCTTGATGTAAAGGTCATGAAAAGAACCATATTCTAATCATTGTAAAATTTAGTCATGTATGGGATATTGGGATTGTGTCGCGTCATATATGTAACCCCATTAGTTTGGGATATTGATGTAAAATTGGGTCCAATATGTAAACCCAATATTTTGGGTGTTTGTTGTAATCATGAGTCATTGGCAATAGGAAAGTTCATAGTTGGTTGAGTCATAAATCCTTGTACTATATTGAATATCTTCAGAATATCAGGAATATTGGTATAGATATTGGTACAAAAGACATGGACAGAGAAATGGTATTTTGTGTAAAAATGGATGAAAAATGTAAAGTTTGAAAATCATATGTGGTCCCTATGAAGAAGAGTCGCATACATATGTAGGTATTTTGAGCAAAAGTCACGTACTCAATTCGAACCATGGAAATATGGATACTAGGGGTCATTACCATGGTAATTTCCCATAGTAATTTGGGTGGCAATGTTTATTTTATCCCGTGAAAGAATAGTAATGACATTACCAAGGGATTTACCTGAGGTATTGGCTAAAGAAAAAAATATATGAGGAGATGGCGATCAAGGTGTTGAGTGTCCAAGTGAATAGTCATTTTATATGTGATCTGATTTGGAACGTTGTGCACCAAGGAGCAAGGAGATGACTTAGTTTTGGAAGATCTGAAAGTACATTAATCAATAATGGTTAAACTTAATTAATTTTCTTATCTTTGAGTATTAAATGATGCAAGATCTGCTTGAATGTGTCTAAAGTGATCTATGATTTAACAGTTAAATATGCAGAAAGAATGATTGTGATTTGCAGCGAAGATCTAATTTAGTGGCTCAAGATCTATACATTGGTTTTCCTTAGTAAGACCATGTACATTTCAAATCTTGTTCAACACAATTGTGTATAGATTTTGTGATATTTTTATCAATATGTTGAAATTTACACATGGTTGTTATGCATGATAATCATGTACATATGTTGATCTATTTTTTTGATTTGCACTAGGGTATGAGTTGTTGATTGATGACAGTTGATGATATCCATTTTATTTGTTGTTATTTTTCAATGATGTCTTGATAAAAAAGGTATGTATCTGGAACTGTTGATTAGAATGCGGCTTGGTATATTTATAAGTGTTTATTCTGCATTATGATTGGGTTTTCAATGAGTTAGTATTGATGTATCTATTGTGATTCAATTTTCAGTGATTTAGTTTGACAATTTTTTCAGTAGTCAATGATTTGAGATCTATACATAGATGTTATGTAAAGGAAGTGTTGTCATTCTGTATTTTTTAGGTTGAGGGAGTAAACACATTGGACAACATCAAAACCAATTTGGAAGTTGGGATCTAGCCCTGCTAGCTTCAGAGAGGGATCTCTTTGTAAAATTTAGCTTTGTTTTTATGTAAATTTTAGGCTAGTTATGATTGTATTTGTTTGTTTTGTTTGTTTTGTTTGAATTGGTTTGGTTGAATTGATTGTTATAATTACATTGGGCTATGGATTCTATAAACTAAACTAGAGTTTTGCATCAATTTTTAGAGGAGTTCTCACAAGGAAAGCTAGGTTTCACTAACTGGATCTTTTCGGAAATTAAATGAATGGTGGCATAGCAGAAGTGTAAGGTTAAATAGAGACCAAAGAGAAATTAAGAATTCTTTGATCTTACTTCAGTGGAAAACATTAAAATTAACAATAGCCAAAATAGGGCTCTCTTAGTAATGAATCTTATTTATCATTGTTTCTGTTGATTAATTCAGAAATTCAGAATAATAGAGAAAGGAAAAAAACAATGTTTAAACAAATAGACAGAAGAGACACATCACCATTTATTACACCACATGAATCCTATGAAAGGTCCCTGTATTATTGATGCTCCAGTGCTTGGAAAATTACCATATGCAGAAGGAAATTACATATGGAAATCAACATCTTTTACTTCAAACAACGAAGTATTTATAATAAAAAATTAAAAAAATGCTTTACAAAATCGTTGTCAAACCGACAATGTATTATTAGCCTAATTGCAAACTATATCCTCTAATCCTGGTAGAAGGATAGGCCATGTAGGCTGCTGAAGAGAACAGTGGCGCTGTTTCGATGGTTTCGGTTGCTGAGTCATCCCGAAAAAGTGTTGAGACGTTGAACTGACCGTTGTGCTGGCGGCTGCACTAGTACAGTAATTTTACTACTCATGAGTTATCCTTTAATATAATAAATCAACCAACTCCTCCCACCTCTTTTCATCTGGCACTGTCAACCTGGTTACCCTACGGTAAATTTCGTCTACATCTATGTATTTAGCAAAAGTTGGTTTTAAGGTAAAAATCATTTTAACTCATTCTTCACATGGAAATCATTTGACATGGTATCCAAGAATGCCTTTTCTGTCATACTTCCTTTAATTCCACTGAACTTAACACTACTTTTTTCCACTTATTTCATCTTCAAAATATAGTCTTCTTGAGTGATCAACTTGTCATTTATGACATATATACTGGGCAGTTCCTTTTTCATTAAGGCTTCACTCCTATTTGTAAACATGTTTACCTGCAGCTTTAAGGTTTCACACCTTTCCTCCAACTGATCAAGGAGATTTCTCTTTGTCAAGAGTTTCTTGACTTCCAAAATGGTGGCAGTTCTGTCACTGACTCTTACTTCCTTCAGTTCATATCTGGACTGTCAATTTAAGAATTTAATTATATTGGAAGCTTATATTGGCATCTCTATAAGCTCCTTCTGCTCAAATATGATTTGGATAGAAGGCCAAATCTCATTCATAGAGTCTAATATGTTCATCCAAATATTTTCCTTGGCTGGGGCCAAGGTCTGGCCAATTGAAGTGCCTCTCTCTACTTGGCGCAACGTTTCCAATAGTCTCTGGGATTTCTCCAATTGAGCAATCCGAGTAGCTTCAGATTTGACCTTTTGGACATCCAAAGCTTTGAGTTGGCCCTGCAACATCTCAATTTCCTTTGATAACAATGACATGTTTTGAAGTGTCTATGTGACCTGTTCAACACTGGAGTCCGAGCGGAAGAAGTAGTTGCACTAGTTGCTACTCATGATGGCAATTGAGAAAGAGGTACAACATCCAAGGGGACAATCATCATCTTCAAGTTGTCTTCCTTCTCCTTTATTAGTTTCTCCAACTCGACCTCCATCTACCTAATCTATATATTTTAGTCTATGATCAATTTCATCATATCTGATTTTTGTGCTTCACCCTCTTCAATGTCCTTGGTCATTGAATCTTCTATAACTAGAAACTTCAGTTGCTTCCTCAATGTTGCAATTTCCAATTTCTTCTTTCTAATAATCTCCTCAACAACATTAACATATTTAGGGTCATACCCTATCTTGATCACCAAGTCTTCCAAAGACTTGATCTTGTTATCTTTGGCCAAGGAGGAGGCTTTCTCCATCTTCAACTGTGATTGTACATTTGCAAAAGAAACCTGTAATTTGGAAAAGGAAATGCCAGTGTTAGTCAGTGTGGAGGATATCATCTCACCAGTTTTCTTGTGCATCTCCATTTGATCGATGGGATGTATGTCCTTTGTGTTGAATTCAAAGGTGGTGCTCTTGTAATCTGGTGCTGATTTGGGCTGTGGAATCCGGGCCAGAAGAAAGGCCATCTTCATTTTACCATGATTTGTATCAAATACTAACAACAATCTACTTTGTGAGCTAGAAGTCTACTTCCATAATTGGTTATAAGTGTTGTTTTTGAGAATTTCATTCTTGAGCTTTATCTCCCTGTACCTGTCGAAAACTATCTTCTATTTATCTGTTTGGACAGTTTTTTATTCTAGCTCTGTCTCCTTATGACCTTGTGAAGATGAAGGTTTAGAAGGAGATGTAGTGAACTTGGTGGTTGCAGGTGGTGAATCTATGATGATGAGGGTTGCCTAATCTTAAGTTTGTTTCTCTACTTCTAGTCTGTGAGTTACCTTAGGTATCTTTCTATAACTGATTCTGAATTCTCTGGCTTCACTTACAGTAGTAGATGATGATCCTTCCTCCCTCTAGTTTTTGCTTTATTTTTCTAGAGGAACAAGGGTCTTCAAACTGGAAGTAGAAACAAGCTTCTCTTCATCTTCCTGCAAGGTATTTTCTGACCACTCCAACTGATTACCCTACTGCTCTATGTCTAGCCTTGAAGTATGAATATAAGGTGTGTTTTTGTTTTCCACTTTGAGCTTTGAGATGATGCCATAGGGGTCATAATACCACGTAAATCTCAAACTAAAATTCATTTCCTTCAGTATCTTATCTGCCTCCTCTCCTGTTGTCCTTATGTTGCACACAAATGGGTCCACCTGTGTTTTTATCCTAAATTGTGCCTTCTTCTTGGCCACTACAAAGTGAATATCATCTGAGTTCAACATCTGCCTGATATACTCCAGTGCAAATATCCTCATTGGAAGGTACTTGGGGAGTTTATAGGGGGCCAATTCACAACCATGCAGTCTAATCTCTATATAGTTTTGATATGGATACCATACACCAGTTTTTGCTTGGTCTGAGAGATGTAGAATCCTCTTGATTTCCTCACTAATTATGGGTTGTAATTCACTATTGAGAATGTTCATGGCTGGATGAACAAAGTCTTCAATAAATTAATTGTACGTGGATTCATGTTGTTCTTTCATGACCAATGAGGTCCAAAAGATCACTAGTTGCTGGTTCCCTGCATTATCCAACTTCTGCAATGCAAAACTAAATTTTTCTACTTGATAATAGATGAACATGTAAATAAAAATAGATGTGTAATTGAACACCTGCACTATAGGAAAATTATTAAATTGCTCATGGATATTGTCAGCCAAGAATTGACTAAAATTGAAAATCATAGAGGGCTTGCTGTCTATGGAAAATGTGGAGAGGAATCCTAAAATGGAATAATCTGTCCACTGATCAGAATGATAGCCTAAAATGTAATAAATGATGGAAATAATCTACTTGGCCTGATCAGGGAAAATGGAAGAAGGATGTGGAGGATTATTCTTGGGCAATTGGGCATTCTCTAGCAAGAAAATATCAAAAATTCTGGCCCTAGTGGAAAAGTCCAGCTTTTGATAAAGCTGGGTGAAGGCTTTTAGAGAGAAAGGGGCAACATTTTCCACAGTGGGGCCCAACATCATTTGGTCAATGGATTTGGTTGTAATGGTGAAAATAATGTCACCTATAGGGGCAATGATGCCTCTTTGGGTAGGGACATAACAAGCTTGGCATCTTTTGGTAAATCTTGGGGCTTGGAATGTCAAGGGGAAAATATAATGGGGGAGGTTAGACTCCCAGATCCCAATCTCATCTGTCTTGTCTATGTGCTTATCCTCTAGCCACCAATATAGTTCCAGAAATTCACAGTCACGCTGAGTGTCATTGATTTTGTAATCTCTATCCACTGATGATATATGATCTAAATCTATGGAAGGGGGAATTAAATAGTTAATGGTATTATCCTGGGTTTTAATATTAAGAGGCGTGACAGTAAATAATATATGAATCAGATGAATTTGCAAAGGAGGCTTACTGAGGTCAGAAAAATAATGAACTATTAGGTGAAAATGGAAGAAAATGAGTTTATGTTGAAATCTAGCCATAGGAATTTTCTAATGTAGATCGTTGTCAGAAATTGTGAATAGAAAAAACAATTTGGAGTGAAAAGGAGGAGAATGAGAGGCTTATAGGGATTTTTAAACACTGCGACAAAGTCCCGTTGGAAATGGCACAGGATCAGTACTGAATAGTTACCCGAGAAAAATTAAATAAATGAAGAAAGAGTATTCGGTTGGGAACACTTTCATTTTTCCCAACAATCATTCCATGTGGTGGTGGTGAGTGGTGGAGGAAAAGTGGTGGGACATAGCAGGAACGGATAAGGGATAGGCAGTTTCCGGAGGGGGTGGTGGGTAGTAAGTGGTATTAGTCGTGGGGGGTGAAAAATCAACACAACACACCACATAAGGGGTAGGGCCTGATGGGAGAAACCTCCTTCCGAACCCCCCCCCCCCCCCCTCCCCCCCCCCAACCCCCGACGGTAAAGGAAGAATGCAAAGGGGGAGCTAGGAAAGGACGAGGTCCATGGATGAAGCAAGGGATCAGATCTTGAGGCACTCAAAGCCATTGACCTTTAATCATAAGTGACAAAGAAAATCTGTCATCGTGTGCTTTAATATTTCTTTTCAAACTTAGGATAAGGGGAAATGAAAGATATAAAGGACTTTATCCCTACTCACATTCAGCTTTTCAAACTTAGGATAAGGGATATATAATGAAATATTTTGAAATACATTATCCATAGCATGCACATTTGCCTCCTTTTCCATATCCTCAAACTTAGGATAAAATTTAGATAGGAAAATATTTACCAAATCACCTAATCTACCTACCCTTAGCCAGACTAGAATTTTGATTTTTGTCCCTAGGGTGCATTTAGATTAGCAAACCCATTTTTATTTTCTTTTATGCAGAATGAAAAAATATCTAACCTGTCCCTTATTTCTCCTATTGACCTAGATTAAACAGTTGGGTGGATGTAATTTTCTACCTAACTAATTATTTACCCAGATTAAACTATTGGATAAACCTTTATTCTCTATCTAATTCACAGAAATTTAAAGAAGTTTAATCATGATTAAACTGTACGATTAAACTAAAACTAGTAATTGTGGCATTTTGAACAAGTTGCACACAACTTTATTTTTTAGAAATGAAGCAAAAACTATGCATGAGTAGTGGAATTTAGACTTGCAACACTTTCAATATTATTTTTTTTTATTTTCTTTCTCTTGGTGGGGTTCAAATTTTCTTCTTTTTCAATTATTTTATTTTCTCTTAATTTTTCTACTTTATACCCTCTTTTCATTTTTTATTCTATTATTTCTTTTATTTGGAAATCATTGGCAGATTTTCAAGTATTTACAAAATAGGATTTATGAGATATAATAGTCAATTACCTTGAGATCCTATAAATTATAGGACCCTGATACTGGCTCCAGCTGGGGATGGCACTCTCCCTACGAGGTGCTAAGAACATGTGATCAGTAGCCTTGAGTTGTTATTTCAGCAACATCCACATCTGATTTCTTTGTTGCAGTACTCATGGTAATTCATCAATAGAAGCTCAGGGCCTTCTCTGTGGGCTTCAACTTCTGATAATAGGTCACCCAATCCAAACAATACGGACAATGATATTGACAATGAGAAAAGTTAAGAAAATATCTATTGATTAGAGAAATAGTGTTTGAGCATCCTACCATTGACAGTTCCACCAGGTAATTTTGTCCCATCCCAATTTCTGATTAAAAAAATGCATTATTCCTTCTGTAAGAATAAATGACATAAGGTCCCATCCATAAGTTGTCAAATTTTATATGCTTCCCTTTATCCTCTCTTCTTGAATCCCACTTTAAGACTTTATCACCAATGGTGAAATCATCTGCTTTTGTCCTTGTGTCAAAAAATTTCTTAATATTCTCATGAATGACTTGAACCTTATTATAAACTTCTTCCTGGACTGCTGCAACTGGATTGTCTGATAATCCTCCTTTGAATGTCATTTGGCTTGGTCTACAGTTCTTGAATTAACTTCATGATTGGAACTCCCAAAGAGGATGGAAAAACAACATCCATTACATAAACCAATTGGTATGGTGACATGCTAATTGACTTCTTTGTAGTGAGCCTATCAGCCCAAAGTGTATTTATGAGTTTATTATGCCATGACTTTTTGTTGCCTACTAATAACTTCTTGATAATATTTACCAAACTTTTGTTTGAAGATTCAGCCAGCCCATTACGCATTGGGTAATAAGAATTTGAATGCCCCAAATTGATATGGTATTTGTTGAAAAAGTCTATTATTTTATTAGACCTAAAGGTTGTAGAATTGTCTGTAAAGCTTGTTTGGACAGCCAAATCTGGACAGGATATTGGTTTCTAATAATTTGATGATCACATCATCTGTGGCTAGTCTAGAAGGAGTGGCCTCAATCCATTTTGTAAAGTAGTCAGTAGCGGTAAGGATCCATTTGTGTTTAAAAGAGGATGGAGGATGAATTTCTCCAATGAAATCCAATCCCCATTGTTGGAAAGGGATTTCAACAAATATGGGCTTCAAAGGTAAAGGAAAAAGTTTTCTTTTTCCCTCAAATATTTTACAATTGTGGCAAGAGGTTACCTCCTTATGAAAATCTAGAAAAAGTGTAGGCTAGTAAAAACTAGCTCTAATGATCTTATTGGTAGTGGTTTTCAAATAGAGATGGCCACCATAGTCACCTTCATGGAATTCCTGCATTGTTCTTTCTGCGTCATCACTCAGTAGACACTTTAGTAGAAGACCACTAGCATATTTCCAATATAAAACATTTTCTATGATGTAAAATTTAACCGCCTTTAGCTTCAAAAATATAGCCTTTGTTTTTGTGAGGCCAGGAAGAGCATTTAAATTAAATAAAACATAAATAAGGTTTGCATACTAGGGTGAGGCCATGAAACCCTCATCAAGTTGTGGAGTCACATGTTCCTCTTCATCATCCAATTCAGCTACAAATTCGATATCCAAAGCATTAAAATTAGATTCAATCATTAATTGGCTAATCCTTGTCCTTTGATGAGCTTGGTTGGCTTGTTTTCCATGTCATATTCTAGAATGATGGAAATCCATTTGCCTCTTTTTCATCTGGTTAATTCTATGTCAATATGTATTTAAATACAACATTTGGTACATAAGAAATTATATGAGAATGAAGGATATATACTCTGAAATCTTTAATTTCTTTTATCAGAGAAAAATCATGTTTCTCCATTATGTTGTACATGAGTGCAGCATCTCTTAAAGCCTTGCAAAGGAAAGCAATGGGTTGTTCATATCCATTAGCATTTTTCAGCAAAAGGACAACTACAACAGTATGTTCAGAAGAAAATGAAAAAATTATAAAATATTTAGTAAAATATGGACTAATAAGGACTGGTGTTGGGTAGCGGATCCCTCGCGTAACGGTTTTGGGGCTTGAAGTCCGCAATTTTGGGTAAAAGTATGGTAAAGGTTCCATGAAGTGCGTGAAGCATGAATCATAATCAGTCAAGTCAAAGGGTTTTCCCCCCAAAAATAATGTAAGAAAATAGAAAGTGAGTCAGCCTACCCATGGTCTGCGGACCATGGGAATGTATAAATAAAGCAAGGCTCTAAGGTTAGAAGTCAATTTTCATTTTCTAATGTGGAATGTTATGGGTTTATGAAGGCAATATTCTCATTGGGTATGTAAGTCTGAGTCGAGGTTGTTGATAGATAGATAGAGGCTCTGTAGCAGCTATGTGGGGAGAAGCCATGTAGAGTTTGTAGCTATGTGCGCAGACCCCTGCAGCTGAGTGTGCATGGCAGATCTGGTTGTACTGAAAAGGAGATAAATAAAGATATGAATTTCTAACTCATTGTGTGCTTGATCATGAATCTATATGTTGCTTATGTTCTGAATTTATGCCTATTTATGTGGCGCACCCTGGCTATTATTGTTAATTTTTTGCTTAAAGACCTTAAGAGTAGATGAGATCTATAATAATCGCAGTGATAATAAGAAGTCTAAGAAGTGCTGCCTCACTGAGCTTTGTGAAGGACAGATCGTTGTGCAGAATAGCACGAGTATGCAGATCGGTTCGCAACCCCTCCAAACCACATCAAGACATCCGAAGGGTGCGGAAACCTGGTTCCAACACCCTCCCCTACTACCTCGAGTGAGACTTCAGTCCGCGCTTCGTAGACTATTGCCAAAAGGGCCGATAATGCAGGATTTGTTTGGATAAATCACTTCTGAACCTGGGTCAGGCCCCAACAGGCCAACAATTGGTTCCATTGCCAGGACCGAAATCTACCTAAGGGATGTCTGATGTTAGAACATTGGAACCCTATGAAGAAAGAGATTGAATATTCGTTGGACCATAAGCTCCACAAGTTCGTAGTACAGGAAAACAAAAATTCGCAGATATCAGAAGAAAGGTGGCTGGATTGCTACTTATACATGTAAATCCATGAGATCTTCTTTGTGTCTTTCTCGACAGAACTGTACGAGTGGATCGTGAGGCTAGCTAACAGTCAGGGAAGGTACAAACTTAATCAACCCATTGTGTGGACTCCAGAGTTGGTACGCAGGCTAGAGGCGTCTGAGGATAAAATCACATGGGCAATAGATCATTGGTTGGATCAGGTAATAGGAGGGTTTATCACTGAGTTCATGATAGATACAACCATGAGCTATAGCGAAGCGAAAAGGTGCTTTCTCAAAGGACCACGAGGTAAGTATATCAAATCGTTGAATATGTGGATTAAAATGTTGTCATGTGAAAAATGGGTTATGCAAATCCATTGATGTCTAGGGTAATGCGAAGCGGAAGAGGCTACCAAGCGATCGAAGGGTTAGAGAACAACCCCCTAATTTCACTATCATGAGAAAGTGAGGAGGATCTTGCAAGGTTCTCTATGAGAAGTGTGGTCCGGTTGATAAAGCAGCATATTCCACTATTACCGCTGCCATCCACGCCATCACCCACTGTGCCTACGTCAACCCCATCTTCACCTACCCCACCTCCACCACCACCGAGGGTTGGAATGGTGAGTGAAATCAAGTTTCTCGTATTTAGAGGCGTAGGAAGTGAGGACCCAGATCATTTCTGGTTCGTGGTAAAGGCAGTATGGGAAGCCCAAGGTGTTATGGATGATAACATCAAAAAGGCCACTTTGGTAAGTGTGCTACGGGATCGTGCGTTAACGTGGTATATAAAGCATTCTAGCAATCATACAAATGTGGGAATAGCAGAGATCCAGGATGCATTGCACAAAGAATTTAGCCGACCAAAATCTGAAACACAGTCGATCATTGGGTTCAAGGAGATCGTGATGCTTCTAGGTGAAACCCCTTGGGATATGGATCAGCACTTGAAGAGCACGATTCGTGAAGCTAACATGACGCTGAAAAATGCGCAGCACCGTGCCTGGTTTTTGGACTCTCTGACACCACACCTGAGGATGGCGTTGTCACAACAGAAGATCTCAACCTAGGTTGAAGAATTAGAGATAGTGATAAGCTTGCATGAAACTCCAATACAGATCCTGGGATGGGCATTCAATAAATCCATGTTTAACTATAAAACCTATGCTTGGAGATGCAAAGCCTGAAGCAAGATAGGGTACCCCAACTGGAGGCGCATGAAGAAGTATGGTGTATCAAATGCAAGGGCCAAGGTCACAATAAGGATCACTGCCCTGTGTTCGCGAACTATGTGGCGATGGGAGGACCGATGCCATTGAGGCTGGAGGTATAAGCAGGGTCAAGTGCAGCACCTGCACTCTGGTGCGCGATTTGTCAAGTAGGAGGAAAACATGCCACAGACAATTGTCACCTATTGTAGAAGTATACCCAGACTCTGAAGCAACTATATTGCAACTTCTTTAAATCAGTGGGTCATGACAAGCAAACGTGTCGAAGCTATGAGCTAATGATGGAGAGGACCCCTGCCTATCGAATGCAGACAAAAACACGAGGTTTTGAGCCAGCTGTGGGGCCACGCTGTGGATTCCAAGGACGCGGACGAGGGAGACGAGGAATGGGACCTTGACAAGGGCACGGACAGCTAATATGTTATAATTGTGAAGGGCCAGGGCACTATGCTCATGATTGTACTAACTCGACGAGAATATCTTGTCCGTACTGTGAGTAGTTTGACCACGAAATGGTAGATTGTCCGACACTGATTTCCCAAATGCGCGAAAAGGGGGTACTATAGCTAACTACAACTCAAAATATCCAAATGATGATGTCTAAACCACGTGAAGAGGACGCCACCGTAAACATGGTACTTAGGAGAGGTGCAATTAAAGGGGAGGATGCGAAGAAATAACCCAGAGAAGATGTGAAGTTTTGCAATGCTCCTACAAAGGAACCTCACGTTGAAATGGAACATGTGAAGGGAAAATCTAAGGAAGCTAAAAAGAGCTTCATGGAAGCCTCTACTCTAGGTAGTAGGGATCCACTAGAGCCGGGAATGGATCCCTTTATGCTTACTACCATTTTCGAGACATGTATGAAGCTGATATGCGACAATAAGGTAGTTAAGGGACTACAAGAGCTGATCAATAGGTGCGCAGGGTCAGGAGAACCATGTGTGGTCTGGAAACTAGGAAAGCATGCTTTGTGCACTGGGCGGGAAATGTGATTGATGGCTCAAATTGGTGAATATGAGATGGACCAATTCATCCTGGATTTAGGGTCAGATGCGAAAGCCGACATCCTGGATTTAGGAACGCATGGGAAAGCCGGCACTACAATGGTCTCCTATTTAATTATGGATGGCCAACCAATAAAAGATCCTAGTAATGGGAAGGTTGCAAGGAGTGACTGTGGACATTGAAGGCGTAAGTACACAGATGGAATTTGAAGTAATAGAAATTGTCGATGATAGTAGTTCGTACCCTACATTGTTAGGGATAGACTGGGCCACGTATATGAATGGATTCATCAACCTGAAAAGATGAAAAATGATATTAGAGAAGAAGTCTCTAGTGTAGTGGTTCCACTGGACCCAGGTGAAGGAACGCGCTATAATGAACCTGTCTGCGATGAGGACAATGAAAATGAACTAGACTGTATCTACCAAATAACGGTGCAAGAACAGGATTAGGTGAATCCCACAACGAACAGGAGAATTTCATTGGAGGGCGATAGTTCCTGCACGTCAAACTTAGATGAGGAGATGGAATGATGGCAGAACTAATTACATGAAGTAACAACACTAAATTGTAATATGATGATTAGATCACTATGATGCGTGACAAACAAGGTAAGGACACTACAGGCGAATGACGATGCAACAAATGGGGAGGACTTCGTCAACCACTATGGAACTTCAATCGTAGAGAAAAAGTGGTATGGTGTGCTAAAAGGAGCGTTGCGTGCACCGAGATGGCATACATCTAGAAAGATTAGAAGTAATGGGCGCGAAGGCAGAAGGTGGATATGTGTACGGGTTGAAGGCCTTCTGTGGCGAATGTAGCTAGGACGATGTGGTTTTGGCACCCACCTACAATGAGGAAGGCAGATGTATGCCGTGCAACCACCACCCCAACTAAATCTACATGTACCAAGGGTTCGACTGACCTATAAGACCATAAAAAAAATGAGGCGTGCGAGGATGGCCTCATCTGTGATCGGGCATGATGGACCCAAGAAGGTGGAGAAAATATCCCCTTCCACCACCCCTGCCATTCGACTGAATTCGAGGACCTTGGCGAAGGAATTTGGCAGTTGCAAGAAGTCATTCGGCGCGATAGTTTGAGACTTCACGAGCTCAATGAGGAATGGGTACGGTTGAGGATTAAAGCATGATGTTGGATGAATAAATCCACAAACTAAAAATCGAAGTCGCACAAACAGGCCGCACAAATGAAACAATAAGGGAACCAGACCTAGTTGGCTCTCCTACGATACTAGCATAAGCCGTGACCCTACTATCATGATTGCGACTACACCCTACTGAATGAGGGACCATAGAACGCGACGCGTTACTAGATTCAAAAGTACATGAAGGGTGCCCACAGCTCGGGCTAGCAGGGAAAAGGAAGACTCGCACGAGGGGTGCGACCACTTGACTATCTGTAGGAGGCCCAGTCTCAGCGCTCCACGTAGTTGAAAGAGGGTGTGGGACTATAAAGAAGTCTGTAGGAAGGTTACGCAATTATGACATGACGCGCAGGGCCAGTATGAAGCATGGAACGCGTTCGCGTACAAGGGCATGTGTTGTCACATGAGAAGGATGGAAGGTGACCGTTGCAGATACTGTTCATGACAAGATGCCCCATGTAAGACACTGAGGAGCGGGCGACGGGCAATTAAGACACAAGGTTGAATGGATTTGCCACCAAAATAGCATTAGTGAGCCACGAACGGGTAGCACGGCTGAATTTGAAGTCGAAAAGGTATATAAAACATAGGTGTCTTGTTACCACACACCCTTTGGCCCCTTGCATATTAAGCTATTCTATGTTCAAGTAGATAGGTGCAGGAGGAATGAGGCAGTCGTAAA
The DNA here is from genome assembly GCA_031772625.1 of Pinus tabuliformis. Classification (NCBI taxonomy): domain Eukaryota; kingdom Viridiplantae; phylum Streptophyta; class Pinopsida; order Pinales; family Pinaceae; genus Pinus; species Pinus tabuliformis. The sequence continues at coordinate 1,203,562,976 of CM062816.1, forward strand.
AGGAAGTCCATGGTTTCAAGAATTGCCAAAGGGAATAAAGGAATCCTTACTCCGGTTGATATCCACAACTGAGGACATTATGCAGAGCCCTGCGTCACAAATGGGTGGGACAACCGAAATCCCTAAATCACTACGGATGTCATGGACCATGAAGAACCCACCAGTAGCAGGACTAGTCCAAGTGTCTCCGCGAAATCCGTGATTCAGAAAATTTCGATGGAGAAAAAAGGCAAAACCGTTACTATTAAGAGCAATGAAGAGGAAGAGGATTCTCCGACCTTTGTTGAAGAAATAAAACCAAAAGAAGAAATGGAAGAAGAAATCCCATTCGTACAAGCTCCATAAAAATGGCCTAAGTATGTCCCTCCACTGAAAGGGAGGGTAAAGGTACCTAAATACTTGGATGCCATCAATGACACACTGATAACCCCATCCCTCCCCAAAGGGGTTCCGTTCAAAGGAACGACGACTGGCTGCATCCCCACTATGAAATTTGAAGACTGGGACTTGGCGGATACTGAGAAGTTTCCCCATTTGGAAACTAGTGAGCTGATCGAACAAAGCATGGAGAGAGCCGTTATGACACTACAACTGCAGAAATGGTTGAGAAAGGTGGAGGAGGCCAGGCTACTCCACCTCCTGTCAATTCCACATTTTCATCGAGCCCCCATCATAATATTGGTCATCAGGCAACTGCTCTGCCTAGTGCACGATGGGTACTTATGGCTAGACAAACCCATCCCCATGACAATGGAGCTTATTCATAGGATCTCTCATCTACCCTGTGAAGGAAAGGACCCAACGGAAATAGTTGGCATGAGTGGCAACTAAACACTTGTGGAAGCCATGAAAATGAAATACAAGTTGGAGAAAAAGCAGAGAGGGTATGCTATTGTTAGTATTCAGGAAAAAGGGGTTCACATTGTTAGGTAGTTACTGGCAGGAAAGGTAATGAGGAAATTCCAAGGTAGTGAGGTCCCAATAATGGTTTTCACGATAGCTGAGTAATGCGCGAAAGGGGAATGGTTCAATTGGGTGCAGTTCCTCTGCAACGAATTTCTGACCAACTATAGGGAGGCTTAGGAGCAGGGTAAGACCTTCCACTATGCATGGTTGCTCTTATCAATCCTATTGGTTATAGGCGAATTACCCAAGGATAGTCAATTTCCGTCCGTGGACCAGGATTGGCCAGAGTCCATGAAATATATGTCGTTGTGGCTGATGAGGGATGCCACAGGAATCCGAGAAGTCAAGATTTTATGGATACGTATGGACGTGAACATATGACTGTTAGGATATTCCGACACATAGGATATAGTTAAGTTCAACTTGGTCTAGTATAGAGTTAGGTTAGAGTTAGGTAAAGTGTGTTTCTTTACCGTTGTACATTTTGTAACTTACAATCCGACGATCACGATATGTAGTGATCCGATGGTTCACTCTCACCTCGGTATTACCGACACTTGATCCGTGGCTTGACACCCGATTGGTCCATGAGTTCTATTTAAAGCGCATGGAGGGTCATTGTTCGGGTAATCCGTGCATGAGAGAAGCTTATGTAAATTTTCATTCTTTGATTAATAAATTGCCTGTAGTACCCACGTTGGGACAGGCCGTGGACTGTTTCCCTCCTTGCACTCTGAGGGTTTTAACCACGTCAAAAATACTGGTGTATTGATTTGAGATCTGGTTGTGAGTGGTGTCCTTTTGGTATTCTTTCTGTGGAACTTACCCTGTAAATTCCTACATGGTATCAGAGCTATTTGAGGGCCGCGTCCGTTGGTGATCCAAATCTGAAGCCGGTAGAACTGCATGCGGCTGTCGTTTCCTAGATCTGTTGTTTCTGACTGCTTTCGGGCCGAGAGGACTGCTCTGTTGCGTTCGGAGCATCTGTTCCAGTGAGGAACCCCTTTCGTTTCACGCGAAAAGGTTTCCGGTAGCCCTAGCTGCGTCATTTTTCAGATCGGGAGGTATACAGTGTTTCTTTTGCAGTTTACTGTTATTTTCTCTCTGCTTATTTCGGTCTCAGTTTATTTAGCCTTTTTTTTAACCGGATCTATACCTTTCATTTCTGCGTATGCTCTTTGCCCTGAGACTCTGTGCGATCTTGGCAAATCAGAAACAGAAAGGAAGGATTTTTCTCATGCGTATGCTCTTTTCCCTGCACCTTAGTGTGATCTCGGAAAATCAGAAACATTGAGAAAAATATTTAGTTTTTCGGCTAAAGCTAACTTTGAGATTTTTTTTTTTTAATTTCTAGTTTTTTGGCTAAAGCTAACTTCGAGCCGCAAGGTTCGTTTTTCTTTGCATATTCGTGTTGGGTTTTGTGTTTTGTGTTTTGTAGGGAAAAAGAGCTTTCTCAAGGCAAGCACGCAAACCAAGGCCCCCCCCCCCCCCCTCCTCTCTCTCTCTCTCTCTCTCTCTCTCTCTCTCTCAAATTTTTTGTATAGATCAATTGGTTCAAAGCTATTTTAAGAGAGTAGAGGTCTTGGGTTCAAGTCTCCATTTTGTGGGGGCGGATTTTTTCATTCGCGCACTTTGCCGGCAACGTCAACAAGTTTTTTTCAAAAAGCCATAACTTCTTCATCCGGAAGCCTTTTTCAGAGCCGTTTTTTTTAAAACCGCCTATTTTTTCGAGATCTATCCATTGGAACACTTACTTTCAGCATCTTCAGCTTCAGTTTTTTTTTTTTAAAAGGAAAGTCCATGCCAAGTCATTCTTGACAGCACTAACTACTTCCAATGGGTAGAATACATGGAAGATTTACTTAGAAGTAAAGGTCTCTTCAGAATAGCCACAAACCAAGAGAAGAAACCAAAAGATGAAGACAAGGCGGCAAAATGGGAAAATAGACAAGATCAAGCACGTGGTTTGATAGGGATGTCTATTTCTCCTGATCTTAGATTCCACATTGCAGGACTTGAGACTCCTCATGAAGCATTATAAAAACTTGCTAAAGTTTTTGGGATTAAAAATGAAATTAGAGCCCATCAACTTGAAAATGAGCTGCTTACTTTGGATCCTAATAATTTTTCTTGCATTGAAGATTTCTTGTCCAAATTCAAGACCCTTAGATATCTCTTGGAAGGTGTTAAAGTTAAGAAAGAAGATGGTAACCTTATTTATTCCATCCTTACTAAGTTGGGACCAGCCTACTCTGTATTTGTTTCCACTTTCAATTCTACAAGGGAAGCTTTCATTTGTCAAGGACAAGACTACAAGGCCCCTTCCTTTGACTCCTTTTGTGATTCCTTAATAAGAGAACAAGAAAAACTCTTACACCTTGGTCTTCTTAATCTTGGAAACTCTTCCACGAAAGCGTTAGCCGCCCAGCAGCAACCAAATTCAAAGAATCCTAAGAAGTCATATCCTCAAAAGAATGGTCCTAAACCATCTCAGCCTCAAAATGAAAGATCATTTCAGCAAAATGATAAGACCAATAAAAACAAATGGAAGAAGACTGATAGACATTGTAACTTTTGTAATCGAGATGGCCACTTAGAATCTAAATGCTTTAAGAAGATGGAAGCCTTAGAAGCCGCAATGAAGAAACATAACATCCATGTGGAGCCTACTTCAACTTCAACTTCCGGAATGGCACTTTCTGCATCTCATTGTCAATCATCTCAGTCTGGTTATGCATTAAATGTATCTTCTTCTTCTTCTCATTCTCATGAGTGGCTCATTGATTTTGGAGCCTCTTGTCACATGGCCAAAAACCAAGCCATGTTTTCTTCTTTAAATGATTGTAACACCAAAAATATATATATTGGTGATGATAGATCTCTTAATGTTGTAGGGACTGGAACTGTTCATCTAGACAATGGTCAGTTTAATGATGTATTATGTGTTCCAACCTTATCCTGCAACCTTCTATCTGTCTATCAGATAACTCACTCAGGTGAAGGTAAAATTGTTGAATTTTCACCTCATGATGTTGTAATCAAGGATCTAAAAGATCCTAAACAGATTCTAGCTACTGGTCTTGCTGATGATTCCAAAAGGTTGTATAAGTTTCACAACTTTGGGTCATCCAATCTTCCCTCAGTATTTGTTGCTCATAATGATGAAGTGAGCAAACTTTGGCATGAGCGATTTGGTCACTTAAACTATCGCTCCCTTCAGCATCTATGTAAAGAAAATATGGTGACAGGTCTTCCTATGGTATCTTGCAGAGATGGTGTTTGTTCCGGATGTGTACTCGGAAAACATCATCGGGACAGTTTTGACAAACGTGCCTCTTGGCACGCCTCAGCCCCTTTATAGCTTGTGCACAGTGATTTATGTGGTCCTCTTCCTGTTGCTTCATTCTCTGGCTGCAAGTACTTCTTAACTTTCATTGATGATTTCTCCAGACGCACTTGGGTATACTTCTTAAAACTCAAGAGCGAAGTATTTAACACTTTTTTGGCCTTCAAAGCCTTTGTTGAAAAACAATCTGGACATCAAATTCTTAAGCTAACAACTGATAATGGTGGAGAATATGTTAAAAACACATTCATCAACTTTTGCACCGAAAATGGAATTCAAATGCAACATACTGTTCCATACACTCCACAACAAAATGGTGTAGCTGAAAGGAAAAATCGCACCTTAAAGGAAATGGCTAATTGTATGCTGCAATCTAAAGGACTCAGTCTTAGTTTTTGGGCCGAAGCAATTAATTGTGCAAATTATATAATCAATCGCACTCCTACTAAGGTTCTAGAGAATATCACTCCAGAAGAAGCTTGGAGTTCCATTAAACCAGATGTAAGTCACTTTCGTGTGTTTGGAAGTGAAGCATGGGCCCATATTCCAGATGAAAAGCATAAAGCTTTAGAACCTAAGAGTGAGAAATGTACTTTTGTTGGATATTCTGAAGATGTAAAAGGTTATAGACTTATTCCATTTAAGTCCAAAAATGTTATCATTAGAAGAGATGTAAAATTTGATGAAAATAAATCGGCCTGCGAGCCTAGTCCGGCGGATGTGCCACCTCTTCCTATCTCTTCTACTTTTGAAAACCTTTCTTCTTCAGATGATGAAAGCGAGGATGATAATCCTCCCCCACCTTCTCAGGATCCTCAACTTCCAAGATGGGTCCGTGCTACTCGGGATGCAGCAGGTGATCTTGCCGGTGATCCTACATATCAGCGACGTACACGTTCTCAGTTTGAAAGAGCCTCTTCTTTACTGGCTCAAGCTCCAGTAAATCATGACCCTGACACTTTTGCAGAAGCTTCAGGACATCCACATTGGGAAGCAGCTATGAATGAAGAATGTCATTCATTAATGACAAATGATACATGGGATCTTGTTCCTCTACCAAAGGGACGCAAACTTGTTAGATGTAAATGGGTTTATAGAACCAAGTATGGACCAGATGGGAAAGTTGATAAACATAAAGCTCGTCTCGTTGCTAAGGGCTTTTCACAGGTTGAAGGCATTGACTACACTGAAACCTTCTCCCCTGTTGCCAAAATGAACTCTATCCGCCTTGTTCTTTCCCTTGCTGCCTCTTTAAAATGGGAAGTCCATCAGATGGATGTTAAATCTGCCTTCTTGCATGGGGACTTGCAGGAAGAAATCTATATGGAACAACCCATTGGCTTCATACAAACAGACTCCAGCCTTGTTTGTCGACTTAAGAAATCCCTTTATGGCCTCAAGCAAGCTCCTCGGGCTTGGTATGCCAAAATGGATAACTTTCTTTTAGAATCTGGCTTTTCTAGGTGTCATTCTGACAATATTGTCTACACCAAGAAAGTGGGCAACTCTCTTATCATCCTTGTTCTTTATGTTGATGATCTTATTCTTACTGGTAGTGATCCCAACCTTATAAACCATGTGAAGTCCAACCTTAAAAATAAATTTGAAATGACAGACTTAGGACATTTACACTATTTTCTCGGTCTTCAAGTCTTGCAATCCCAAGAGGGTATTTTCCTTTCCCAGTCCAAGTATGCTTGTGATATTCTTCGTCATTTTCACATGGAAGACTGTAAGCCAGCCCCTTCTCCCTTTCAGTCTGGAGTCAAACTTTCAGTCACTTGTACTTCTCCTGAAGTTGATGCTACCTTATACCGTCAACTTGTCGGAAAACTCTTGTATTTAACCCATACTCGTCCTGATCTTTCCTTTGCTGTTGGCCTTGTTGCTCGTTTTATGCAAAACCCCCGTGAAAGTCATTGGAAAGCAGCTAAAAGAATACTTCGTTATGTTCGAGGTACAGTACAGTTTGGGATTCATTACAGTGCCAAAGCAGCTCCTCTGTTAGTTGGTTTCACTGATTCTGATTGGGCTGGTGACCCTGATGATCGGAAGTCTACTGCCAGTTATGTCTTCACTCTTGGTTCAGGACCTATTACATGGGCTTGTAAGAAACAGGCTGCCATTTCTCTTTCGTTAGCAGAAGCAGAGTATCGTGGTGCCGTGGAAGCTAGTAAGGAAGCCTTGTGGCTTCATCAGATCCTATCAGAGTTTGGCTTTGAGCAGAAGCATCCAACCACACTTTGGTGTGATAATCAAAGTGCCATTCAGCTATGCAAAGATCTAGTCCAGCATCAGCGCAGCAAACTGTTACACTAAAAAATGTCACCATGACTACTTACAGTTAGTATGGCTCAAATCAACAGTCATGCTACCCTCTTAGGCAAGTCTTATGCCTCTGCTATCCATCTCAAACTCAAAGAAGAGAGAAAGTCTTGTAAAAAATGTGTTTATCTCTGGGGTCGCAGGTTCTCTCTAGCCTTACCTGCGGGGACGCTCACAATGTTCACAAAAGTTGCGTCCATGGACGCTCTGTATGTTAAGGGACAGGTGCGTCCTTCTGTAAAAGGCAAAATGCGCGAGTTTCATCTTAAAAAAGTTACTTGTGGTTACTTCTAGAACTTTCTAGAGGTCGGTTTGATGAAATGGATGCGCCTCCAGTTGGTTCATGTATCCCTATTAAGGAGGAACTTATCCCATCAATAAGGGAGCTATCCCACCCAAAGAGGGGGATTATCCCATTGATGGTGGACCTGAATAACCTCTTTACAGCACTATAAATAAAGACATTGAGCCAGAGGGAGGGGAGGTTGGAGCTATACATTTTCTTTGGGTAAATGCTGCAGGAATTAGGACTCCCATTTAGAACCTTGTGAGGAGAGATTGTCTTTGCTTGATTCTACTTGGAAGTGGGTGAGCTTTGTCAAAGTAGAGGAAAACCCTTGATGGACCCTTGGAGGAACTTGCACAACACCAAGGCCAGGTTGTAAGAGTTTCTTTGTTTCGTTATTAATACAAACTGGTTTATTTTTCTCAATAGCTTGTGTTAATGAGTTATTTCATGTGTTCCTTGGTCTGCATGTTGAATATATGTTTTATTATATGAAATGCAAGTGCTTGGTAATTGTTTGATTGTTTGTGGTTGCAGGAATTGACGTGAAGGAGGAGCTCATCCGGATTGCCAAGGACGGACTACAACAACAGCGTTTTGGAATAAGGTAAGCCTAAACACTTGTAGTTTTCATGTTTTAAAAGGTATATTTAGAGAAAGATCACTCCATTTTGTCTTGTTTGTCGCTAGAGAGTTTAGACTCCTAGGGAGGTCAGTTGTGTCCGCACAAACGACTTTTTCCGCCACGACAAATTGGCGACTCCACTGGGGAATCCATTAATGAGAAAGTCTTTTCCTTTGTGTGAACTTTGCTCTGAGAAAATCATTTTTATTTTCTGGTTTTTGACTGTGAGAATTAGTATTTGGGTGGCTTAGCTTTAGATTTAGTTAGATTTGGTTTTTCTTAACTTTTCCAGAAGGACGCACCCTCTGAGTACTGCACAGTGCGTCTTTGGACGCGCTGTTGCCGTTTGCACAGAGCGGGCCCGCACCTGTTATAACGGGTTGCCTGCGTCTTCCTGTAAAATTTAGGAAAATTCCATTTTTTGCTTTAATTGCTTTTAGATTTTGATTTTTCTTAGTGTTTTCTGCCCAGATCCTTTAGTACCCTGTCAAAAATTTTCACCTGAACTTGTTTTGTGAGCTTTGAGTGTTTTAGTGGATTTCAACGAAGTTTAGGCCTAGGGTTTGATTTTTGGATAGGTCCTGTAGTGACTTTGACGGTAGAAAGTTGTCCAGCCTTAGATCTCTCTGGTTAGTCAGCCTTCTTAGAAGTCGGGCCTGTTGTAAAGTCTCCTTGTGTGAGCAGCTTGCCATTTAAGTTGTTTTGGGTCAGATTTCGAATTACTTGTTTATAAAGTGTTGATTTCCATTTTACAAAAGAACAAAAAGATTAGAGTTTTGTTTTGACTAGTTTTTGGTTCTGCAATAAGCTAGTCCTTGATTTGATTGTGATCAAGTAAAACACCTTAGAATAATCATTGTTGGTTTTGGCCTCGTTAAGATTGCTTAGAGTAAATTTACCTTTTAGTTTGCTTATGAGTGAATTTTCGTAGATTTTAATAGTTGTTAAGATTGATTTTTGGTTATATTAGATTTATTTGCTTTATTAAAAGAAAAATACAAAAACATCTTCTTTAAAAGTCTTGTTTCAAGTAGCTTTTTGTTTTTGAAAGAGGAAAAGAGTTTTTTTTCGTGCATGTAAAGAGCGGTCATGTTTTTATGCTTGGAAAAGACAAACGAATTGTTTCTTTGATTGTCTTCAATTAAGAAGTTGCTTTTATAAAGATTGCATTCTCTCAACTTTTTAGTTAAGCAATTCATCGAAAAAGTAAAGTAGTGGGTAAATCATCCTAGGTGCATTTTGTAGTGGTTTCGAGTCGAGTCAACACACCACTGGTTTCACTTCCATCACCTTTTGACTTAAGAAACAACCTTAAAAGTAACGCTTAAATTAAAATCAATCTAGTAATTTTTATTTTTCTAGGGCTCTGAAACACCAACATAGCTTAGGCTAGGGTCTTGGAGTAGGTGAGTACTTAACTCTCCAAGACTACAAAACCAAACAGATAGTTTATCTTGAGTAGATTAAATCCAATTGTTTCAGTTATACTCTGGGAAAGCTCCTCTTAAAGGAGAAGCACGAGCTCGTGTCCGAACCAGTGAGGGGATCATTCCCCCCTCGTTGGGAACGACGCCAGACAGTACGTATTACAAACGGTAAACCTCGGATTAACCATTGTCGAGGAGCCAGGGGTCACTTATCGGTAAACCTTGGATTATTGTCAAGGAGCCGGTAAGGGGATTGAGCTTGTTACTCTGCCCTTGCGTGCTGTCGGAGTTTAGACTGTTCCCCCAGGTGTCATTGTTGTGATTGGTAACTTTAGTGACCATAATCTTTAGGGTTCTACCGAGGTGACGGTGGAGGGAAGGTCCCACTGTACCTGGAGCAGACGTCGGTTATACTCACTTGGATTTTCCGGGGGGTTCACTTCACTTCGAGACGGTTAAAGTGGAGGCACTTGTGCCGGTCTATTCATTAAGCAGGTTGCCGGGGTAACTGTTCCACCCGCCATTTCTGTACTGAATCCTGCGAGGTTGGGCCTAATCACCAACTAGCGCTTTTGGTCCGGAAGACTACTGTTTGTGTTTGGTTTGACGCTCTAGATTCTTTAGGCGTGTGCTTCAAATTTGTTTGCTTCTTTAGAAGACTTTAGGTGGTTTGATTTGAAATTTTTACTTTGTTTTCGTGTGTTGTAGTTAAAAATCTTTAATTGTGGCGGAATTACCGAGACAGTCCCGTCGACTTCGGGGCAAGTCTCCTGAGATTGTTACCGGAATAGATTTGTTAAGAAAACTCCGTAAATCGCGGGGTGAATCTCCTGAAGACATTCCGGGTCAGTACGAAGGGTTAAAGGTCCTTGTAACTCCTCCTAGTGACAGTAGAGTAGGTTCACCTGAAGAAGGAGAATCTTCCTTGGTAGTCCATCCAGATTACCAAAGTTTAGAAACAGGTTACAATCCCGAAACTGTTACAGTTTCCGAGCTTGCTGGTAGTTTTTCATCTGCCAGTGAAACAGGCGAAGAACCTGAAATTTCCGAACCTGTTACTCCAACTTCTAGTGTCCCTGATTCACCGAGAATAGAAAGAATTATCACCGAAAATCTACCTTCTGGTTTGATTGCTATAGAAGAACTTGCTCCAGAAGAAGATATAGGTGTCTCTCACCTTGAAGGTCAACTTACTATTGATCTAAGGGAGCGTGAATCCATCTTTTACAGTCCTCCTAGAAGTACTTCTTGGTACCTTGCGTTAACCAATTTTTTAGACAACTCAGTAGGTTTTTCTACGCCTCGTACTCCTTTTCCACCTGGAGGTATTTATACTCCTGTAAATATGTCTGGTCAGTCGTCCGTGTTTACTCAAAGTTCTGAATCTTTTTTACACGGCGGTCCTTCTGTTCCCACTGGGTATCAGTCACTTTCTGGTACCTTTGCGGGGGCATCTCCTCAACCCGTTGATCATGGGTTATTTGCTGGAAACAGTGGTAATACACCATTGGGTGTAGGAGACATTTACATGATGTCAGGTTCAGTTCCCGTTTCCCAACCTCAAGGTGGCCAATTACCGCCTGGGGGGCAACCGCAGTTAACGCCTGGGGGGCAACCTCAAGGTACACAAATCGTGTCTGGGGGGCAACCTCAAAGTCAGTATGTACCTATGGTGCAATACGTGCCTCAAGGTCAACCTCAGCCTCAATATGTACCCCAAGGTCAACCTCAGTATCAATATCAACCTCAAGGATGGCAACCCCAAGGATGGCAACCTCAAGGGTATCAACCCCAAGGTTATCAACCTCAAGAGTACCAACCTCAAGGTCAAGGTCAACCCCAGTATCAGTATTTACCTCAAGGTTATCAACCTCAAGGTCAATACTCAAGTCAAGGTTATCAACCGCCTCAAGGTCAGTCATATGTTCCGAGTATGGGAACTGCACCTTACAATTATCAATCCTACCCTCAATCTGGTTATGGATCTCAGTATCCTCAACCTGTTACGGGTCAGTACCCTGGAATGTTAGTGTGGGATCCATCACAGGGTCAAAAGGTGTTGCAGCCAAGTGTACAGATGATTCCTCAAGCTGGACAACCCGTAGTTTCTGGTCCAACCCAGCAACCGCAACCTGTCCAGCCAAATGTTCAAACTTCTGTAGCTTCGGTAGTTACTCAGCCGTCAATTGCACCTAGTACTCCATCTCAAACGGCTGCTGCAACTACCGCTACATCTACCATACTTACTTCTGGAGTATCGATGGCTCCAGTTTCTACTGTCCCTGTTACCACACCTCAGACATCTTTACCGTTGTCTGGATCTACGATTCAAACCACGGTCCAGATGCCTATAGGTCAGCCTGGTATAAGTACGGTTGTCACTACTCAACCTCAATTTGTTCAACCTCCGTACCAGGGACAGTACCAACATGGGCAAGCTGTCCAACAACCTGTTTACCAGTATCAACCGTATCCTGGGTACACTTATCAACAACCTCAACAACCCCAGTACGGTCCGGTTAATCCTGGTTTTCCAGGAGGATATAATATCCCAAATGCGACTCCTGTTCCTAGTTATCCTGGATATCCTCCTCCTGGGGCTGGTATTGTGACCCAGAGTTTTAGAGATCCTAACCGGCAGTTACCGTTTATTGCAACTTTGGATTTACCCGACTTGACGCGCCTAACGAACGATCCAATTCAATATCTTCAGTTCTGGCCGCCAATGCCAAATAAGTTGCCCAGCGATATACCCAAGTTCGAAGGTAAGTCTGGAGAGGATCCGTCCAATCATGTGATGACTTACCACCTCTGGTGTGCTTCGAATTCTATCTCAGATGATTCCATCCGCTTACGTCTTTTCCAGCGTACACTCATTGGTCTCGCGGCCAAGTGGTACATTGAGTTACCACGGGCCTCTTTTTACAACTTTAGCCAGTTAGCTACCTCGTTCTTAACTCACTTTCAGTTGCCGGTCAGATACGATAACAGCACGGAGTTATTAACTTCACTAAAACAATCGACGTCCACGTATATTTCTGATCACATTCATGAGTGGAGACGTCGAAGGAGATTAGTGAAAGTTTTTATCCCGGACCAAATCTTAGCTGAATGGTTTGTCAAATCATTATTACCGAAGATTACTGAAGATGTAGCTAAGGCCGGAGTAGTTACTGAGGAGCAAGTCATTGCTCAGGCACAATACCTTGACTTAGTTTACACTCAGTCGGGTACGTTACACGAGAAGATTCCGGATCTTCCAAAGTCGAATCAAATCGCTGCTGCTCCTTCGGGATCTCATGCCGCTGATGGTATGATTGGTATCGTGACTACGAAGAGCAAGAAGAAGTCTTCCAAGGCTTCAACTACTCCAATTATCACTTTGCCTGATTCTCCGACAGGAGAGTCTTCTCCTGAACTCACCGCCGACATTCACGTTGTAGAGTCATCTACGGCCAAACCAAAAAACGGTGGAAAGAAGAAAGGAAAGAAGAAGGCTAAAGCAGACAAGGCTCCAAAGGAGAAAACTGAAAAGTCGGAAACCAATGACGAAAAACGCAAACCTCGATATCCTTGTCTTATTTGTGAAGAGGATCATTTTACGAGAGATTGCCCTCATCGGGCCGAGGTTGTAAAAATAGTCAAAGGTTCTCCCACTCCTGCTGTGTTAAAGAATCCATTTCCAGAGCAGGAGAATAAGATGATAGGTTCTTCTTCGAATGCCAGTGAAGAACCCATTTTGATGATGTCTCATGTGAGGATTGCGACTCGATCGCAAGATTATGGTAGTAAGGCTCCTGTTGATGGCAAGGAAGCAGAATCTTCTCACTCTAACCCATCAACCTCAGCTCCTGGTTCCGATCCACTACAGATCGAAAAACCTAACCCAGACTTAGTGATTAAGCCGCCCGCCAAGGGTGTACTTCGAAGGTCTGCTTTCAATCCACATGCGAGAGCAGCCCAGAATTACAACATTGTTGAGGACTTAGCTGTTTCACCTTCAGCAATGTCGGCACTCGAAGTGCTGCAATCATGCCCAGCACAACGGAAATTGCTTTTATCGGCTATCGGAGCTGTCGATGTTCAGGACCCGAACCTAATGATCTTTGATCTAGAAAATAGTACACCACGTCTCCCCCATCAAATGGCTTTCCAAATTCCAGTGATAGTCAAAAACAGGCCTATTCATCGGACTGTGATTGATGAGGGAGCTTCTACGTGTATTATGTCGATTCAATGTTGGAGATCGCTTGGTTCTCCTTCGTTGAACCAATCCCCCACCATCCTTAAGGCCTTTGATGGCCGTGGGTTCCGTCCGTTTGGTATTCTACAAGAATTGCCTATAGGGGTTGAAGGTAAAACCGTTAGTCTGGATGTGGAAGTGGTTGATGCCCCTCTAGACTACAACCTTCTTTTGGGTCGAAGTTGGTCATATGCTATGACAACGGTCGTTTCATCGGTCTTCAGAGTAATTAAGTTTCCACATAACGGTAAGATCGTGACTATTGATCAGCTGACATACTTTTCATCCGACCCAGCCTCTTCAGAGAGTATCCAGCATGTTGGTAAGACGACAATCCCTTATAGGGACGTTGGTGTAGGTTTAGTTAAGGATTCCGGTTTACTGGGAACTTTTCCTCTCCCTCCACTCAGCGCAGATCCTTCGTTTGCAACCATTCATATGATTACATCAGAAAACATTATTTATGATGATCCTTGGTTCGTCCCATCTGACTCTGAGATAGACTCACTCGGTAATGCTATGCCTTTGAGTCCATATGAAATTGCTTATGAAGCTCTCATGTCTTTTACCGACTTTCATTCAACCGAAGTCGACCAAATGAATGTGGTCAGTGAAGAGTCACTTTTCACCTCACCCTTAGAACAGATAACGTTTCCCGAAGTCGTGTCATCTGACGAACAACTTCGCGAAATCCTAAGTGTAGATGATCTACCATGGGAGGATCTCCATCACAGATCTTCGTTTTTACCTAAGGATGATGCATTTGAAAATGATTTTTCATCTATCTTTACCGCTGAATATGTCAAAGACGCTCAGGATCCAACGAAACATTCTGATTCAGAGTTGAATTTAGGGAATATTTCTCGTACTATTCCCATTGATATTTCAGTGAAGCCCGGAATCGAGGAAAACATTCATATAGGTGCCGCATGTACTGAAGAAGAAATCCAAACTTACAAGGCCCTATTCCAAGAATTCCGCGACGTGTTTGCCGGTCTTACGAGGAAATGCCGGGAATTGATCCTGCCATTGTTGTTCATGAAATAAAGACCTACCCGGATGCTAAACCCGTCCGGCAACGGTTGCGTCAAATTCACCCTCGAAAAGCGGCTGCGATTAAAGCAGAAGTCGAAAAGCTGTTGAAAGCAGGTTTCATTTATCCGATCCCGTTAACGGATTGGGTATCGAATATTGTTCCAGTCAATAAGAAACAAGGAACAATAAGAATCTGTATCGACTATAGGGATATAAATCGAGCTTGTCCAAAAGACAACTATCCTACGCCTTATATCGATCAAATTATTGATGATTGTGCCGGAAGTGAAATGTTTTCCTTCATGGATGGTTTCTCGGGCTATAATCAAATCAATATTCTACCTGCCGACCAACCAAAAACGGCATTCATTTGTCCATGGGGGACATTTGCTTATTGCAAATTACCTTTTGGGCTTAAGAATGCCGGCGCTACTTTTCAACGGGCGATGTCTTATGCATTTCATGACATCAAGCACATTGTGCAACCCTATCTCGATGATTTGCCTGCTCATTCTTTACATCGAGCTGATCACCTTGTCCACCTACGAGCAATCTTTATGAGGTGTAGGCATTATCGAATTCGGTTGAATCCCCACAAGTGTGTTTTCTGTATAGAAACAGGTCGATTGCTGGGATTTGTTGTTTCAAAAGCCGGCATTCGCGTCGATCCCTCGAAAGTCGAGGCTATCATCAAATTGCCTCCTCCTTCGAGTTTGCGCCAACTCCAAAGTTTGCAAGGGAAAGCGAACTTTTTACGCCGATTCATCCCAAACTACGCCGAGGTCACTAAAGGTTTTACACGGTTGTTGAAACAGAATGCACAATTCTTTTGGGACGAGATTGCCCAACAATCTTTTGATGCACTTAAACACGCGTTGACCCATGCACCGTTGTTGCATCCTCCCAACTACAACCAGGACTACTTCTTATACCTCGCAGCTTCGCATTCCACCATTGGAATGGTGTTAGTTCAAGAGGATGAATTCGGAGCGGAGCATGTGATATATTATCTTAGTAGGACCTTGAATCCCACTGAGCTAAAATATTCGCATGTGGAGAAATTGGCCCTGGCAGCCGTTCAAGCTGTCCAGCGTTTTCGTCACTACATTCTTCTCCGAAAAACTACAGTTATTTCGGATTGCAACCCTATGATTTATATTTTGACAAAACAACTGCTAGGGGGCAAGTACTCTAAATGGATTGTCATCCTGCAAGAGTTCGACTTGGAGTTCGAGAAGTCCAAGTCTAAGAAATCCTTAGTTTTTGCGGAATTGATGTGTGATTTCCCGAGTGCTGACACAGAGACTGTGGCAGAGGAGTCCATTGCGGACGAATCTTTGTTTCTTATCAGTACTGTAGATCCGTGGTACGGGGATATAATCATTTATCTCCAAACCCAAACCTTTCGGCCTGAAGCTTCCAAAGCGGAACGTCGAAAAATTCGGTTTCAATCCCAGCCATACAAAATTATTGGAGATACACTTTATCGCCGGGGGCAGACTTAGTTTTTCGACGTTGTTTAACTCACGAAGAGGCTGAGAGGGTTTTGAATGATTGTCACTCTGGAGCATGTGGCGGTCATATGTCTGGGTATGCCACAGCTCAGAAGGTGTTGCGCGCTGGCTATTTCTGGCCGTCTATGTTTAAGGATTGTATCATTGCAGTCAGGAAGTGCCACAACTGTCAAGTGTTTGATCGCAAGATGCACGCTCCACCTGCTCCTCTCCACCCTATAATTGCCGTTGGTCCATTCGCAAATGGGGTATCGACTTTATTACTTGTAACCCTCACTCGGCCGGGGGGCATGCGTATATCATCCTTGCGGTTGATTATTTTACTAAGTGGGCCGAGGCGATGCCTACATTCGACGCAAGCGGCAAAACAGCTGCAGTTTTCGTATTCAATCATATCATAACTAGGTTTGGTGTCCCACAAGCAATCATTACTGACCATGGGAGCCATTTTCGAAACGTCATGATGACTGAGCTTACAAGCCAGCTTGGTTTGCGCCACGATAGCTCTACTCCTTATTATCCGCAAGCCAACGGTTTGGTTGAGTCTATCAACAAAGTTCTAGTTATCATGATCCGACGAACCATTGGTGTTCATCGGTCGAATTGGCACAACATGTTATTTTCAGCGCTATGGGCATACCGAACCTCAGTGAAAAATTCAACAGGGTTCACTCCTTTCCAGCTAGTTTATGGCTTAGAAGCTGTGTTACCCATTGAATGCGAAATCCCATCACTTCAAATGGCTGTCGAATTACTTCCAGCTACTTCCGAAGAGGAGAAACGTTTATTGTACTTGGCTAAATTAGATGAGACTCGACGTGACGCTACATTGGCAATCGAGACTCACGCGAAACGAATGAAAGCTCAGTATGATAAAAATGTAACCCCTCGAAGTTTTTCGGAAGGAGACCTAGTACTATTATATGATCAAGCTAACGATAAGCTAGGTGCTGGAAAATTCGTTCCCATGTGGCATGGGCCCTACATTGTAAAGCGAAAGCTAGCAAAAGGGGCTTATGAGCTAGTTGACTTTGATGGGGACTCTTTGGGTAAACCCAGAAATGGACTTTACCTAAAGAGGTATTATGCTTAAATGATGGGTATGGAGAAATTTTTAGATAGGTTAGATTTTCTTTCTAGCTAGCAAGTGTGTTAGTTTAGTCAGTGTGCTTAGCTTAGAGAGTGTGGTTTTTCGTCGTTATTCTGGCTTATCTTGGTTTTACTCTTGATATTGCAGATGTCGACGCCTCTCCAAACATACATTGGATTTGCTGATGGTGCTTGTCGTAGTACACGGAACATCTCTTCCGCAGCTTGGGTTATCTATTCGCCCTCTGACGAGTTAGTTTCTATGCATGGGGTAAGCCTCGGTCAAACAACGAACAACATTGCAGAATACAGTGCAGTGATTGAATTATTATCCGAATCTATTTCATTTGGAATTCGACGTTTGATAGTGAGGTTAGATTCTGAACTTGTTGTATTACAGCTTAATAGAGTTTATGCCATTAGGAATCCTGTGTTATTAAGGTTGTTTTTGAGAGTGCGTCTCTTGGAACGTGAATTTGATTACATTGAATATCAACATATTCCAAGGTCTTTGAATACATTAGCAGATGCAATTGCTTCTCGAATGTTGGACAGACATTTACGATAATCATGCAAGTAAATTTAAAAAACATTTCATCACATATGTTAAACAAGATAAGCCGGTAATAGTGATATATATAGATAGAAGTGTGTCAAAAAATATATACATCGTCTTCGATCATAGGTTGAAAACACCTTATGATCGGCAAAATGATAGTACAAAAAGTCAAAATGTCACATGTGACTACAAAAGTGACTAGTCAATCACTGGTGGTGCTCTCTGTATGACACCACTGCGCGGGCTACCTTACGCAAAAATCTCCTAAACGGTCCAGGGACCGCGACTACGAAGCGCTGAAGCCGGGTAGGAATGTCATCCATAGTAGTCTCAGGTATATCTGCCGTGAGACGCTCTAGATCATGCTCCAACTCAGCTAGTACTTCTGCAGCCGCGTCCTGTGGGGCCGGTACCGGTGCAGCTGGATGTAGTCTATCAAAAGGCCGGAGGTTGGCTGGACGCTGTGGACCAACATCTACATTTTGAAAATTTTACTGTTAGTTTTGAGACGATATATATGAAAAATAAAAAAATACATAATTAGAGAACTTGTGAAAATAAAAGTACCTCTGTCGTCCCATTGTTCTCCCTGTGGAAGAACCATGTCCGGATCACCTCTAAAATCCACTCCGGCATACGGAAAGTCCTGTATCGAAAAAAACCTGGTCCTCTAACCAGTGAAAGTAACTATCTGAGAATCGAACCACTGTCGCACCCTCGTCAGGATGCCGGGCCATCACCGCAACCCATCGTATCAGCTTTGGCTCCCGAGGACCCAAGATATCAACAGTGAGTTGCTGAGGGATCAGCATTGGAACTCTCTCCAAGGCAAAGCTCACGACTAGAGGCCCATATCGAAAAGTCTTTAGTCGTCCGTTCTTTGCCTTGGTCAGTTGGCTTTTCATATGAGCCGACACAGCTTCACACCAGTTGAAAATGGTGCCTTGGTAACAGTAAATTGCCATCCGCATTTGGGATCCGGAAGCAATGTGTAAAGCGGCCGCGCCGCAAATTCTGGTAACCGTGAACGCTATGACTTTGAGTTCAGGCAGAGTGATGTGTTTTATCTCTATGCCTTTCGAATGGCGAGTCCCAGGTGTGCACCACTCGTCGCGGAGACTATCAAGGGATTGGCCACCCGGCCTAGTCCCCGCAAGACTGAGTTGCTCACCTCTGTTCGGCAAGCCAGTGAGAAAGTATACATCCGAGGGCTCTATCTCGAGCTGGTGCCCTCCTATGTAAAAGCATTGTTCTTGAACGTTCCATCGCTCAACCAGCCATTCCAAGAATCTTACCTGGCCCCTCATGCCCGGTATGGTCCAATATTTGTATAATCCGCATGCTCTTAGGGCATCCAGGGAAGGTTGATGATTTATTGCAGCTTCATCATCCTCTACATGCTCTCTTTCTCTCCAATCTAACATGGTTAATGCCCTGCACATCAGAAATAGTCATTAGAAATTGATTTGGGAATTTTTAGATAGTTTTTTGAGGGGGTTGGGGTTTTGAAATGCGCGTTTCACGGAAGACGCACCCCGACTTTACAGCACAGGGCGCCCGGACGCGGATGCCTGAAGGCGGGCTGCGTCTTCCGACCGTTTTCCTGTATAGGAAAAAGTCGGGGGACGCGGGTCACCCGAAGGGCACCCGCGTCCGCCGAGAGGCGCATTCCAAAACCAAAACCCCCCCAAAAAATGAAACTAAGACCTAAAAATTAATTCTAAACGGATAGAAATGCAGAGTAGGATGTGTAAAATACCTGGATAAGACGGCGTTCGATTCCGACGGTCGGATTTTCCGCAGCGACCACGGGAAGTTTCTTGTCAAAAGCTCCTTTTTCAACCTCAACAGTCAAACGGTAAAAATGACATGGTAAAAGGTCTTTTTATAGGTTTTTTGGATGAATTAGTTCATTTTTTACCATGAAAAGATATTTTTCGATGTATTTTTGCCTATTTTAAACAGGTATGAGTAATGTGTTGCTTTTGTGCAGGACAAAGGGATTTCGAGGGAAATTGTCATTTTTCACAAATAAAAATATCAGAGTCATCTTTTAAGCCCTTTTCTGACTCCTAAAACATGAAAAGATCGCCGAGCGTTTCTTTTACACTCGTTAAAACGGAATTAAAAGACGGTCCCCTTTTAGCTCTTTTCTGACCGCAAAATCAGGAAAAGATTGCCGGGTTTTTGTCGTTTCAAACTCGATAAGGAAATAAAACGACGTGTCCTTGATCGCTTTTTACTTTTCAGGTCAACGACACTATTATGAAAGTACTCCTTGGTCGCAAGATCAAGCGGTTCCCCCAGGTATTATTTTATACTTTTTCGGGCTTGAGGGACACAAATATACGAAAAAGTTCAACGTGGAGTCTCCTTTTGTTTTTTCAGACTCTCTAAAAATGAAAAACGCCGAGTTTCTCCTATACTGGGCTCGTTAAACTTTTACAGTAAAGGACCTGTTCAATTACAAACAGGAACGAACCACTCCTTCCTAGGGTTCGAATTTAAACTAGGTTGGACTCGTCCGAAGGATGAGCTTATAATCAAGCATATGTTATCCTCCTCAAGCTTGTTAAAAATAAAGAGGTACTTGCCAGAAATGGTGGGGGAAAAGAGAGAAGAATGAACCTGTTTGTTACCTTTTGTCTCAAAAGAAACTTTATTACCACTCTTGAACACGACACTTTTCATTCACCTGGGTTGGGAAATCTTTTACCTCACAGTTGACCAAAACACTTTGAAAGTCTTTAACCGGGTTCCGGGGATTAACTTTGAGTTATTCGTCACCAAGCCATCTGTCGTGTCGTTATGTGTTCAAGAGGTCTGCAAGCAAAACTTTCATCTGCAAAATACTTGTCATCCATTTGACCATCCCTGAGTCAGTCCTTACAGCAACATTTCTTCAACTTGAACAATGATTTCGTGTTGCAGGCTTGCCTGCAACGGGTCGCTTTCTATCGACATCGACACATTATCTAGAAAGATGACTTAGGAATCGACAGTACCTTGAAGTCTGCATGCATCAATGGCAGGTTTCTCGCCTTTGACGTCAGTTTACATCATTGACTTTCGATCAAAGGATTCCGTGAAGTGTTCGACATCAAAACATCTATTCACATTTCACGGGTTGTGCTTGGTACTTTGAGAACCATTGACATTACTGGTGGTCTCTCTCACGCTTGTTAACAGTTTACATCATCGACTGGTAATCAAGTGGTTTCTAACATGTTCGACATCAAATCATTTAATCACATGGCTAGAATCGTACCAATTCGGGAAGTAGAAGTGAAGACCCTGGATCTAGTTTCTACCATCCAGGCTGCGAGGAGTTTTGTATTCATTATCTATGTAGACTAATCATAAACAGATGGCTGCGTCCATACTGTGTCTACAAAAGTCTATAAAAAATGATGTACTGCAAGATCATTCCTGTATCAGAATAGTTAGTCCATTAGTTAAAGTTTTGAATCTGAGTATGGGAATGCCTACCTCAGTGATGATATAATCTTATACATGTATTTTGTGTTGAAAATTGCAGGTTCCAACCAGGTCATCCACAAGACAATCCTTGAAATGATAAAGCGCTTCACCCTTCCTAGAATTACAAAACCCTAATCTATTCCAGGCTTCGCACTTTAGGGGGCAATCTGTTACACTAAAAAATGTCACCATGACTACTTACAGTTAGTATGGCTCAAATCAACAGTCATGCTACCCTCTTAGGCAAGTCTTATGCCTCTGCTATCCATCTCAAACTCAAAGAAGAGAGAAAGTCTTGTAAAAAATGTGTTTATCTCTGGGGTCGCAGGTTCTCTCTAGCCTTACCTGCGGGGACGCTCACAATGTTCACAAAAGTTGCGTCCATGGACGCTCTGTATGTTAAGGGACAGGTGCGTCCTTCTGTAAAAGGCAAAATGCGCGAGTTTCATCTTAAAAAAGTTACTTGTGGTTACTTCTAGAACTTTCTAGAGGTCGGTTTGATGAAATGGATGCGCCTCCAGTTGGTTCATGTATCCCTATTAAGGAGGAACTTATCCCATCAATAAGGGAGCTATCCCACCCAAAGAGGGGGATTATCCCATTGATGGTGGACCTGAATAACCTCTTTACAGCACTATAAATAAAGACATTGAGCCAGAGGGAGGGGAGGTTGGAGCTATACATTTTCTTTGGGTAAATGCTGCAGGAATTAGGACTCCCATTTAGAACCTTGTGAGGAGAGATTGTCTTTGCTTGATTCTACTTGGAAGTGGGTGAGCTTTGTCAAAGTAGAGGAAAACCCTTGATGGACCCTTGGAGGAACTTGCACAACACCAAGGCCAGGTTGTAAGAGTTTCTTTGTTTCGTTATTAATACAAACTGGTTTATTTTTCTCAATAGCTTGTGTTAATGAGTTATTTCATGTGTTCCTTGGTCTGCATGTTGAATATATGTTTTATTATATGAAATGCAAGTGCTTGGTAATTGTTTGATTGTTTGTGGTTGCAGGAATTGACGTGAAGGAGGAGCTCATCCGGATTGCCAAGGACGGACTACAACAACAGCGTTTTGGAATAAGGTAAGCCTAAACACTTGTAGTTTTCATGTTTTAAAAGGTATATTTAGAGAAAGATCACTCCATTTTGTCTTGTTTGTCGCTAGAGAGTTTAGACTCCTAGGGAGGTCAGTTGTGTCCGCACAAACGACTTTTTCCGCCACGACACAAACACATTGAACTACACATGCACTTCATCAGAAAGCTCATTCATGACCATGTTCTTGAAGTGCAATATTGTCCAACAGATGATCAGGTTGCAGACATCTTCACAAAGGCTCTCACAGAGGCGAAGTTCACTAAACTTCGATATATGCTTGGAGTTCAGGAAGTTGTCACTAAGGGGGGATAGGCTCTAGTGCCTCCTTCCTTCTCCTATTGTGTCATATTTGTAAATCCTTCAATCCTATCCCAAGTTGTTCTTAAGGGGGGATGTTAGGATATTCCGACACATAGGATATAGTTAAGTTCAACTTGGTCTAGTATAGAGTTAGGTTAGAGTTAGGTAAAGTGTGTTTCTTTACCGTTGTACATTTTGTAACTTACAATCCGACGGTCACGATATGTAGTGATCCGATGGTTCACTCTCACCTCGGTATTACCGACACTTGATCCGTGGCTTGACACCCGATTGGTCCATGAGTTCTATTTAAAGCGCATGGAGGGTCATTGTTCGGGTAATCCGTGCATGAGAGAAGATTATGTAAATTTTCATTCTTTGATTAATAAATTGCCTATAGTACCCACGTTGGGACAGGCCGTGGACTGTTTCCCTCCTTGCACTCTGAGGGTTTTAACCACGTCAAAAATACTGGTGTATTGATTTGAGATCTGGTTGTGAGCGGTGTCCTTTTGGTATTCTTTCTGTGGAACTTACCCTGTAAATTCCTACAACGACAATGGATCAACCAATTTCCCTGTCTATCTGATAAGGTATATGACAGTGTGAAGAACGTGGCAGATTTTAAGGCAGATATGCACCATGTATACATCCGGGTGCACAAGGATCTAGAGCAAAGGTGGAGCACGCTCCCCTTCATTGCCATCAATGATGTTGTCTTCGCGGTGCTCGATACCAAGCCACTGTAGTGGCGCGGCCCAGCTGCAGTAGGGTATGATGATACCACCATCAAAAAATAAAAGTCTGAGGCCAAGTCCTTGGCACAGCAGAAGCGGAACGAAAAGCTCGCTGCAGAAATATGGGCGGCCCGGGAGGTAGCGCAAGCTTCCACAGGTAAGGTGCCAGTAGGAGGGGCTACTACAACAGAGGATGAAAGTGGCCTGAATGTGACCACAGAGCCAGATACAGTGACAGAAGGTGCGGTGCCAACCACCACTTATTTTCCCTTAAAACGATCGTGCCCGATAGAATGATCAAGGTCATGAAAGAATACCAAGGCGTCCAAGTTGGACGGGGAACTTATCACATTAACCGAGGGAAACCTATGTGACATCAGGGATACAGTTTTCGAAGCCACTAGGGAGGCGCTCGATGAAGCCATGTGTTACACTAAAAAATGTCACCATGGCTATTTACAGTTGGTATGGCTCTATCAACAGTCATACTACCCTCTTGAGCAAGTCTTATGCCTCTACTATTCATGTCAAACTCCAAGAAAGAGAGAAAGTCCTTATAAAAATGTTTATCTCTGGGTACGCAGGTTCTCTCAAGCCTTTCCTGCGGGTACGCACCTTTTGTTCATAAGGTCTGCGTCCAAGGACGCTCTGTATCTAAAGGGGCAGGTGCGTCCCTCTGAAAAGGTTAAAATGCGCAAGTTTTATCTTCAAAAACTTACTTGCGGTCATTTCTAGAGCATTCTAGAAGGTTGTTTGATGTGTATTGAGCGCCTCCAGATGGTTCATGCACTCCTATCAAAGAGGAACTTATCCCATCAATAAGGGAGTGATCCCATCCAAAGAGGGGACTATCCCATTGATGGTGGACCTGATTAACTTCCTCTTGAGCACTATAAAAAGAGGCATTGAGCCAGAAGGAAGAAGGTTGAAAGCTATAGATTTCTAAGGGTAAATGCTGCAGGAATTAGGACTCCCATTTAGAAGCTTGTGAGGAGAGATTGTCATCTTTACTTGTTCTATTTGGAAGTGGGTGAGCTTTGTCAAAGTAGAGGAAGACTCTTGTGGACCCTGGAAGGAGCTTGCACAACACCAAGGCTCAGGTTGTAATGGTTCCTTTTGATTACCTTTAATGCAAATTGGTCCATTCTTCTCAATAACTTGTTGTTGATGGGTTATTTCATGTACTCCTTGGTCTATATGTTGAATATGCTTTGTTTTATGTTATAATCAGGTGCTATTTAATTGTTTGACTGTTGGTGATTGCAGGTTTTGGAGAAAAGGAGGAGCTCATCCAGATCAACAAAGCTTGGACTTCTACAACAGCGTTTGGACAAAGGTAAGAACGAAACACTTGATTTCTCATATCATAATGTATGTTTAGAGAAGGATAGCTCCAGTTTGTTTTGTTTGTCATTAGAATGTCTTAGACTTCTAGGAAGGTCAGTTGTGTCCGCACCCTTGACTGATTCCGTGTGACAAATTGGCGACTCCGCTGGGGATAGATTCCATTGATGAGAAGAGTTTTTTCTTTTGTATGAACTTTGCTTTGAGAAAATTGGTTTATTTTTCTGGTTTTGGCTCTGTGACCTTGTCTCTGGGTGGGTTAGCTTAGGATTAGTTTTATTTTGGGTTTTCTTGAGTTTTTCAGTAGGACGCACCCTCTGAGTGCTGCACAGTGCGTCCCTGGACGCACTTTTGCTGTGTGCACAGAGCGGGCCCGCACCTGTGCTAACGGGTTGCCTGTGTCCCCTGCCAAAATTTGAGAAAAATCCACTTTTTGCCTTTTTTGCTCTTAGATTTTGTTTTTTCTTAGTTTCTTCTGCCCAGATTCATCAGTCCCTTGTCCAGAATCTTCACCTGAACTGGTTTCATTAGCATTGAGTGTTTTAGTGGATTTTGTCGAAGTGTAAGCCCTAGGGTTTGATTTTTGAGTAGGTCTTGTAGCGACTTTAGCGGTAGGAGTTGTCAAGCCTTAGATATCTCTGGTTTTGTCAACATTCTGAGAAGTCAGACCTGTTATAAAGTCTACCTGTAGGAGCAACTTACCATCAAGTTGTCTTTTGGGCCAATTTCGAAGTGCTTGTTGTTTAAGTCTTGAATTCCATTTTACGAAAAGAACAAAAAGATTTGAGTTTTGTTTTGACTAGTCTTTTGATTCTGCATTAGCTGGTCCTTGATTTGATTTTGATCAAGTAAAACATCCTAGAATCATCTTTGTGAGCTTTTGCCTTGTTAGATTTGCTTAGAGTAATCTCTCTTTTGGTTTGCTTGTGAGTCAAGTTTTCATAGTTTTGTAGCTTTTGAGATTGTTTTTTGTTAAAGATAGGTTTACATGCTTTATTAAAAAGAGAAAATACAAAAATATCTCCTTTGAAAAGTTTTGTTTCAAGTAGCTTTGAAAGTTTTGAAAGAAAAAGAGTTTTTCGTGCAAGTAAAGAGTGGTTATGTTTGTGTGCTTGAAAAGAAAGAGAGAATTGTTTCTTTGATTGTCTTTTCTAAGGAAGTTGTTTTCTTTAAAAATTGCATTCTCTCAACTCTCTTAGTTAAAGAATTTCATTGAAAAAGCAAAGTAGCATAGATCATCTTAGGTGCATCTTTGTAGTGGTTGGAGTCGAGTCTACACACCATTGGTTTCACTTCCATTACCTTGTGACTTTAAAGAACAACCTTAAAAGTAACGCTTAAAGTAAAATTGAACTAGTAACTTTTATTTTCTAGGGCTCTGAAGCATCAATTTAGATCAGGCTAGTGTCTTGGAGTAGGTGAGTACTTAACTCTCCAAGACAATAAAACCAAACAAGTAGTCGATCTTGTGATAGAATCAAATCCAATTGTTACATTTACACTCTGGGAAAGCTCCTCTTAAAGGAGAAGCACGAGCTCGTGTCCGAACCAGTGAGGGGATCATTCCCCCCTCGTTGGGAACGACGCCAGACAGTACGTATTACAAACGGTAAACCTCGGATTAACCATTGTCGAGGAGCCAGGGGTCACTTATCGGTAAACCTTGGATTACTGTCAAGGAGCCGGTAAGGGGATTGAGCTTGCTACTCTGCCCTTGCGTGCTGTCGGAGTTTAGACTGTTCCCCCAGGTGTACTTGTGGCCGTTGGTAACCTTAGTGACCATAATCTCTAGGATTCTACCCAAGGTGACGGTGGAGGGAAGGTCCCACTGTACCTGGAGCAGACGTCGGCTATACTCACTTGGATTTTCTGGGGGGTTCACTTCACTCGAGACGGTTAAAGTGGAGGAACTTGGTCCAGTCTATTCATTAAGCAGGTTGTCGGCGTAACTGTTCCACCCGCCATTTCTGTACTGAATCCAGCGAGGTTGGGCCTAATCACCAACTAGCGTTTTTGGTCCGGAAGAATACTGTTTGTGTTTGGTTTGACGCCCTAGATTATTTAGGCGTGTGATTCACATTTGTTTGGTTCTTTAGAGACTTTAGGTGGTTTGATTTGAAATTTTATTTTGTTTTCGTGTGTAGTAGTTAAAAGTTTTTAGCTGTGGCGGAATTACCGAGACAGTCCCGTAGACTTCGAGGCCAGTCTCCTGAAGTTGTTTCTGTGGCCGAATTGTTGAGAAGATCCCGTAGACTTAGGGGTGAACCTCCTCAAGACGAGTCTAGTCATTTAGAAGGTTTAAAGGTCCTTGTAACTCCTCCTAGTGGCAGTAGAGTAGGTTCACCTGAAGAAGGAGAATCTTCCTTGGTAGTCCATCCAGATTACCAAAGTTTAGAGACAGGTTATAATCCCGAAGCTGTTACAGTTTCTGAGCTTGTTGGTAGTTTTTCGTCTGCTAGTGATACAGGCGAAGAACCAGAAATATCCGAACCTGTTACTCCGACTCCTAGTGTTCCTGATTCACCGAGAATAGAAAGAATTATCACCGAAAATCTTCCTGTTGGTTTGATTGCTATAGAAGAACTTGTTCCAGAGGAAGCAATAGGCGTCTCTGATCCTGAAGATCAAATTACCCTTGATCTAAGGGAGCGTGAATCTATCTTTTACAGTCCTCCTAGAAGTACTACTTGGTACCTTTCGTTAACCAATTATTTAGACAACTTTGGGCTAGGTTTTTCCACACCTCGTACTCCTTTTCCACCTGGAGGTGTTCATACTCCTGTAAATATGTCTGGTCAGTCATCTGTGTTTACACAAAGTCCTGAATCTTTTTTACATGGTGGTCCTTCTGTTCCTACTGGGTATCAATCTCTTTCTGGTACCTTTGCGGGAGCATCTCCTCAACCCGTTGATCATGGGTTATTAGTTGGAAACAGTGGTAATGTACCATTGAGTGTAGGAGACATTTACATGATGTCAGGTTCAATTCCCGTTACCCAACCTCAAGGTGGCCAATTACCGCCTGGGGGGCAGCCTTCGTTAATGCCTGGGGGGCAACCTCAAGGTACTTCATTCGTGTCTGGGGGGCAACCTCAAGGTCAGTACGCTCCTATGGGGCAATACATACCTCAAGGTCAACCCCAGCCTCAATATGTACCCCAAGGTCAACCTCAGTATCAATATCAACCTCAAGGATGGCAACCTCAAGGATGGCAACCCCAAGGGTATCAACCCCAAGGATATCAACCTCAAGGATACCAACCTCAAGGTCAAGGTCAACCCCAGTACTCGTATTTACCTCAAGGTTATCAACCTCAAGGTCAATACTCAGGTCAAGGTTATCAACCACCTCAAGGGCAATCATATGGGACTGCACCTTACAATTATCAATCCTATCCTCAATCCGGCTATGGATCTCAGTACCCTCAACCTGTTATGGGTCAATACCCTGGAATGTTAGTGTGGGATCCGTCACAGGGTCAACAAATGTTGCAGCCAAGTATACAGTCGGTACCTCAAGCAGGACAACCTGTAGTTCCTGGTCCACCCCAGCAACCGCAACCTGTCCAGTCAAGTGTTCAGACCTCTGTAACTTCGGTAGTTACTCAGCCGCCAATTGCACCTAGTACTCCATCTCAAACGGCCGCTGCAACTACCGGCACATCTACCATACTTACTTCTGGAGTATCGACGGCTCCGGTTTCTACTGTCTCTGTAACCACTCCTCAGACATCTGTACCGTTGTCTGGATCTACGATTCAAACCACAGTCCAGATGCCTGTAGGCCAACCTGGTATAAGTACGGTTGTTACTACTCAACCTCAATTTGTTCAACCTCCGTACCAGGGACAGTATCAACCTGGGCAAGCTGTCCAACAACCGGTTTACCAGTATCAACCGTATCCTGGGTACACTTATCAACAACCTCAGCAACCCCAGTACGGTCCGGTTAATCCTGGTTTTCCAGGCGGATATAATATCCCAAATGCGACTCCTGTTCCTAGTTATCCTGGATATCCTCCTCCTGGGGCCGGTATTGTGACCCAGAGTTTTAGAGATCCTAACCGGAAGTTACCGTTTATCGCAACTTTGGATTTACCAGACTTGACGCGCCTAACGAACGATCCAATTCAATATCTTCCGTTTTGGCCGCCAATGCCAAATAAGTTGCCCAGCGATATACCCAAGTTCGAAGGTAAGTCTGGAGAGGATCCGTCCAATCACGTGATGACTTACCACCTCTGGTGTGCTTCAAATTCCATCTCGGATGATTCGATCCGCTTACGTCTTTTCCAGCGTACACTCATTGGTCTCGCGGCCAAGTGGTACATTGAGTTACCACGGGCCTCTTTTTACAATTTTAGCCAGTTAGCTACCTCGTTCTTAACTCACTTTCAGTTACCGGTCAGATACGATAACGGTACGGAGTTATTAACTTCACTAAAACAATCAACCTCCACGTATATTTCAGATCACATTCATGAGTGGAGACGTCGAAGAAGGCTAGTGAAAGTTTTTATCCCGGACCAAATCTTAGCTGAATGGTTTGTTAAATCATTATTACCAAGGATTACTGAAGATGTAGCTAAGGCCGGAGTAGTTACTGAGGAGCAAGTCATTGCTCAGGCACAATACCTTGACTTAGTTTACACGCAGTCGGGTACATTACACGAGAAGATTCCGGATCTTCCAAAGTCGAACCAAATCGCTGCTGCTCCTTCGGGATCTCATGCCGCTGATGGTATGATTGGTATCGTGAATACAAAGAGCAAGAAGAAGTCTTCCAAGGCTTCAACTACTCCTATTATCACTTTGCCTGATTCCCCGACAGGAGAGTCTTCTCCTGAACTTACCGCCGATATTCACGCTGTAGAGTCATCTACGGCCAAATCAAAAAACGGTGGAAAGAAGAAAGGAAAGAAGAAGGCTAAAGCAGACAAAGCTCCGAAGGAGAAAACTGAAAAGTCGGAAACCAATGACGAAAAGCGCAAACCTCGATATCCTTGTCTTATTTGTGAAGAGGATCATTTTACGAGAGATTGCCCTCATCGGGCCGAGGTAGTGAAAATAGTCAAAGGTTCTCCCACTCCTGCTGTGTTAAAAAATCCATTTCCGGAGCAGGAGAATAAGATGATAGGTTCTTCCTCGAATGCCAGTGAAGAACCCATTTTGATGATGTCTCATGTGAGGATTGCGACTCGATCGCAAGGTTATGGTAGTAAGAATCCTGTTGATGGTAAGGAAGCAGAATCTTCTCACTCTAACCCATCAACCTCAGCTCCTGGTTCCGATCCACTACAGATCGAGAAACCTAACCCAGACTTAGTAATTAAACCGCCCGCCAAGGGTGTACTTCGAAAGTCTGCTTTCAATCCACATGCGAGAGCGGCCCAGAATTACAACATTGTTGAGGACTTAGCTGTTTCACCTTCAGCAATGTCGGCGTTAGAAGTGCTGCAATCATGCCCAGCACAACGAAAATTGCTTTTGTCGGCTATAGGAGCTGTTGACGTTCAGGATCCGAATCTAATAATCTTCGATCTAGAAAATAGTACACCACGACTCCCCCATCAAATGGCTTTCCAAATTCCAGTGATAGTAAAAAACAGGCCTATTCATCGCACTGTGATTGATGAGGGAGCTTCTACGTGTATTATGTCCATTCAATGTTGGAGATCCCTTGGTTCTCCTTCGTTGAACCAATCCCCCACCATCCTTAAGGCCTTTGTTGGCCGTGGGTTCCGTCCGTTGGGTATTCTACAGGAATTGCCTATAGGGGTAGAAGGTAAAACCGTTAGTCTGGATGTGGAAGTGGTTGATGCCCCTCTAGACTACAACCTTCTTTTGGGTCGAAGTTGGTCATATGCTATGACAGCGGTCGTTTCATCGGTCTTCAGAGTAATTAAGTTTCCACATAACGGTAAGATCGTGACTATTGATCAGCTGACATACTTTTCATCCGACCCAGCCTCTTCAGAGAGTATCCAGCATGTCGGTAAGACGACAATCCCTTATAGGGACGTTGGTGTAGGTTTAGTTAAGGATTCCGGTTTACTGGGAACTTTTCCTCTCCCTCCACTCAGCGTAGAACCTTCGTTTGCAACAATTCATATGATTACATCAGAAAACATTATTTATGATGATCCTTGGTATGTCCCATCTGACTCTGAGATAGACTCATTCGGTAATGCTATGCCTTTGAGTCCATATGAAATTGCTTATGAAGCTCTCATGTCTTTTACCGACTTTCATTCAACCGAAGTCGACCAAATGAATGTGGTCAGTGAAGAATCACTTTTCACCTCAACCTTAGAACGGATAGCATTTCCCGAAGTCGTATCATCTGACGAACAACTTCGCGAAATCCTAAGTGTAGACGATCTACCATGGGAAGATCTCCATCACAGATCTTCGTTTTTACCTAAGGATGATGCATTTGAAAATGATTTTTCATCTATCTTTACCACTGAATATGTCAAAGACGCTCAGGATCCAACGAAACATTCTGATTCAGAGTTGAATTTAGGGAATATTTCTCGTACTATTCCCATTGATATTTCAGTAAAGCCCGGAATTGAGGAGAACATTCATATAGGTGCCGCATGTACAGAAGAAGAAATCCAAACTTACAAGGCCCTATTCCAAGAATTCCGCGATGTGTTTGCATGGTCTTACGAGGAAATGCCGGGAATCGATCCTGCCATTGTTGTTCATGAAATCAAAACCTACCCGGATGCTAAACCCATCCGGCAACGGTTGCGTCAGATTCACCCTCGAAAAGCGGCTGCAATTAAAGCAGAAGTCGAAAAGCTGTTGAAAGCAGGTTTCATTTATCCGATCCCGTTAACGGATTGGGTATCGAATATTGTTCCCGTCAACAAGAAACAAGGAACAATAAGAATCTGTATCGATTATAGGGATATCAATCGAGCTTGTCCAAAAGACAACTATCCTACGCCTTATATCGATCAAATTATTGATGATTGTGCCGGAAGTGAAATGTTTTCCTTCATGGATGGTTTTTCGGGCTATAATCAAATCAATATTCTACCTGCCGACCAACCAAAAACGGCATTCATTTGTCCATGGGGGACATTTGCTTATTGCAAATTACCTTTTGGGCTTAAGAATGCCGGGGCCACTTTTCAACGGGCGATGTCTTACGCATTTCACGACATCAAGCACATTGTGCAACCGTATCTCGATGATTTGCCTGCTCATTCTTTACATCGAGCTGATCACCTTGACCACCTACGAGCAATCTTTATGAGGTGTAGGCATTATCGAATTCGGTTGAATCCCCACAAGTGTGTTTTCTGTATAGAAACAGGTCGATTGCTGGGATTTGTTGTTTCAAAAGCCGGCATTCGCGTCGATCCCTCGAAAGTTGAGGCGATCATCAAATTGCCTCCTCCTTCGAGTTTGCGCCAACTCCAGAGTTTGCAAGGGAAAGCGAATTTTTTACGTCGATTCATCCCAAACTACGCCGAGGTCACTAAAGGTTTTACACGGTTGTTGAAACAGAACGTTCAATTCTTTTGGGACGAGATTGCCCAACAATCTTTTGATGCACTTAAACACGCGTTGACCCATGCACCGTTGTTGCATCCTCCCAACTACAACCAGGACTACTTCTTATACCTCGCAGCTTCACATTCCACCATTGGGATGGTGTTAGTTCAAGAAGATGAATTCGGAGCGGAACATGTGATATATTATCTCAGTCAAACCTTAAATCCCACTGAGTTAAAATATTCGCATGTGGAAAAATTGGCCCTGGCAGCGGTTCAAGTTGTCCAGCGTTTTCGTCACTACATTCTTCTCCGTAAAACTACAGTTATTTCGGATTGCAACCCTATGATTTACATTTTGACAAAACAATTGCTAGGGGGCAAGTACTCTAAATGGATCGTTATCCTGCAAGAGTTCGACTTGGAGTTTGAGAAGTCCAAGTCTAAGAAATCCTTAGTTTTTGCGGAATTGATGTGTGATTTCCCGCGTACTGACACAGAGACTGTGGCAGAAGAGTCCATTGCGGACGAATCTTTGTTTCTTATCAGTACTTTAGATCCGTGGTTCGGGGATATAATCATCTATCTCCAAACCCAAACCTTTCGGCCTGAAGCTTCAAAAGCAGAACGTCGAAAAATTAGGTTTCAATCCCAGCAATACAAAATTATTGGAGATACACTATATCGCCGGGGGGCAGACTTAGTTTTTCGACGTTGTCTAACTCACGAAGAGGCTGAGAGAGTTTTGAATGATTGTCACTCTGGAGCATGTGGCGGTCATATGTCTGGGTATGCCACAGCTCAGAAGGTGTTGCGCGCTGGTTACTTCTGGCCATCTATGTTTAAAGATTGTATCATTGCAGTCCGGAAGTGCCACAACTGCCAAGTGTTTGATCGAAAGATGCGCGCACCACCTGCTCCTCTCCACCCTATAATTGCCGTTGGTCCATTCGCCAAATGGGGTATCGACTTTATTACTTGTAACCCTCACTCGGCCGGGGGGCATGCGTATATCATCCTCGCGGTTGATTATTTCACTAAATGGGCCGAGGCGATGCCTACATTCGACGCAAGCGGCAAAACAACTGCAGTTTTCATATTCAATCATATAATAACTAGGTTTGGTGTCCCACAAGCAATTATTACTGACCATGGAAGCCATTTTCGAAACACCATGATGACTGAACTTACAAGCCAGCTTGGTTTGCGCCATGACAGCTCTACTCCTTATTATCCGCAAGCCAACGGTTTGGTTGAGTCTATCAACAAAGTTCTGGTTATCATGATCCGACGAACCATTGGTATTCATCGGTCGAATTGGCACAACATGTTATTTTTGGCGCTATGGGCATACCGAACCTCAGTGAAAACCTCAACAGGGTTCACTCCTTTCCAGCTAGTTTATGGCTTAGAAGCAGTGTTACCCATTGAATGTGAAATCCCATCACTTCAAATGGCTGTCGAATTACTTCCAGTTACTTCCGAAGAGGAAAAACGTTTATTGTACTTAGCTAAATTAGATGAGACTCGACGCGACGCTGCATTGGCAATCGAGACTCACGCGAAGCGAATGAAAGCTCAGTATGATAGAAATGTGACCCCTCGGAGTTTTTCGGAGGGAGACCTAGTGCTCTTATATGATCAAGCTAACGATAAGCTAGGTGCTGGAAAATTCGTTCCTATGTGGCATGGACCCTATATTGTAAAGTGAAAGATAGCAAAAGGGGCTTATGAGCTAGTAGATTTTGATGGGGACTCTTTGGATAAACCCAGAAATGGACTTTACCTAAAGAGGTATTATGCTTAAATGGTGGGTATGGAGAATTTTTAGTTAGGTTAGGTTTTCTTTCTAGCTAGTATGATTGTTAGTTAGTCAGTGTGCTTAGCTTAGTGAGTGTGTTTTTCGTCGTTATTCTGGCTTATCTTGGTTTTGCTCTTGATATTGTAGATGTCGACGCCCCTCCAAACATACATTGGATTTGCTGATGGTGCTTGTCGTAGTACACGGAATATCTCTTCCGCAACTTGGGTTATCTATTCACCCTCTGACGAGTTAGTTTCTATGCATGGGGTAAGCCTCGGTCAAACAACGAATAACATTGCAGAATACAGTGCAGTGGTTGAATTATTATCCGAATCTATTTCATTTGGAATTCGACGTTTGATAGTGAGGTTAGATTCTGAACTTGTTGTATTACAGCTTAATAGAGTTTATGCCATTAGAAATCCTGTGTTATTAAGGTTGTTTTTGAGAGTGCGTCTCTTGGAACGTGAATTTTATTACATTGAATATCAGCATATTCCAAGGTCCTTAAATACATTAGCAGATGCAATTGCTTCTCGAGTGTTGGACAGACATTTACGATAATCATGCAAGTAAATTTAAAAAACATTTCATCATACATGTTAAACAAGATAAGCCGGTAATAGTGATATATATATAGATAGGAGTGTGTCAAAAAATATACATCGTCTTCGATCATAGGTTGAAAAACACCTTATGATCGGCAAAATGATAAGTACAAAAAGACAAAAATGTCACATGTGTCTACAAAGTGACTAGCCAATCACTGGTGGTGCTCCCTATACAACACCACTGCACGGGCTACCTTGCGCAAAAATCTCCTCAACGGTCCAGGGACCGCGAATACGTAGCGCTGAAGTCTGATAGGAATATCATCCATAGAAGTCTCCGGTATATCCGCCGTCAGACGCTGTAGATCATGCTCCAACTCAGTCAGTACCTCTGCAGCCGCCGCGTC
The DNA here is from genome assembly GCA_031772625.1 of Pinus tabuliformis. Taxonomy (NCBI): domain Eukaryota; kingdom Viridiplantae; phylum Streptophyta; class Pinopsida; order Pinales; family Pinaceae; genus Pinus; species Pinus tabuliformis. The sequence goes on from CM062816.1 coordinate 1,203,597,559, forward strand.
CTGTGGGGCCGGTAGCGGTGCAACTGGATGTCGCCTCTCGAAAGGCCGGAGGTTGGCTGGACGCTGTGGACCAACATCTGCATTTTGAAAATTTTACTGTCAGTTTTGAGACGATATATATAAAAAACAAAAAAAAATACATAATTTGAAAACTCGTGAAAAATAAAGTACCTCTGTCATCCCATTGTTCTCCCTGTGGAAGAACCATGTCCGGATCACCTCGAAAATCTATTCCGGCATACGGAAAGTCCTGAATCGCAAACACCTGGTCCTCTAACCAGTGAAAATAATTGTCAGTGAATCGAACAACTGCCGCACCCTCGTCCGGATGCCGGGCCATCACCGCAACCCATCGTACCAGCTTTGGCTCCTGAGGACCCGAAATATCAACACTGAGATGCTGAGGGATCAGCATTGGAATCCTCTCTAAGGCAAAGCTCACGACTATAGGCCCATATCCAAAGGTCTTTAGTCTCCCGGTCTTTGCCTTGGTCAGTTGGGCTTTCAAGTTAGCCAATAGTGCATCACACCAGTTGAAAATGGTGCCTTGGAGACAATCAATTGCCATCCGAAATTGAGACCCAGTAGCAATATGTAAAGTGGCTGAGCCACAAATCCTGGTCACAGTGAAAGCTAAGACCATGAGTTCACGTTGAGAGACATATTTGATCTCTATGCCTTTCTTGTGCTCTCGATCAGGTAGGCACCAATCTGCTCGGAGACTATCAAGGGATTGGCCACCCGGCCTAGTCCCAGCCAAATTGAGTTGCTCACCTCTATTCGGCAAGCCAGTAAGAAAGTAAATGTCAGCCGGCTCTATCTCGAGTTGTTGCCCGCCGATATAAAAGCATTGTTCTTGAACATTCCATCTCTCGACTAGCCACTCCAAGAACCTTACCTGAGCTCTCATACCGGGTATGGACCAGTATTTGTATAATCCACATCCTCTTAGGGCATCGAGGGAAGGTTGATGATTGATTGCAGCTTCATCAACCTCCTCATGCTCTCTTTCTCTCCAATCCAGCATGATAAGTGCCCTACACATGAACAAACAGGCATTAAAATTAATTTTGGGAAATTTCAATGGTTAGTTTGGGAGTTTGGGGTTTCAAAACCCGCGTTTTGCGGAGGACGCACCCCACGTTTGGCGCACAGTGCGCCGGGACGCAGGTGGCCTGAAGGTAACCTGCGTCCCCCGACCTTTTCCCTGTGTAGGAAAAAGTCGGGGGACGCAGGCCAGCCTTTAGGAAACCTGCGTCCCCCGCAGGGCGGTTTCCAAAACCCAAAACCCCCCCAAAAATAAAAAATGAAACCTAAAACAAAATTCTAAATGGATGAAATTGACAAGGAGGATGTTGTGAAATACCTGGAAGAGACGGCGTTCGATTCTAACGGTCGGATTTTCTGCAACGACCACGGGAAGTTTCTTGTCAAAAGCTCCTTTTTCAACCTCAACAGTCAAACGGTAAAAATGACATGGTAAAAAGTCTTTTTATAGGTTTTTTGGATGAATTTGTTCATTTTTCACCATGGAAAGATGTTTTTCGATGAATTTTTGCCTATCTTAAACAGGTATGAGTAATGTGTCGCTTTTGTGCAGGACAAAGGGACTTAGAGGGAAAATTGTCATTTTTCGCAAACAAAATATCAGAGTCATCTTTTAAGCCCTTTTCTGACTCCTAAAACATGAAAAGATTGTCGAGCGTTTCTTTTACACTCGTTAAAACGGAATTAAAAGACGGTCCCCTTATAGCTCTTTTCTGACCGTAAAATCAGGAAAAGATAGCCGTGTTTTTGTCGTTTCAAACTCGATACGGAAATAAAACGACGTGTCCTTGATCGCTTTTTACTTTTCAGGTCAGTGACACTAACTATGAAAGTACTCCTTGGTCGCAAGATCAAGCGGTTCCCCTAGGTATTATTTTATACTTTTTCGGGCTTGAGGGACACAAATTTACGAAAAAGTTCAACTTGGAGTTTCCTTAAGTTTTTCAGACTCTCTAAAATTGAAAAACGCCGAGTTTCTCCTATACTGGGCTCGTTAAAAATTTCACAGTAAAGGACCTGTTCAATTACAAACAGGAACGAACCACTCCTTCCTAGGGTTCGAATCAAAACTGGGTTGGACTCATCCGAAGGATGAGCTTATAATCAAGCATATGTTATCCTCCTCAAGCTTGTTAAAAATAAAGAGGTACTTGCCAGAAATGGTGGGGGAAAAAAGAGAAGAATGAGCCTATTTGTTACCTTTTGTCTCAAAAGAAACTTTATTACCACTCTTGGACACGACACTTTTCATTCACCTGGGTTGGGAAATCTTTTACCTCACAGTCAATCAAACCACTTTTGAAAGTCTTCAACCGGGTTCCGGGGATTAACTTTGAGTTATTCAGCACCAAACCATCTGTCGTGTCGTTATGTGTCCAAGAGGTCTGCAAACAAAACTTTCATCTGCAAAATACTTGTCATCCATTTGACCATCCCTGAGTCAGTCCTTACAGCAATATTTCTTCAACTTGAACAATGATTTCGTGTTGTGGGCTTGCCCGCAACGGGTCACTTTCTATCGACGTCAGCACATTATCTAGAGAGATGACTTAGAAATCGTCAGTGCCTTGAAGTCTGCATGCATCAATGGCAGGTTTCTCGCCTTTGACGTCAGTTTACATCATTGACTTTCGATCGAAGGATTCCGTGAAATGTTCGACATCAACTCATTCATTCACATCTCATGGATTGTACTGGGTACTTTGAGAACCATTGACATTACTGGTGGTCTCTCTCACGCTTGTTAACAGTTCACATCATTGACTGGTAATCAAGTGGTTTCTACCATGTTCGACATCGACTCATTTATTCGCATGGCTAGAATCGTACCAATTCGAGAAGTAGGAATGAAGACCTTGGATCAAATCTTTACCATCCAGGCTGCGAGGAGTTTTGTATTCATTATCTAAGTAGACTAATCATAAACAGATGGCTGCACCCATACTGTGTCTACAAAAGTCTATGATTATGATGTACTGCAAAAACATTCCTGTATCAGAGTAGTTAGTCTGTTAGTTAAAGTTTTTATCTGAGTATGGGAATGCCTACCTCAGTGATGATATAATCTTATCCATGTATTTTGTGTTGAAAATTGCAGGTTCCAACCAGGTTCTCCACGAGATAATCCTCGAAATGATAAAGCGCTTCACCCTTCCTAGATAATACAAAACCCTAATCTATTCCAGGCTTCGCACTTTAGGGGGCAATCTGTTACACTAAAAAATGTCACCATGGCTATTTACAGTTGGTATGGCTCTATCAACAGTCATACTACCCTCTTGAGCAAGTCTTATGCCTCTACTATTCATGTCAAACTCCAAGAAAGAGAGAAAGTCCTTATAAAAATGTTTATCTCTGGGTACGCAGGTTCTCTCAAGCCTTGCCTGCGGGTACGCACCTTTTGTTCATAAGGTCTGCGTCCAAGGACGCTCTGTATCTAAAGGGGCAGGTGCGTCCCTCTGAAAAGGTTAAAATGCGCAAGTTTTATCTTCAAAAACTTACTTGCGGTCATTTCTAGAGCATTCTAGAAGGTTGTTTGATGTGTATTGAGCGCCTCCAGATGGTTCATGCACTCCTATCAAAGAGGAACTTATCCCATCAATAAGGGAGTGATCCCATCCAAAGAGGGGACTATCCCATTGATGGTGGACCTGATTAACTTCCTCTTGAGCACTATAAAAAGAGGCATTGAGCCAGAAGGAAGAAGGTTGAAAGCTATAGATTTCTAAGGGTAAATGCTGCAGGAATTAGGACTCCCATTTAGAAGCTTGTGAGGAGAGATTGTCATCTTTACTTGTTCTATTTGGAAGTGGGTGAGCTTTGTCAAAGTAGAGGAAGACTCTTGTGGACCCTGGAAGGAGCTTGCACAACACCAAGGCTCAGGTTGTAATGGTTCCTTTTGATTACCTTTAATGCAAATTGGTCCATTCTTCTCAATAGCTTGTTGTTGATGGGTTATTTCATGTACTCCTTGGTCTATATGTTGAATATGCTTTGTTTTATGTTATAATCAGGTGCTATTTAATTGTTTGACTGTTGGTGATTGCAGGTTTTGGAGAAAAGGAGGAGCTCATCCAGATCAACAAAGCTTGGACTTCTACAACAGCGTTTGGACAAAGGTAAGAACGAAACACTTGATTTCTCATATCATAATGTATGTTTAGAGAAGGATAGCTCCAGTTTGTTTTGTTTGTCATTAGAATGTCTTAGACTTCTAGGAAGGTCAGTTGTGTCCGCACCCTTGACTGATTCCGTGTGACAAATTGGCGACTCCGCTGGGGATAGATTCCATTGATGAGAAGAGTTTTTTCTTTTGTATGAACTTTGCTTTGAGAAAATTGGTTTATTTTTCTGGTTTTGGCTCTGTGACCTTGTCTCTGGGTGGGTTAGCTTAGGATTAGTTTTATTTTGGGTTTTCTTGAGTTTTTCAGTAGGACGCACCCTCTGAGTGCTGCACAGTGCGTCCCTGGACGCACTTTTGCTGTGTGCACAGAGCGGGCCCGCACCTGTGCTAACGGGTTGCCTGCGTCCCCTGCCAAAATTTGAGAAAAATCCAATTTTTGCCTTTTTTGCTCTTAGATTTTGTTTTTTCTTAGTTTCTTCTGCCCAGATTCATGAGTCCCTTGTCCAGAATCTTCACCTGAACTGGTTTCATTAGCATTGAGTGTTTTAGTGGATTTCGTCGAAGTGTAAGCCCTAGGGTTTGATTTTTGAGTAGGTCTTGTAGTGACTTTAGCGGTAGGAGTTGTCAAGCCTTAGATATCTCTGGTTTTGTCAACATTCTGAGAAGTCAGACCTGTTATAAAGTCTACCTGTAGGAGCAACTTACCATCAAGTTGTCTTTTGGGCCAATTTCGAAGTGCTTGTTGTTTAAGTCTTGAATTCCATTTTACGAAAAGAACAAAAAGATTTGAGTTTTGTTTTGACTAGTCTTTTGATTCTGCATTAGCTGGTCCTTGATTTGATTTTGATCAAGTAAAACATCCTAGAATCATCTTTGTGAGCTTTTGCCTTGTTAGATTTGCTTAGAGTAATCTCTCTTTTAGTTTGCTTGTGAGTCAAGTTTTCATAGTTTTGTAGCTTTTGAGATTGTTTTTTGTTAAAGATAGGTTTACATGCTTTATTAAAAAGAGAAAATACAAAAATATCTCCTTTGAAAAGTTTTGTTTCAAGTAGCTTTGAAAGTTTTGAAAGAAAAAGAGTTTTTCGTGCAAGTAAAGAGTGGTTATGTTTGTGTGCTTGAAAAGAAAGAGAGAATTTTTTCTTTGATTGTCTTTTCTAAGGAAGTTGTTTTCTTTAAAAATTGCATTCTCTCAACTCTCTTAGTTAAAGAATTTCATTGAAAAAGCAAAGTAGCATAGATCATCTTAGGTGCATCTTTGTAGTGGTTGGAGTCGAGTCTACACACCATTGGTTTCACTTCCATTACCTTGTGACTTTAAAGAACAACCTTAAAAGTAACGCTTAAAGTAAAATTGAACTAGTAACTTTTATTTTCTAGGGCTCTGAAGCATCAATTTAGATCAGGCTAGTGTCTTGGAGTAGGTGAGTACTTAACTCTCCAAGACAATAAAACCAAACAAGTAGTCGATCTTGTGATAGAATCAAATCCAATTGTTACATTTACACTCTGGGAAAGCTCCTCTTAAAGGAGAAGCACGAGCTCGTGTCCGAACCAGTGAGGGGATCATTCCCCCCTCGTTGGGAACGACGCCAGACAGTACGTATTACAAACGGTAAACCTCAGATTAACCATTGTCGAGGAGCCAGGGGTCACTTATCGGTAAACCTTGGATTACTGTCAAGGAGCCGGTAAGGGGATTGAGCTTGCTACTCTGCCCTTGCGTGCTGTCGGAGTTTAGACTGTTCCCCCAGGTGTACTTGTGGCCGTTGGTAACCTTAGTGACCATAATCTCTAGGATTCTACCCAAGGTGACGGTGGAGGGAAGGTCCCACTGTACCTGGAGCAGACGTCGGCTATACTCACTTGGATTTTCTGGGGGGTTCACTTCACTCGAGACGGTTAAAGTGGAGGAACTTGGTCCAGTCTATTCATTAAGCAGGTTGTCGGCGTAACTGTTCCACCCGCCATTTCTGTACTGAATCCAGCGAGGTTGGGCCTAATCACCAACTAGCATTTTTGGTCCGGAAGAATACTGTTTGTGTTTGGTTTGACGCCCTAGATTCTTTAGGCGTGTGATTCACATTTGTTTGGTTCTTTAGAGACTTTAGGTGGTTTGATTTGAAATTTTATTTTGTTTTCGTGTGTAGTAGTTAAAAGTTTTTAGCTGTGGCGGAATTACCGAGACAGTCCCGTAGACTTCGGGGCCAGTCTCCTGAAGTTGTTTCTGTGGCCGAATTGTTGAGAAGATCCCGTAGACTTAGGGGTGAACCTCCTCAAGACGAGTCCAGTCATTTAGAAGGTTTAAAGGTCCTTGTAACTCCTCCTAGTGGAAGTAGAGTAGGTTCACCTGAAGAAGGAGAATCTTCCTTGGTAGTCCATCCAGATTACCAAAGTTTAGAGACAGGTTATAATCCCGAAGCTGTTACAGTTTCTGAGCTTGTTGGTAGTTTTTCGTCTGCTAGTGATACAGGCGAAGAACCAGAAATATCCGAACCTGTTACTCCGACTCCTAGTGTTCCTGATTCACCGAGAATAGAAAGAATTATCACCGATCTTCCTGTTGGTTTGATTGCTATAGAAGAACTTGTTCCAGAGGAAGAAATAGGCGTCTCTGATCCTGAAGATCAAATTACCCTTGATCTAAGGGAGCGTGAATCTATCTTTTACAGTCCTCCTAGAAGTACTACTTGGTACCTTTCGTTAACCAATTATTTAGACAACTTTGGGCTAGGTTTTTCCACACCTCGTACTCCTTTTCCACCTGGAGGTGTTCATACTCCTGTAAATATGTCTGGTCAGTCATCTGTGTTTACACAAAGTCCTGAATCTTTTTTACATGGTGGTCCTTCTGTTCCTACTGGGTATCAATCTCTTTCTGGTACCTTTGCGGGAGCATCTCCTCAACCCGTTGATCATGGGTTATTAGTTGGAAACAGTGGTAATGTACCATTGAGTGTAGGAGACATTTACATGATGTCAGGTTCAATTCCCGTTACCCAACCTCAAGGTGGCCAATTACCGCCTGGGGGCAGCCTTCGTTAATGCCTGGGGGGCAACCTCAAGGTACTTCATTCGTGTCTGGGGGGCAACCTCAAGGTCAGTACGCTCCTATGGGACAATACATACCTCAAGGTCAACCCCAGCCTCAATATGTACCCCAAGGTCAACCTCAGTATCAATATCAACCTCAAGGATGGCAACCTCAAGGATGGCAACCCCAAGGGTATCAACCCCAAGGATATCAACCTCAAGGATACCAACCTCAAGGTCAAGGTCAACCCCAGTACCCGTATTTACCTCAAGGTTATCAACCTCAAGGTCAATACTCAGGTCAAGGTTATCAACCACCTCAAGGGCAATCATATGGGACTGCACCTTACAATTATCAATCCTATCCTCAATCCGGCTATGGATCTCAGTACCCTCAACCTGTTATGGGTCAATACCCTGGAATGTTAGTGTGGGATCCGTCACAGGGTCAACAGATGTTGCAGCCAAGTATACAGTCGGTACCTCAAGCAGGACAACCTGTAGTTCCTGGTCCACCCCAGCAACCGCAACCTGTCCAGTCAAGTGTTCAGACCTCTGTAACTTCGGTAGTTACTCAGCTGCCAATTGCACCTAGTACTCCATCTCAAACGGCCGCTGCAACTACCGGCACATCTACCATACTTACTTCTGGAGTATTGACGGCTCCGGTTTCTACTGTCTCTGTAACCACTCCTCAGACATCTGTACCGTTGTCTGGATCTACGATTCAAACCACAGTCCAGATGCCTGTAGGCCAACCTGGTATAAGTACGGTTGTTACTACTCAACCTCAATTTGTTCAACCTCCGTACCAGGGACAGTATCAACCTGGGCAAGCTGTCCAACAACCGGTTTACCAGTATCAACCGTATCCTGGGTACACTTATCAACAACCTCAGCAACCCCAGTACGGTCCGGTTAATCCTGGTTTTCCAGGCGGATATAATATCCCAAATGCGACTCCTGTTCCTAGTTATCCTGGATATCCTCCTCCTGGAGCCGGTATTGTGACCCAGAGTTTTAGAGATCCTAACCGGCAGTTACCGTTTATCGCAACTTTGGATTTACCAGACTTGACGCGCCTAACGAACGATCCAATTCAATATCTTCCGTTTTGGCCGCCAATGCCAAATAAGTTTCCCAACGATATACCCAAGTTCGAAGGTAAGTCTGGAGAGGATCCGTCCAATCACGTGATGACTTACCACCTCTGGTGTGCTTCAAATTCCATCTCGGATGATTCGATCCGCTTACGTCTTTTCCAGCGTACACTCATTGGTCTCACGGCCAAGTGGTACATTGAGTTACCACGGGCCTCTTTTTACAATTTTAGCCAGTTAGCTACCTCGTTCTTAACTCACTTTCAGTTACCGGTCAAATACGATAACGGTACGGAGTTATTAACTTCACTAAAACAATCAACCTCCACGTATATTTCAGATCACATTCATGAGTGGAGACGTCGAAGAAGGCTAGTGAAAGTTTTTATCCCGGACCAAATCTTAGCTGAATGGTTTGTTAAATCATTATTACCAAGGATTACTGAAGATGTAGCTAAGGCCGGAGTAGTTACTGAGGAGCCTTATGGGGCTAGGATTAAATTTGGCTGCCCTCCCATGTGAGAGCTTATACCAGCTCTACAACGGTGCAATGACGAAGCTCCACGCTAGGGAAGGATGTGCGGTACAGGTACTCAGTGAGCAATGAATTAACATCGAGCAGTTGAGCCTCCAACATGATGTAGTAGCACAAAATTGGTAGTTGGAGAAAATTGTGGAGGAAGCGTGTTGTCGTGCCTCTGAGCTCGAGATTATGGCAGATTTACCTGTTAGCATACGGATCCATAAGTTAGACAGTGGGGTCCGCAAGGCAAAAGATGAAGCAGCAAGGATCTAGTTCACCCTCAACTTGCAGACCGCAAAACTAGCACTAAATCATAGCCCTCTACACCACCGTAGGTCACAGAGTAGTGAAAAGGCATCATTTAATCCGGGCAGGAAACAATAGTACATGCCATGCAGGAGTGCGTCGGCTTGTTGGATCAATCACTTATTATGCTCACTTCACTACAGGAAGATCCAACTGTACAGCGGTTGGAGATAGAAGTAAGGGAGTTACAACAAGCCTACGATAATTTCAGGGTGACCGTGCAGACGGTTGCTATTATGCAGCGCTTGGCCAAGACGAGGGAGGCCCAGGCTCTCAAGACACAAGTTGATGTCACTCAAAAGAAGGAAGAAGTGATTAAAGAACGCATCTAGCCTTGGCTTGATGAGGCATTTGTGGTGTCTACCAACATGGAGGAAAAGTCAACACACATGCAACTAGTATATGAACCTGGACAAGCAACTGAAACGGATACTAATGCATCAGTGGGTCGCGTGCAATGGGTACAACAGATGGCGGAATATTTTATTGCAAGTGTAGGTGAAGTGCAGAAGTTGCTAAATGAACTCCGCGTGAAGATTTTCGTACCAGCCGAGTGACTCGAGACGAGTCGCGATGACTGTGTTGGGGGCCTATTGGGTAGCAGATCCCCTGTTAATGGTTTTAGGCCTTAAAGTCCACAATTTTGGGTAAAGGTGTGGTAAAGGTTCCGCAAAGTGCGCAAAGCACGAATTGTAATGAGTCAAGTCAAAGGGTTGTCTGCCTGAAAATAATGTAAGAAAATAGAAAGTGAGTCAGCCTACCCATGGTTCGCAGACCACAGGAATGTATAAATAGAGCAAGGCTCTAAGGTTAAAAGTCAGTTTTGGTTTTCGAATGTGGAATGTTATGGGTTTATGAAGGCAATATTCTCATGGGGTCTGTAAGTCCGAGTCGAGGGTGTTGTTAGATAAGTAGAGGCTTTGCAGCTGTGTGCAGAGAGGCCTAGTAGAGTATGCAACTGTGTGTGCGGACCCCTGTAACTGAGTGTGCGGGGAGGATTTGGTTGTACCGAAAAGGAGATAAATAAAGATATGAATTTCTGACTCATTGTGTGCTTGATCGTGAATATATTTGTTGCTTATGTTCTGAATTTATGCCTATTTATGTGGCACACCCTAGTTATTACTGTTAATTGTTCGCTTAAAGACCTTAACAGGGGATCAGATCTATAATAATCACAGTGATAATAAGAAGTCTAAGAAGCGTTGCCTCACTGAGCTTCGCAAAGGATAAATTGTTGTGCAGAATAGCGTGAGTGTGGAGATCAGTTCGCGACCCATCCAAACCACATCAATACATCCCAAGGGTGCGGAAACCTTTCCAGCACCCTCCCCTACTACCTCGGGTGAAAATTTAGTCCGCACTCTGCGGACTATTGCTGAAATGGCCGGTAGTGCAGGATTTGTTTGGATAAATCACTTCTGAACCTGGGTCAGGCCCCAACAAGCCAACAACTAGTTCCTTGGTTAATGCCTGTTTAACCTGGTCAAATGATTGCCTACCTGCAAGGTTCCACATGCTTTCAGAATCTCATTTTAGCATGTTTGTGATATTTTTGAGAAGTTCTGCAAGGTTAGGGATAAATCTCCTCAGGAATTTTATTCTCCCAATGAATGATTGAAGTTATTTAATATTTCTTGGGTGATTTATTTTTAGAAGAGCTTCGATCCTTTTAGGATCAATTCTAATACCATCCTTAGATATAATGTGACCAAGAAGTTTTCCTTCTTCAAGGCCAAACACTGTTTTCTTAGGATTTAATGAGATCCTAAACTTTCTACACTTTTCAAAAACTTTTCTTAGGTGCATGAGATACTCTTCATCAGATTTAGAATATACAGTTATGTCATCCAGATAGATCACAATAAACCTTCCAATTTCATCATCAAAAGCAATAACCATTACTCTTTGAAATGTGGCCCCAACATTCATTAATCCAAAAGGCATCTTCATATACATGAAGGTACCCCATGGAGTGGTAAAGGATGTTTTTCGTTGATCCTCTAGATGAACTAAGACCTGATTATAACATGAGAATCCATCTAATAAGGAAATCCTAGAAGATCCAACTGCCTTTTGCGGAATATGATCCATTTTAGGTAAGGGATAGTTGTCTTTTAGGGAAACTTTGTTTAGGTTTCTGAAATCTATACACAATCTGATCTCACATGTTTTCTTCCTAGTTGGCACAATGTTGGAAACCCACTTAGAGTATCTAAGAGGAACTATGATTTTGGAATCATACATTCTTTTGATTTCTTTCTCAATTAAAGGCATCAGAACCATATTTATTCTATGAAGTTTTTGTTTAAAGGGTTTCTGATCTTCCTTAATTGGAATTTTGTGTTGTATAATTTATGTGTCATATGTTTTAAGATCTTCATATCTCCAGGAAAAAACATCACTAAATTCCTTGAATAAAGTAACATATTTTTTTTTTTTAGCTGTTGGGGTTGATTTAGACAATTTTATGATTTTGGGGGTCTTTCTCAGTACCTAAATTACAATATTCAACTGTTTTTCCTGAGGGCTCAATCTTAGTCTTTTTAGCCGCTTCATTGAAATCAAATAAATCTTCTAGTGGGGCTAGACCTCTAGGCAAAACATTGTCCTTAAGCTAGAGTGTTTCAAACTCTTCTCTTTCTAGGTCTATTTCAGGCAATTCTAATTTATTTACAACTTTATCTAAGGGCATATTTACATGTAAATCATCTAATTATCTTTCCGGATCAGAATGTTCAACAATTTGACTATCTACTTCAGATTCCATTAAATCAATATTGTCATCTTGAAATTCATCTTTAATTGTAGGAAACGTTCAATATGTTTATCATTTCCAAACACCTGCCAATATCTCATGTTATGAGGCATAGTTGGTCAATGTTTTACCTCCAGTACATATTCTTGATTAGAATAAGGCATTTTACAAGAGTTAGCTGAAAAAGCCAGATTATTTCTAATGATGTTTTGTTTTCTTGGAATTGCAGAAAGGTCATATTCAAGAAAACTCTCTAGGAAGTCAAGAACAACATTTCTATATGCTCTCATCCTAGGATGTTTGGCTGAATATTCTCCTTTAATTTGCTTGATAATTAATTCAGCATTCCCTTGAATGGAGATTCTTTTGGCACCTAACTTTTTTAACAACTGCAATCTTAGAACAAGGGATTCATACTATGCTATGTTGTTAGTACATTGAAAATTAAGCTTGTATGAGTGACTCTCAACATGGTTATTTCCTATGTTAACCACCCAAATTCCTGCTCCAGCCCCATATTTGCTGCAAGAGCCATCAAAACTCATGTTCCAAAGAGGTTGAGGAGGAGTTTTTAGCTTTGTTATTTGTGTTTGGGCTAGGTTTGTTTTAGAAATTTTAGTTTCACCATTGATTTCTTGAGGGTTGATATCCCCATCATTGTAAAGAATAAAAGAATCAAAATCTGAATGAACATAATAAAGTAGATAGTTTTGAGGTCTATCTTGACTACTCACCATGAATTTCATTAAGGTCTCCCTATACAATCTTCTTTGCTGCCTAAAAACTAGTATGGTAGAAAAGGTCATGTCCATTTGTAGGGTACCTTGTATTTTTTCTCTCCATGAGTGTGAAAACAACATGCCATACTTTTGGGGAATGTCTACAACCACTATGTCCATTACTAGACATTTAGCAGGGGTTTGGGCTAAAGTAACGCATAGGTCTTTGATAAGACCTATGCATCTAACTTTGTTGGAATCAAAGGAGTACAAGTCTTTGTAGGGTCTAGTAATGTCAAGTCCTAATTTCTCCATCATAGATTTAGGCATTAAATTGTGGGATGCACATGAATCTAACATAACATCATGGAGAATCTTGTCATGAATATTCAGGCTAACATAGAATGGAGGAACTCCTTCTTCCTTTGGTTTACCCTCAACTTCTGGTCCAAATAAGAGTTCAGGTTGGTCATCATTCAAATTTACAAAGCCAGTGTTTCCCCTAATGTTTAAGGCTTTCATCACTTGGGGTCTGTACATATTTTTTCTCATTAACTCTATGAGAACAATGGGGATTTTCAATTTTTATAGTTCATTCTCAATGTTGAACGATGTTTGAATCTTAATTGAATTAATAAATTCATATTGTTTTGTGATTTGTTTTTTCATAGGCTCTTTTTGTTGATTGGTGATTGGGGCATCTGTTTGAGTAGTTTTTGAAACACTGTCAACAACCTTTTTGTCATGAATTTCTACCTTTTTCTTATCAGAATGATCCAGAGTTTTCTTAGGGAGACTATGTTTGGTTTACCTAAGTTCATTTTCAGATGACATTTTAGCAGGATTATCTGAGTTTTTGGCATTGAGAGTATCTGACTTCCTTTTGCTCCTAAGGTTGTACTGCCTATGGACTTCCATTATAGCATTTTCAAACCCTTGTTTATATTCATCTGACTCCTCGGAGTCCAATTCAGTTTCGGCTAGGAGAAAAAGTTCTTGCTCCTCTTGGGTGAGGAAAAATACTTCATCATCGCTTATTCCCATCAAATTTATTTGACTATCATCTAAATCTTCCACAATATTCCCCTCATGATCAGTGTAATTTTCCTGAAAAGGAGGCTAAACCTGTTGGTCTGGACCCTTTTGTTCTCTTTGTTTAATTTGGGGAACATTCCTTCTAAAGTTTGGTTTCTAATCTGAGGGGCATTTTGGTTCTCTCTTACTTGAGTTTGGTCATTAATGTTTACTCTTTGCATCATCTGATTCACTACTCTCACTAATTTATCAATCTTATGATCAATAGCAGAAGTGAAGGTTCTTATTTTATGGTAACTCGACGTTTAGACTTTACTTTGGGTTTCTTGGCCAAGATGTTAGCTTCAACTTTAATTGCATTTTCTTGCATTTCTTCCAAAGTTTTCGAGTCCCTCTCTCTAAGTTGATATTCCATATCTACATTGAAATCATCTGGAAAATCAATGAGATCTAGGCCAGGGGAGGGCTTGATGTCTTGTGGAATGGAGTTGTAAATAGTATTGAACCATTCACAATATTCTTCCACACTTTCATTGGTTTTTCTTTTCAACCTTTTATATTAATTTAGGAGTTGAAGTGGATTTTTCTTGATCTCCCATCTAGCTAAAAATGTTTGATGGAAAGCATCAAGGTTGGCTATACTTCCTCTAGGTAAATCCCTAAACCATTTCTTGACATCACCTCCTAAACTTTGGGTAAACAATCTCATTTTAACATCAGATTCATCTACTTCTTGGAGGTCAAACACATCATTCATCCTAGCCACATGCTGTTGAGCAGTATAAACACCAGTTTTATCAAAGGTCACAATTTTAGATTGGTAATATCCAAGCATAGCATTAAGCTAGACTGGTAACACTGAAGGTGCATAACTACCTGCCATTATTGTTCTGGATGACTGACTTGAAGATGGACCTAATGGAGATGTAGTTTTAATAACTACTGGGATAGTGGGAATAATAGTTTGAGAGATCACAAGTGAGGAAGTTGAAACTATAGAATGAGACTAGGAGGTTGTAGATGAACCGATTGGGAAGACTGATTAGACAAATGGGTTGTTGCAACTATCAAAGTAGAAAATTCAACAGATTGTTGAATAAAAGCTTCTTCAATAGCTTGATCCAACACTGAAACTAGACCTTGTAATTTGTCAAATTGTTGTAAGGATTCTAGGTAAAGATCAACTTCAAAATGTTGGGTCTAGTGTATGGATGGTTGAACTATGGCTTTATCAATGCTGGTTTGGTCTACGAAAGCCTCAGAATTTGATCTAAAAAAACTATTTTGGAAAGGCAAATCAAACTCTATACCTTGTATAGTTTCAAATTTTTCTGGGAGTGAATTAGACCTTGAAAAATGAATGCCTTCAGGAAGAGAATTGAATATATACAATGAGATATTACTATCTTGAATCTCTATAAAACTCTTCTTTCTCACCAGCTTCTCAGGATTATCTACAAATTCAACAGGATTAGGGTTAGGGTCAGATCTATGAAAATCATTTTAGGTGCTAGGTCTATTAAAAATCATCACACAAATAAAATCAAATCAATGACGCAGTAGAATATTTACAAAATAGCAAACTCAGTTAGTGTATTTCATACTAATTATATTATAGTTGTTTAATGAAAAACTGATTAACATCATGGAATAATAATGTTTTGGATTAAAAAGTTTTCGTTCCCCAGTATGGTCGCAACTATGTTGTCATTCCGTATTTTGAAGTTGAGGGATCAAACACATTGGACAACATCAAAACCACTTTGGAAGCTGGGATCTAGCCCTGCCAACTTCAGAGAGGGATCTCTCTGTAAAACTTAGATTTTTTTTTATGTAAATTATAGGCTAGTTATGATTGTACTTGTTTTTTTTGTTTGAATTGGTTTGGTTGATTTGAGTGTTATAATTCCATTGGGCTATGGAGTCTATAAACTAAATCGGAGTTTTGCAACAATTTTTAGAGGAGTTCTCACAGGGTAAGCTAGGTTACACTAACTAGATCTTTTCAAAATATAAATGAATGGTGGCACAATAGAAGTGTAAGGTTTAGTAAAGACCAATGAGCAATTAAGAATTTTTTGATCTGACTTCAGTGGAAAACTTTAAAATTAACAACAGCCAAAATAGGGTGCTCTGAGTAACGAATCCTATTTATCATAGTTTCTATTGATTAATTCAGAAATTAATAATAACAGAGAAAGGAAAAGACAATGTTTAAACAAATAGACAGAAGAGACACATCACCATTTCATACACCACATGAATCCTGTGAAAGGTCCCTATATTATTGATTTTCTAGTGCTTGGAAAATTACAATATGCAGAAGGAAATTACATTCAGAAATCAACATCTCTTACTTCAAACAGTGAATTATTTACAATGAAAAATTACAAAAATGTTGTACAAAATTGTTGTCAAACTGATAGTGTATTATTAACCTAATTGCAAACTATATCATATAATCCTAGCAAAAGGATAGGCCATGTAGGATAATGAAGAGAATGGTGGCCCTGTTTTAATGGTTTCGTTTACTGAGTCATCCTAAAATAGTGTTGAGACACTGAACTGATCATTGTATTGGTGGTTGCGCTGGCACGGTCGATTTACTACTCCTGAGTTATCCTTTAATCTAGTAAACCAACCAACTCCTCCCACCTATTTTCATCCGGCACTGTCAACTTGGTTACCCTACAGTAAATTCCATCTACCTCTGTGTATTTAGCAAAAGTTGGTTTTATGGCAAAAATATGTTTTACCTTTTTAGGTTCCTATACCAATAGGAGTCATAATTTTTTAATGGTTGAGATTAAACCTGTAATATGTACATACCTTTGCTTTTGAAAATGTTTTCCATATTCAAAAAATTTAAAAATGTAAAGAGGGTATGTCCTAAAAGAAAAATCAAAGGACAAAAAGAATAAAAAGGTAAAAAAAAAGATGAAAAATATGAACCCCAAGAAATAAAAAGACCATGAAAGTGTGCAAGTCAAAATGCCACTACTATTTACTTTTTGTGCAAAATAAATGATTGTGTGCAGCTTGTAATCTTTGCCACAATCCATGATAGTCAAAATGTTTAAACTTGGCTATTTCATGTTTCAATTTCATGTCTATAGTTAGAGAATAAAATTTGACCAAACTGTTTAATCTTGGCAGATAAGTAGATTAGGTAGAGTAAATAAAAGGAGCTCAACTGTTTAATCTGAGCCCTTGGATGTAATAAGGTTAGATTTAGTTAGTTTACTATTGTAAAGAAAAAGAAAAATGTTTGATAAGGGTTTGCTAGCTCAAATCCACCCTAATAAAGAGAAGTAAAAATGGTAGCATGAGTAGATGGGTAAGTAGAAGAAAGGTTGCATAATTTTGATGATTGATTAGACAAAAACATGTGCATCATCTTTTTCAGCATAAAATTTCCAAATGTGAATGGGTACTCAAGAATGCAAATGAATATCAAAGTCAATTAATTAATTCCCTTCATTCATTTTCACCCTTTACTTAACTAATTTCCCAAAATAAAGATCAAGGTACTTAAAAACCCTAAGTCAAAGAGGCTTAGAGAATTTCTCTGGCTTTTGGAGGGATCGGACCCTCGGCTCAATGACTTATAGGCAATAATTACTAAATCCCTCATAAAAATTTAGCCCCTTTTAGTTCATTCATTTTCCCTAATAAATCCCTTTTCCTAAGGTTAAGACTCTATTTTTCCTAAGGAAAAGAAATCACCCCTATGAATACCCCTTTTTATAAAAACCCAAAAAAATACACTTAGCCTAAGTATTAATGCTTCTATGTAAAAAGAAAATGAATTAAAAAAATACATTATGCTTAGCGCAATCCATTTTCTACCTTTTTCATATTAACTTCTGACTTTTATTTATTAATTCCCAAAAAACCCCTTTTTCCCGTATATTTTATTAAATCCCTTTAAATATTAATATCCCTACCTCCAAGTTTGAAATATAAACTTTATATTACCCGAACCTCGACTAATTGACATAATTAATCGATCTGCGATTAATTAAAGTCAAACCATCCACCAATCATATCTCGCTTGATACCTTAATCCCCACCTTAACCCCTCATTAAGCTAAAACCCTCGCGCTTAAATGCCCATCGGGCCCCTCCATTACCTTCCATGCAACTCCTGCGCCCAACCACTGCACGATCTCTCCCCTCCCCATTCGATGGCCCATGTTGATTTCGGAAGGGCCTGAAATCCGAACGATACCCGTCCGAAATGTGTTGTTTTCCACTGGGCCCCCAAGGCGATGTGGCACTCGATGAATGGAATCGAGCGGCCTCCACCTAATACCGCCAAACACCCAAAGGCTATGTAAAGTAAACCACTTACCGCCATCCAGCTACCCGCCAAAACCACCACTGTTCACCTTGCTACGTGATAAACGGTCATTGTACACACGTACCGCCAAATTGACTTTTGGCACATAAATCCAAAAAATCTCCAAATCATTGTTTTTATTAATTGTAATTTTCCATGCACGCGCCTGTGAACATTGAAAGCTGTCAACCCATGTACACTTGCACTCTGAAGATGCCAAAAGCTCCCAGATTGCTTTCTAGCCTGATTGAAGCATTTTCAACCATTCATAATTGTCAGTTACTTGGTTTAGGCCCAGTTTACTCCAAATTCCAGGTATTTAAGCCATAATCCATTGAAAGTCTTGTATATTTCCAAACCATTCTCTAAGTTTTCTTAATTGAAATTAAAGGGGAACTTTAGTAACTTAAAACCCACCTAGAATTGAACCACCATTACCTTAAAGACTGGAAATTTACCTTCCCCATTCTTAAATCCACAAGAACTAAGAATGGCAGCCCCAATTGCCATGGATGTCAGACCAATTACCACTCCTCACCTGGACCTGGATTACCTTCCCCTTGCTAACAAAGATTTCCAAATCAAGGACACCTCTATCCATGAATCCCCTCTCAAGTTATACTGTTGATACAGAGACCAATACCTAAACCATGCTGACAAAATAGGTCTTTGGGAGTCTAATTTTCCCAAGTACCAATTCCGTGAGGTGCACATCTTTCCAGAGATTGTCCATTATTGCCAAGGAAACTACATTCCTGGTCAAAAAGCAGTGATGTCCCCTGACCAAACCATACTTTTCACCATCACTGTCAAGTCAATCAATGAAATGTTGCAACTACAACCAGGGCAGAACTTAACCCCTATTTCAATTGGAGACCTACTAGACAGATTCCCCAAGCTTACCACTGCCAAGCTTGCTAAAATTTTCCAATCTTTTATTGTAGAAGAAAAACATATCCCAAAAGATCCTCCCCATACATATATACCATATTTTCTCAATTTGGCTAGGACATTGTAGCAATGGTATCTAGTATCTTAGGCTATACCACCAGTGAGTACATAGATGAAATCACCTTAGCCTTCATGTCCATTTTCTGTCCAGGAAAGCCCCCTACTGTCATGTATGATTATGCCAAGTTCATAGCTGACAAAATGCATGACCAATTCCTTATAATGAGTACTGAGAGATTTTAAAGTATTCTTCAATTTTGTACCACCTTTTCTTATATTACCAAGCTGACAAGTTCCCCTTCACTCTCCAAAAGCTTGATACTAAAGGTCATCCTAGGTCAGTGATGTTTTGGACTCCTTTGATACATAACTATGATTCGCCATATCCATACACAGACTTCATAGATCTTTTTGTACATCCAGCAGTAACAACGCTGCTAGGAAGTCCTCCTACAAGAATCAGTTCAGATACCATAACGATCCTGCAGCTGTCAAAACAACACAAAGTGGGAGATTGGTACTTGTACCAAAATCATGCAGAAATTAGGATCTATGGCTGTGAGTTGGGCCCATATAAACTGCTCGATACCTCCCAATGAGGTTATTTGCTCTGGAGTACTACAGGTAGATAATCCATTCAGATGAGGTGCATTTTGTTAAGGCCAAAAAGAAGGCTTAGCTGAGAATCAAATATCAACAAGGCCCCTTTGTATGTAATAGCTGAGAAAATAGAAGAGCAAAGGAAATCCTATAGAGACTTAAAATAGAGCTTCATGTGGAGATATGATCCCTGTGACTTCATCTGCAATAGAAGATAGAAAAACAAGATGGCTCCCTACATTCACCACCGAATCCCTGAAATAGAGAAATATGAAAATCAATTGGAATGGGTGGAGAATTCTTTAGTAGAGAGGGATAACACTAAAGTTGCAGTTGAAAATGCTCTAATTGATCTAGAGAAAAGGCTTGATGAGGGTTCTTTCCTGCAGGTGCTAGGATAATCTCAAGTCCAAGGAGAGTCTCAAATCCAAGAAGAATCACAAGCACAAAGTAAAACACATATAGAAGAAGAATCTCAGGTGCAAGAAGAGTCAGAACAGTGAGGCCTATCAGAAGAACTAAATAAAAATGGTATACCAAAACCCAACATGAATACTCCCCCTACCTTGCAAACTCCTCTAAATGCGGAGAAAAGCCTAAAAAGAAATAGGGAAGAGGCCACTACCTCAGTCAGAGCAACCACACAGACATATCCAGAGACTAGCCTGGTCAAAAGGCAAAGGTTAAATCATGTTTCTGAATAGGAATTCACAGAAGGAACAGTTGGGGCCACTAGCACAGAAAGAGAAAGAAGCATGCCTGCCACTCCCTCTGGGGGGCACACTAGAACCTTCCACATCAAATACTCAGATGTTGGAAAGGAAACAAAGTGTTGAAATGTCCTCATTTAGGATGCCAGCTGACAAGGACCAAGACATCAGAGAAAGGTACAAAGATATAAAAGCTAGGAATGAGAGGATAAAATCCCAGACTTATGCACAGTACCTAAAGATGGCACCTACAAACCAGACAAGGCTTATGTCAGCCTATGATTTGAAAGAAGGCAAAATGCAAATGATGTTTGTGAAACCTACCACTCAACAACCAAGAACAGCAACTGACTTCAAAAAGATAGATTTCGAAGTGTTGGCAAAGGACATACATCCTATTGACCAGATTGAGCTACACAAGTAGACAAGGGAGATGATCTACTCCACCTTGACAAGGAAAGCCATCGCAGCTCACCAATTGCAAAATTCTCTAAATAACATATCAGCTCAGTTCCAATTAGAGAATGCCTCTTCACAGGCCAAGGACACTAGAATCAAGTCCTTAGAGGACTTAATCATTGAGTTGGGACATGATCCCAAAGATGTAAAGGCCATCGAAAATTTGATAAAGAAGAAGAATAATGACATAGCTACTTTGAAGAAGCAACTCAAGATTCCACCATTGCACCACCCATAGACAGCAAAAGTCCTGGAGACACAAAAGGGACAAGAAGAGCTTATGGACTTGGTCCTAAAGCTAAATGACCAGTTGAAAGAAACAGAGAAAGAATTGGACACATTGATTTAGTCCAAACAAAGTGAATTGGCCACCACTTCTACAAATTCCATTCCCACAGTAACAACTGCAATTCCCTCAACACTTGCAACATCTTTGGAACCAACAACTCCACCTACCACAGCACTGCCAGTCACAACAGATTCTACAACAGCAAGTGCTTCAATAGAAAAGACATATTCTACAACAGCAGGTGCTTCAATAAAAAATACAGCAAAGCTAGTGAAATCCATGGAGGAAATGTCAATCCAGGCAACAGAGCTAAAAAGGTTAAAAGAGAAAGTGGCAAGCTTAGAAACTGACTGTAAGCTTGCCCAGATTCAGTAGAGAGAAGAAACACAAAAACCCCTAAGGATGGGAGAGAAGATTAAGGTCCTAGAAAAGTATTTAACTCTACAAAAGCCACTAGGATAGACCAAAGAGATGCTCTGGGCTAATATCATTGACTCTGTCAATGATATTTGGCCATCAATTCAAGTAATATTTGAGCAAACAGAACTGGTGAAAGTGGCCACTGAGGCTATTAAGAAAGTAAGGGAAGATTTGAGAGATCAACCTGAGGATGCTAATCGACTCATCCACTTCTTGAATAGAAAGAAAAAATACGAACTTAATGAGCTTGGTGTAGAGGACATAACTGAAGCCATCATAGAAGTCAAAAAGGTTCTTTCCAAAAGAAACCTTATGGTCAACCTAGAGGGAAAATGCCATAACATGTAGGTGGGAATTGAGAGATTCATGGCCAAGTTTCAAATTTTGAGGGATAAAGGCCTTCCCAGTCCTATGGTCATCCATTACAAACTTATGACCCAATTGGACTACACTGACAAATTAAGGAAGTTGGCCAAGGATCAAACAAGCACTTTGGGTATCAAAACCTTGCGAACTGGGAAAGTATTGTATGATACTTTGGAGAAACTATTTTTTCTAGAGAATGAGGTGAAGAACTTGTTTGTCACCAAGCCTAATTTTTCCAAATACATAGAGGCAGACGAGATCTACAGAAGAATGCTCAAAGTAAAGTTACCTGAGGATAAATGGTGGGAATAAATGACAGATTTACTATAAGTTACCACAGTAAATCAGAAGGCAGGTAAGAGATAGATAAACAGGATCAAAGAGTAGCAGGTTAAAGAGGATAAGTAGAAGATTAAAGACAAAGATGATTCTAGTGTACAAATATCAGCCAGCTTAAAGGGCTCAAATTCAACTACAACAGCCAGCACTACCACAAAAAGAGGGACAACATGATGCAGTTTTCTATTTGTCTCTATCTTCATGCTTGAAGATATTTTTATTTCCTTAATTAAATCTCAAACTATTATGAGATATTTTGTAATGTGTTTTTGTATAAATACTTCACATTTCAAAGTATTTAGGGTGGATTCAAAGACATTTCTGTAGACTTTTCATTTGAATCAAAGTCATATTGTATCAAAAACTGGATTGGCTTGCTGGATCATGGAATAAAGTTTAGACACTTTACAGGATTCTTGTGTAAAGCGAAAATCAAATAAGTATTCTCTCATGTGTATTATTGTTTTTCCATATGTTTCTTAATAATCATACGTGTTTCTATGAAATCTAAATGTTAAACTAGGAATGATATTCCAGAATTTTCTTCAATGTAATGTGACTTAACTGTTTACATTCTTAATGTTTTCTGCTAAACTATCTTAGCTAGGGAATTCTTAGCTACTCCTTAGCTTCCATAGTTTTTCCTTGTGGTATATGTAGCAAAGGATTCTTAATTTCCCTTTGTTGATGATCACCCCCTGTTCCTCATTCTGATCCTGTTGCAAGGATACTTAAGTGCCCTTTTACCCTAGTTAGAATCTTTTCATCCATCAGCCCTTGAAGATTTGCCTTTTGTTTTGCTAGCCTGCCCTGTAAGCACTCCCTTTAATGATCTGACCCAGTGATGCTATCCTTTTGTTGACTCCATAGCCCAATGGCTTGAAGAAGTTAGCTCTACCCATCTGTTCCTAGAATTCCACCACCCAACCAAAATCAAAACCTTATGAACATTAAGAACTAGCCTAAAATCCCACCGAAACAAAGTTAAATTATAAAGAGAGAGCCCTCTCTGCACTTAGGTTGGCTAGAACATAAGTGTGAAGATTGGTTTGTGGTTACCTTGGATTATTCCTTCTTTTGATAACTTCTAGGGAAGACTTCTGAGTGATAACGTAGTGGCGACCATACTGAGGAACTCAAATCCTCAGTCTTAATAAACCTTTGAGAAATTTCAAATCTTTATTTCAAGCCTCTTGAAGGGTTTATTAGAAGTTATTTACGAAAATTTCATAAAAAGAAAACAACTAGAAAGGTTCAAAACATTGGCTTCAAGGAGAACTCATTATACTAGGGCCAATCCTGATCCAAACCCTACCCTAGTATTTCATAATCCCAACTTGATTTCGAGGATATCCAAAATACAAGAAAGTTCAGTCAATCCTACACCTTCAATCAAAGTAGATTCTTGCCCTGATGAGAGGTTTTTTTAGAATACCTCCCCTTTGATGAGTCATTTGACCTTTCCCTATTTAGAACCAGGTCTGAAAGTGCGCTTGATGACATAGTTCTAGACACAGAGTTTATTGCAGATCTTGAAGTCCAAAAGGCAAACCTATCAATTGATCAGTATATTCTAAATTCCCCTCAATCATCCCTTACTACTGCTAAGATCCTTGAGCTTTTCGAAACAGTTTCAACTCCTTTTAGTTCACCATTATTCCCTTCCACCTCTAAAGTTCATTCCTCCCCTCCATTTATACCTTCACTTCCCCACCAGCCTATCATTACACATCAGACACCCATTACTCCCAGTTCTCCATTACCCACTGTATCACCTCCTGGTACCCAAACCCCACTTCTTAGTCCTGCCCAACTTAGAGCCATGGCAAATAGATATGCTCCTCTTGTGTTACCTACTCCACATGGTGCCATGCCACAAGATTACCGAAACAAAATTGTCCAATTCGATGGCATAGGGACTTACACAACACAACAACATACAAATAAAATGACAGATTTATTTGAATTACATGAAATTAATATTGGAGATGTCTAAATGAGACTTTTTGCTCAGACTCTGGTTGGTGATGTAAGAACATGGTTTATATCTTTACTTGCTAATAGCATAGGAACTTTAGAAGTATTTTATCATCAATTTTTAAGTAGATGGGAAAATAAAAAGAACCCTTTGCAGATCCTCTTAGAATATGAAAACATCAAAAAAGGACCAAATGAAATAGTCCAGGGTTACTGTACTAGATTTAACAATATATACAATGCAATACTAGTCAACCTTAGACCCCCACCTGGTTTAGCTCTGATAAAGTTTCCTAATGGGTTTCATACTGAGATTAGAAGACATGCAGAGTGTAGCAGTTAGTGTAGATGCTAATTTGCTAGTAAAAAGAGCTAGGGTTAGGAATGAAATGAGCGGACCACTGAAAAATGAAGCCTCACCCTCTAACCTTAAAATAGATGCCCTAGCCAAAGGAATCGAAAAACTGATGGATAGGATAGACAACATTGAAAGGAAGCCTCATTGGGATAATCAACAAGCACCTCCAGTGAGAAATCCAAATTTTAGAAAGAGTCAAAACCAAAACACTAGAAAAAATAGACCTGATCAGAATATTAGGCCTCTGTTTCAAGAAAACTATGTCAAAACTTGCCATTCAGAAGACCGTGAACAAGACACACAAATTAACTTAATGGGATTAAATGAGGAGGAAACTGTCTTTTTTACTCAAGATGATCAGGAATTACATATGCTTCAACAATTAAAGACCCAATCCAAGGAATCAATCGATTACAAGCAAGGTTATGATTCTGCTATCTTTGAAGTGCAAAAACAGTACAATTTGAGGAGTAAAAAGAACACTGAAACTCCTGACCAAAACAAGAAAGCAGTGCCAAATCAACCTAAGAAAATCAAAACAATTCCAGTTACTAAAATTCTCCAAATCCTCTCTAGACCAAGTCAGAACCCTTCTGGTCCCACCATTGTAGATATAACCAATGACCAACCCCCTAATAATCAACCATCCCCTTCAACCCCCTCCAAGGAGACAGTGGAGGAATATCCAAACATCACATTAGAAAATCCATAGAAAAATACTTCAAATGCAAAAAAGAAGACCAACCTACTCCAAACCTTGCCATGAAAATTCGAAATCCTCAAACAAAGAAATCCCCTTTGCCTTTCAATTTAGGAGCAGAGATGGCTAAGCTAAAAATCTTAGTCCCCTTAATAGAGTTGATTAAAAATGAAACTTACAAATCTCAAATAAGCAAATCCTTAAACTTTGTTGAATATGAAGATTCTGTTAACTTTTTTGATGATCAGCCTAAGCTTATATTCAGTCCTAATGTTAATGGAAAACCATTAGAAGGAGGGATACTGCCCTTTGAGTTTAGCCTTAACATTCATGATAAGATCTTACACAATGCAATGTTAGATTCTGGGGCTTCACACAATTTAATGCCTAAATCTGTTATGGAAAAATTGAACTTGGATATCACTAGGCCTTACAAGGATCTGTTTTCATTTGATTCAAGTCAAGTAAATTGTCTAGGGCTAATCAAAGACATGTGTGTTTCCTTAGTACAATATCCTGCTAAGACCATTCTCATGGACATAGTTGTTGCTGATATACCACCTAAATATGGAATGCTATTGTCTAGATCATGGGGAGCTAAACTCCAAGGATCTTTGCAACTTGACATGTCATATGCCACAATTTTAGTCTTTGGAGATCCTAAAAAACTGTACAGAGAAACTCTAATGAAATATGTAGTGAGTAGATAGGGTAGGCCTCAAAAATTTCCTATCTATTCCATGCATTCTGACATTGATTCTTTTATTCTGTACAATGATGAACAAACACAAGAAACTTCTTCAAACAACATTATTTCAGAACCAAAAGAAATTGAAATTACAGTTCAAACTTAAATTGTCCAAACTTAAGAGGTTTCAGATAAAAAAGATAATCAAGACACCTTAATCAATGAAATTTTTTTCCCCCAGACAGTAAGAATTGTGAACATGAAATATTATGGCATCTTGAATTTGATGGGTCAGTGAACAAGTTAGGAGCAGGAGTAGGAGTATGGATTTACAATTTAGAGAATGATTACTCAGAGGGCCATGCTTACAGACTGAATTTCAAATGCACCAATAACATGGTTGAGTACGAATCACTTCTTTTAGGTCTCAAATTGGTTAGAAAGTTAGGAACCATAAGAGTGTCTATCATGGGAGATTCTGAGTTGGTCATAAAACAAATTAATGTTGTATATATGACAAGACACGCTAGATTAAGTTTTTACAGAGGAACAGTTGTAGAAATATTGAACACTTTTCTAGAAACTAAGCTTGCAGTCATTCCAAGGAAACATAATATGCAGGCTCATAGTTTAGCAATGTTTATCAGCACTTGTAAATTACCATTCCAACCTAACCATCAGTACATTTTTGAGGTTAGGCATAGACCTGCTATCCCAGATAACTTGAAAAACTGGCAAGTATTCACTAATGACCAATAGATAAATAATTTTTTAACCTTGGAGGAGGAACTTGTAAATAGTAATATAGATACTGACATAAGATCCCTATTTTACAAACAAAATAGAAATTAACAAATTAGAAGATGAAGAGATAGATAGATTCCATCCCACTAAATTTACAAAATCAGATGTACAAAACCTAAAGCGAGTTGAAATTGAAGAGATAATTAACGAAGAATCGGAAATTATTAATCTCAAAGAAAAAAAATTTCCCAAAGGATTAACCCCTTTTTAAGACTTGTTTGATTCAAATGATGTCCCTAGAAAACCAAAGATGGAACCCTTAAAATTTGATATAGAGGAGTGTAATATAGGTACTGAGGAAAATCCAAAATTGATAAAACTTTCGATGTCCTTACCTCCTACTGAAAAGGTGAAATACATTGAACTGCTAAAGGAATTCTAAGATGTCTTTTCTTGGAGTTATGAAGACCTCAAGTCCTATGACACCAGCATAATACAACACACCATTCCCATAAAAGAAAACCAAAAACCTTTTATACAGAGGCTTAGGAGGATTAATCCCATTCTATTGCCTTCTATTGAAAAGGAAATCAGAAGAATGTATGAAGCCAAGATAATAGAAACAGTTAGGTTCTCTGATTGGGTTTCAAATTTGGTACCAACAAGGAAGAAGACTAGTGAGATTAGACTGTGTGTTGATCTCAGGAATCTCAATAAAGCTTCACTCAAAAACAATTACCCTTTCCCTAAAATGGATCATATATTACAAAGGGTAGTAGGGTCAACTAGAATCTCATTATTGGATGGGTTTTCTAGTTACAATCATATTCTAGTTCACCCAGATGACCAGGTTAAAACAATGTTCGCTACTCCTTGGGGCACATTCATTTATTTGAAAATGCCTTTTGGATTAAAGATGCAGGGGTCACCTTTCAAAGAGCTATGAACATAGCTTTTGGTAAGGAGATTCATGACTTCCTAGTAATATACTTAGATGATATCACTGTATTCTCAAAATCTGACAAACAACACCTAGATCATCTAAGGCAGGTCTTCATCAAATGTAGGAAGTATGGAATTTCTTTGAATCCTAAAAAATATTTATTTGGGTTAGAAGAGGGAAAATTGTTCGGCCACATAATCTCTAAAGATGGTATCAAAATATATCATGCAAAAATTGAAGCCATCTTACAGATACAACACCCTAGGAGCATTAGAGAATTACAAGCCTTTTTAGGAAAAATAAACTTTCTTAGAAGATTTATTTCTAACTTGGCAGAATTAATTAGATCATTGAATAACATGTTGAAAAAAGATTCGACCATAAAATGGACCATTGAAGCTAAGAGATCCTTTGAAGATATTAAGCTAGCCTTAACAAAGACACCAGTTTTGGTCAATCCAAAGTTTTATAGGGATTCCATCATATTTTCCTTTGCCTCAGAACATACAGGTGTTGCAGTCCTACTACAAAAAAATGATCAAGGTTATGAACAACCTATTGCCTTTTTTAGCAAAACCCTGAGAGATGCCCCTTTAAAGTACAATATAATGGAAAATCAAGCCTTTGCACTGGTCAAGGCTATCAAAGATTTTAGAGTTTACATTTTATATTCTCATATAATAGCCTATGTCCCCAATGCAGTAGTCAAGGATTTCCTAACTCAGGATGGTCCATATGGAAAGAGAGGGAAATGGATTGCTACTATATTAAAATATGACCTAGAAATCAAGACAATGAAATTAATCAAAGGCTGATATTTAGCCAAGCTCATGGCTGAATCGAACTGTCAGGCCTTAAACATAAATTTTATTGCAGAAATGGATAATGGAGAGGAGATGGCGACTCCACGAATAAGCCAGGCCTTTATTGAATCACCATGGTATGCTGACATCATATATGTTTTACAAAATTTGCAAGCTCCTCCTGAATTATCTAGGAGCAATAGTAGGTTTTTAAAAATGAAATCTTTAAAATTTTGCATACTTGACAATGCTTTGTTTTGGAGGAATCATGAAGGTATCCTTCTTAACTCTTTATTGAAAGAAGAATCTGACAAGGTGTTACAAGAGTTTCATGCAGGTGACTGTGGAGAACATATTTACTGGAAACCACTGCTGACAAGATTCTTAGAGTTGGTTTCTATTGGCCAACTTTGTTTTCTGATGTAAAAAAATTTGTAACTTCATGTCATAAATGCCAAATTTTTAAGGAAAGAAAAAGCTTTTACCCCTTTCCCTAGAACCAATATCTGTTGAAGCACCTTTTCAAAAATGGGGTCTTGACTTAATTGGTGAAATCCACCTATCTTCCTCTACACAACTGATCCAAAATGGATCCTGAAACTCTCTAAGGCTTCATGGACTCTCTATAATTTATGCCAAAGATTAAAAGTCTTGTGAAGATCAAGCTTATTAGAAGAATCCTCATGACAATTTCTAACTGCGATCAACACGAATCAATGAGGGTCGTCGATCAAGCGCGTAGAGCGGTGGAACATGGTCACACTTTCTATCGCGAATTAGAAAAGTCAACGATGGTTTGAGTCAACAGGGAAGGAATCTGATATGTGATTAGTGACAAGTAGCTAATCGCATATCGCAAGGAAAACCCCTCGAAGAAGGAGAGCCACATGCGCCCGGACTCGAAAAATCATGAAATGCAGCAGAAAGTGTTTCGATTCTTTCCGAGGCGGGATTCCATAGAAACCGGCAAGATATCAGAAGGGCTTCGAGTGGTAAGCAGTTTATACTGAGTCTTGCCTGATGCCACATAGCGAGTGACACGCGTCCAGCGGAAGAGAGAGAAAACCACTTACATCAGACGGGTAAACGTCGAGCAAGTTATCCGCTCGATATGTGCAATGATCATAGGATTTGGAGGGTCCAGATCAACGGCAAATATGCGACCCAATGGATGACCGGATTTGATGAAGTTACAAAGCAGATTGTGCGTGATTTTGAAGTCCGACGTGGATGAAGAGTTGGCAGAGATTCATGTTTTGCGAGCATCTTGGGAGTAAATGGAAATAACGGCCATTTCAAACAATCGAGTGTTTCTGATGAACTTGACACGCTCATCTGTTAAAGGAATAGGTGGCCACCTCCCTATAAGGCATTATGAAATTACTATAACCACTGAAAGAATGGATTCGAATGGACAGAGGTAAGGAACCAGAAAGCCGGGAAGAGGAAACGAACAGTCAGGAACTAGATTGCCTTTAAAGCCATAGACTAATGGAGAGCAGAGGGGAGTAGCCCAGGAAGGAGGAAGCAGACCTGGAAGCAGAGAAACCAAAACTGAGCTGACCTAAAGAAGCAAGGGCAGCAATTGAGCCAGGGTTAAGACAAAGACAAAGAGAGTACTCCAGAGAGTTTGTATAATCCAAAGAGACTTGGGGGATCCAAGTACAGTCGTACTGATTGTATCTATTGTGGGAGACTCAAATTGAGCTCACTGTAATAGGCAAAGCCACCAGAGGTTGGAGGCAGAGTCACAAAGCTAGAGAGCTCTAATAGACTTCTAAAGAGCCACGAGGCTGCAGTGAAGTTGCAACCTAGCAGGAGTTCGAATGATCAAGTTTGGCTAGTTGTCTGAGGTGTGTCAAAGGTAAGAGAAGGAGTTACAGAGACAAATGCAGAAAACTGAGGGAATCAAAGAAGCCAGAAGCTCAAGAAGCTTAGAGCACTGACTGAAGGAGTCAAGTCCAGAGAAGCCTAGACCTGTCTGCAAAACAAGGATAGCCAAGGGTAAGATGGCATTCTAAGCCCATTGGTTCCACTGCAGACCAATGGAGTTAAGTGTAGCACTTGTAAAAGAATTGAAGCCATAATCCCAGAGAGCCTAATCAAGTTGATTAGAGCTTAAGGAGACATAGCCCAAGATATCAGGCTGAACTCCATATTATATTGTTGTCTTATGGGTTTGTTGAATTGCTACTTTATTTACTGTTATTTGTGTTTCACATTAGAATAAGAAAATGAACATAAGCACTCAACAGTAAAAAACAAATACAAGCATACACCTATATTTTCAAGCATTTCCTAATTCCACATTGGTTAATCATTAAGACTTGGGAAAATTTAAAGCTTTGGAAGTGGGAGAGGTTCTTGTAAGTTATACAAGAAGCTAAAGAGCCCCATTTTTAGATCAGGTCGTATCAGAGCTTAGGATTGATTAACCCCACCTTCAAAGAAGGTTGTATCAGAATGCTTGAGTGAGAGGGTAAAGATTGTTTGTCGGAAAGGTGTTTGGACAATCAAGTATTGATTGCCTCATTGATTGTATGCTTGGTTGCAGACTAACTATTGTTTGAGTTTGCAGAGGTGAAGGGAAAGTTATTGATAGCTCAGTCTAGGAAGGACAAGAAGGAAGAAGGGCTAAAGGCATTCTTCTATCCCAAAGGACCTCAGGGCAATCCTTGAAGCACAAAAGGTTGTTGTAAGAGGTTACTGAATAAGCTCTTTAATAATCGTGTTTGAAGTTCTTTTGTGCACTTTGAAAATGAAAACTTCTACAAGTGAGTTCTCAAGTTCTTCTTGCTCCACAAGTTCCTTTGATGGAGACATGAAGCAAGACTTGTCCACCATGATGGATATGGTGAGAGAAATGTATGAGGATGTGTTATCACTGTAAAACTTCCTTAAAAAAAATTTGGACAACTTACATGGTTTCTCAATTCTTGTATCAGTCATGGTCAAGTCATGGTGTTAAAGGGTCTCTAGGTCATTTCATGCTTTAAGGGTTAGGTCATAAGGTTAGAAGTCTTTTAAGATCATATCTCTTTTCCAAATAATGTTTGACAACCTCATTCCATGTTTTAGAAGTCTTACCAGGTGTTTATAAGTCATATCTCACATCTTTTTGGAGAAATTTTGAAAGTAGCTACGAAATCACTGAACTAGGAGTTTTCGTAGCGCGCTACGAAACCCCTGTAGCAGCTTATTTCAGCAGAAAAAACTCTGCTTTCTGCGTTTACTAGTAAATTTCCAGAAGGGGTTCTGAGCAGCGGAAAACTTAATTTTGAAAACTGAAAGAGACTTTTATTCCTAACATACCAAAATACAAAAACCTCTTTCATTTTCTTCAAATCCATTCTAAGGTGGGAGGAATTTATGATCAAACTTGCGCTACGAAACTGTTGTAGGTGCAAGTTTTCCACAGGCATATTTCTCTATTTTACACCTGTTTTTTCAAAATCAGTTTCGGGTCACATGAAAGGGTATTTTGGAATTCTGAAGGAGGTTTATCTTCATCAACTCTCCTACTACAATAACCTATCTCAATTTCTTCATAACTGTTTTCAGTTGGGAGATACTAAGCTTTCATTGAGACCCTACTTTCAGAAAGCGGATTTTTCCTGTTTGCCATGTGTTTTTCAAGGACAGTTTCTAGACAGTTGGAGAAATTTTTTAAAAAACCAGGAGAGGTTTTTGTTTTGGACAACATGGGCTACAAAAACCTCCTTCATTTTCGTAAAATGTGTCATGGATGAATAGATAAAGGCTCTATCCCACGTCCCAATTTTCAAGGATCTAAACCTAAAAACAGGGAAACATGTTCCCTAATTTCTAGGGTTTGTCTTCAGCAGTCAGATGACCACGTGGGAGGCTTAATCAAATTCGACTTCTTGAGGTTGCAAGTTGTCAAATAATTCTTTAAATTCTTAGATAAGGTTGTTGAATCATGATAAGGAGTTACACTCCTAGTTGTATTAGGTCTCAAGGACTGCTAGTTAGGTGTCATTTGCATTTAATAATTAGTTTTATTTATCAATAGGTGTCATAGTAGGATGAATTCGAATTTCCCTCATGCTGGAGGAGGAATCTCAGTTATGTAAAGAGCTCTATATATAGAAGAATATCTAATGTAATCAGGGTTGGAAATTTTATGGAAAAGCTTGTATTTGGCCTATGTAAGACTCATTTTCAGTAATGCATGCTTGACTTTACTTCTCAGGATTCATGAAGGATTTTTTATGTTCAGAATATGTGATGTTGTCCTTTTCTTAATTCTTACAGTGGTATGGATGTATAATCACTCAGAATTCACTGAATGTGCTCTGACTTCCTGTATACATTTATGAACTGTGTGGTCCCATATGAGTTTATGTTCTGAATGTTTAAATGCTGAATGCCCTGACTTCCATGTAAGGTTGAGTTCATTATTATATTGAGGTGTTGTTGACTCCATAAGCCCAATGGATGTTTACTGATCATGTTCAACCATTCATATTTTTCACTTGTTTCATAGAGTTAGCCATCTAATCTTTATCAAAATCATCAACCCATCAAGAGAGAGCCCTCTCAGGTTGAGGAGGCTAAGCCTCAGCCTAAAATCAGTTTGAAAGAGTTACATAAGGTCTTCCTGATCAGCAGCCTATCAGGGGCATGATTTTGTGATAACAAGATGGAAGGAAGAGCACCATACTTAGAGAGCAGTTGGATTTCATGGAGGAAGAGAAGCAGATGCTTTATGGAAAATTGCAGGAAATGGAGAGGCAACTTCATATTGCAAATGTGAACCTGAAAAGGATGCATGAGTTAGAGTCACAACTCTTTGTTGCCAAATAAGCCTTGGGCAAGTATCAGCTTGAAGATGAGGTAAATCATTCCTATTTGTCTTCAAATTCTTCTAAGAATGCTTATATTGGTTCTTTTGAAAACATACCAGAGGCATAGGTTCCAAGCTAATGTCCAAGATGGGCTATGAAGGAAAGGGATTGGGAAAACATGCACAAGGTATTATTGAGCCAATAATGTTTGAGGAAAGGCCTAAGTATCTGGGTCTGGCTATGGACAGTATTATGGAGAGAGTTCCAAAGTTTCCATGAAGGCCATTGAAACAGTTCCAAAAAGGAGTTTCATTGCAGGTCCTCTACCTCAGAAGTGTGAGGATTTTATTCAGGAGGAATGGAATAGCTTGAAACATCATTCACAAGATACAGGTGTTCAGAAGCACACACTTGAACCAAAGAGTTTTGGAAACTCTGATAGCCATGAAGAAAGTGATGGTGTTCCAAAGGGAACCACTTCTTCATTTGCTTCACCTCCTCATGAAGGAAATAAAGGTGAAAGAGGCAGGTATAAATCTGGTTCTAAGAACATTCCTTTTGATTTTGTAAGGCATGGAAAAAGAATTTCATGTTCCTTTTGTGGTTTGGATAACCATTATGTTTCTAGATGTTGGAAGAGGATGGCCACATATAGGAAACTTTTGAAGGAAAAGAAGCAAGCAGCCAAAGGTCCACAGGACAAGGCAAATCATGTTGTCAAAAGGATGCACATGTGTTGCACTTACTGCCATAATCAAGGGCATATTGCTGAAAGGTGTTGGATTTTGAATCTAGAACTTCTTCCATGAAAGCTAAAGGAGAAGGTGGAAAAAGAAAATGGCAGGGATGGAAATAAAGATTCCATGATTGATGTGTTTCAAGATGATTCACATATTGATGTTGATGCACAAACAGAGGGACCTTTGAAATGGATTGGTAAAAAAAGGGTTAGAATTATTATCCAATTAAGACTGCATGTCTATTGATGCATCTGTTTGCATTTCTTTGTGGAATAAATGCAAGTTTCAAGATCTTACCAAAATGGTAAATCGAAATAATTT
This sequence comes from Pinus tabuliformis, assembly GCA_031772625.1. Taxonomy (NCBI): domain Eukaryota; kingdom Viridiplantae; phylum Streptophyta; class Pinopsida; order Pinales; family Pinaceae; genus Pinus; species Pinus tabuliformis. The sequence goes on from CM062816.1 coordinate 1,203,631,759, forward strand.
GAATAGGAAACTGACTTTATTGCTGCAACAGTATGTTCATTTCAGGTTCGAAAGTATAGTGTACTTAAGCGAAAGTTGAAATATGGAATGCATGCATGAGCATGAGATGCATGTGATGTTGGCTTGGGAGAAGTTAACTTGGTCTCCAAAATGGAGATAATGATGAATTGTTTCATCTTTTGGAAAAGAGCCCTAAATTTCTCTTTCCTACATGCTTGACTTGAAGAGTCATTTGTTTTAAAGCCATGTTTTATTGGCTTTTTATCTAGTCAATCATTTGTATGCAGATATAAGACATGGAAGGGTTCACAAGGTGTGAAATTTGTTTCTTTGTTGAAGCAAGAGTTAGTCCATCTAGTTGTTGTTTGTATTCTTGTTGTTGTTAACAATTGTTGTTGACAGCTTTTCAAATAGGTACAGATGAAATTTTTGTGGAGCAGATGTACTTCACATTCGTTTGAGCCACCTTGGATCAAGGATCAAGGCAAAGAAGTTCAAACTACCTTCTATAAACTTCACAAGATAAGTTTTGCATGAATTCAAGGAGGAAAATAGTTCTTCCCGAGACGACCAACCCATCCAAGAAGGGAAGTGGTCAAAGATTTTGGTTCAAAGGAATTATGCAAAGGCAAGTGTAGGGAGGCTGAAAAAAGAGGGTGTTGTTACTCTCATTTACAACTCAGATCAGTATATTAGTCTTTTGGTGGACCAAAAGTTATTCTAGTGGGAAGGCGTGTTCCAAAATGGATCCTAAAACTCTGTAAGTCTTCATGAACTCTCTATAATTTATGCCAAATATTAAAAATCTTGTGAATATCAAGCTTATTATAGGAATCCTCATGATAGTTTCTAACTGCGATCAATGCGAATCAACGAGGGCCGTCGATCAAGCGCACAGAACGGCGGACCATGATAACATGTGTTGTCACAAATTAGCAAAGTAAGTGATGGTTTGAGTCAATGGAGGAGGAATCTGATATGCGATTAGAGATTAGCGACAAGTCACTAATCGGATATCACAGCGAAAACCCCTCGAAGAAGGAGAGCCACATGCGACCAGACCCGAAAAATCATGAAATGTAGTAGAAAGTGTTTCGGTTCCATTCGAGGTGGGATTCCATAGAAGTCGGTAGGATATCAGAAGGGCTTTGAGTGGTAAGCAGTTTATACCAAGTCCCACACGATGCCACATAGCGAGTGACACGCATCTGACGGAAGAGAGAGAAAATTGCTCACATCAGATGGGTAAACGTCGAGCAAGTTATTCACCCAAAATGTGCAATGCCCATAGGATCTGGAGGGTCCAAATCAACGGCGGAGATGTGACCTGATGGATGACCGGATTTGACGAAGTTACGAAGTAGATTGTGTGGGATTTTGAAATCCGACTTGGACGAAGAGTTGGCAAATATTCGTGTTTTGATGGGCATTTTTGGAGTAAACAGAAATAACGGCCATTTCAAACGATCGAGTGTTTCCACTGAACCTAACATGCTCATCCATTAAAGGAATAGGTTTCCACCTCCCTATAAGGTGTTATGCAGTTACTGTAACCATCGAAAGAATGGATTCTAACGGACAGAGGCAGGGAACCAGAAAGCCGAGAAATGGAAACGAACAGTCAGGAAGCAGATTAGCTTTAAAGACACACACTGAGAGAGAGTAGAGGGGAGAAGCCTAGGAAGCAGGAAGCAGACCTGGAAGTAGAGAAACCAAAGTCGAGCTGACCTAAAGAAGCAAGGGTAGCAAGTGATCCAGGGTTAAGACAAAGACAGAGAGAGTACACCAGAGAGTCTGTGTACTCCAGAGAGACTTGGGGAATCCAAGTACAGTCCTACTGGTTGTATCTATGTGGGAGACTCAAATTGAGCTCCCTGTAATAGGCAGAGCCGCAGAGTCAAAGAGCTATAATAGACTTCTATAAAGCCATGAGGTTGTAGTGAAGTTGCAACCCAGCAAGAGATCGAATGATCGAGCTGTGGCTAGTTGTCTAAGATGTGTCGAAGGTAAGAGAAGGAGTTCCAGAGACAAATGCAGAATTCTGAGGGAGTCAGAGAAGCCAAAAGCTTAAGAATCTTAGAGCACTGATTGAAGGATTCAATTCCAGAGAAACCTAGACATGTTTGCAGAACAAGGATGGCCAGGGGTAATATGGCATTATAAGCCCATTGGTTCCACTGTAAACCAATGGAGTTAAGTGTAGAACTTGTAAAATAATTGAAGCCATAATCTGAGAGAGCCTAATCGAGTTGATTAGAGATCAAGGAGACGTAGCCCAAGATATTAGGGTGAACTCCATATCATGTTGTTGTCTTATGGGTTTGTTGAATTGCTGTTTTATTTACTGTTATTTATGTTTCACATCAAAATAAGAAAATGAACATAAGCACTCAATAGTCAAAAACAAATACAAGCATATGTTTATATTTTCAAGCATTTCTTAATTCCACATTGGCTAATCATTAAGACTTGGGAAAATTGAAAGATTTGGAAGTGGGAGAGGTTCTTGTAAGTTAGACAAGAAGCTAAAGAGCTCCATTTTCAGATCAACAACACAAATGGATCCTCACTACTACAGATTATTTTACCAAATTGATATAAGCCATACCATCAAGGAAAGCCACTGACATTGTTATAATAACCTTCCTTGAATCTAACATTCTATCTAGATTTAGGTGCCCAACCAAGATCATCACTGATAATGCAGTAGCCTTCAAGTCTAAGAGAATGATTGATTTCTATAATAAGTACCATATAACTTTAGGCCATTCTACAGCTTATTATCCCCAAGGAAATGGACTAGCAGAGTCCTCAAACAGGATTTTAGTGAATATCATCAAAAATTTGTTAGAAGACAACAAGAAAAAATGGAACGAAAAGCTAGTGAATGCCTTATGGGCAGACAGGCTGACTACAAAGAAGTCCATTGGTACTAGTCCTTATTAATTAGTTTATAGAATGGAAGGTTTTTTCCCATCATCCTTGGGAACACCAGTGATGAAGCTGCTCCAAGAGTTGCAGATTGAACCAAATGACATCCAAAGAAGAATCAACCAAACAATTCATTTACAATAGACCAGAGAAGAAGTGTACATCAGATCTCAAGTTGTGTAGGAAAGGATCAAGAAGGCTTTTGATAAAAGGACTAAGGCAGAATATTTTTACCTAGGGGACAAAGTTTTGAAATGGGACTCAAGAAGAGAGGATAAAGGTAAACATGGGAAATTTGATTTCCTATGGAAAGGCCCATATGTCATCTATGCATTCAGAGGTAATAATGCTTTCTTCCTTGGAGAAATGGATGGCACAGAAGCAGAAGGAGGACCAATTAACAGTCGAATGCTTAAACACTACATTGAACCTAGTTACTGATTTCACTAATCATTTGTACATATTTTGTTTTTCAAAAGTCTAGAGTTGTTTGGATAGAGATTCTTTGGAGTTGAAGCCTGAAGAGAAGGCCCTAAGCTTCAAAGGTTTTATTGTCACAAATAGAAATAATGCAAAAAAATGAAAAGGTAAATGTTACGCAGTGACATCACAACGATTCAGAAGGCCATTGATCTACAAGTTCTTGACATTTCACCAGGAAATGACATCCCCAAGTGGAGCAGTTGTTAGGTTCCTATACCAATAGGAGTCATAATTTTTGAATGGTTGAGATTAAACCTATAATATGTACATACCTTTGCTTTTGCAAATGTTTTCCATATTCAAAAAATTAAAAAATGTAAAGAGGGTATGTCCCAAAAGAAAAATCAAAGGACAAAAAGAATAAAAAGGTAAAAAAAAAAAGATGAAAAATATGAACCCCAAGAAATAAAAAGACCACGAAAGTGTGCAACTCAAAATGCCACTACCATTTATTTTTTGTGCAAAATAAATGATTGTGTGTAACTTGTGATCTTTGCCACAATCCATGATAGTCAAAATGTTTAAACTTGGCTATTTCATGTTTCAATTTCATGTCTATAGTTAGAGAATAGAATCTAACTAAATTTCTTAATCTTGGTAGTTAAGTAGATTAGGTAGAGTAAATAAAAGGAGCTCAACTATTTAATCTGAGCCCTTAGACGTAATAAGGTTAGATTTACTTAGTTTACTATTGTAAAGAAAAAGAAAAAAATTTGATAAGGGTTTGCTATCTCAAATGGACCCTAATAAAGAGAAGTGAAAATGGTAGGATGAGTAGATGGGTAAGTAGAAGAAAGGTTGTAGAATTTTGATGATTGATTAGACAAAATCATGTGCATCATCTTTTTCAGCATAAAATTTCCAAATGTGAATGGGCACTCAAGCATGCAGATGAATATCAAAGTCAATTAATTAACTCCCTTCATTCATTTTCACCTTTTACTTAACTAATTTCCCAAAATAAAGATCAAGGTACTTAAAAACCCTAAGTCAAAGAGGCTCAGAGCATTTCTCTGACTTTTGGAGGGACCAGACCCTCAGCTCAATGACCTATAGGCAATAAGTACTAAATCCCTCATAAACATTCACCCCCTTTCAATTCATTCATTTTACCTAATAAATCCCTTTTCCTAAGGTTAAAACTCTATTTTTCCTAAGGAAAAGCAATCACCCCTATGAATGCCCCTTTTTATAAAAACCCACAAAAATACACTTAGCCTAAGTATTAATGTTTCTATGTAAAAAGAAAATGAATTACAAAAATACATTATGCTTAGCACAATCCATTTTCTGCCTTTTTCATATTAACTTCTGACTTTTGTTTATTAATTCTCGAAAAACCCCTTTTTCCCGTATATTTTATTAAATCCCTTTAAATATTAATATCCCTACCCCAAAGTTTGAAATATAAACTTTATATTACCCGAACCCCAACTAATTGACATAATTAATCAATTTGCGATTAATTAAAGTCAAACCATCCACCAATCATATCTCGCCTGAGACCTTAATCCCCATCTTAACTCCTCATTAAGCTAAAACCGCCACACTTAAATGCCCTTCGGGCCCCTCCATTACTTTTCGTGCAACTCTCGCGCCCGACCACCGCACGATCTCTCCCCTCCCCATCCAACGACCCATGTTGATTTTGGAAGGGCCCGAAATCTAAACGATACCCAACCGAAATGGGTTGTTTTATGCTGGGCCCTCGAGGTGACATGGTGCTTGATGAATGGAATTGGGCGGCCTCCACCCAATACCGCCAAACGCCCAAAGGCTGTGTAAAGTAAACCAGTTACCGCCAGCCTGCTACCCACCAAAACCACCACTGTTCACCTCGATACGCGATAAATGGTCACTGTACACCCGTACCCGCCAAATTGGCTTTTCGAGCATCAATCCAAAAAATCCCCAAATCATTGTTTTTATCATTTTTAACTGTAATTTTCCAGGCACGGGCCTGTGAATGTTGAAATCCGTCAACCCACGTACACTTGCACTCTGAAGACACCAAAATCTCCTAGATTTCTTTCCAGCATGATTGAAGCCTTTTCAACCGTTCAGAATTGCCAGTTACCCAGTTCAGACCCAGTTTACTCCAAATTCTATGTATTTAAGCAAGGATCCATTGAAATCCATGTAAATTTCCGAACCAATCTCTAAGTTTTCTTAATTGAAATTAAAGGGGAACTTTAGTAACTTAAAACCCACCTAGAATTGAACCACCATTACCTTAAAGGATTGAAATTTACCTTCCCCATTCTTAAATCCACAATAACTAAGAGTGGTAGCCCCAATTGCCATGGATGTCAGACCAATTACCACTCCTCACCTGGACCTGGATTACCTTCCCCTTGCTGACAAATATTTCCAAATAAAGGACACCTTTGTCCATGAATCCCCTCTTAAATTATACTACCGATAAAGAGACCAATACCTAAACCATGCTGACAAAATAGGTCTTTGGGAGTCTAATTTGCCCAAGTACCAATTCCCCAAGGTGCACATCTTTCCAGAGATTGTCCATTATTGCCATGCAAACTACATTCTCAATCAAAGATCAGTGATTTCCCCTAACCAAACCATACTTTTCACCATCAATTCCGAGTCAATCAATGAAATGCTGCAACTACAACCAAGGCAAAACTTAACCCCTATTTCAATTGGAGACCTACTAGATAGATTCCCCAAGATTACCACTGCCAAGCTTGCTGAAATGTTCCAATCTTTTATTGTAGAATAAAAACATATCCCAAAAGATCCTCCCCAATACATATATACCATATTTTCTCAATTTGGCCAAGACATTGTAGCAATTATATCTAGTATTTTAGGCTATACCACCAATGAGTACATAGATGAAATCATCTTAGCCTTCATGACGATTTTCTCTCTAGGAAAACCCCCTGTTGTCATGTATGATTATGCCAAGTTCATAGCCGAAAAGATGCATGACCAATTCCTTAGAATGAGTACTGAGAGAGTTTTTAAGTAATCTTCAATTTTGTACCACCTTTTCTTATATTACCAAGCTGACAAGTTCCCCTTCACTCTCCAAAAGCTTAATACTAAAGGTCATCCTAGGTCAGTGATTTTTTGGACTCCTTTGATACATAAGTATAATTCCCCATATCCATACACAGACTTCAGAGATCTTTTTGTACATACAGTAGTGACATTGCTACTAGGAAGTACTCCTCCAAAAATTAATTAAGATATCAGGAGGATCCTATAGCTGTCAAAACACACAAAGTGGGAGATTGGTACTTGTACCAAAATCACGCAGAAATTAGGATCTATGGCTATGATTTGGCCCCATATAAACTGCCCAGATACCTCCCAATAAGGTTATTTTCTCTGGAGTACTACAAGTAGATAATCAATTCAGATGAGGTGCATTTTTTTAAGGCTAAAAAGAAGGCCCGACTCAAAATCAAAGATCAACTAGGCCCCTTTGTATGTATTAGTCGAGAAGCTAGAAAAGAAGTAGAGGAAATCCTTTAGAGACTTAAAATAAAATAGAGCTTCATGTGGAGATATGATCCCTGTGATTTCATCTGCAATAAAATACAGAAAAACAAGATGGCTCCCTACATTCACCACCGAATCCCTAAAAGAGAGAAATATGAAAATCAATTGGAATGGGTGAAGAATACATTAGTAGACATGGATAACACTGAAGTTGCAGTTGAAAATTCTCTAATTGATCTAGAGAAAAGGCTTGATGAGGGTTCTTTCCTGCAGGTTCCAGGAGAATCTCAAGTCCAAGGAGAGTCTCGCATAGGGAGAATCTCAGGCACAAAGTGAATCACATATAGAAGAAGAATCTCAAGAGCAAGAAGAGTCAGAACAGCCAGGCCTATCAGAGGAACTAAATCAAACTAGTATACCAAAACCCAACATGAGTACTCCCCCTACCTTGCAAACTCCTCTAAATGAGGAGAAAAGCCTCAAAACATATATGGAAGAGGCCACTACCTCAGGCAAAGCAACCACACAGACATATGCAGATACGAGCCTGGTCAAAAGGAAAAGGTTAAATCCTGTTTCTGAACAGGAATTCATAGAAGAAACAGTTGGGACAATCGGCACAGAAAGAGAAAGAAGCAGTCCTTCCACTCCCTTTGGGGGCACACTAGAATTTTCCACATCAAATAATCAGATGTTGGAAAGGAAACAGAGTGTTGAAGTGTCCTCATTTAGGGTTCCAGCTGACAGGGACCAAGACTTCAGGGAAAGGTACAAAGATATAAAAGCCAAGAATGAGAAGCTAAAGCCGAGACTTATGCACAGTACCTAAAGATGGCACCTACAAACCAGAAAAGGCTTATGTCATCCTATGATGTGAAAGAAAGCAAAATGCAAATGACGTTTGTGAAACCTACCACTCAGCAACCAAGAACAACAGCTGACTTCAAAAAGATAGATTTCGAAGTGTTGGCAAAGGACATACATCCTATTGACCAGATTGAGTTACACAAGTAGACAGGGGAGATGATCTACTCCACCTTGATAGGGAAAGCCATTGCAGCTCACCAATTGCAAAAAACCCTAAATAACATATTATCTCAGTTACAATTAGAGAAGGCCTCTTCACAGGCTAAGAACACTAGAATCAAGTCCTTAGAGGACTTAATCATTGAGTTGGGACATGATCCCAAAGATGTAAAGGCCACTGAAAAGTTGATAAAGAAGAAGAATGATGACATAGCTTCTTTGAAGAAGCAACTCAAGATTCCACCATTGCACCACCCAGAAATAGCAAAAGTCCTGGAGACACAAAAGGGACAAGAAGAGCTTATGGACTTGGTCCTAAAGCTAAATGACCAGCTGAAAGAAACAAAGAAAGAATTGGACACATTGATTAAGTCCAAACAAAGTGAATTGGCCACCACTTCTACAACTTCCATTCCCACAGTAACAACCGCAGTTCCCTCAACACTGGCAGCATCTTTGGCACCAACAACTCCACCTGCCACAACACTGCTAGTCATAGCAAAGTCTACAATAGCAAGTGCTTCAATAAAAAGATAGTAAAGCTAGTGAAATCCATGGAGGAAATGTCCATCTAGGTAATAGAGCTAAAAAGGTTAAAGGAGAAATTGGCAAGCTTAGAAATTGACTGTAAGCTTTCCCAGATTCAGCAGAGAGAAGAAACACAGAAAGCCTTAAGGATGGGTGAGAAGATTAACGTCCTAGAAAAAGATTTAACTCTACAAAAGCCACTAGGACAGACCAAAGATATGCTTTGGGCCAATATCATTGACTATGTCAATGATATTTGGTCATCAATTCAAGTAATATTTGAGCAAATAGAACTGGTGAAAGTGGCCACTGAGGCTATTAAGAAAGTAAGGGAAGATTAGGGAGATCAACCTGAGGATGCTAATCGACTCATCCACTTCTTAAACAACAAGAACAAACATGAACTTAATGAGCTTGGTGTAGAAGACAGAACTGAATCCATCATAGAAGTCAAAAAGGTTCTTTCCAAAAGAAACCTTATGGTCAACCTAGAGGAAAAATGCCATAACATGCAGGTGGGCATTGATAGATTCATGGCCAGGTTTCAAATTTCGAGGGATAAAGGCCTTCCCAATCCTATGATCATCCATGACAAACTTATGACCCAATTGGACTACACTGAAAAATTAAGGAAGTTGGCCAAGGATCAAGCAAGCACTTCAAGTATCAAAGCCCTGCCAACTGGGAAAGTATTGTATGATAGTTTAGAGAATCTGTTTTTTCTAGAGCATGAGGTGAAACACTTGTTTGTCACCAAGCCTAATTTTTACAAATACACAGAGGTAGATGAGATCTACAAAAGAATGCTCAAAGTAAGGTTACCTGACGATGAATGGTGGGAAAAAATGACAGATTTACTATAAGTTACCACAATAAATCTAAAGGTGGGTAAGAGACAGATAAACAGGGTCAAAGAGTAGTAGGTTAAATAGTATTAGTAGAAAATTAGAGACAAAGATGATTCCAGCGTACAAATATTAGCCAGCTTAAAGGCTCAAATTCAACTACAACAGCCAACACTACCACAAAAAGAGGGATAACATGATGCAGTTTTCCATTAGTCTCTATCTTCATGCTTGAAGATATTTCTATTTCCTTAATTAAATCTAAAACTATTATGAGATATTTTGTAATATTTTTTTGTATGAATACTTCACATTTCGAAGTATTTAGGGTGGATTCAAAGACGTTTTTGTAGACTTTTCATTCAAATCAAAGTCTTATTGTATCAAAAACTAGATTGGCTTGCTGGATCATGGAATAAATTTTAGACATTTTACAGGATTCTTGTGTAAAGATAAAATCAAATAAGTATTCTCTCATTTGTATTATTTTTTTTCCATATGTTTCTTAATAATCATATGTGTTTCTATGAAATCTGAATGTTAAACTAGGAATGATATTTCAGAATTTGCTTTAATGCACTGTGAGTTAACTATTTACATTCTTAATGTTTTCTGCTAAACTATCTTAGCTAGGGAATTCTTAGCTACTCCTTAGCTTCTGTAGTTTTCCTTGTGGTCTATGTAGCAAAGGATTCTTAATTTCTCTTTGTGGATGTTCACCCCCTGTTCCTCATTCTGATCCCGTTGCAAGGATTCTTAAGTGCCCTTTTACCCTAGCTAGAATCTTTCCATCCATCAACCCTTGAAGATTTTCCTTTTGTTTTGCTAGCCTACCCTGTAACCACTACCTTTAATGATCTGATCCAGTGATGCTATCCTTTTATTAACTCCATAGCCCAATGGCTTTAAGAAGCTAGCTTTACCCATTTGTTCCTAGAATTCCACCACCCAACCAAAATCAAAACCTTATGAACATTAAGAACTATCCTAAAATCCCACCCAAACAAAGTTAAATTATAAAGAGAGAGCCCTCTCTAGACTTAGGTTGGCTAGAACCTAAGTCTAAAGATTGGTTTGTGGTTACCTCGGATTATTCCTTCTTTTGATAACTTCTTGCGAAGACTTCTGAGTGATAACATACCTCATTCCACACATGGAAATCGTTTGACATGGTCTCCAAGAATGCCTTTACTATCATACTTCCTTTAATTCCATTGAGCTTAACACTACTTTTACCCACTTCTTTCATCTTTAGGATATAGTCTTCCTAAGTGATCAACTTTTCATTTATGACATAGACACTGGAAAATCCCTTTTAGCTTAAGGCTTCAATCCTATTTGTAAACCTATTTGCCTACAACTCTAAGGTTTCACACCTTTCCTCCAACTGATCAATGATATTTCTCTTTGTCAAGACTTTCTTGACTTCCAGAATGGTGGCAGTCTTGTCACTGACTCCTACTTCCTCTAGCTCATATCTGGACTTTCAATTTAAGAATTTAATTATATTGGAAGATTCTACTGGCATCTCTATAAGCTCTTTCTGCTCAAATATGATTTTGATAGAAGGCCAAATCTCATTCATAGAGTCTAATATGTTCATCCGGATAGTTTCCTTGACTTGGGCCAAGTTCTGGCCAATTGAAGTGTCTCTCTCTACTTGGCACAACATTCCCAACAATCTCTGGGATTTATCCAATTCAGTGGTCTGAGAAGCTTTATCTTTGGCCTTTTGGACTTCCAAATCTTTGAGTTGGCCCTGCAAAGTCTCAATTTTCTTTGACTACAATGACATGTTTTGAAGTGTCTGTGTGACCTATTCAGCACTGGGAGTCTAAGCTTAAGAAGTAGCTACAGTGGTTGATCCTATTGATGGTGGTTGAGAAAGAGGTTCAACATCCAAGAGGACAATGGCCATCTTCAGGTTGTCTTCATTATCCTTTGTTAGTTTTTCCAACTCTGCCTAATCTGTATATTTTGGTCTATGATCAATTTCATCATATCTGCTTTTTGTGCTTCACCCTTTGTTGTGGAGGTAAATCCCCTCTGCGGACAGAGGCAATCCCTACTAGCCCAGACCGGGTCTAGCAACAATCAAACAATGCTATCACGCAAGTTCCTAATTGCAAATTAAAAGTGGATGATGAGAACCTACATGGATTCCAATGTTAATATTCGTAGAAGAGACGTTGCTCTCGTTCCTTTGCCTCGGTCAGTCACGATCCCCATGATCACCATGATTGGACACCTGCACATGCAAAGAACAACAAAAATACAAGCACAAAATCCAATAGATGCAATTATATATCAGTCAGAAAAGATATAACTCAACGTCAATCATAGGACAATGAGAGTGGAACCATAATGATAGTCATCTATTATTGATAAATAACAAAGAAGAATACAACCATAGTTCTGACGTCAAATCCTCTTTTGGCTGGGTAGTCAGCTACACAAGTCTTGCAAAGCTTGTTGGGATGGGAACAAGCCTCTCTCTCTTGGGTGACAAGAATCTCCTTACTTAGATTTGGCCTTATGGGTGCAAAGAAGGCTCTTGCAGCTTCAAACTCTTGAACTCCTGGTATTCTCTATCACTATGCTAGAACTGGAACTAGCTTGCTCAAGGCATAGAGACAAGCTTTTATAGATAGAGAGAAAACAGATAGGATCAACCACATTATTCATGGGATTTGCTTTATCACTTAGAAACTTCCATTAAAGGTGGCAAACCACTTCCCTTCTATGGAGATTCGAAGCCAAACCATCCTAGCTCAACATAGATTCAGTTGGTGAATGGGTTAAGGAGAACCTTCGGAAGATTGTTCGTTGAAAACTTTACTCAATTCGGTTGGCGCGAGTGAGACTCTGAGACAGAGCGCCAATGGTGCGCCCTCTTTAGAGGATTTCCCCCATTGGCGCGGGCAGTAAATTGTGGACCCGCGCTAATGCAAAAAGAGCTGTTTTCATGGGTATTCTGCAGGAGATGTTTTCAGGGCATATGAAGCTCATACTTAGAAGAATATGATGTAAGTGGTTTCAGGTCATGTCACTTCTCAGAGGTCCCGGAATGAGTCCTCCAGTGTGCGGGTGAGGGGTAACAGGGATGGTGACAAATGGTGACAAATTGTTGTGTAACAGATGCCCCCTAAATCATGAGGCCCGAGGGAGAGAGAGGGGTGAAATGCTTTACAAGAACATGCGTAACTAAAAACACTGCCGCCAGATAACCTGCGTAGAGAAGTACAACTGATATCTCAAGTACATGATATGTGGTATGGGCGCAGCCATCCATAACAGAGTACGTAATAATCTAGATCTAAGGTATGGGCGCAGCCATCCAGTGAGGATCGATGAATAGACTCAGGCATGGTCACAGCCATCCAATGAATGAGTCATGTAATGATCATAATAAGCCACAAATCGCAGCCTGGATTCCAACAAACAAAATCCAGGGTCTTGCGCTCCATCTCGACCCGAACAGAGTACAAGTTCAGGCATGCGAATACATGAGTTGAAGTCGAACATGCATGAACATCGTTTGATTACCAACCAATAGTGAAAACTGTTAACAGACGCGAGAGGTACCACCAATAATGACAATGGTCCTCAAGGTACTATAGGTACAATCTACGGTGTGCAAATGAGTGAGCTAGCGTCAAACACCCGTAGAATCATTCGATCGGAGACCAATGATGAAAACCTCTCATCAAACACGAAGAACCTGCCATTGAGGCATGCAGGCTCCAAGGCACCAGAAGGGAGTCTCTAGATCAACTTCTTGGATAATGAGCTAAAGTCGACAGGAAGTGACCTCGATCAAAGGTGGGCCATAGTGTTTCCCACATCATTGACACGAGACAGAGGAAGAATGTTGTGGTGAATCAGAATTATGTGAGGTATTAGAGGGAGGTTGTAATTCTGTAGAGGTCAACTTCTCTTGAACATATTGGCAGCAGGACAGTGGACTTGGCAGTATTTGACATCAAATGAGCAGAGGTCATGGTGACAAGGCAATGAGCAGATGAGAGGTCAAACAGGATAACCCAAACCCACGAAGGCTAGTGTAAACCAAGATGAGATGTTCCCACCCAGACACGAATGCAGACTAGTGCCATGTTCAAGAGCGACATACTGCCGACATGACAATAATTATGGGTCCATTTTCCCCACCATTTCTGGCAAGTACCCCAGTTATTTTTAACAAGCTTGACGGGAATATCATATGCTTGTAAGGCGTCATTACAACAGAATCTGATGTCATTAAGTTTTAACGAGTCTGACGAAGGAAGAACTCGGCATCTTTTCTTGTTTAGAGAGTTTGAAAAGACAGCAGAAAAGTAAACTCTAGGGGGGGTCCTTTTTCGTAAAGTTGTGTCTCTCGAGCCTGAAAAAGTATAAAACAATGCTTGAAAGAATCGCCCGATCATTACGATCGAGGAGTACTTTTCGTGAGTAGTGATTCTGACTTGAATAAGTAAAAAAGTGATCGAAACCACGTCGCTTCGTAACCGTTAACGAACCTGAAACGACAAGGGTCCGACGATCTTTTCGTCTTTGCACGGTCAGAAAAGGGTTTAAAGATGACCGCCTCTTATTTACGTTTAACGAGTCAAGAGGAATAACTCGGCAATCTTTTCATATTTAGACGGTCAGAAAAGAGCTAAAAGTAGACCTCCATTTTTATTCTCTTTAACGAGTCAAAAAGTGAAAATACTCGGCAATCTTTTCATATTTTACGAGTCAAAAAAGATCTTAAAGGTGACTAATCCTAGAGGAAAGAGTGGTATAAAGGGTAGTAACTGGTTCTGGCAATGGTGGAACTGCTCAAAACATGTAATGGTCAAGAGGCTGGCTAATAAAACCACTCATCGCTGTGGTTCCTCAGGAAAGGAAAAACAACCAAGTGAAAGCATATGATCGGCCAAAGAGATGGCGGCGATGGAATGAAAACAACCAAGGCTCATCTAGAAGAATTCAGCGGATAAAAATGGAAATCACGAGATGTAAATCGGGTATGGGTTCATTTTTACACAAGCTTGAACCATGGAGAAATTTTCTTGGATTCTGTTTCATGTTTACACAAGCTTGAAACGAAAAACTATGCTTCTTATGAGTTCGCATGCCCCCAGGCATAATGACGCAAAACGAGGTACATGCCCCCCAAGCTTCATTGCATTCAGCAAAGTGGATGGAATGAAGGTTCACTCTCGAGATCTATGAAAGACGACTTATATTTTACGAGATCTTAATCAAAAGACTCGATTTGGAAAGGGATTTGTTTCATTTTTTAATGAGGTTGACGCAGTAAAAGAACTATCCTCATAACCCTTGTTTCATTTTTTAATGAGCTTGACACAAGATCAGGAACTATGCTCCGACCAAGCCTAGTTTCATTTTTTAAGGAGCTTGACATAGGAAAGGAACTATGCTCCGACCAAACCTAGTTTCATTTTTTAAGGAGCTTGACACCGGAAAGGAACTATGCTCCACCCGAACTTCATCATAATGAATAGAAAGTTGGGGCTTCCAAGATTGCCACTCCCGGTGGAAGGGAAACATCTTGGAAGTCAGGGTCCAATGCCCCCAAGACACTATGCACGATAGCAGCATCACTGGATCCGGGCATGGGATAGGTGGCCACGTAGTTGATCTGTGGTGGGGGAGATGCAACTGGTGGATGAAAACTAGGAGGGGACGACAACGGCGCAGGAGGCATCGGGGGACTAACGAATGACACTTGATCGATAGTCACAATTCTGCCATCGTGTGGAAAGCAAACCACACGGAAAAGCGAAGAAACGAGGGGCCCCATGGCATAAACATAGTCGCGACCAAGGAGAAGACTAAAGTCTAAAACACCTTGGGTAACCAAGATGTCTATATAGACGGTTTTGCCTCCCAAAGTAATAGGGAACTTCGGGAGAACTCCTAGAGATGGAGAGGCTCCTCCGTCGAAGGCTAACAGATTCTGAGTGACTGGCCCAAGCTGCGGGGAACCTAAAGCTTGCCAAGTAGTGTACGGCATAAGACTGACATACGCCCCTTCATCCAAAACAGTGTCAGGTACTGCCTTAGCACAAGCATGTACTGTGATCTAGAAAGGCATATGGGATGGAAGGTGACCGGCGATCAGGTGATTCCAATCAAAGGAAGCGACCAGACCACTTGGTGGGGGAATTGTATGATTACCCCCATGTGTTAAAGGAACCGAAGGAGAACCTTCGGGAGCAGCTGGGTTAGGAGAGTCATTTCGAGACTCAGGAGAATCTGAAGAGACAAGAAGAACATGGGCATGATTCTCTTCCGAAACAGAGTGAGCGAGCGGCGGACTCGAGTCGACACTCTTTCCAACCAATGGTTGGTCTGGAACAGGCTAGCAATAACCGGGTTCGGGAAGAGGGGCCTGGACAAGAGAAGAATTTGAAGCAAACTCTTTGTCAGCAGGGGGACAATCTGCGACTACAGAGAGACGTTGATAACCAACGGGAAGTTGGGGTGAAGGAGCTGTAAGACTTTCCAAGACAACGGAGGCTTTATCCATGAGTGGACAAAGGTGAAGGGGATGATTGCCTTCACAAAGTTTACAGGGGATTCGAATCTTCCCTTTTCCCTTACCATTCCCGACTGATAAGGTAGCATTGCCGTGAGCTTCAGAGGATGATGAGGGGTAGACCGGATCACGAGACCATACTTCTAAGACCCTGGGGATGCCAGGACAATCACAAAGAAGATGGTCCCCCTTGCATAATCTATAAGGAAATTTGACCTTCCGCGGAGGAGCAGAAGGTGGCCTGACTTCAGGTGTACTCAGAGTAAGAGCTGTACTTCTAGCCTCTCCCTTAGGAGCCTTCTTCTTCTTCGTCTTCTTCTTCTTCTTCTTAGCCACCCAGTTACTCGAATCTAGACTTTCACCAGGTGAAGTAGAAGATGAGTACGTAGAAGTGGGCGTAGAAGGGGAGAGATCCACCTTAGAATCAACATGATGTTGTTCAGGTGGAGGGATGGATTGACTAGACGGTGAGACGACAGGGACCAAAGAGGTTGAGAAAAACCAAACCGGCAACCCAACAGTTAACCCTGGGAGGGACAATGTCGCCATATAAGGAGCACCAACATTTTCAAAAGGAGCGAAATGACCAGGGTTCCCGTCAAAGGGGATCCCTAGGTTGGTGAACCCTGGAAAAGTTGCCATCGAGAATGAAAAGAAGCCTACTCAAGCTAACACAAACAAGATCTAACCGGGTAAATGTGAACGCGGCCGAATAAATTTTAAGACAAAGGAACTGAACTTGACCATTTCATGTTTTAAGAGTCGAGAAAAGGACAAAAAATGACTCTAGTCTCCTTTGAATGTTTAGTGAGCCCGAAGTGACAAATGCTTAGATGAGCCTTTTCGTTTAAGGAGTCTGAAAAGGATCAAAAGTGACTACTCTGGAGAGCTAGGCAAAAAGGTTTACCAAACAAATCCGTAAAACTGCATATACACCTTGGCAGTCATATGAAAACCAAGGACTTCCCGTACGAGAGTCAATCTTCCCGAATGCTGTGTTCGGTGCGCTACGGCTTGTAAGGCAGCAGACACGGCTTCCTGTGGATAAAGGATGATAACCTAGTGGGGTCTCCCCATATACTCGACGGTACGTGGGAGCTCAAGTCCGTGCTAGACCACTTGTTGCATCACGGAAGGAGGAATCACCCAACCTTAAGTGAAACAAAAAGTGACTAGGTTTAACGACGTCGGAGGATGTCTCTAGCCTAGACCTCTAAACAGTGAGCGTTATGTTCCAATGCGTTTTTAAGTTCATTCAATTCATTTTACAGTTGATCTTTGATTAGGTTTCGATTTCCAGGTCCTACCATATGTAATCTCTCACAACTCCCTAAATGCAAGCTATATGCCAAAGAATATCATTTCGTTCGATGAACACTAACTACGAGAGAGTTGAGAATTTTTCAATCAAACAAAATGACCATAAACAATCAAGAACCACTCTAATGCAGCTAATGGCAATAAACGATTTTTTTTTTTTAAGATCACTAATCAATGAAAAACTCTAATTTCCATTAACTAATTCAACGCAAAAGAGACTGTTCGTTTTCTTTTCAATGGCAAAGTGCACTAAAAAAAATTTGAGAGATAATAAAACTGAGTAAAAGAGACAAATTTCACTCAATGAGAACGCAATCAAATCCCCAAAACACCAAGGCAGTCCTTCAAACCAAAAAGAAGATCTCAAAGACCTCAATGGGCCATGTAATCTAAGCCCAAAACGAAGCCAAGCGAAATCCAAGCGAAAAGAAGAGAATCACTCGAGTAACGCAATAAAAAGTTTAACAATCACTGAACAAGTGCAAGAGAGTAACCAAAAAGTTGACTGGATCAACAGAAGACCAAAACTCCTAAGGAAGGCTCGATGCACAAAGCCACTAGATGCCCTAGGGCTAAAATGTGAAATCGGTGGAAAATGGCAAACACCCAAAGTATGCAAAGGTAATTTATGCACACTTTTCATTCATATCCTAAAAATGAGAATTCTAATTATGAAAGTGTGATCTATGCAAGAGAATTCTCAAACACACGATGATTCTAATGTAATCTAAGAACCAATCAAGTGCAAATCAAGAAAAAACGGGTGTGAGTTCCAAAGATCATAAACTAAAAACACTCAAAGGCGATTAACACTCATACACAATGAGGGGGGATTTTTTGCAAAAACAAAAGCAAAAAGATGAAAAATTGTGAAAAGACTGAGATAAACCTCCAAGTAATGATCAAAGGAAATCAAATTAATAATTTGCCAGAAAAAACTCAAAACCAGTCAAACAAGACTCTGACACACTCAAGTGATTGAAAAAGGTGTAGCTAGACACAAAACCCAAGCTTGGAAGGCTGCAAACAAGCAAACTGGAAAAGTTCACAGGCCTACCGCGACTATCAGGCGAAAAACTAGCGCCAATTGGGGATTGGCATGGGTTGTACACTGGCAAGTGGCGCCAATTGGCACAACTGTCATGCAAAAAAGAGCGCCAATCAAGTTTTCTAGCTTAAAAATAAAAACAAGTAGTCCAAGGCTTGGTCGACAGTATCCAGACAGACCATGCAGCAAGAGACAACAGAGCATCCAACCTAGAAAGCTATCTAAGCAATCAAAACAAGAGAAACCAAAGAGATAAGATAAACTCCAAGTTGTTTAGTCCATAAACCAAACCAGAGATTGACTGAAGTGGTGTGGATCTACTTCGCTAATGCAAAGCAATAGCGTTTCTAAGGCTATCTGGCCGTACTTCAGGCTCTGTCTAAAGTTTACAAATCAAACAACAAGCTAACTCCCCAGTGGAGTCGCCAAATTGTTGTGGAGGTAAATCCCCTCTGCGGATAGAGGCGATCCCTACTAGCCCAGACCGGGTCTAATAGAAATCAAACAATGCTATCATGCAAGTTCCTAATTGCAAATTAAAAGTGGATGATGAGAACCTACTTGGATTCCAACGCTAATATTCGTAGAAGAGACGTCGCTCTCATTCATTTGCCTCGACAGGTCACGATCGCCGTGAATGGACACCTGCACATGCAAAGAACAACAAAAATACAAGCATAAAATCCAATAGATGCAATTATATATCAGTCAAAAAAGATATAACTCAACGTCAATCATAGGACAATGAGAGTGGAACCATAATGATAGTCATCTATTATTGATAAATAACAAAGAAGAATACAACCATAGTTCTGACGTCAAATCCTCTTTTGGCTGGGTAGTCAGCTACACAAGTCTTGCAAAGCTTGTTGGGATGGGAACAAGCCTCTCTCTCTTGGGTGACAAGAATATCCTTACTTAGATTTGGCCTTATGGGTGCAAAGAAGGCTCTTGCAGCTTCAAACTCTTGAACTCCTGGTATTCTCTATCACTATGCTGGAACTGGAACTAGCTTGCTCAAGGCATAGAGACAAGCTTTTATAGATAGAGACGAAAGAGATAGGATCAACCACATTATTCATGGGATTTGCTTTATCACTTAGAAACTTCCATGAAAGGTGGCAAACCACTTCCCTTCTATGGAGATTCAAAGCCAAACCATCCTAGCTCAACATAGATTCAGTTGGTGAATGGGTTAAGGAGAACCTTCGAAAGCTTGTTCGTTGAAAACTTTACTCAATTCAGTTGGTGCGAGTGTGACTCTGAGACAGAGCACCAATGGCGCGCCCTCTTTAGAGGATTTCCCCCATTGGCGCGGGCAGTAAACTGTGGGCCCGCGCTAATGCAAAAAGAGCTGTTTTCATGGGTATTCTGCAAGAGATGTCTTCAGGGCATATGAAGCTCATACTTAGAGGAATATGATGCAAGTGGTTTCAGGTCATGTCACTTCTCATAGGTCCCGGAATGATTCCTCCAGTGTGCGGGTGAGGGGTAACAGGGACAGTGACAAACGGTGACAAATTGCTGTGTAACACCCTTTTTAATGTCCTTGGTCATTAGATCTTCTGTGGCTGGCAGCTTTAGTTGCTTCCTTAATGCTTCAATGTCCAAGTTATTCTTTCTAATAATCTCCTCAACATCATTAACATCTTTAGGGTGATACCCTTTCTTGATCACCAAGTCTTCCAAAGTCTTGATCTTGTTATCTTTGGCCAAGGAGGAGACTTTCTCAATCTTCAACTGTGACTGTACATTTGCAGAAGAAACTTGTAATTTGGATAAGGACATGGCAGTGTTAGTCAGTGTGGAGGATATCATCTCACCAGTTTTCTTGTGCATCTCCATTTGATCAATGGGATGCATGTCCTTTGTATTGAATTCAAAGGTGGTGTTCTTGTATTTTGTTGTTGATTTAGGTTCTGAATTTTACCATGCTCTATATAAAATAATGACAGCAATCTACTTTGTGAGCTATAAGTCTACTTCCAGAATTGGTTATAAGTGTTGTTTTTGAGAATTTCATTCTTGAGCTTATCTCCCTGTACCTGTTGAAAACTGTCTTCTCTTTATCTGTTTGGATAGTTTTTTATTCTAGTTTTGTCTCCTTATGCTTTGAAGTGTCTGTGTGACCTGTTTAGCACTGGTAGTCTAAGCTGAAGAAGTAGCTATCATGGCTGATCCTATTGATGGCAGTTGAGAAATAGGTACAACATCCAAGGGGACAATGGCCATCTTCAGGGTGTCTTCATTATCCTTTATTAGTTTCTCCAACTCTGCCTCCATCTACCTAATCTATGTATTTTGGTCTATGATAAATTTCATCATATCTGCTTTTTGTGCTTCACCCTCTTCAATGTCCTTAGTCATTGGATCTTAGGTGGTTGGAAGCTTGAGTTGCTTCCTCAATGCTACAATGTCCAAGTTATTCTTTCTAATAATCTCCTCAACATCATTAACATCTTTAAGGTGATACCCTTTCTTGATCGCCAAATATTCCAAAGTCTTGATCCTGTTATCTTTGGCAAAGGAGGAGACTTTCTTGATCTTCAACTGTGATCGTACATTTGCAAAAGAAACCTGTAATTTCGATAAGGACATGGTAGTGTTAGTCAGTGTGGAGGATATCATCTCACCAATTTTCTTGTGCATCTCCATTTGATCAATGGGATGTATGTCCTTTGTGTTGAATTCAAAGGTGGTGCTCTTATAGTCTGTTGTTGATTTGGGTTCTGCATTTTACCATGCTCTATATCAAATAATGACAGCAATCTACTTTGTGAGCTGGAAGTTTGCTTCCATAATTGGTTATAAGTGTTGTTTTTTATAATTTCATTTCTGAGCTTTATCTCCCAGTACCTGTCGAAAATTGTTGAACTTTATCTGTTTGGACAGTTTTTTATTCCAGCTTTGTCTCCTTATGACCTTTTGAAGATGAAGTTTCAGAAGGAGATGTAGTGAAATTAGTGGTTGTGGGTGGTGAATCTATGATGATGATGGTTTCCTACTCTTCAGTTTCTTTCTCTACTTCTGTTCTGTTAGTTACCTTGGGTCTCTTTCTATAACTAATTCTGAATTCTCTAGCTTCATTTCCAGTAGTAGATGATGATCCTTAATCCCTCTGGCTTTTGCTTTATTTTTCTAGAGGAACGGGGGTCTTCAAACTGGAAGTAGAAACAAGCTTCCCTCCAGCTTCCTGCAAGGTATTTTCTGACCACTCCAACTGATTAGCATAATGCTCTATGTCTGGTTTGAAGTGTGAATGTAAGGAGTGTTCTTGTTTCCACTCTAAGCTTTGTGATGATGCCACAAGGGTCATAAGACCATTTCAAGCTCAAACTGAACTTCATTTCCTTCATTATCTCATCGACCTCCTCTCTTTCTATCCTTATGTTGCACACAAATGGGCCCACCTGTGCTTTATCCTGAATTGTGCCTTCTTCTTGGCCACTGCAAAGTGAATATCATATGAGTTCAACATCTAGCTGATATACTCCAATGCAAAGATCATCATTGGAAGGTACTTGGGGATTTTATAGGGGGTGAACTCCAACCATACACTCTAATCTATGTATAGTTTTGATATAGATACCAATCACCAGTTTTTGCTTGCTCTTAAAGATGCAAAATCCTCTTGATTTCCTCACTAATTCTAGGTTGTACTACACTATTGAGAATGTTCGTGGCTGGATGAACAAAGTATTCAATAAATTTATTGTATGTTAATTCATGTTGTTCTTTCATGATCAATGAGGTCCAAAATATCACTGCTTTTTGGTTCCTTGCATCATCCAACTTCTGCAATGAAAAAATTAATTTTTCTACTTGATAATAGATGAACATTTAAATCAAAACAAAGGTGTAATTGAACACCTGCTCAGTAGGAAATTTAATAAATTTCTCATAATAAATTTCTCATGTATATTATCAACCAAGAAAATATGTGTGTGTGTTTTCAGTTGGCTTTAATTGGATTTGAACAAGAGCGATGGAGGCGTTTCTGGCTTTTAGGGTTTCAGAGAAAGTTTTCTGCGCCGTTGCAGCCCCAAAAGGCCTGAATGACCATGGATCGGCTAGTCGCATGGCCGATGGATATCTTGGAATCGGGGTCTCTCTTCGGTTCTGGGCCAGATTTGTTGGGGAGAAGTTACGTTTTGTCTCGAATCAGAATAACCTGCAACTGCTATGCCATCCCTCTTTCAGGATGCAGGAGGCTTATCTCAGAGCGGCACCAGGAATCATTTGCTCGGAGCTTTTCACGACAAAACAACAAATTTTTACCCTGTATTTAAATGATACGCACTCCTCAGTGAATGCTATACATGGGTATGGCAAATCTGAAAACGATCATGGAGAAAAGAGGCGTCCGGCAGTTACCATGCCTCAGTTCGAAGCGCTATGGTCTCGATCTGCGGACTTAGGGCGGTTTTTGCTTGGAAGAGTCGCAGATCAAGTAGGGGATGGGAGTATGGAAATGGTCATGCGAAGTATGGAGTTTCTCTTGCTCTTTGCAGCACCGATCTGGGGCCATATTCTCCCGACGATGCGTCAAAACAGAGGGATCAAAGAGCAGATCATGCAAAAGAGCTACAGGCACAATAGGAGCCCCGATCCGGCAAATAGCACTTCAGATCAGGCAAAAACTTGCAGATCCGGGGTGGATCTAACTGATTTGGCAAAATCATTAGCAGATCCAGACAGTTTCAAGAAAAACCAATCAAAATCTGGGTCAGACTTGGAGGCATGCTTACAGCCAGAGCAGGTAAAAATTTCTTGTTTTCAGATTTTGATCAAACCCCCTCAGGGAAAATCTCGTTTAGTTTGGGTTCTTGCAGGTAGCACATCCCTGCAGCTGAAACAACAGATCTGGGCTGAAATGGGTTACCCAGTTCAGACTCAACATCTGATCAGTGGAAGGAGGACTCTCCAGGATATCAGAACGATTGATAGCTATGAGATAGGGCCTGGATCGACCATTACATTAAATTTCAGATTGAGAGGAGGGGCCATGCCTCAGGGACAGCCAAGGGCTCCACCTCAAGGACAGCAAAATGGAGACAAGGGGAAAAAAACTGCATCCTACAAAAATATTCTTCAGGGCAGCAGAGAAGCAGGGCCATCTTCAGATCCAAGCAGAAACGTACCCAGGCCATACATTGTAGATCAGGCAGAACAGACCCCAGCTATAAATCTAGATTCTACAGGGCTTGACGATTTCGTCCAATCCTATGAAACACAAGCTCTAATCTGCCGATTTAACAGCTATTGGCCCAAACCCTTGGATCTATTCCATTGGATTTTTACCAGATGGACCATGGAATGTGAGATCCACCTATGTTCTAAGGGGTTTTTTATCGTAAAATTTACATCCCAGGAGGTCAGAGATACAGTCATCAGTACAGGCCCATGGTTTTGGGGAACTTCGGGGCTGTTTATGACCCCATGGTTCCCGGATTTTGATCCAAACAAAATGACAGTTTCCAAAATGCCAGTCTGGGTCAGACTATACAACCTTCCTTTGCACTTCTGGAACGAACGAGTCTTGGAAGGCATTGGAAACAGTATAGGGAAATACATTAAAACAGACCTGGAAAGGATCGATGACAGGATCTATACTTTCGCACGTATTTGTGTGGAAGTAGATTTAAGTAAAGGGCTACCGGACAGTATAAAGCTAATCTACAAACAACAAAACTGGCAGCAAGTACTTGACTATGAAAACAGGGCCTTCAGATGCAGGCTATGTAGGCAGACCGGACACCTGCAAAGAACATGCCCAGAAGCAAAGAAAACCAACAAGAAGCAGAAAGGGAAGTAGAAGAAAGGCTGGCAGTTCTCACCCCCAGATTCTGAGGAAGTAGAGTCAGAAGCAGAGGAGGAAGTGACCCCTGCAGAGAAAACTGAGATATCACAAGAAATGGAGAATCAGAAGGGAACTAGTCTACATGACAAGACAGAGATAACAATGGTGGATCCAAGCACGGGAGGCACCAAACGACATCACAACTCTGATACATCAGACTCAGATAAAGAAACCATACCACAGAATACAGAATCTCAGATAGTCATAGTTTCGACCGAACCCTCTCAAGGAGAATGGCGTAAGGTCGAAAAGAAAAAGGGGAGAAAAACGTGAAGCATGAATCTCATTTGCAGCTAAAATTTTTGTTCTGTTTCTCCTTTTCTCTCTCCTTCCTCTATTCACATTTCCTCTCTTTTCTTTTCTTTTGCACGTTAGTCTCCTAATGTTGCGGGGGTGCGAATGCACTCGAGCCTTAATGGCATTTGCTAAAATTGTAACTTTCATTATTTTTTAATAAAAGTTACTGCTTTTTCCTTTGGAAAAAAAATATTATCAACCAAGAATTGTCTTAAACTGAAAATCATAAAGGGCTGACTGTTTGTGGAAAATCTGGAGAGTAATCCTTAGATGGGCTCATCTACCCACTAATCAGAGAGATAGCCTAAAATGTAAGAAATGATGGAAATAATTTGCTTAGCCTGATTAGAGAAAATGGAAGAAGGATATGGAGGATCCTTCTTGGGCAATTCGGCATTCTATGGCAATAAAATCTAAAAAATTCTGGCCTCGGTGGCAAATTTCAGCTTCTAGTAAATCTGGGTGAGGGATTGTAGGGAGAAAGGGGCAGCATTCTCCACAGTGGGGGCCAGCATCACTGGGTCAATGGATTTGGCTGTAATGGTGAAAAGAATGTCACCTGTAGGGGAAATTAGGGCTCTTTGGGAAGGGACATAACAAGTTGTGCATCTTCTGGCATATTATGGGGCTTGGAATGTCAAGGGGAAAATATAATGGGGGAGGTTAGACTCCCAGAGCCCAATCTCATTTTTCATGTTTGTGTGCTTATCCTCTAGCCACCAATATAGTTCCAGAAAATCACAATCACACTGAGTGTCATTAATTCTATAATCTCTATTCGCTAATGGTATATGATCTAAATCTATGGAAGGGGGAATTAAAGGGTTAATGGTCTTATCCTAGGTTTTGATCTTAGGAGGCATGGTTGTAAATAATCTATGAATCAGATGAATTTGGAGAGGAGGCTTACCGAGGTCAGCAAAATAACAAATTGTCCAGTGAAAATGGAAGAAAGTGAGCTTATGTTGCAGTCTGGTAGCAGGAATGTTATGATGGAGATCGTTGTCAGAAACTATGAATAACAGAAACAATTAGGAGTGAAATTAGGGAGAATGAGAGGATCAGAGCGATTTTTAACACTGCGACAAAGTCTTGTTCGAAATGGCATGGGACCATTATTGAACGGTTACCCGAGAAAAATGAAATAAATCAAGAACGAGTATTTGGTTGGGAACACATTCAATTGGCCCAACAGTCATGCCATGTGGTGGGCGATGAGTGGTGGAGGAAAAGTGGTGGGGCATGGCAGGAACAAATAAGGGATAGGTGATTTCCGGAGGGGGTGGTGGATAGTAAGTGGTATCGGTCAAGTGGGTGAAAAATCACCACAATGGACCATGTAAGGGGTAGGGCACAGAGGGATAAACCACCTTCCGGACCACCCCCCCCACCCCCCGCACCCCCCCCCCGCACCCCCCCCGATGGTAAAGGCAAAATGCAAAGGGGGGGCGAGAAAGGACAATGTCTGTGGATTAAACAAGGGATCGAATCTTGAGGTGCTCAAAGCTGCTGACCTTTAATCATATCATAAGTGACAAAGAAGATATGTCATCGTGTTCTTTAATATTTCTTTTCGAACTTAGGATGAGGGGAAATGCAAGATATAAAGGAATTAATCCCCACGCACATTCAACTTTTCAGACTTAGGATAAGGGATATATAATGAAATATTTTGAAATACGTTATCCATAGCATGCACATTTGCCTCTTTTGACATATCCTCAAACTTAGGATAAAATTTAGATAGCCAAATATTTACCAAATCACCTAATTTACCTACCCTTAGCTAGAATAGCATTTTTATTTTTGTATCTAGGGTGCACTTAGACTAGCAAAACTATTTTTATTTTCTTTTATGAAAAATGAAAAACTATCTAACCTATCCCTGATTTCTCCTATTGACCCATATTAAACATTTGGGTCAATGTCATTTTCTACCTAACTAATGATTTAACCAGATTAAACTGTTGGATAAACCTTTATTCTCTATCTAATTCACATAAATTTAAAGTAGTTTAATCATGATTAAATTGTACGATTAAACTAAAACTAGTAATTGTGGCATTTTGAACAAGCTGCACACAACTTTATTTTACATAAATGAAGCAAAAACTATGTATGAGTAGTCGCATTTAGACTTGCAACACTTTCAATATTATTCTTTTTTTATTTACTTTATTTTGGTGGGGTTCAATTTTTCTTCTTTTTCAATAGTTTTGTTTTTCTCTTTATTTTTCTTCTTTATAACCTCTTTTCATTTTTTATTCTATTTTTTCTTTTATTTGGAAATCATTGGTAGATTGTCAAGTATTTACAAAATAGGATTCGTGAGATATAACACTCAATTACCTTAAGATCCTATAAATTATATAACCCTAACCGGAAGCACATATATGCACAGGTTCCCTTAAGAACAATTGTTTATATATTATGAGGTTCATTTTTTCTGGTTGAATTTTGTATTAAGTAGCTTGATGCTTCAAAGATCCATTTGATTTACAGTGATTCAATGATTCAAATTCAATAATTCAGTGATTCAGATCCAATAATTCAATTTGGCATTTTGGTTTGGGCTTATTGTGGTTGTGGGTCTAGTTTGAAAATATGATGAAAGGTGTCCTACAGGTTGTTTGATGGTTGTTTGATGGTTGTTTGATAGGTCAATCCAGTTTGAAACATTTTGAAACATGGTCCAGAAGGTGTTGAGGGTTGCAACCTTTAGTGAGGGGGTATGAGCTCCCTTCCGGTAGGAGCTGGTAAATAAGATTTAGGGGTCTGTAGCTCTCTTCCAGTGGGTGTTGGAGAATGAGTGGAGGTGGTAGCCTCCTATAGGTGGGTGCCTGGATGTTCATAACAGTCTACACTAGTAAAAAAATTGTAATGAATATTTTATTTATATAATAAGAAAATAAGAGAGAGACATCAACATCTGTGGTTTCTCCCACATTAGGTTTCCACCTAAAATCTTGGTGTTCTATGTGTGTTGCTTATGTGTTTTGATTTATCTATTCTTTACTGTATACTGGATGGTAAACGAATTAATAGTGCAATGATTAATTTAAATCACTCATGCAATATACGACAAAATAAGTAAACTAGATATATGTTATTTTCATTCATTGAAGTTGCGTACACACGTAGGTTTCATAAAGAACAATAGCATACAAAATCCTGAATATGGAACTAAAAGATTAAGTGAATTAAAAGACTAAGTCACTCCATAGCAGTATTTTTCTTAACATTCTTAGCTCTCACAACATTGCCTTCATTCTTGCAACCCTCCAACAAAATTGTGTAGGTATCATAGGTATCGACATATGGAGGGAATTTATCTCCCATATTCTTGTAAAAATCTAAGGCCTTGGTTTTCTTCCTATACCTACATAGAGCACAAAGAAAGAAATTGAAAATTCCAACATCCTAAAAAGTCATAATTTCCTCGTTCGCCTTATTTGTCATCACATAGCAAGTAAAAATAGTAGAAGAGGTCTAGTGAGAGACAATCCCATTGACCATCATGGGTTTGAACGCATCCCACATTGTATTGAACATCCTTCTGTTTCTAAGAACATCAAGAAGAAAATTCCAAGCATAATGGTTGTGCTTGCCCCCAAACAACTCAATAGGATAACATAAAAAATTGAGGGTTTCTTCACCCACCTTGTACAAGTT
The DNA here is from genome assembly GCA_031772625.1 of Pinus tabuliformis. Taxonomy (NCBI): domain Eukaryota; kingdom Viridiplantae; phylum Streptophyta; class Pinopsida; order Pinales; family Pinaceae; genus Pinus; species Pinus tabuliformis. Next base: position 1,203,659,790 of record CM062816.1, read on the forward strand.
CTTGAACACTTCCTCTACCATTTCCGCCATAACGTTAATTCCCAACTTAACAAGCTCAGTTCTGAGTTGCTACACATCGTAAATATATGAGAGGAATTGGCATATTAATTCCAGTTTTTCCTTCAACATCTTTGGTTTTGGGGGTCATTGGGATTTGGGAAGTTGTTGAGACTTTTGTTGAGTTATAGGTCCATGTCCCAACCCTAACAGGGATGTAGAAGTTGATGGAGTGGAGGATTTTTCCCCTAATCTAGCTCCTCCTCCTTCCTGTTCTCAGACAATTAAGGTTTAGGTTTTCAAAAGGAATATTTTCCTTTTCTTTCTCGAGGTTCTTATCCTAGGCAGAAATCAAACCCTTATGTTCCCTTTTTCTTTTTTTATAGTTCTCCTCCTGGCTGGGAATAGTACCCTTCTCCTAAATTTTCTTTGGATGACAACACATGCATGCTTGTGTCTACTACCCTCATGTAGTATCCTCTATGTCTTGAACAATGTACCTTTGTGAATCTCTTTTGGATAGATCATTTAAACTCCTCGTTGTAGAAGCATAATCCTTGCTTTCATTTTTGGATATTTCTAACTCAAGAGAGGGGGCTTATTTTCCTTGTTGGCATAGCAATGGAGGTGGAACATAGAAATGACCTTCTTCTATGGAGTTAATTTCGATTCCCATTGATGAAGGATCCTATGAAACCCTTGGAAAATTTCTTATCTTTTTCTAGATTGGAAACGAAAGTGCGCAAAGGAAATTGTGCCATATTGAAGCACGAAGGATGTCGTTCAATCAATCACTCGATAATTTTAACTCAAGGCCATGAGAAACAAACTGATTTGGAGGAAACAAGGAGTGAAATATAAACCTCTACCATATTGATAGCTTCCTTACACTTTGAATTATGCAGTGTCTCATCGATGCAATGAATCTCAATTCTCTAACTCCCCTTGAACTCATGCACCTCTGAAATCCATTTCAATGATACGATGTTGAACATATTCTTAGCCTTCCAGAAAAACTGAAATGACGTGGAGGAATTCCTGGAGATCATATTTTTCTTGATGTCCAAGGCTAGTGCCATCTCTGACATTGGAAAGGGTGTCTCCAAGCACATGGGATTGACCCTAAATGTAACCCGACAAATAGTATTGAGTGAAAATTAAGGGATACTTCCCTGCAAATGCAACACACTGTTATGCTCACAAGGAACCTGCGAAACTTAAAAAGTCTATCTGTGGCATCTTTAATGGCTTTCATAATAAAATTTCGTATGGACATGGAATTGAAGTGGTGACTAGCAACCTTTCCCAGTATATCTTGGAGAATCGCATTGAGAGGTTCTCCCCTTGGGAAAAAAGTTAGGGAACCCTGAATCAAACCTTGCATTCCTGAGAGATAGGACATGTCCTCTAGATATGCATGAAAAAAAACCTTCTAGCAACACCAAAAAAAAAGAAATATTTGTAGAACCCCATTATTATTCACCATCACGTGATTCAAACTTGAGACATGGAAATGGTGTTGAATTTCCTATGTACTAGGAATATTTCTTTATTTTCAACATTAGAACACAGTTAATAGGAATAAAGTGAACGAGATACTAAAATCGGGTTTTTCATGGATTCGTAACTTCATTTTGATACCACTTATCCATATATTATGAGCTAAGATCCAAAACCAAGAGAGAAGCAGAGAACCTAGCACAAGAACATTGATAAAGAATGGGTGAATTGAATACACCCCAAAAAAATGAAAAGAGAAAATAAAATACACCATAATACCCAATTCTTTTATTAAGAGAAAAAATGTTGTTACAACTACATTGTGTGGACCAATCTATCCCGTTACAAAATAGGGCTCTTCATTTATAGCCTTGTTGAGTTATGAAACCATGGGTAAATACCATGGTTCGATACCATGACTGGATGCCATTTTATTTTATTTATTTATTTATTTTTCATATCAGATATTCATATCTGAAACCATCTGTCATTGTCATTTACACTACATAATTTCTTTGTTGCTAATTACTTTTGGCACCAATGTATACCATGGATTTGCTAATTTGGTAGGTTTGATATATTCTGTCTTCATAGAGACTTGTAATTCTCCCTATATCACGAATCTATCATGTAATTGTCATAAACCATTAACGCGTAATGCTAGTTCATGAAACACATATTATCATACTTTCTCAAGTATATTTCATTAACATATATCTAATACCTAGCTAGTGCAATACTCTCAATAATTGAAGGATCTCAAGTCCTAACACTGTCATCATCCTTGACATCAAATTCTAATTTTCTTTGTTGCCTTCATTTTTTGATCATAATATTTACAACACTGGGATTGAAGTTGTTACACCATTCCTCACTATGCCAAGACCTAGAAGATTATCGCACAATATGTCTTATTGTCAAAAAGTGACTTCATGTTTCTACATTTTTTTACCTTAGTGTTTTGCATGGAAGAAACATCAGTGTTTATGTGTTTATTGTTTCTTTGGTCACTGCTATTAATTTCTAATTCTGCAAAGTGTTGTGTCATTGAACAATAAAATTGTATATTCATCATGATTTTAATCATAGACACTATGATTGTATTTCTATCTAGATCTAGAGAACATAAATTCAATGTTGAGTTCACGTATTTGTTTATACTCTCTGCATTTCCACTCTTTATTTAGTGCCCCACTCATGTTTTGTAACAATGACTATATTATTTCTTCTTATAGTTTGATGTAAGGTGAAGAGAGATGCAATAGATATGGAGATCATGGGTTGTGTCACCATTCATACTTTCATTTCTCTAACTCACAACGATAACTATAAAATCCACACCTCATCTTCATTTCCCTCCATTTTCAAGTTTTTCAATTTATCCATTGTTTGAAAACATAATTTGTATAGTGATTTTAGAATGAAGAGGTTAATAATTCATAAAAATAATTGTGATTGCAGTAATATCAAATGCCTACATTTCTGGTAATGAGTCCCCTTTCCTTGCATTTCTTTATTACTTGTAACACACATTGATTTATTCTATTTTCTACCTTTTCCATGGTTACAAATATAGTGAGGAAACACATATATCGATTAGCATAGCCCTAGATTATAGCTAGTTACAAGAGAGGAAAATATTCATCCACCATTATAGAAATAGCAAGTGTTTGAAGGTAATATTCATTTTTAATTAAAGAATGTTCCTACCACCATCCATTAAATCAATATTTTTCTTATGGTATTGTGTCTTCTCCATGTATGCATCTTCATTCAAAATTTATAACTCCCTCATTTCACATGGTTCATTAGTGAGCCCCACATCATCTGAATTCTCAAATTCATTAGAATAATTTTCGACATATTGCCATCATTCATTGAAAGATGTAACACTATTGGAATCTTACAACTCCTCTGAACAAATTCCCTCTTTTGAGCACTGTTTTTCAATTAAATCAACATAGTTTTCCCTTCAACCTTCAAATTCTTAGGATTTAGCTAGTATCATACTATAACATATTTCATTGAATAGATGAACATCAACCCTAGGTGAAATTTATATTTCTGAGTCCTTTGCATCAACCTTGTCTTGTTGACAATCTTTTTCACAGAAAAGATACTAAAGTGTTGGCTTATATGGGCCTGACCCAGGTTTGGAAGAGTTATTTAGCCAAACAAATCCCACAGCTACTTGCCCTTTTGCCAACAGCCCGCAGAGCGCAGACTGAGGTCTCACCCAAGGTAGCAAGGGAGGGTGCTAGAACTAGGTTTCCGCACCCTGGGGATGTCTTGGTGTGGTCAGGAAGTTTCACACACTGGTTTACAACTCCGTGTTGTTCGGTACTCACACAGATATAGAGTGATTATATTTTTCTTATTAATGTGCTTATTCCACTTGAAGGAAGCAGTTATGATTCAGAACTATTCGACAGGGTTCTCAAGCAAACATTTAACCAAAATATTAGATTCGCACACTGAATGAACCCAGATTTGCATACACTTATCACATTTGCATTAACCAAATATAGAAAGTTAAACCATAAAGACAGATGAGCGATAACACAGAATTACAAAAGCAAACTTATCTTTATTATTATTCTCCACCAATACATCCAAATATACCCTGCACACCCAACTGCAGGGGTCCGCACACACAGTTGTAGAGCCTCTACCTACTACCCAACCCTCGACTTAGACTTACAGATGCTTTCAGACTATCTTCCTCAAGAACCCATTACATTCCATATTTCAGATTTCCTCTCCAAAATTCTACCTCTTCTACCCATAAAGCCTCGCTCTATTTATACCCTTTCTTGGCCCGCGATCCCTGTGTAGGCCAACTCTATTTTTCTTTCTTTACATTATTTTCGGGCAGACTACCCTTTTACTCGACCTATTATAATTTGCACCCCGCGCTTTTACTGGAGTCTTTTCCCTAAATTTATGCAAAATGTCCAGCTTCACACCCTCTAACTATTGCGCGGGGCTTTCCCTACCCAACAGTCCCCCAACACAATCATCGAGACTCGTCCCGAGTCACTTGGCTGGGGCGGTGATCTTCTCATAGAGGTCGGTTAATACCTTCTGCATGACTCATGTTTCCTCAACAAATTCTTCGGCGACCCATTGTACCTGTTCCACCCGATTTACTGATGCATCCGTGTCATTTGGATTTGCCTACTCGGAATCGCATATAGCCTACATATGTGCTAACTTGCCTTTAATCGTGGTAGAGATAGCAAACGCTTCATCGAGCCAAGGCTAAATGCATATTTTAAGCTCTGCCTTTTGTTTCCATGCAATGTCCATTTGCAATTTGAGAGCCTAGGCCTCCCGCATTTTGGCCAGCCATTTTGTGAGAGCAACCATTTGTGCATCTTCATGAGTGGTATCATAAGCCTATTGTAGAGTGTGCGCCTCAGCTTCTATGCACTATATGGCAGGGTCCTCCTGGAGGGATGTAAGTATACCAATAGATTGATCGAAGAGCCCCAATACTCATAGACAATGCATGTTGTGGAGGTAAATCCCCTCTGCGGACATAGGGGATCCCTACTAGCCCAAATGGGGTCTAGCAAAAATCAAACAACGCTAACACGCAGGTTCCTAATTGCAAATCAAAGACCGATGATGAGGGCCTACCTGGATTCCAACGCTAATATTTGTAGAAGAGTCATCGCTCCCGTTCCTTTGCTCCGGCTGGTCACAATCCCCACGATCTTCGTGAACGGACACCTGCACATGCAAAGAACGACACAAATACAAGCATAAAATCCAATAGATGCAACTATATATTAGTCAGAAAGGATATAACTCAATCATCATTACAAAAGACAATAAGAGTGGAACCATAATGATAGTCATCTATTATTTATAAACAAAGAAGAATACAACCATAGTTCTGACGTCAAATCCTCCTTTGGCTGGGTGATCGGCAGCACATGCCTTGCAAAGCTTGTTGGGAATGGGGAACAAGCCTCTCTCACCTTGGTTACTTGGACAAGAATCTACTCACTTAAGATTTAGCCACATGGGAATGAATAAGGCTCCTTGTAGCATGGACTCGACAATTCTCAGACTTTGAGACTTAGAATTTGGAACTTGGAGACTCTAACTTGTCAAAGGCAAAAGGAAAAGATTTTATAGATAGAGGAGAAGGAGTTAGGGCCATCCACAAGATTCATGGGATTGGCTTTATCACTAAGAAGCTTCCACGAGAGGTGGAGAACTACTTCCCTCCTATGGAGATTCGAAGCCAAACTGGCCCAACTCAATATAGATTCAGTTCATGAGTGGGTTAGGAAGAACCTTCGTAAGTTGGTTTGTTAAAAACTTTACCCAACTGGGCTGGTGCGATTGCGACCCTGAGACAGAGCGCCAGCTGGCACGCCCTCTTTAGAGGATTTCCCCCATTGGCGAGAGTGATACACAGTGGAACCGCGCCAATGGAAAAAGGGCTATTTTTATGGGTATTTTGCAGAACGTGTCTTCAGGGCATATGAAGTACATATTCAAGGGGATACCATGCAAGTGTTTTCAGGTTATGTCACTTCTCACAGGTCCCGGAATAAGTCCTCCAATGTGCGAGAGAAGGGGTAACAGGGACGGTGAAAAATTACTGTGTAACAGATGCCCCCTAAAGCATGAAGCCCGAGAGACAGAGAGGGGTGAAATGCTTTACAAGAACATAGCTAACTTAAAACATTGCCGCCGGAGAACCTGCATGGAGAAGTACAACTAATATCTCAAGTACATGATGTATGTGGTATGGGCGCAGCCATCCATAGCAGATTACATAAAAATCTGGATCCAAGTTATGGGCGCAGCCATCCAGTAAGGATTGATAAGTAGACTCAGGCATGGTCGCAGCCATCCAGTGAATGAGTCATGTAATGATCATAATAATCCACAAAATCGCAACCTGGATCCCAACAGACAAAATCCAGGGTTTTGCGCTCCATCTCGACCCGAAAAAAGTACAAGTTCAAGCATGCGAATATGGGAGTCGAAGTCGAACATGCAAGAACATCGTCTGATTACCATTCAATGATGAAAATTGTTAACAAACGCGAGAGGTACCACCAATAATGACAATGGTCCTCAAGGAACTATAGGTACAATCTACGGCGTGCGAATCAGTGAGCCGGCATCGAACACCGTAGAATCATTCGATCAGAGGCCAATGATGAAAACCTCGCGTCAAACATGAAGAACCTGCCATTGAGGCATGCAGGCTCCAAGGCACCTGAAGGGAGTCTCTAGGTCAACTTCCTGGATAATGAGTTGAAGTCGACAGGAAGTGACCTTGATCGAAGGTGGGCCATAATGTTTCCCACATCATCGACACGAGACAGAGAAGGATAAGATGTTTTGTGTGAGGTATCAGAGGGAGGTTAAGTATTCTGTAGAGGCCAACTTCTCTTGAACATATTGGTGGCACGACAGCGGACTTGGCAGTATTTGACATCAAATGATCAAGGGTCATGGTGTCAGGGCAATGAGCAGATGAGAGGTCAAACAGGATAACCCAAACCCACGGAGGCAAGTGTAAAAACAAGATGAGATGTCCCCACCTAGACACGAACGCAGACAAGTTCCATGTTCAAGAACGACATACTGCCGACACGACAATGATTGTGGTTCCATTTTTCCCCACCATTTCTGGCGAGTACCCAAGTTATTTTTATCAATAAGCTTGACGGGGATAGCATATGCTTGTGAGCGTCATTTCGACGGAATCCGATGTCATTAAGTTTTAACGAGTCTGACAAAGGAAGAACTCGACGTCTTTTCATGTTTAGAGAATTTGAAAAGACAGCAGAAAAGTAAACTCCAAGCGGGTCCTTTTTCATAAAGTGGTGTCTCTCGAGCCCAAAAAAGTATAAAACAATTCTCGAAAGAACCGCCCGATCATTACAATCAAGGATTACTTTTCATGAGTAGTGATTTTGACCTGAAAAAGTAAAAGCGATCGAAACCACGTCGCTTCGTAACCGTTAACGAACCTAAAACGACAAGGGTCCGACGATCTTTTCGTTTCTAGATGGTCGGAAATGGGTTTAAATACGACTGCCTCTCATTCACATTTAACGAGTAGAGAGGAATAACTCGGCGTTCTTTTCACGTTTAGACGGTCAGAAAAGAGCTAAAAGTAGACCTCCATTTTTATTCTCTTTAACAAGTCAAAAAGGGAAAAATACTTGGCAATATTTTCATATTTTACGAGTCAGAAAAGAGCTTAAAGGTGACTCGCCCTGGAGGAACGAGTGGTATAAAGGGCAGCAACTGGTTCAGGCAATGGTGGAACTGCTCAAAACATGTAATGGTCAAGAGGCTGGCTAATAAAACCACTCATCGCTACGATTCCTCAGGAAAGTAAAAACAACCAAGTGAGAGCATATGATCGGCCAAAGAGATGGTGGCAATGGAATGAAACAACCGAGGCTCATCTAGCAGAATTTAGCAGATAAAGCGGCAATCACAAGATATAAATCAGGTATGGGTTCATTTTTACACAAGCTTGAACCATGGAGAACTCTGCTTGGATTCAGTTTCATGTTTACACAAGCTTGAAATGAAAAACTATGCTTGTTATGAGTCCGCATGCCCCCAGTATAATGACGCAAAATGAGGTACATGCCCCCCAAGCTTCATTGCATTCAACAAAGTGGATGGAATGAAGGTTCACTCTCAAGCTCTATGAAAGACTCAACTTGGAAAGGGAGTTGTTTCATTTTTTAATGAGGTTGACACAGTGAAAGAACTATCCTCATAACCCATGTTTCATTTTTTAACGAGCTTGACACAAGACAAGGAACTATGCTCCAGACTCCTTGTTTCATTTTTTAACGAGGTTGAGACAGGAACAAACTATCCTCGTGACCCCTTGTTTCATTTTTTTAATGACGTTGACACAAGATCAAAACTATACTCGGCACTCCTTGTTTCGTTTTTTAACGAGGACGTCACAAGATCAAAATTATCCTCGTAACCCTTGTTTCATTTTTTAATGAGCTTGACACAAGATCAGGAACTATGCTCGAACAGACCCAGTTTCATTTTTTAAGGAGCTTGACATAGGAAAGTGAACTATGCTCCGACCAGACCAAACCTAGTTTCATTTTTTAAGGATCTTGACATAGGAAAGTAACTATGCTCCGACCAGATGCAGTTTCATTTTTTAAGGAGCTTGACATAGGAAAGTGAACTATGCTCCGAATGAACTTCATCATAATGAACAGGAAGTCGTCGCTTCCAAGAATGGAACTCCCGGTGGGAGGACAACATCTTAGAAGTCAGGACCCAATGCCCCCAGGACATTATGCACGAGCGCATCATCATGGGATACATGCACGGGGTAGGTAGCCACGTAGTTGACCTGCAGTGGGGCAGACACAACTGGTGGGTAAAAGCCAGGAGGGTGTGGCAGCTGCGCAGGAGGCACCGGGGGACTAAAGAACAATAATTGATCTATAGTTACGATTCTTCCATTGTGTGGAAAGCAAACCACATGGAAAAGCGAAGAGACAAGGGCCCCCATGGCATAAACATAGTCATGACCAAGGAGAAGACTGAAATCTGGAGCACCTTGGGTAACCAGTACGTCTATATAGACGGTTTTGCCTCCCAAAGTAACAGGAAACTTCAGGATGATCTCTAACGGTTGACTGGTTCCTCCGTCAAACGCTAACAGATTCTGTGCGACTGGCACAAGCTGTGGGGAGCCCAAAGCTTGCCAAGCAGTGAAAGGCATGAGACTGACAGATGCACCCTCATCCAAGACAGTGCCAGGTACTGCCTTATCATAGGCAAGTACTGTAATCTAGAAAGGCACATGGGATGGAAGGCGGAATGTAGTCAAATGACTCCAGTAGAAGGAAACGACCAAACTACTTGGTGGGGGAATTGTATGATTGCCCCCCTACTCCACAGGAGACAAAGAAGGACCCTCTTGATCAGTGAGGATAGGAGGGTCGCTCTCGGACTCAGCAGAATCTGACGAGACGAGAAGAACATGAGCAGTAGAATCATGATTCTCCTCCGAAACAGAGTAATCAACAGGTGGTGAGCTCAAGTCGACACTCTTTTCAACCAATGGTTGGTCTGGAACAGGCTTGGCACAGCCTGGTTCGGGAAGAGGAGCCTGGACAAGAGAAGAAGCTAAGTCAATCTCTTTGTTCATAGGGAGGGGGTCAGAAGAGAGCCTCTAATAACCAACAGGAAGTTGGGGTGAAGAAGCGGTAAGACTTTCCAAAACAGCGGAAGCTTCATCCATGAGCGGACAAAGGTGAAGGGGATGGTTGACTTCACATAGTCTACAGGGGATTTGAATCTTCCCTTTCTTCTGAATGTTGTTAGTTGATAGGGTGGCATCGCCATGAGCTTTAAAGGATGATGAGGGATGAGTCGGATCGAGATACCATACTTCAAGGATCCTGGGAATACCAGGACAATCACGGAGAAGGTGGTCATCCTTGCACAATCTACAAGGAAATTTGACCTTCCGCGGAGGAGAAGAAGGTGGCTCGACTTGAGTTGTACTTTTAACCTCTCACTTAAGAGACTTCTTCTTCTTTGTCTTCTTCTTCTTCTTCTTAGCCACCTAGTTACTCGAATCCAGACTTTCACCAGGCGAAGTAGAAGATGAGGACGCAGAAACAAGCGAAGAAGGGGAGAGGTCCACCTTAGAATCAACATGATGTTGTTCGGGTGGAGGAACTGATTGACCAGCAGTTGAGACGGTAGGGACCAGAGAGGTTGAGAACAACCAAACAGGCAACCCAACAGTTAACCCAGGAAGGGACAACGTTGCCATGTAAGGAGCAGCAACATTCCCAAAAGGAGGGAAATGACAAAGATTCCCATCAAAGGGGATGCCTGGGTTGGTAAACTCTGGAAAAGTTGCCATCACAAACGAGAAAGAACCCTACTCAAACTAACGTAAACAAGATCTAACCGGGTAGATGTGAACATAGTCGAATAAATTTTAGGACGCAAGGACATAACTTGACCTTTTCATTTTTTAAGAGTCGAGAAAAGGACAAAAAGATGACTCTAGTTGCCTGCGAATGTTTAATGAGCCCGAAGTGACAAATGCTCAGATGGACCTTTTCTTTTAGGTAGTCTGAAAAGGAACGAAAGTGACTACTCTGGAGAGCTAGACAAAAGGGTTTACCAAACAAATCCGTAAAACTGCATATACACCTTGGCAGTCATATGAAAACCAAGGACTTTCCGTACGGCAGTCAATCTTCCCAAATGCTGTGTTCGGTGCGTTACAGCTTGTAAGGCGGCAGACATGGCTTCCTATGGATAAAGGATGATAACCTAGTGTGGTCTCCCCATATACTCGATGGTACGAGGGAGATCAAATCCGTGCTAGACCACTATTGCGTCACGGAAGGAGGAATCACCCAATCTTGAGTGAAACAAAAGTGACTAGGTTTAACGACACCGGAGCACATATCTAGCCTAGACCTCTAAATGTGTGCGTTATGTTCCAATGCGTTGTTAGATTCATTCAATTCATTTTAAAGTTGATCTTGTATTAGGTTTCAGTTTTCAGGCCTTACCGTATGTAATCTCTCAAAATTCCTTAAATGCAAACTATATGCCAAAATATGTCATTTCATTCGATGAATGCTAGTTACGAGAGGGTTGAGAGCTTTCACACAAACAAAATGATCATAGAACAATCAACAATATCTCTAATGTAGCTAATGGAAATTAGTAAACTTTTCTTCAAAGTCACTAATCACTAATAACAACGAAATGCTCTAATTCACATTAACTAATCAAGAGCAAAAGAGATTTGTTTTTTCCTTTAAAAATTGATGGCAAGATGCACTAAACAAACTTTGAGAAATGATAACAAAAGAGTAAAAACACAAATTTCACTCAATGTAAGCACAATCAGTTCCCTAAATCACAAAGCAAACCTCCAAAGAACGAAAAAAAAGTCCCAAAGACACCAATGAGCCGTGTAATCTAGGCTCAAAGTGAGACGAAGCGGAATTCAAGTGAAGACAAAGAAATTCACCCAAATAACGCAATAAAATGATTTACAACCACCAAACAAGTGCAAGGGAGCAATCAGAGAGTTGACTCGACTACTAGAAGATCAAAACACCTGAGGAAGGCTCGACACACAAAGCAACTAGATGCCCTAGGGCTAGAAATGTAAAATCGATGGAAAAAAGCAAACAACCAAAGGGTAATGATCAAAGCCATAACACACTCAAGTAGTCTAAAAAAGGTACCTAGAACAAAAAGTCCCAAAGACACCAATGAGCCGTGTAATCTAGGCTCAAAGTGAGACGAAGCAGAATTCAAGTGAAGACAAAGAAAGTCACCCAAATAATGCAATAAAATGATTTACAACCACAAAACAAGTGCAAGGGAGAAATCAGAGAGTTGACTGGACTACTAGAAGATCAAAACACCTGAGGAAGGCTCAACACACAAAGCCACTAAATGCCCTAGGGCTAGAAATGTGAAATCGATGGAAAAAAGCAAACACCCAAAGGGTAACGATCAAAGCCAGTTAAATCACACTCCAACACACTCAGGCAGTCTAAAAAAGGTATCTAGAACAAAAACCAAGCTTAGAGGGCTCACAGCCAAGCAAACTTCAAAAGTTCCCAGGCCTGGCGCAACTGTCAGGCCAAAAAGGGCGCCTTTCAGGGATTGGCGCGGGTTGTCAATGAGCAACTGGCGCCAACTGGAGCGACTGTAACACTATAAAAGAGCGCCAACCGAGTTTGCTATGGAAAAATAAAAAACAAATGAGCCAAAGCTAAGTCAACAGTACCCAGGTACACCAAGGGGCAAGAAGCAACACAGGGATTCAACCCAAAAAGATAATCAAGTAGGAGAAACCAAGAAGCAAGGCAAGTTCCAAGCCATTCAGCTCGTAAACCAAACCAGAGATGGACTGAAGTGGCGTTGATCTACTTTGCAAATGCAGAGCAATAGCGTTTCGAAGGCTACCTGACCGTGCTTAAGGCTCCGTCTAAAGTTTACAAATCAAACAACAAGACAAAACGAACAACAAGGCAAAAAGCCAACTCCCCAGCGGAGTCGCCAAATTGTTGTGGAGGTAAATCCCCTCTGTGGACAGAGGCAATCCCCACTAGCCCAAATGGGATCTAGCAATAATCAAACAACACTAACATGCAGGTTCCTAATTGCAAATCAAATATCGATGATGAGGGCCTACCTGGATTCCAACGCTAATATTTGTAGAAGAGTCGTCGCTCCCGTTCCTTTGCTCCGACTGGTCACAATCCCCACGATCTTCGTGAACGGACACCTGCACATGCAAAGAATGACACAAATACAAGCATAAAATCCAATAGATGCAACTATATATCAATCAGAAAGGATATAACTCAATCATCATTACAAAAGAAAATAAGAGTGGAACCATAATGATAGTCGTCTATTATCGATAAACAAAGAAGAATACAACCATAGTTCTAACGTCAAATCCTCCTTTGGTTGGGTGATCAGCAGCACATGCCTTGCAAAGCTTTTTTGGAATGGGGAACAAGCCTCTCTCTCCTTGGTTACTTGGACAAGAATCTCCTCACGTAAGATTTAGCCTCATGGGAATGAACAAGGCTCCTTGTAGCATGGACTTGACAATTCTCAGAGTTTGAGACTTAGAATTTGGAACTTGGAGACTCTAACTTGTCAAAGGAAAAAGGACAAGATTTTATAGATAGAGGAGAAGGAGTTAGGGCCATCCACAAGATTCATGGGATTGGATTTATCACTAAGAAGCTTCCATGAGAGGTGGAGAACTACTTCCCTCCTATGGAGATTCGAAGCCAAACTGGCCCAACTCAATATAGATTCAGTTCATGAGTGGGTTAGGAAGAACCTTTGTAAGTTGGTTTGTCAAAAACTTTACCCAACTGGGCTGGTGTGAGTGCAACTCTAAGACAGAGCGCAAGTTGGCACGCCCTCTTTAGAGGATTTCCCCCATTGGCACGAGTGATACACAGTGGAACCGCGCCAATGGAAAAAGGGATATTTTTATGGGTATTTTGTAGAAGGTGTCTTCAGGGCATATGAAGTACATATTCAAGGGGATACCATGTAAGTGTTTTCAGGTTATGTCACTTCTCACAGGTCCCGGAATAGGTCCTCCAATGTGCGGGAGAAGGGGTAACAGGGACGGTGACAAATTACTGTGTAACAATGCACCTTATTGCTTCCATCCCTGCTTGAATTTCCATGTGGCATTGTTCATGATCCACCAGTGGTTGTTGCGCCTAGAGTCTGAACTCTGCTATTTGTCAAGTAAGCTCCCCTTGGGCTTTCACGGCCACTTCTTGCACCCTGCAGGCTTCGTGTAGCCATGTGTTGAACCTTGGTAACAGTTGGAAGGTCCACAGGGATAGCTAATGCCAGAACCATGCTGCAGGCTTCTGTCACGGCTTGTTCGACATCCCAATAACGTTCGACCAAGGGAGCGTGTCGAAGATTTACCGGCTCTAACTCATATTTCTACTCCATTAAAGTGTGAAGGTTGTGACTTTCCCTAGCCTAGAGTTCATTAGTGAGTTTTTCCTATAGTTGGTAGAGTGACCCACCGTGTAGGGCAGCCAGATTTAACTCCCAACTATGTTCGTCACTAGTGCCTTTAACTAGGATAGCATTGGCTAGCAACGGTACAATGTTCGATGTGGGCGCGTGCACCATCTGCTCAACTATGGCTGTATTGTCAACAAGGTGGACTCTGCTTAGAGAGTTCGCTTGTATTGATTCCAACTGCATCCTGATCTCCCCCAACACAATTGTTTTTTCTGCAATGAGAGCGGGCAAGTTACTGGTAGTGGTAGGACTCGCTGTGAATTGCTTCTCCAAAGCCTTCACTATTTTGGACTTTTTTTGGGCAGGTGGTGAGTCCAGTTTGCACGCTTGCTTGACCTGGGCCGTGTGGTCCTACATCTTTATTTCCTAGTCTAACTCCAATACATGCTATGTTGTGATCTCTTCTACTGGCGGGTTCTTAGACGCCTCTTTCCGCAAGGCCAACTATTGCTCCTATCGTGCTTTTTCTTCCTGGTGCATGAGCCACTGTTGTCGGTCCTTCTTCTGCTACTACGCGGCTAGTTGGTCGAGGATGGCCTTATCTGGGGTGCACCATTTGAGTGGTCGTGCTGCCAAAATTGCGTAGATCACCTCATCTATTGCCATGAATGGGAGTGTGACCCAGGTTTGTTCTAGATCCTTCTGCGCTCGGATGTACAAATGATTCATGTCGTCATTAAACTCGGCGATGCTCTGGAAATTATTATAGATCATGGGAGACATTCGCAGTCATCGAGCAATCTTTGTCCTTATCTTTCCTTCCATAGAAGTCCAAAATGCTCAAATTGCAGAAACCCTTGCCGCATCCATTGTACCACATAGCGCCATATATCGCACTGCCTCAGGGAGGTCATCTGTAATGCTGCGGAACTGGCTGTCCTACGGTAGTTCACCTGTAACTAAGAGAATTGACAAAATCAACCGTGCATAGTGAAATGTCTTACCTTTGTCTTGTGCTTCTTGACAGTTAGTCAGGAACTCATTGCACAAGAACTGCACCCAATTGAACTGAACCCCTTTAGCACGCTGTCTAGCCAGCACAATGACAGAAGTGGGTACTTCATCTGCACGGAATTTCCTCATGAGTTTATAAGCAAGGAGCTGGGTAGCCACTCGGATGGCTCGGTTATTGATGTTGGCTATGACATATCTGCTCTTACCTTTCTCCAGCTGATATCGTGTTTTCATTATTTCGGTAAGTCCTACCTCGTTGCTGGTTCTTGCAGTGTCAGCGGGACCATTTCCTTTCAGCGGCAGGTGCGTTATTCAGTGAATTAGTTCAGTTGTGATCGGGATTAGCTCTTCCAACCACAGGAATCCATCATGTACCAAACAGAGTAGCTGTCAAAATACAAATGTGGTAATCATCACGCGGTGGAAGTGAGGTAACCATCTGAGGTTGAGGATGCCCGCCTTCTCCACACCTAGTAGCCATACCCGTGGCAATAACATGTCTTCTTCTAGTTTAGGGAACTTATCGCAGTCAACGAGATGCCAATATTCAAACTTAAGGCTCGTGACGTGCCCCAACGACAAGCCTTCAAACCTTATATCATTAGGAAGAAGCGGGGCCTGAAGCTCAGCCTTCGCAACATCCAAGTCCTTGGGTACCTTGGTTGACCCTTGCCATGGAGAAAGATATGGAGGTAACTATGGGAGTTGGAATGCATCTACCTCCTCCTTGACCTACACATCTATCTGGTTAAGAAACTCTTGGAGAGCATCGTCATCCTCGTCGGTTTCGGTGGAAACAAATTTGCCCTTATTTGCTTCGAATTTCTTGGTGAACTATGGTAGGCTTGAACTATTCCCATCTTTTGCTTAGTCTTTTTTTTGTGGTGTTCATGGGGATTTTGGAACCCTCAGTGCCTGACTCCCGCCCTCCAGCTCCTTCAGATTCAACTGCATTTCTTCCATGAATCGTTCTCGTGTTCTGGCCATGGTATTCATGGGTTGTCTGGGACCTGACTGCTTGTTGCTCTGCTCTGATGTATAGTGCTAATACGTCCATGCCATGTCCCGATCATAAAATAAAGCCGATATTTTGAATGAATTTCTTCCTTCCTTTTCTAGCGTAGGGCTACCATCTCGTCGGCAGATCTTAGGGGATCCGATTCGGAACCTTCGCCTTAAAGGTCTGCCGCCCACTCCTTTCTGCCATACCGTAACGTCCCTATCATGAATAGTGGTGCTAACGGTCATCTCTTGACTGGTCTGCGTGGTAGCGTAATTCCGCAGACGTGGCTGTCATCGGGAGGGAAGTGTTTCACCAGACCAGCTTCCTACAGAATTGGTTATAGTCCCACGCCTTCTTTCAACTGCTCGGGGTGCTGAGACTATAGCGTCGACCACTAGTCAGGTTTTCACACTGTGGGTGTGCCGTCATAAAGTCCTTGTGAACCCGGGCTATGAGCACCATTTGGCTGTGTGGGGAGCCATTTTTTCCTGCCAAGGATGTGTGTGCAACCCTGATAACAGGGTCACAGCTTGGTTGTTCTTAGCAATATGCCTAAGTGGTCTGACTCACCTTATGTGCAGAGGGGCTACACTGTTGTGAGTGTCACGGTGTGGAATTCTGCTGAATCCATTTCCGCATATCGTTCTTTGGTCTCTCTACCATTCCCAGAGTGTGCTGTCAACGTGGGGCCTGCAACTACCCGGCTTCTGTTGAGCTCTTTTCCATCACTTACTCTAGACCCATCGAGTCCAAGGTATTCGCAACTTCCAAGAAGTTTGTAACATTGGACAGCCGCGATCTGTGCTTCTGCTTGAGTCCCTGCAGACATTTTCGTCGACTACTGGCAACCAGAGTCACTTTAGACTGCTTCCCTTAGTTTATCTGACCACTTGTGCCGGTGCCTGTCTGCGACCCCCACGCTTTTTCCTTTTCTTGGTTACGACTACCCTTTTTTCTGAAACCAAGGTCATTTGGGATGCTACCATAGATATGACCAGCGCACCTGGTTTTGATTTCACCAATGCAACCAATTCTTCGACTTTCCCCCTAAATGGCTCTATGGCTCCTATCATGACCATCTTGTTGCAATTTAATGTGGTTACTTCATGTAGGCAGTTTTACCATCATTCAACCTCTTCAACCAAATTCGACGTGCAAGAGCTATCGCGGTCCCATGAGAGTCGACCATTCACTGTCGGATTCACCTTGTCCCGATCTCGTGCTGTGAGCTGATAGATATAGTCTAGTTCCCCATAATTTTCATAATCGCGCACAGATTCAGTGTAACATTTTCCTTTAGCTTGATCCAATGGAATTACTACTCGAAGAGAGTTCTTTTAAAAGATCATTTTTCATTTCTTAAGGTTGATGATTCCATTCATGTCTGTTGCCCAATCTATCCCCAGTAACGCTGGATATGGGTTACTATCATCCACGATTTCAATGACTTCAAAATTTGTTTATGTGCAAGCATCATCGATGTCCACGGTAACCCCTTGCAACCTTCCCATAGGCAAAATCTTTTGTTGGTTGGCCACTCGTAATTGGATCGAGGACCACTGCAGCGTAGGCCTGCCCATGCATTCCCATGTTTGTTTTGGTAGGACATTTGCGTCGAACCCTAGATCTAACACAACCTAGTCCATCTCATAGTCGCTAATCTGGACGGTGAGTCGCATCTCCCGACCGATACACAAAACATGTTTACCCAATTTGTGGATCAAGCATGGTTCGTCTGCCCCATCACATTTATTGATTAATTCTTGTAACCCTCTCACCGCATTAGCATCCCTTACAAGCTTCATACAGGTTTTTAAGAAGGCAGTTATCAAAGACCTGTCCTATTCCATTTCTGGTTGCCTTCACTACCCGAAGTCGATGTTTCCACAAAATTTTTCTTAGCATCCAAAAAGGTTTCCTCTGCTTGTGCCAAATCAAATTCTGGTTGTTTTGCGGGAGCCTTACGAATCCACGTTTCCTCTTCCAACTTCCTCCCCTTATCTTCCCCTATAGTTGCACCACTTCTGAGCATCATGTTTATGTTGGGGTATTTAGTCTGTGGTTCACCCTTCATCATTTGGAAACTCTGGATGGGGCTGGCTGGGAGCACTCCCTTTTCTTGTAATTGAGTGATCAACATAGGGCAATCAACTGCATTGTGATCAAACTGGTAGCATGACAGACAACAACTTTGGTTCGATTCGTACAATCCCGAGCGTAATGTTCTTGACCACCACAATTATAATATATCAACTATCCACAGCCTCGTCCAGGCTCCCATCTTCCGTGTTCCCATCCACATATCAGGAATCACCCCTGCACGAATGGTGCAACCAGGTCCTACTCGCACATCTCTGTTTGCATCCTATATGTAAGTGGTCGATCCATCAACATGCGGCAATCCCTTTCTTCGTGACCCATCATTCTGCAGAAGTTGCAAAATAAGTGTTGAGGAGGTTTTCATAAGCTCGACAATAGGTGGCAGCTGTCCGTGGCATGATTTCCTCCTACCTGGAAAATTGTGCACCAGAGCATAGCTGGAGCACTTGATCTTGCTTGTACCTTCACTTTTAATGGCAGTGGGCCTCCTTCTTCCAGATGGTTCGAGAAAACTAAACAATGGTATTTGTCATGTGCTTGGCTCTTAATATAGCCTACCTCTGGTCAGGACACTCTTCCTTGCTTCAAGCTTTGCACTTCCAAACTCAAGTTTTGAAGTTGCGCGTGGATTTGCTAAACTCCCAACCCTGGTTCTGGTATTGGAGTCACTTGTAACCTCATTTTTGTTTCCAATGCCTCAGCTTGGGTTGAGATCTTATGTCATGACAAAGCCATCCTCAGGTGGAGTGTTAATGATGCCAGAAACCACGTGCAATGCTACCCATCTGTCAAAGTAATGTTAGCTTCACGAATAGTAATCTTTAACCTGTGGTCCAGATCCCACAGAGTTTCACCAGGCAACATTGCTATCTCCTTGAACCCAATAATTGATTGGGCTTCAGACTTTGGTCAGCCAAACTCTTTATTAAGCATGTCCTAGATCGCCACTATTCCCTCATTCGGATGGTCGGTTGAGTGTTTTATGTACCATGTCAGTGAGCGGTCCTGTAGTGCACTCACCAGCGTGGCCTTTTTAATGTTTTCATCTGTTATGGCTTGCACGTCCCATACAGATTTTATCACAAACCACAACCGACTTGGCTCTTCATTCCCGACACCCCAAAATGTCAGTAACTTGATTGCGGCCGCCATCCCAGATTTTGTTGGTTGAGAGGGTGGAGGTGGTGTTGGTGTGGATGGACTGGTTGAGGGTGAAGTAGGTGGTGGTGTAGCCGGAGGTGGTATCAGTGGGAAGCGTTCTTTAATCAACCAAACCACACTTCCTAGCGAAAACCTGGTGAGATACTCCTTGTCTCCCTACGAGATAGAAATCAAAGGGTTGTTCTCTTCGATAACCCTTTCCGCTCCATGTTACTCCAGACATCAATATACGCACAAGATCTATTTTTCGCATAACAGCATCTTAATCCAAGCAGTCAATGATTTGATGCATCTACCCCACAGTCCTTGGAGAAATTGCCTTTCTGCTTCGCAATAACTTACGGTTGTATCTATCATGAATTCAGTGATAAATCCCCCTATGATTTGATCTAACCAGTGATCCACCGCGTGCGCAAGTCTATCTTTGGTGGCTTCCAGCTTGCGCACCAGTTATGGAGTCCACACTATCGGCTGGCCTAATCTACACCTCCCCATGCTATCAGCTAACTTCGCGATCCACTCGTACAATTATATTGGAAATGTTACGAAGAAGATCTCGTGTATATCTGTGAATATATAGTGATCTAACCAATGTTCTTCCGATACCCGCAAGTTCCTGTTTTCCTGAACCACGAACTTGTGAAGCTTAAAATCCCACCAATATTCAAGCTCTTTCTTCGTAGGATTCTAGTGTTCCCATATTAGACACCCCTTAGGCAGATCCCCATCCTGGCAACGAAACCATTTTTTGGCTTATATGGGCTTGAACTAGGTTTGGAAGAGTTATTTAGCCAAACAAATCCCGCAGCTACTGACCCTTTCAGCAATAGCCCGCGGAGCGCAGACTGAGGTCTCACCCAAGGTAGTAGGGGAGGGTGATGGAACCAGGTTTCCGCACCCTGGGGATGTCTTAGTCTAGTCTAGAAGCTTCACGCACTGGTTTACAGCTCCGTATTGTTTGGTACTCGCACAAATCCAGAGTGATTATATTTTTCTTATTAATGTGCTTATTCTACTTGAAGGAAGCGGTTATGATTCAAAACTATTCGACAGGGTCCTTAAGAAAACATTTAACCAACATAATCGATTCGCGCACTGAATGAACCAAGATTTGCATACACTTATCACATTTGCATTAACCAAATATAGAAAGGTAAACCATAAAGACAGATGAGAAATAACACAAAATTACAAAAGCAAACTTATCTTTATTATTATTCTCCACCAATACATCCAGATCTACCCTACGCACCCAACTGCAGGGGTCCGCGCACACAGCTACAAACTTTCCAGGCCTCTGCACACACTGTTGCAGAGCCTCTACCGACTGTCCAACCCTCGACTCGGACTTACAGACGCTTTCAAACTATCTTCCTCAAGAACCCATTACATTCCA
Source organism: Pinus tabuliformis (assembly GCA_031772625.1). Classification (NCBI taxonomy): domain Eukaryota; kingdom Viridiplantae; phylum Streptophyta; class Pinopsida; order Pinales; family Pinaceae; genus Pinus; species Pinus tabuliformis. The sequence continues at coordinate 1,203,680,501 of CM062816.1, forward strand.
TATTCTAGATTTCCTCTCCAAAATTCTACCTCTTCTACCCATAAAGCCTCGCTCTATTTATACCCTTTCGTGGCCCACGATACCTGAGCGGGCCGACTCTATTTATCTTTCTTTACATCATTTTCGAGCAGAATACCCTTTGACTTGACCTATTATAATTCGTGCTCCGTGCTTTCGACAGAGTCTTTTCCCTAACTTTACCCAAAATGTCTAGCTTCATGCCCTCTAACCATTGCACAGGTCTTTTGCTACCCAACACAAAGCATTAAATCATTTTAACTATAAGTTGTGGTGGACTACATTCATATTGGCTTCAAACTTATTGATACACAATCAACAATATATCAAATGAATATGCTTCAAATGGTGTATGTTGTCAAGAATTAGAGGGTTGTCAAGTGTGTTCACACAAACTACATGTTATAATATTCTTGCTTAGTTGTTGCCTATTGTAGGTGTAGGAGGGTATCATTATGGTACTAAGTTTCCAATTTGTTGTTGCTTCAAGTTCAAATTAAAATACTCATTATTGTATCCTATTCATGAATAATAGAAAGATTTATTGTTTCTTTCTTCTTTTTTTTCATTGAAAATTTGTTGTTCAGACATTCCAACATATGCAATATATTGTCAAGAAATTATTGAGGTTGTTCTCCCCCTGATCAATTGCTTCTCTAACACTATTATTGATAATAGTATTTAATGATTTCATAAGAATCTCCCCCTAAGGCCATAATGGCTTCATTTTGACATTGAAGCCACCAAATGCTCCTTTTTATTCCTCTTCCATACTTTAGTAGGTATTCTTTTGTTGTTTTCATTTCTTTAATTGTTTGATCTACATGGAGTTGCTTCCATCTTTTGTCCAAAGCTTTTTAGAGTATAGGGAAACTTGTATAATTTGTCTTTGTGGGAAACATTATCACACACATAACATCTTTTGTGGCTAAGAAATTGAGACAATGGTGTGTTTCTTGTTAATTTCATATTATTCTTTGTAAACAATTTTCACTCAACAAATTTATGACCAAATTCATTACACAAATTAAAGTAGCCATAAAAAGACTTTCTGTACCTGGTTACTGATTGTCTTCTTGTAGTGAATTTTCTTTGATTTTTTTCTTGAGGATACCTTCTTGCTTGTTGTATCTTATGCTATTTCATCTTGATTTTCTTTCTATTACAATTTGTTGTTACATGCTCAGGTTCATGGAAATAAAATAATTGATACTCTTCAAGGGAGAAAAAGATCTCCTTTGGGATCTTCCAAATTTTTTCAACTCATCATCAGGTGCAAATGACCTTTTTGAAAAGAATCATTTTTTCCTCTCATTCTTTCCATTTTCATTCTACTACTTGGATTTGTTTATTTATTTATCAATCATGTTATTGTTGGGATCTACTCCTACAAGTATTTTCAGGGTTGCTTCATTATCCTTTATTACTGCTTTTGATTTGCTACAATTTTCTTAGTTCTTCATGGAGACAACCTCCTCTTCTAATTGTTTCCAGAACCTATTCTTTTCATCTAATTCTCTTGTAGCTAAATTAATCTCAAACTCTAATATTTCACATTATACCTCTTTCTCCTTTAGCTAACTATTCATCATCCCTTCTATTCTACTTGCCTCTTCAAGTTGTTTCTTCAAATTAACAATTGTGTCCTTGTACTCATGCTCTATCTCATCACATATATGCACAAGCTTCAGTTTTCATTCTTTAGTCTATGTATTTCAGCTAGGGTTGAGACAAGCATAGTCTGATGTTCAATTAACTTTTCATCTGTATTTTCCTCATGAAAGTCAGATATATTCACAATAGCATATGTCTCATTTTATTGGATGCTTTCCTTTTAAGAACACTTTTTATTCTTCTTCTTTGTATTCTCCTTTTCTATATTGCTCCTTATATTTTCTTCATGCATGAGTTGCAATCTATCCCATATTTTTTTTGAAAATATTAATTATATAACAAAATCTATATCTTTATTGTGAAGGCTATTATAGATTACACATTCTTCTTGAGCATTCCAATGTTGTTCTTGAATAGAGGAGGAGTCTTTACAATAATCATCACATACTAGCTTCCATACAATAGGCCCATAAGCTATCAATTAAGATTTTACCTTATGTCTCCATTCATGAAAGTTTGTTGCACTTTGAACAAAAAGAGTTTGATAGCCCATGACTTAACCAGGTCTACCTTCAAGCTATAAGGCTTACTGAAGGAACTGGATCTGATACCAATTGATGGAAAGTTGACCAAACTAAGAGGCAAGGGTGGGTTGAATCAATTTAGTACATTAATGGACATTATATTGATTTTGTTTAAACTCATCAATTGTACTTTTTAAATGATAAACTTAACACATAATGACCAACAAATTGAATATGTGAAAAATAAGTAATAAGTAATTGAAAATATTGGATAAGTACATAACATCAACAGATATGGACACCAAATATAAGTGGAAACCCCTAAAGGGAGAAAACCATTATTTTTTATTATTGTGATGCAAAGGAAAGATCGTATTCCCTTATTACATCTAATTTTCTGGAGGCTCCAACCTGTTACCTCAAAATCAGACCCTGATAGGCTGTTGTGATTAGGTAGACTATAAGTAACTATTTCAAACCTACTTTAGGCTGAGGCTTAGCCTCCCCAACTTGAGAGGGCTCTCTCACAGGATTAAAGATTTGGATAATGGATAAGATGGCTAACTCTATGAAACAAAATGAACAAGTATAAGAGGTTAAAACACAATTAAAAAGTATCCATTGGGCTTATGGAGTCAGATATACTTCAGTATTGACAATAAGGTTAGCTTTGCATAGAAGACAGGGCATTCAGAATCCAATATATGTAAACACACCAAACACATAGAGGATCAACACAGTTTACAAATGTATGAAGGAAATTAGAGCACTGTTAGTGATTTCTAAGAAATCAGACATTCATAACACTGTAGATAATAGGAAAATGACAACAAAAGACATTCAGAACATCGAATTCCTTTTGATTCCTGAGAAGCAAGGCTAATAATGTATTACTAGAAAACAGAGTCTTTACACAAAGGCCAATATGAGATCTTTTCTCAATAATTTTCCAACCCTAAGTACATTGCTCTCTCTCCTATATATAGAATTCTTTACATAGCTGAGATTCCTCCTCCAGCATCAGGGGAACTCGAATTCTGCTTGCTATGACACCTACTCAAACTTTAACTAACTATTAAATACAACTACTACTAACTAGAAGTTTTAGAAACCTAAGACAATTAGGAGTCTAACTCCACATCATGCTGATAATAGCATTTATTACAATCAAAATTTGTTCTCTGACAAGTGGTTCCCTTCAGTTTAACTTTGGTGGATGTTTAAAACTCCTTGCTAGCCCTTAATGTCTCATCTCCTTTACTTCTCCTGAAAAGAAGGAAACTGCCTTTGTTTTTCTGCTTTTGGTTTCCTCAAGGATATTTGAAACCAATTAACCATGTTGTTCTTCTTTGATTACACAAAAGTGTATTGGGGTGCCACGTTCTTGATGTGCTATAGACCCTTCCCATATACTCGTATGAAGACAAAACCTCTTCAAAGTTGTTTGAAATGTTGTGGACAATACTAGTGGTGATCATTTGTATGACAAAAACTTAGAGTTCATATATCTTTTCCTCCGCTTGTTTTACCCTTTTTGGTTGCTTGCACATTGTAAATGATCCTTTTCTGAAATCCCTTTTCAAAAAAGTTCCCCCTTGATTACTCAAAATTGGTTGACTGAGTTTAATTAGGCAGCTACAGCAGTTTCATAACGCGCTACGAAACTGTTGTGCATTATGCGTCACCTACAGCAGTTTCGTAGTGCGCTACGAAACTACTGTGTAATCACAAAACACAGTTTTAATACCAAAATATGACTGCCTTGAGCCTCTTTTATATTGAAATGTCCCTTTCAACTGCCCTGAAGCTATTCAAAACTAAATGGAGATGCATCATTCTTCAAGAAAAACTGGAACAAGGTAAATCATCAAAATTTGGGATATAACCTTACTTGTTGTGTGATTTCCTTAAGGAATTCTTTCCCGCTGGCTTAGCTGCATCTTCAAATCCTCAATTTGTCTCTTCATAACCCTAATCCCAGCTCTTAGTTTCGTATTAACTCTTTTGATGAATTTTTCTTCCTTTATTACGGGAACTGACATGTGTAGTATTGAGCATGCCAGTCGACCACCTCAGGTATTTGAATTGTTTTGTCTTCCCACAGAGCCTCCATTTTGTTAAAATGAGCTTCCTTGATTGCATGTTTCCTTGAGGCTTTCTTCAGTCTAGGAATTTCCAGGTTTTCTAACTTCAACTTCTTTTTTAACTCTTCAACACTATATTCTTCTTGAGGGATAACTGTCTTACCTTTATCTTTTCCTTCATGAGATTTTGCTATCTCCTCTGTTTCACTTGTTTGTAACAGTGTCTCTTGTACCTGTCTTAATCTTCGATCACTGCCTCTCCTGAAAGCTTCCTCTCTTGAAAACGGCCTCGCTTGATCTTCAGGGAATTCAAATTTAACGCTTAACAAATCATTTGTCATGAATGAACCCAAACACAAATCATGATTGTGAATGTCAATGCTTGGCTCTTCTTGAAACTTGAAATCTGAGCGTACCAATGTACCTAACGACTCTAATGATGAAGATAAGTGGTTGGACATGATAGGCGAAGTGTATAAACTGACCAATAATGATGTAAACATAACGGATTTTAATAGATATGACAGCTGAGCAAGATTTGGTACGAATCCGCACGAATCCCCGATTGCGTAGCGCAGCCAGTTCAAAATCTTGGTTTTGCGCTACAAAAACACCTAACAGATTTTATGCGCTACGAAAACACCTAAACCACTTTGTAACACATAAGAACCTTAAAAAAAACTTGATACAGGGAATCTATTCAGGTTGCGGGACCAATGATGAATGAGAACGGATTATTGACCTTTATTTAACGATACCACCAAGACTCCTAAGGCTTAGACACTACATTGAACATGGAAAAACTAAACTTGGACTAACACCTAACCTTCACAATCAAACTGATGTGAACAATTTAGTAGTTGCTTCTTAAGTGATAACAGTGGCTCCACTTGGGATAGTGTGCTCCTGTAGTACACTAAGAACTCACAGGTCCAGTGCTTTATCCATTTTATGACAAACATAGATTTGCTTGACAAGCATCCCTTTCCAGCTTCTTGGGCCTTCACCCAGGGCTTAAGCCTTCTGTTTCAGCTTGTCATTATTTACAACAAAAAGAAAAACTACTAAAACAGGTATATACAATGTTATCAGAAACTGATAGTATTTCAATCAATGATAATGCTTTAGGAACCTGCCATTCACAAGTCCTCCAACATATGGTTCTCTAGCAATTTCTTGCAAAATGTAAGTGTTGTTTCCATGAAAAGCAGCAATTTTGTATGGGCCCTTCCACAAATTTTCAAATTTACCGTGCTTACCTTTCTCTTCGATTCTAGCTTCCCATTTCAGCACTCTATCATGGATTTGAAAAGTAATTTCCTTGATCTTTTTATCAAATGTTTTCTTGGTTCTGTTCTGACTTTGTTGATGACTTTCATATACCTCATTCCTCTTCTCCTGCAGGGATATAAGTTGATTGATTCTTTTTTGTACAACATTTGGTTCCTCTTCTAGCCCTTGAATTAGTTTCATTACTGGTACTCCAAGTGATGTTGGAAATATGGCTTAAGCACTGTATACTAACTCATACGGCGATGTTCCAATAGATCTCTTTGTACAAATCCTGTCAGCCCACAAAGCATACTTCAATTCCAAATGCCAAGCTTTTTTGTTTTCTTGCAGCAGCTTCTTAATGATCCTTACAATGCTTTTATTTGATGATTCAGCAAGGCCATTTCCTTGCGGATAATAAGCAGTAGAATGACCAAGAGTAATGTGATATTGGTGACAAAAATTGATCATTTTCTTGGACTTAAAAGCTTGAGCATTTTCAGTTATAATCTTCATTGGGAAACCAAATCTAGATAATATATTATTTTCTAGGAAAGAGATAATCATTGAATCATTTTCTTGCCTTGTTGGAACCGCTTCTATCCATTTGGTAAAGTAATCGGTGGCTGTGAAAATCCAACGATGTTGTCCTGATGAAGGAGTATGAATTTCCCCTATAAAATCCAATCCCCATTGCTAGAAAGGCACTTCAACATATATAGGAACCAAAGGTAAAGGCATAAGTTTCCTTTTTCCCTCAAATATTTGGCATTCATGACATGAAGCTAGCCTTCTGTAAGTGTCCCTGAACATAGTTGGCCAAAAATATCCAGCTCTTAATATTTTGTTTGTAGTAGCTTTCCAATAATGATGTCCCCCAAAATCTCCTTTATGAAATTCATCAATTACTTTATCAGCTTCTTCTTCAAGGAGACAATTTAACAGAATCCCTCCTGCATCTTTCCAAAACAAATTTTGGTCATATACAAAATATTTTAAAGACTTCAACTTGACAAATCGAGCTTTGTACTTTGAAAGATTAGCAGGGGCTTTATTATGCTATAGAAAAAATGCTACGTCCTTGTACCATTCTGAAACTAAGAATTTTTCATTTATTTGAACCAACTCCTCTTCATTTTCAGAAATTTTTGAGACCTCTGTACTCAAATTAATGTCAAGGCAATCTAAATTTGACTGAGTCATTAGCTTTTCCAAGCCTTGACCCTTCACCAATTTGGTGGGTTTGATGTCAATGTCATACTTTAACAATTTTGCTATCCACTTGCCCCTTTTTCCATCCGGATCAGCCTGTGTTAGAATATCCTTTATAACAGCATTTGGAACATAAGCAACAATATGAAAATGCAAAACATAGATTCTGAAATCCTTTATAGCTTTCACCAAGGCATAAGCTTGCTTCTCTAGGATATTGTACTTCGGTTCAACATTTGCTAATGTCTTACTAAAGAAAGAAATAGGTTGTTCAGTACCTTGATTTCCCTTTTGCAGCAAAACTCCAACAACTGTATCTTCAGAAGCAAATGTAAAAATAAGAAATTCCTTAGTAAAATCTGGGTTGATAAGTATTGGTGCTTGTGTGAGCGCCTTCTTGATCTCCTCAAAAGATTTCTTTGCTTCAGTTGTCCACTTAAAGTCCACTCCCTTCTTCAACATCTTTGTTATATTCTTGACAACCTCAGCAAAATTAGGAATGAAGCGTCTAACAAAGTTAACTTTTCCAAGAAAGGATTGAATCTCTTTCCTACTTCTTGGAAGATCTAACTTTTGAATTGAAATAACTCTATTAGGATCAATCCTAATTCAGTCCTCAGAAATGATAGGACCAAGAAGTTTTCCTGATGTTAGAGCACAAATACTTTTAGTGGGATTAAAAGAGATACCAAACCTTCTACATTTCAACAAAATTCTTTCAAGGTGCTTCAAATGATCTTCCTCTCTCTTTGAAAAAACTATTATGTCATCAAGATAGACAACCACTGATTTGTCCTTTTCCTCAGCAAAGGCAATATCCATTGCTCTTTGGAAAGTGGCCCCTGCATTCATGAGACCGAAAGGCATCTTGGCGTACATGAATGTTCCCCATGGCATTGTGAAGGTTGTCTTCTCTTGATCATCTGGATGCACAAGAATCTGATTGTACCCTGAGAAATTATCAAGCATAGACATCCTTTGTGAACCAACAATATTTTGTATAATTAAATCCATCTTAGGAAGAGGATAATTATCTTTTAATGAAGCTTTATTCAAATTTCTAAAGTCTATACAAATCCTAATCTCTCCATTCTTTTTTCTAACTGGGACCAAATTAGCAAGCCAATTTGAGAATCTGATTGGAACAATAATTTTAGCATCAAAAAAAATTTTCACTTCCTTTTCAATCAATGGCATAAGGAGAGGATTAATTCTTCTTAACTTATGCTTGAAAGGTTTTTCATTCTCCTTAATAGGAATGGTATGCTGGATAATAGAAGAATCATATTGTTTCAAATCAGCATAGCTCCATGCAAAAACATCAATGAACCTTTTCATCATCTCAACATATTTAGCCTTCATATCAGCTGAAAGAAATTTCGAAATCTTAACCATCTTAGGTACAACTGAATCCCCTAAATTGCAGCTTTCTACTTCCACCTCATCATCCTGTAATTTTGGAGCTTTGAACACATCATTTTGATCAAACAATTTCTCAAGAGGAATGAGACCCTTAGGAATTAAGTTGTTTTTTAATTGTAAGACTTCATACTTTTCCTTTGACTCCACAAACATATTTTTCTTATCCATTTGAGTACTTTCAAATTCTCCCTTTAATTCAATAAAATTCTTTACCTGTTGATCATCCTCAAAGACTTGCCAATTAGTTATGTTATCTGGTATAACTGGTCGATGACGATCCTCCACCTCATAATTTTCAGAAGAGTGCATAGGAATAATAAAAAGACTGGCGGAAACAGCAAGAGAGTCTGCAATAGAGTTTTGGTCTCTGGTTTTGATAGTGAAAGAATAAGCCTGAAACTTTTCCAACATATCCAACACTAAGTTTCTATATGCCCTCATCCTTACATCCTTGGTTTGATAAGCACCTTCCACTTGTTTAATCACAATTCAGAATCTCCACAAACAACAATGTTTCTAACCTTCAACTTTAACAAAGCTTCTAAGCCCAAAATCAGAGATTTGTACTCAACCATATTATTAGTGCAATCAAAATTTAGTTTGTAGGAGAAAAACCTACTTTCATCATTGGGACTTGTGATCCAAATCCCAGCTCCTGCCCCTTCTCTTCCTGTTGATCCATCAAATTATGATGACCACCGACCTATTGTCTCCTTTTCATCTTCTTGCTGATCTCCTTGGCATTGATTTTATGAAAAAATCTCCTCTGATTCATCTCCAACTGACTCATTGAAAAGAATGGTTGATTCGAGGCCAATATCAAATGTATAAATAGGAAAATTTTGAGGTTTGTCTTTGTTGCTTACCATATAAGCCATTCTGGTCTCCCGATACAACCTCCTTTGCTCGCCAAAAACAGGAATAGTAGCATAGGTAAGGTCCATCTGCATCGTGCCTTTGATCTTTGCTGCCCACGATCTTGAAAGCAGCATCCCAAACTTAGGTGGAATGTCAGCCACAACAATGTCCATGACAATTTTCTTTGCTAGAATTTGTGTTAGCCCCACAACAACATCTTTAATCAAACCAATGCATTGAACTCTTTTTGAGTCAAAAGAAAATAAATCCTTATATGGTCTGGTCACCTGCAACCCCAACCTTTCCAAGATTACCTTGGGCATAAGATTATGAAATTCCCCTGAATCTAACATAGCATTATGTAAGGTCATATCATGAATGCTAATGCTTATGTAGAAAGGAGGAAACTCTTCATTCTGTTCATCTTCAAGTCTTGGACCCAAGTAAATAATAGGATTATCTTCTTTCACATTTAAGATATCAGCTACTCCTGGTTGCGAATTAAGCATCTCTACAATCTTACTTCTGTATTTGTCTACCTTGAGGATTTCACTAAAGGGGACTGATATTTTGATTTTTGCAATTTCATTCTCAAGGTTAAAAACAGAAATAGTTTTCTCAATTTCTTTAGTAGGAGATGGAGTCTAAATGTCTTTTTTACCAGATGGAGAATCAACTTTACCCTCAGTAGTCTTTAGGTTGTCCTTCTTGTCTTCAATAGCCTTTGAAGCATCCTTCTTGGGTTGTGCTTTGCTTGCTGTAATTGGTACATTTCTATTCCTGAGATTGTACTATTTCTACATTTCAAAGATAGTGTGATGATAACCCTTTAAATAGTCTAAAGGTTCCTCTCCTTGCTTGGTCATACTGGATTCGTCATGTTCTTCCTTAGTCAAGAAAATCCCTGACTCCTCTTCATCAAGACAATGGATGGACTCTTCAGGAATTTCAGGCTCATTTTCTTCATCAACTAAGTTCTGCTGGAAAGGAGGTCTTACTGGAGGATCAGGTTGTTGATTCATATTCTCTCTTGGCCTTTGTTGATTTTGAGGTCTTCTGAACTGATGATTTCTAAATTGAGGCTCCTGCTACGCTGGAGGAGCAAAAGTATTTCCAAGAGCCAAGCGATCCATCAGCTTCTCCATGGTCTTCATCATTGAATCAATTTTATCTTTTGGAGCTGAAGAGGAAGGCTTCTCTTCTTCTTTCAGTTTGTCTTTTCCCATCTTTGACTTTTTAGCAGCGTCCATATTCACCTCTACTTTAATTGCATCATTTTGCATGTCAGCAAGAGTAGCAGAATCTCTTTCTCTGAGTAACAGAGAGAAGTCAAAATCAAATGCTTCGACGTATCTCATTTGTGCCAAGGCCTCAGGAGGTTTCAAATGGACTGGGATGGAATTGAACACTTTATTAAACCTCTTGGAGAAGTTTTGAACAGTTTCATCAGGTGCTCTTCTAAGATTATTGTATTCAGTAAGAGCTTGGAGGGGATTAGTTATGTTTCCCCACTTCCGTATAAAACTATCTTCAAACTCTGTCCAACTGTGAATGCTTCCAGCTGCAAGAGCTTTAAACCATTTTCTAACTTCTCCAATAAAGGTTTGTGCAAATAATCTGAGTTTCACATCTTCATCATCAACTTCCTCTCTGTCAACAAAATCGTTGAATCTGGCTACATGTTCCTATGCTGTGATTTCTTCATCCCCACCCCATGTTGGAACTCTAGCAGCATATTTGCTAGGAAGGTCATGTAAAACAGCAGGGAGTGCTAATGGAGCATACCTAGCAAGTACCATGATTAATGGACGAACAGTAATGACAGGTACTGAAGGGACAAAGGAAACAGAACTGATATAACGCAGATTTCTTGGTGTTTGAGAACCACTAGGACTAGTAGAAGCAGAGGATAAGGTGCTGATACGGAAAGGACTGCTTGGGCTTTGCAAACCAATGACAAATGTACTCCAATTTGGAAGAGGTAGACCAATTTTAGATTTTAGTAAGACTTCAGAAGTTAAAGTTCTTTAAGTTTATCTAAATCTTCCTCTTCTAAGAATAATTCAGAGGTAACAACTTCCCAAAATTCCTCTTTATCTTTTTGTGATACTAGAGATGAAGTATCAATTCCTCTTTTTTGTAGATCTAAGATAATTCCAATGAGTTCTTCTTCATTTTCAGATCTCAACAACACCTCATGAATCTTATCATCAACTATTTTATCCTCAGGACTTCTTGAAAATTCAGAGAGCAAAGATTTTGAAAAAGATGAAGTACCTGGTGTTTCAGTAAATCTTTGTCTGCTCCTTGAAATGGTGTTTGGATTGTCCACAGGAGTAGGTGGATATGGGTCAGGATTGCTCCGTGTATATCTTCCTCTCGAAGCCACCTTTTAAACTTTTGAAAATGTATGGATTCACCAAGGTAGATTGCAGCCTCGGAAAGTCTTTTGAGCTCCTGCTACCTTGAGAAGTTCAGTCTATTGTTTTCGGGAATGAATAATCTTCAGGCTCCCGATAGACGCACCAAAATTTTATCTCAAAATCAGACCCTGATAGACTGCTGTGATCAGGTAGACTTTAAGTAACTATTTCAAACCTACTTTACGCTGAGGCTTAGCCTACGCAACCTAAGAGGGCTCCCTCACAGGATTAAAGATTTGGATAATGGATAAGATGGCTAACTCTATGAAACAAAATGAACAAGTATAAGAGGTTGGAACACAATTAAAAAGTATCCATTGGGCTTATGGAGTCAGATATGCTTCAGTATTGACAGTAAGGTTAGCTTTGCATAGAAGTCAGGGCATTCAAAATCCAATATATGTAAACACACCAAACACATAGAGGGCCAACACAGTTTACAAATGTATGAAGGAAATTAGAGCATTGTTAGTGATTTCTAAGTAATCAGACATTCATAACACTGTAGATAATAGGAAAAAGGCAACACAAAACATTCAGAACATCGAATTCCTTTTGATTCTTGAGAAGAAAGGCTAATATTGTATTACTATAAAACAAAGTCTTTACACAAAAGCCAATATGAGAGCTTTTATCAATAATTTTCCAACCCTAAGTACATTGCTATCTCTCATATATATAGAATTCTTTACATAGCTGTGATTCCTCCTCCAGCATCAAGGGAACTCGAATTCTGCTTGCTATGACACCTACTCAAACTTTAACTAACTATTAAATACAACAACTGCTAACTGTAAGTTTTATAAACCTAAGACAATTAGGAGTCTAACTCCACATCATGTTGATAATAGCATTTATTACAATCAAAACTCGTTCTCTAACAAGTGGTTCCCTTCAGTTTAACTTTGGTGGATGTTTAAAACTCCTTGATGGCCCTTAATGTCTCATCTCCTTTACTGCTCCTGAAAAGTAGGAAACTACCCCTGTTTTTCTACTCTTGGTTTCCTCAAGGATATTTGAAACCAATTAACCATGTTGTACTTCTTTGATTACACAAAAGTGTATTGGAGTGCCACGTTCTTGATGTGTTGTATACCCTTCCCATATACTCGTATGAAGACAAAACCTCTTCAAAGCTGTTTGAAATGTCGTGGACAATACTAGTGGTGATCATTTGTATGACAAAAAAACTTAGAGTTCATATATCTTTTCCTCCACTTGTTTTACCCTTGCTGGTTGCTTGCACATTGTAAATGATCCTTTTCTGAAATCCCTTTTCAAAAAAGTTTCCCCTTGATTACTCAAAATTGGTCAACTGAGTTTAATTATGTAGCTACAGCAGTTTCGTAGCACGCTACGAAACTGCTGTGCATTATGTGTCACCTGCAGCAGTTTCATAGCGCATTATGAAACTACTGTGTAATCACAAAACACAGTTTTAATACCAAAATATGATTGTCTTGAGCCTCTTTTATATTGAAATGTCCCTTTCAACTGCCCTAAAGCTATTCAAAACTGAATGGAGATGCATCATTCTTCAAGAAAAACTGCAACAAGGTAAATCATCAAAATTTGGGATATAACCTTACTTGCTATGTGATTTCCTTAAGCAAATATTTCCCGCTGACTTAGCTGCATCTTCAAATCCTAAATTTGTCTCTTCATAACCCTGATCCCAGCTCTTAGTTTCGTATTAACTCTTCTGATGAATTTTTCTTCCTTTATTGCAAGAACTGACCATGTGTAGTATTGAGCATGACAATCGACCACCTCGTGTATTTGAATTGTTTTTTCTTCCCACAGAGCCTCCATTTTGTTAAAATGAGCTTCCTTGATTGCATGTTTCCTTGAGGCTTTCTTCAGTCTAGAAATTTCCAGATTTGCTAATTTCAACTTCTTTTTTAACTCTTCAACACTACATTCTTCTTGAGGGATAACTGCGTTACCTTCATCTTTTCCTTCATGAGACTGTGCTATCTCCTCTATTTCACTTGCTTCTAGCAGTGTCTCTTGTACCTGTCTTAATATTCGATCACTGCCTCTCTTGAAAGCTGCCTCACTTGAAAACGGCCTCGCTTGATCTTCAAGGAATTCAAATTGAAGGCTTAACAATTCATTTGTCATGCATGAACCCAAACACAAATCATGATTATGAATGTTAATGCTTGGCTCTTCTTGAAACTTGAAATCTGAGCGTACCAATGTACCTAACGACTCTAATGATGAAGATAAGTGGTTGGATATGATAGGCGAAGTGTATAAATTGACCAATGATGACGTAAACATAACGGATTTTAATAGATATGACAGCTGAGCAAGATTTGGTACGAATCCACAGGAATCCCCGATTTCGTAGTGCAGCCAGTGCAAAATCTAGGTTTTGCGCTACGAAAACACCTAAACCGCTTTGTAACACATAAGAACCTTAAAACAAACTTGATACAAGGAATCTATGCAGGTTTTGGGACCAATGATGAATGAGAACGAGTTATTAACCTTTATTTAACCATACCACCAAGATTCCTAAGGCTTAGACACTACATTGAACATGGAAAAACTGAACTTGGACTAACACCTAACCTTCACAATCAAACTGATGTGAACAATTTAGTAATTGCTTCTTAAGTGAACACAACCTATTGGAGGCTACTACCTCACTTTTTTTGCAAGCTACAACATGCAAGGAAGCTCCAACTCCCATAAGTTTTTTGAAAGCTATAACCCATAGGAGGCTCCTACCTCAATAGGATCTAGCATATTCTTTTATCAAGCTACAACTTGAAAGGAGACTACAATCCCCTGATACAAACAAGAAACAACAATGTGTTGGTCACCTGGTCTATAAATTTGTATACCTCCATCTTTGTTCCTTCTTCTTCTTCACGCCAAATCTACTTCACATAATCTCTATATATGTGCTAGGTAATTAATTAAGAACACCTTTATCAACTCCCACATATCTAACTCTGTAACCATGAAGCCTTGTAACCTCACATATTTTTATAAGCAAGTTTTGATGCCTATTGGTATTCCAAACTTGAGCATGAAGTGAACAATTTTTCCTCTTTGCATTCCACCAATTCGTTACACACCTCTTCATATTTTGAATATTAAAAACAAAAATAATCTATCCACCAAATATTATCGTTTTAATGATTAAATACATCAACATAATGCCAACAACATGTAACATTATAGGAATAACATATGACTATATGAATGAGCATTCATTCCTCATTATCAACAACAACATTTTCCATTAATGCATCACAATAATCTCTACAACATTTTGTCTTGCACATATTTTTTTTTGCCATAGCCTTCATCATGTCGTTTCCTTTCCTTGATTTTTCCTTGCATCACAACAATATCTACAACATCTTTTCAAGACAAGTATACATAACCAACAAGGAACTCGGAGACAACCGTGCCATCAATGAAACACTTTTCCATCCTACTTTGTTTCTCCTTTTCTATAAAAGTATATGCAATGTCATCAATATGTAATCAGATCAACATGCAATAACAACATTATGAAAGCAAGCTCTAACAAGTTCTCCTTCACCTCCAAAGCATAACAATAAAGCTCTTGTTGCTCTTGTTGTTCCTTTTCCATCAATGACAATAATGCCAACAGGGACCTCATGGTTGGTAAAGGGGTTCTTCCTCCTATGACCCATTCAGTCAACAACATAATCCTTTCATATCTTCTCTTTATCTTTTGGTTTAGCTAAGATAACAAATGACTCAATCTATCATGAACCTTAGTGGCCACCCATGCTTGTGAAATTTCCATATGATATTCCTATGTTTGAAGGGAAGCCTAGAGAAAACCCATTAACACATATCACCACCTGCCATATTTAGTGATCATCAAATTCCTTGGTGGATGATTTGATCAAATTGTGTCTATTTCAATGAACCCTAACTGGAGATGTCGGTAAATGGTCTGTTGAACTGGATATGACATCTTCCAATGACTTTTCTTCTTCAGATATAACATTTTTAACCCATTTCCAATTACCCACGAGATACAACATTGATTCTAACCTCTTGTCCAACTTTAAGCAAGACAACTCCACTCTAATTTCTTATCATATCCACAAGTGGAAATGACTTAAGAGGTTAGTTTGAACCAAGCTCCTCAATGAGATTATTCGTAAATGATTCATTCGATCATTGTTACCTCCCACAGCCAAGGATGTGTCAATGTTTAGGGATATTAGTGACGAACAAGCTATTTTAGCTACCCAAGAAATATATTTGATTTACTCTTAGTCAACCATGCTTTATGACATAATTCCTAATGGTCCCCACCCTTTTACAGACCCATCCAAACCTACCCAGGGACCACACTTTTTTGGTGTGATCAATTATGTATCTAACTCCCTAAGCCAAATTTATTCTGAACTAGGGAATTTGATTGTTACATCACAAGCCCCAAAAAGTACATTTAGCTCTGAAAAGCATCCTATTCTAAGGAACTCATTGATTTTCTCCCGATGAAGTAAAAAAAAAACATAAACACTTAACAACCTGATGGTAAAAATAATTAAAAAAAGGATAAAAGTTCTCAAGAGACTCAACCAAATCCATATAAGTAGGGAGGGGGGACAAGTGAATGACACCACTAGATCAAATTCTCTAGTAATATTTGTCAAGGTTGACATTTGACTCACAAGTGCCCTTGAAAGGTTGAATTCCACCAACTTCTTGCACCATCACGTATTGATCACCAGCCAACTATCTATCTTGCCAATAATACCTCCTTCCTTATGTTCCAAGAGCAATTTAATGTGACCATGCAAGCCAAGTCTTATGATACAACTAAGTCAAGTTCTTCCTCTAAGGACTCAAACACCACGACTACTTCCACTGGACCTCACATACGATATAATCACGTGGATCCATTCTATTGCCCACCTCAGGGTATCTTTCATAAGTCAACATATAATCTATTTACTCGAGCTACCCAAGACTACAATATTATTGACGAATTATCCCAAGCTCCTTGTGCTATGTCTACCTTAGAGGTTTTGTAGAGTTCCTCTCAGCGGTGCAAATCCTTACTTATTATGATCGGTGGGGGGGGGGGGGGGGTGGTGGTGGATCCCTCATTTCTAGCCTCATTACTTTTAATGTTTATGCTCCTCATTATAGGATTTCCCACCAAATTTCCTTTCATATTTCTGTGTAATTTTTTCATAAGAATATTAATTACACTTTGGTGGATGAAGTCTCTTCTACCTGTGTTATGTCAGCATCATGTTGGAAAGCTCTTAGTTCTCTAACACTCGCTAAGTCTACTACCACTCTTTAGGAATTTGATGGATAAGGGTTTCTCCCCAAGTTTTCCATCAAGTTAGGGGGCAAGAATGCCTATGTTGATGTCAAAGTCATTGACACTCCCTTGGTATATAACCTAATCCTTGGCCATAGTTGGTTTTATGCTATGTGCATTATTGTTTCATTGATATTTTTTGTTCATTTCTTTCCCCATGAAAGAAAGATATTCACAATCGTTCAATTGGACTATTATGTGTCGTCGACCCTGATTACCGCTATGGAGAATTATGTCCCACTTGTTGGAGAAAACCATATGGGTTATGAGAGTGTTGGTGTTGTTTTATTCAAAATCTCATCCCTTATGCGAGTCTTTCCTTTACCTCCACCCAACACTCCTTTAGATACCATTTCTCGTATGCACATGATCTCTTCTGTCACCTTTGGACCCCATAGGTATCCTGACACTTGGGAGGTGTTTTCTTCTATAGATGTAGATTGACATGGTGAGCATACCTCACCTTTAGTGGAAGATATTTCCTCCTTGGTAGTCCCATTAGTACTTTCTAGTGCTAGTCAAAAATTCCATCTCAATATGGAATATGATCAAGATCCTTTTCCCACATGGGCCATCACTCTTCCTCCTACACATGACTCCCTTAATGATGAGTCTTTTTCTCAACAAATAATATTGGGGGTCATGGACTCGCATACTCATATTCCTAGGTATATTGGAAAAAAAACCTTGAATCAGCCCAGGGGGAATCTCCTTAGCCCTCCTTGGAAGTGCCACCCATGGACCGAGTCAAGTCTTGGATTTCCAATGTTGAACTTGCCAAGAATTTTCCAATTCATATCCACCTATTGATGAGTTCCTTTTAACCCCTTTATGTCTTAATAGCCCTTTGTAAGGAGCTACACTAGCTCATGCTATCGATCGCGTTATATGTCCTCAGGTCATTCCTGATAATGTTATGGTTCTAGGTGCTCCATGGCATCATCAAACTTTAGGAATTCGAAAGTTACACTTTTTATGGAATGGCCCCATCATGGTGTGTCATATGGTACCTCCACTCCTCTACGAGTACATTTATGGTAATCCTTGGCCTATGCCTCATAGTGGGAACATCTTGATGTGACACATTACACTGATTTACTGTTTCACATTTTGTACATAGGATTGTGATATTTTCCTCTCTTTTTTGGTTTGGTGTGTGATGAGAGATCTTTTCTAGCAAATCATATCTGCTAAAAATCCAAAAAAATATTAAATTCAAAAAACCAAAAAATATGGTCCTTTTTTAACCTCCCGCATGTTTTATTTCTTTCATTATGTAACTTAACCATGAGTCTAGTATTTTTGGATGGTTTTTATAGGATAGGGTAGTGTTTTTATTATGACATTTGTTGGACCTTAGGTGACTTTCTTTGAACTTGGCATATAGGGGTAGGTAACATATCATCATCTATGTTGTACTATTAACTGTCACTTCCACCACCATTGTGCCTTTACGTTCCACCAACACCTCCTATGGTCTCTGAGCTAATCGGATGGAAGGGCAGCTCACAAATTGCAACCTTCAAGAGAAAACTCCTCAATTGCGACATTGGCCTTTCTCTTTTATGCACATTTTAACTTGTTGGGCACAACCCAACTTGGCCTATATTTTGGTGAAGACTCCGCATTTTGTGGAGTAGAGTGCGAACACTACAAGAATAAAGGTCATTGGTGAGGATCATGTCTTTGACGGACCTTTAAGGTCCGTCACCAATGTTGCATATGGTGACAGTCTTTAAAAAAGCATTTTTGTAAGTGTATATAGTGATGGTCCTTTAAGGTTTGTCACTAAAGCCATTTTCAATGACACTATTGGTGAGGGTCATTAAAGTCCCGTCACTAATTCTCTCTTTGGTGACACTTTTGGTGAGGGTCATTAAACGCCCATCATTAATTCTCTCTTTGGTGACACTTCTAGTGACAATCTTTTATTAACCTTCACCAATGATATTTTTGGTTACTTTTGGTGATGGTCAATAAATGTTCGTCATCATTGATCATTCCAATGATTTTTTGATGATGATTCATGCCTGTGATGGAACTTTAAGATCCATCACCAATGTCGCATATGATGATGGTCTTTAAAAAATCGTTGTTGTAAGTGTATATAGTGATGGTCCTTTAAGGTTTGTCACCAAATCCATTTTCAATGACACTTTTGGTGAGGGTCGTTAAAGGCCCATAACTAATGCTCTATTTGGTGACACTTTTGGTGAGGGTCATTAAAGGACCAAGATTAATTCTCTCTTTGGTGACGCTTCTAGTGATGATATTTTATTGACCCTCACCAATGATCCTTTTGGTTACTTTTGGTGATGGTCAAAAAATGTTCGTCATCATTGATCATTCCAATGAGTTTTTTATGACGCTATGTACCTGTTACTATATTTTTTGTCAAAAGATAATGATTTAAGACCATTGTTGTGGAGACATTTTCATTATGTGTCCAAGGTCATAGTGGTTATAGTTAGTCAATTTGTTAAGAAGTAATTAGTGTGTATCATTTCCCTCAAGTCATAAGAAGATAATTTTCGTATCAGTCAACACATGATTCATCTCTATTAGGGTTATTATCTATCAAATTTCCTTTAAATAAAGTTCCACTAGTGTGTGTAGGAACTAGATTATTTAAGACATAATCAAGCTCTATCAATTCTATTAATGAGAGAGACCTTGCACTCCTCAACACTCATGGCACACCTTAACATGCTTTGGAACAATACACTAACATTTCTTGGCACCTAACATGTCTTGGAACATCTTTGTACCTAGAACGTTGTTGTACCTAGAACATATTTCCATGAGTAGGATGCCCAAGAACATGTTGTCATGTCATAGCATAGCATAACACTCCCCTAGCATGTGTTGGAATGCCCTATAGTCCCCAACATGCCCTGGAACACCTTGGCATAATATTCCATTGGAAAACATTAGCACTTAGCACACATTGGCGCTTGGCATATATTGGAACATATTATTAATGCCCAGCATGCCCCTTTTGAAAAAGATAAAGTCCCGACTTATTAACCCTCTTGTCTGTTCATTTCCTTGCATTTTATCTTGGTTATTCCTTTTATTTCCTTGAAACTCCTTAACGCGTATTGGCAATATACTTTGGAACCATGCACATCCTAGCATGTCTTAGCACCTCGCATGCCTTACTTGTGCTTAGCATATCTTGTCACTCCCTCCTTGGCATGACAACTACCACTCATTGACACTCACTGACACACCCTCATATTCATTCTCTTCCATGCATTTTGACCTAGTGCTCCTTTCTATTGTCCTAGTACTCCCTAAAACTCCTCAGCATGCATTGGAACTCTCTAGCACACCTTAGCACTCTTTGACATGCTTTGCCACTTCATAGAATGCATCACACTCCCTGACACGTATTGGCACTTGGAACGTGTTTGCACTTGGCAAGTATTATCATGTTTGGCATGCATTGATATGACTTGGTATGCTTCGGCATGGCTTAATATTAAAGTTATTTGAGATCAATTATTGGAAAGTAGATGAGAAAAAACAGACAAAGATTTGGCACTTATAATGCATTGACACTTGGCACATGGCATCTATTGGAACCTAGTGTTGGTGTGCATAACATGCCCCTCATGGAAAAGGTAAATTGATGACTTATTAACCCTATTATGTGTTCATTTCCTTGTAGTTTAACTTGTACCTTCCTTTTGTTGCCTTGACAGTCCCAAGCATGCATTGTCACACCCTTGCACATTGTAGAAATTTTGAATAATATAGCACTTATTCACAGAGATTATCCTGATTATACACTATTTGCGGAATGCATGCATAATACATAACCTCCTCTACATTGATCATCAATTTTGCGGAATTAAAAACAATGAAACATCAATTGCATGCACACATTAACACAGTGTGTAACCCAGGGAAAGCATACAGCTGAAAACCCCACACTATCTGTATATTATATTGATTGAGAACATGTAACAATAAATAGTACAATACTCCTCACAAGTACTCAGTACTATCTCCACCTGTTACACACAAACTAGATCAGATCTGAATCAATCACAGGTTCAAATCTCCTCCACTGTCTGCCTGCCTCCACTGCGCAATCCTGCATGAGAATAATGATGAATGGCTGAAGCAAACTCTTATTTTCTTGGCTGAACCACGCAATCCTCATTGGTATTACTCAATCCCACTGATTGTGCAAGATCTCATGCACAACTCTAGTCACAAATGATAGCAATCTCAACCTCTAACACCTGTCTCCACTGAACTATCCATGCACTGAGTTAACTGATGTATTCTTTAGTTTCTTTATGAGTTAATAATTAGTGAATTAATTTAACAATTAATTCAAATCACTCATCACTATTGTATTCTGCAGTTAGACTAAATACAACTAGTTTAACCAAGTCAAACTGAACACAACTCCATCAACTCCTTAATCAACTCCACCAAAACTCAACCACTTGAGTTCTAACTGAAGTCCACCATGCAATAGCTCAATTGACCCATAAGAAAATCGTATTTCCTTCTGACAGCTGCATGTGCCACATCTGTAGCTCAAACTGAAGTGCTCCAAGACGATAAGATAATGTTTATAGTCCAAATATTATTAAGAGCTAATAATATTCGACTATTCTATTTTTAGCCTGGCAGTCTAAAAATAGACACCGCCCATATGTCTAAAAATAGAAGTCCATCTATTTTTACCAACATGACCAATCATCCACAAATAGCATCCTGCAACTCATAGACCATGATCCATATGTCTAAAAATAGACTTTGCGCCAAAAAATAGCCTGCGGGCCCACTTAGTGAAGGCGACTTCCTTCCACTAGGCATCCCTATCCCTGAAAATCAACCTGTTATCGAACTAAGGGAGCGTGAATCAATTTTTTACAGTCCACGTAGGAGTAGTTCTTGGTATCTTTCTTTGACTAATTTTCTAGAAAACTCAGGGTTAAGTTTTTCACCACCTCGTGCTCCTTATCACCCAACACCTAGAGGTTTTTATACTCCCGTCAATATGGCAGGACAGTCATCCATGTTTACTCAATTGCCCGAATCTTTTTTGTACGGCGGTCCTTCTGTTCCCTCTGGGTATCAGTCACTTTTTGGTACTTTTTCGGGAGCATCTCCTCAACCCATTGAGCAAGGGTTATTAACTGGAAGTAATCGTACAAAGCCGTTGAGCGTAGAAGACATTCTTATGATGTCAGGTTCTATTCCCAATCCTCAACCTCAAGGTGGCTGGTTACCACCTGGGGGGCAGCCTCAATTTGCATCTGGGGGGCAACCTCAAGGACAGTACATACCTATGGGACAGTACATTCCTCAAGGTCAACCCCAGACTCAATATGTACCCCAAGGTCAACCCCAGTATCAATTTATACCTCAAGGTCAACCCCAGTATCAGTATGTGCCTCAAGGGTATCAACCACAAGGTCAATACTCGAACCAAGGTTTCCGACTACCCCAAGGTCAAACATATGTTCAAGGAACGAGAAATGTACCTTTCAATTATCAATCCTACCCTCAACCTGGTTATGGTCCTCAGTATTCTCAACCTGTTATGGGTCAGTACCCCGGAATAAATATAGTGTGGGATCCATCGCAAACCCAACAGGTATTGCAGCCAAGTGTATAGTTGTCATCTCAAACTAGACAACCCTTAGTTTCTGGTTCACCCGAGCAACCGATCCAGTCTAACATTCAAACTTCTGTACCTTCGGTAGTTTCTTAGCCTGGGCCTAGTACACCTCGTACTCTACCCCAAACGACTGCTACAACTGCCGCAACATCTGTTTAATCTACCCCACCTACTTCTGGAGTATCGACAACTCCAGTTTCTACTGTTCCTGTATCTACTCCTCAGACATCTTTACCAATGTCTGGATCTACCATTCAAACTTCGGTTCAGATGCCTGTAGGACAACCTGGTTTAAGTACGGTTGTCACAAGTCAACCACAATTCATCTATCAACCATACCAGGGACAGTACCAATTCGGTCCTACTGTGCAGTAGCCAGTCTATCAGTATCAACCGTATCCTGGGTACACTTATCAACAACCTCAACAACCCCAGTACGGTCCAGTTAATCCTGGTTTTCCGGGAGGATACAATATCCCGAACGCGATTCCTATTCCTAGTTATCCTAGATATCTTCCTCCTAGGGCTGGTCTCATGACCCAAAGTTTTAGGGATCCTAATCAGCAGTTACCATTTATCGCAACTTTGGACTTACCTGACTTGTCGTGCTTAATGAACGATCCCATTAATTATCTTCCATTTTGGTCGCCAATGCCGAATAAGTTGCCCAGTGACATTCCCAAGTTCGAAGGTAAATCAAGAGAGGACCTATCGAACCATGTGATGACTTACCACCTCTGGTGTGCGTCTAACTCCATTTCAGATGATTCAATCCGTCTTAGACTTTTCCAGCGCACTCTAATTGGTCTCGCGGCCAAGTGGTACATTGAGTTACCGCAAGGAACGTTTTATAATTTTAGTCAGTTAGCTACCTCATTTTTAACTCATTTTCAGTTGCCAGTCTGATATGACAATGGCACGGAATTGTTAACTTCACTAAAACAATCGACATCCACTTACATTTCAGATCATATTCATGAGTGGAGTTGTCGACGTCGTTTAGTGAAGGTATTTATTCCGGATCGAATTTTGGCTGAGTGGTTTGCAAAATCTTTGTTGCCAAAGATCACTGAAGATGTTTCTAAAGCCGGAGTTGTTACTAAGGAGCAAGTAATTGCTCAAGCACAGTACCTTGACTTGGTCTATACTCAGTCAAGTACGTTACACGAAAAAATCCCCGATCTTCCCAAGAAAAATCAAATCGCTGCAGCTCCTTCGGGATCTCATGCCGCTAATGGTATGATTGGTACGGTTAACACTAAAAGTAAGAAGAAGTCTTCCAAGAATTCTTCTCCTATCATAACCTTGCCTGATTCCCCAACAGGAGATTCTTCTGTAGAGATTTCTGCCGATATTCACGTTGTAGAGTCATCTACAGCCAAATCAAAATCCGGTGGAAAGAAGAAAGGAAAGAAGAAGAACAAAACGGACAAAAGTTCAAAGGAGAAACCTGAAAAGGCGGAATCCAATGATGAAAAGCGCAAACCTCGTTATCCTTGTCTCATTTGTGACGATGAACATTTTACAAGAGACTGCCCTCATCATGCAGAGGTTGCGAAGATTGTCAAAGGTTCCCAAACTCCTGCTGTTTTGAAGGATCCTTTTCCGGCTCAAGAAAGTAAGATGATAGGTTCATCCTCGAGTGCCAATGAAGAACCCATACTGATGATGTCCCATGTTAGGATTGCGACTCGATCGCAAGATTATGGTAGTAAGAGTCATGTTGATGGTAATGAAGCAGAATCTTCTCATTCTAATCCATCAACCTCAGCTCCCGATTCCGATCCACTACAGATCGAGAAACCTAATCCAGACTTGGTAATCAAACTGCCCACCAAGGGTATACTTCGAAAGTCATCTTTCAATCCACATGCGAGAGTGGCTCAGAATTATGACATTGTTGAGGATTTAGCTGTTTCACCCTCAGCAATGTCGGTTTTGGAAGTGCTGCAATCATGCCCAGCACAACGTAAATTACTTTTGTCGGCTATAGGAGCTGTTGATGTTCAGGACCCGAACCTAATAATTTTCAATCTAGAAAATAGTACACCACGTTTCACTCATCAAATGGCTTTCCAGATTCCAGTGATAGTCAAAGACAGGCCTATTCATCGAACTGTAATTGATGAGGGAGCCTCAACGTGTATTATGTCGATACAGTGTTGGAGATCGCTTGGTTCTCCTTCGCTAAATCAATCCCCGACGATTCTAAAGGCCTTTGATGGCCGTGGGTTTCATCCTTTTGGCATTCTATAGGATTTTCCTATAGGGGTTGGAGGAAAAACCGTTAGTCTAGATGTGGAAGTGGTTGATTCCCCTCTAGATTACAACCTTTTCTTGGGTCGAAGTTGGTCTTACGCTATGACAGCGGTCGTTTCATCGGTCTTTCGAGTAATAAAGTTTCCACACAATGGAAAGATCGTAACAATAGACCAGTTGGCTTACTTTTCATTCGACCCAGCCTCTTCGAAGAGTATTCAGCATGTTGGTAAAACGACTATCCCATATAAGGATGTTGGAGTAGGATTAGTTAAAGATGTCGGTTTACTGGGAACTTTTCCTTTTCCTCCAATCAACGCGTTGTCTTCATTTGCAACCATCCATATGATTATATCAGACATCATCGTTTTTGATGATCCTTGGATCATTCCTTCTGAATCTGAGATAGACTCATTTGGTAATTCCATGCCTTTGAGTCCATGTGAAATTGCCTATGAAGCCGTGCAGTTGTTTGCCGACCCGTCTTCAACCGAAAATGACTTAATGAATGTGGTCCGTGAGGAATCACTTTTCACATCAACCTCGGATTTAACTACATTTTCTGAACTTGTTCACTCTGATGAGCAAATTCGTGAAATCCTATGTGTAGATGATTTACCATGGGAAGATCTCCATCACAGATCTTCGTTTTTACCTGAGGATGATCGTTTTGAAAATGATTTCTCATCAATTTTTACAACTGAATATGTCAAGGAACCTCAGAATCCAATGAAACATCCCGATTCCAAGTTAAATTTGGGAAACATCTCTCGAACTATTCCTATTGACATTTTGATTAAGCCCGGAATTGTTGAGAACATTCATATAGGTGCCTCGTGTACAGATGACAAAATTCAATTATATAAGGCCCTATTTCAAGAATTCTGCGACGTGTTTGCCTGGTCCTATGAGGAAATGCCAGGAATTGATCCCGTGATTGTTGTTCATGAGATCAAGACTTACCCGAACGCTAAACCCGTCCGACAATGTTTGCGTCTGATTCACCCACGAAAAGCTGTTGTAATTAAAGCAGAAGTTGAAAAACTATTGAAAGCAGGTTTCATTTATCCAATCCCGCTAACGGATTGGGTATCGAATATTGTTCCAGTTAACAAAAAGCAGGGAACAATAAGAATATGCATCGAGTATAGGGACATTAATCGAGCCTGTCCAGAGGACAATTACCCAACTCCCTATATCGATCAAATCATTGATGATTGTGCCGGCAGCGAAATATTTTCCTTTATGGACGGTTTTTTCGGATACAATCAAATCAATATTCTACCTGCAGATCAACCAAAAAGAGCTTTCATTTGTCCATGGGGGACATTTTCTTATTGCAAATTACCTTTTGGTCTTAAGAATTCCCGAGCAACTTTTCAAAGGGCGATGTCTTATGCGTTTCATGACATCAAGCACATTGTGCAACCTTATCTCGATGACTTGCCTGCTCATCATTACATCGAGCTGATCACCTTGTCCATTTACAAGCAATCTTTATGAGGTGTAGGCATTATCGGATTCGGTTGAACCCACAAAAATGTGTCTTCTGTATAGAAACGGGTCGATTGCTGGGGTTTGTAGTTTCGAAAGCCGGCATTCGCGTTGATCCCTCAAAGGTCGAAGCTATCATCAAATTTCCTCCTCCTTCGAGTCTTCGCCAACTCCAAAGTTTGCAGGGGAAAGAAAACTTTTTACGACGATTCATTCCTAACTACGCCGAGGTTACAAAGGGTTTTACCCGGTTGTTGAAACAGAATACTCCATTCTATTGGGACGGATAGCTCAGAAATATTTTGATGCACTCAAACACGAGTTAACCCATGCACCGTTGTTGCATCCTCCCAACTACAACCAGGAATACTTCTTGTATCTCGCCGCTTCTCATTCCACCATTGGAATGGTCTTAGTTCAGGAAGATGAATCGGGAACTGAACATGTGATATATTACCTCAGTCAAACTTTAAATCCAACTGAGCTAAAATACTCACATGTGGAGAAATTGGCATTGGCAGCCGTTCAAGCTATCCAACGTTTTCGTCATTACATTCTACTACGTAAAACTACGGTAATTTCGGATTGCAACCCTATGATCTACATTTTGACCAAGCAATTGCTAGGGGACAAGTACTCTAAATGGATCGTTATCCTGCAAGAGTTCGACTTGGAATTTGCGAAATCCAAGTCTAAGAAATCTTTAGTTTTTGCGGAGTTAATGTGTGACTTCCCGCGTGCTGACACGGAAACTGTGGCGGAGGAGCCCATTGCGGATGAATCCTTGTTTCTAATCAGCACTTTAGATCCGTGGTATGGGGATATCATCATTTATCTCCAGACCCAATCCTTTCAGCCCGAAATTTCAAGGTCAGAACGTCAGAAAAATTCGATTCCAGTCCCAACAATTCAGGATTATTGGAGATACTCTTTATCGCCGTGGGGCGGATTCTGTTTTTCGACGTTGCTTAACTCACGAGGAAGCTGAAAGGGTTCTAAATGACTGTCACTTTGGAGCGTGTGGCGGTCATATGTCTGGGTTTGCCACAGCCCAAAAGATATTGCGCGTTGGCTACTTCTGGCCATCTTTATTTAAAGATTGTATTACGGCGGTCCGAAAATGCCACAACTGCCAGATTTTTGATCGTAAGATGCGTGCTCCACCTGCTCCTCTCCACCCTATAATTGCCATTGGTCCTTTTGCCAAAGGGGGTATCGATTTTATTACATGTAACCCTCACTCGGCCGGGGGGCATGCATATATCATTCTTGCAGTAGATTATTTTACTAAGTGGGCCGAGGCGATGCCTACATTCGAGGCAGACGGCAAGACAGCTGCAATTTTCGTGTTCAATCATATAATTGCTAGGTTTGGTGTCCCGCAAGCGATAATCACTGATCATGGACGTCATTTTCGAAACGTTATGATGACCGAACTTACAGGCCAGCTTGGTTTACGTCACGATAGTTCAACCCCTTATTATCCACAAGCGAATGGTCTGGTTGAGTCCATCAACAAAGTTTTAGTTATCATGATCCAACGAATCATTGGGATTCATTGGTCGAATTGGCACAACATGCTATTTTCAGCGCTTTGGGCGTACCGAACTTCAGTTAAAACATCAACAGGGTTCACTCCTTTCCAACTAGTCTATGGTTTGGAAGCCGTGTTACCCATTGAATGCGAAATCCCGTCACTGCAAATGGCCATCGAATTACTTCCAGCCACTTCCGAAGAGGAAAAGCGTCTGTTATACTTGGCTCAATTAGATGAGAATCAACGTGATGTTGCATTGGCGATCGAGACTCACGCAAAACGAATGAAAGCTCAGTATGATCAAAATGTGACCCCTCGAAATTTTCAGAAGGAGATCTAATCTTAGTTTATGATCAAGCTAATGATAAATTAGGCGCTGGAAAATTCGTTCCTATGTGGCATGGTCCCTATGTTGTCAAGCGAAAGCTAGCCAAAGGGACCTATGAATTGGTAGACTTTGACGGGGACTCTTTGGGTAAACTGAGAAATGGTCTTTACTTGAAGAGGTATTATGCATAAAAGAATGGGTATGGAGATTTTTAGTTAGGATAGTTTTTCTTTCTAGCTGGTGTGTTTTAGTTTAAACAGTGTGCTTAGCTTAGAGAGTGTTTTTTCGTCATTATTCCTGCTTATCTTGGTTTTACTCTTGATATTGCAGATGTCGATGCCTCTCCAAACATACATTGGTTTTGCTAATGGTGCTTGTCGTAATACATGGAACATCTCTTCCGCAGATTGGGTTATCTATTCGCCCTCTGACGAGTTAGTATCTATGCATGGGGTAAGCCTTGGTCAAACAACGAACAACATTGCCGAGTATAGTGCAGTGATTGAGTTATTATCTGAATCTATTTCATTTGGGATTCAGAGTTTGATAGTGAGGTTAGATTCTGAACTCATTGTATTACAGCTTAATAGAGTGTATTCCATTAGAAATCCAGTGTTATTAAGATTATTTTTGAGAGTGCGTCTCTTGGAACGTGAATTTGATTATATTGAATATCAGCATATTCCAAGGTCTTTAAATACATTAGCAGATGCAGTTGCTTCTCGGATGTTAAATAGACATTTGCAATAATCATACATGTAAATCTAAAACCATTCCATAACATGATTTACAAGATAAGCCGGTAATAGTGATATATATATAGGAGTGTGTCAAAAAATACATCGTCCTCGATCATAGGTTGAAAAACACCTTATGATCAGCAAAAATGATAAGTACAAAAAACAAAAATGTCACATGTGCCCACAATAGGTGATCATCCTATCACTAGTGATGATCTCTATAAGAAACCACTGCACGAGCCACCTTGCAAAGGAACCTCCTAAAAGGTCCCGGGACTCCAATCACATAGCGCTGAAGTCGACGAGGAATGTCATCTATAGTGGTCTTAGGAATATCTCCTGTCAAGCGCTCGAGATGACCCTCCAACTCGGCCAAAACCTCTACTAATTCGTCCTGTGGGCTGGCACGGGGGCAACTGGTTGTTTCCTCTCAAAAGGCCGGAGAGCGGCTGGTCGCTGTGGACCCACATCTGCATTTGAAATTTTTTACTATCAGTTTTGAGACGATGAAAAAATAACAAAAAAAAAATAAAATAAGAAAAATGTTGAAAAGGATTTTACCTGACTCGTCCCACTACTCTTCTGGTGGAAGAACCATGTCTGGGTCACCACAAAAATCTATCCCAGCGTAAGGGAAGTCCTGAATAGAAAAAAACCTGGTTTTCCAGCCATTGGAAATACTCAGGTTTGAATCGAGCAACCTCTGTCCTCTCGTCCGGGTGACGGGCCATGACTGCGACCCATCGCATCAGTTTGGACTCTCGAGGAAGCCCAGTTCCAACAGTAATGTGTTGTGGTATCAGCATAGGAACCCTCTCCAGGCCAAAACTCACGACCAAAACCCCATAACCAAAGGTCTTTAGTCATCCGTTCTTAGCCCTAGTCAGTTGGCCTTTCACATTGGCCAACACAGCATCGCACCAGTTGAAGATGGTGCCTCGAAAGCAATCAACTGCCATATGCATCTGGGATCCGATGGCAATATGTAATGCGGAAGCTCCGAAAATTCTGGTGACATTAAACACAATCACCATGAGTTCAGGACGGGATATGGTCTTTATGTCCATCCCTTTGTCTCTAGCCTGGCTGTTGCAGTACTCTAGCCGGAGGCTACGACAGACTGGCCACCTGGCCTAGTTCCATGCAGAGTCAAGTCTTCGCCTATAGTAGGAAAACCAGTCAAGAAATATATGTCCGCCAACTCGATTTCGAGTTGGTGGCCACCACTGAATAAGCACTAGTCCTGTATGCTCCATCTATCAACTAGCCACTGTAAGAAATCCACCTGAGCCCTCATGCCAGGAATGGCCCAGAATTTGTACAAGCCGCACGCCCTCAAAGCATCAAGTGAAGGCTAATGATTCCATGCGACAGCATCCACGTACTCATGCTCTCATTCACGCCAATCTAGCATGATGTACTCTCTGCATCAAGTATAAAGACAAATTAAAATGCTAGAAAATATTTTGTGTGGTCCATTTTTGAGAATTTTTGGGTTCAAAACCCTTGCGGCGGGGACCGCACCCTCTAGGTTAGACACAGTGCGTGGGACTGCACTTTGTCTACATGGAAGGTGCAGACCCTGAGCTTTTTCCCAATGGAGAAAAAGTCGGGGTCCGCAAGCCCGCAATGGTAAACCGGCGGGCCCCCACGCGCGAGTTTTGCGCCTAAAAACTCTCCCAAAAATGAAATAAAGGACTAAAACAAAAAATTAAATGGTTAAAAATGAAGAGTGGGATGATGTGGATTACCTGGAGAAGACGGCGTTCAATTCCGACGGTTGGATTTCCCGCAATCTTCACGGGAAGTTTTCTGAGAAAAAGCACTATTTTCTCACCCAAACTCAAACGGTAAAAATGAATTGACAAAGACCCTTTTTATAAGTTTTTTGAGTAAATAAATTGCAAATTTGTTTATGTTTCACTTTGAAAAGGTATTTTACGACATTTTTATCCATTTCAAACAGGTATGAGTAATGTTTGTGTTTTTGTGCAGAATAAAGGATTATTCAGGCGAAATCTATTATTTTTGACGAAAAAACATGTAGAGTCATCTTTCAGCTCTTTTCTGACTCCTAAAACATGAAAAGATTGCCGAGTGTTTCTTTTAAACTCGTTAAAACGGAATTAAAGGACGGTCCCCTTACAGCTCTTTTCCGACCGTAAAAACATGAAAAGATTGCCGGATTTTTGTAGTTTCAAATTCGATATCGGTCATAAAACGACGTGTCGTTGATCGTTTTTTTACTTTTTCGGGTCAAAGGCACTAATGACGAAAAGTACTCGTTGGTCGTAAAAGATCAAGTGGTTCTCTCAAGTATTATTTTATACTTTTTCAGGCTTGGGAGACACAAATTTACGAAAAAGGTCAACCCTGGAGTCTTCTTAAGTTTTTTCAGACTCTCTAAAATTGAAAAACGTCGAGTTTCTCCTATACTCGACTCGTTAAAATTTCACAGTAAAGGACTTGTTCAATTACAAACAGGAACGAACCACTCCTTCTTAGGGTTCGAATTTAAACTAAGTTGGACTCATCCGAAGGATGAGCTTATAATCAAGCAAATGTTATCCTCCTCAAGCTTGTCAAAAATAAAGAGGTACTTGCCATAAATGGTGGGGTAAAAGAGAGAACAATGAGCCTGTTTGTCATTCTTTTTAACCACTCTTGAGCACGACACTTTCATTCACCTGGGTTGGGAAATCCTTTGCCTAACAGTTGATCAAACCACATTGAAAGTCTTCAGCCGGTTTCTGGGTATTAACTTTGGGTCAATTTTCACCAAACCATCTGTCGTGTCGTTATGTGTTCAAGAGGTCATTGCCAATAAGCCATTCATCTGCAAAATATCTGTCATTCATCTTGACCATCCCTGAGTCAGTCCTTGCAACTAAATTTCTTCAACTTGATCTATGATTTCGTGTTGTGGGCTTGCCTACGACGAATCGCTTTCTATCGACATCAGCTCATTATCCAGAAAGATGATCTAGGAATAGTCAGTACCTTGAAGTCTGCATGCCTCAATGGTAGATTTCTCGCCTTTGACGACGGTTTACATATTTGACTTTTGATCAAAGGATTCCGTGACATGTTCGCCATCAACACATTTATTCGCATCTCATGGATTGCACTGGGTACTTTGAAAGCCATTGACATCACTGGTGGTTTCTCTCACACTTGTTAACAGTTTACATCATTGACTGGTAATCAAGTGGTTTCTACCATGTTCGACATCAACACATTCATTCGCATGGATAGAATCGTACTATTTCGGGAAAGCAGAAATGAAGACCCTGGATCTAGTTTCCACAATCTAGGTTGCGAGGAATTTTGTATTCATTATATAATGGACTATTCATAAACATATGGATGTGTCCATACTTTGTCCACATGAGTCTATACTTGTGATGTTTTACAAGATCATTCCTGTATCAAAGCAGTACTTAGTTTTTCTAGTCAGTTTTGATCTGAGCATGCGAATGCCTACCTCAGTGATGATATGATCTCATATATATATCTTGCATTGAATGTTTTTACAGGTTCCAACCGGGCTCTCCACAAGATGATCCTCGAAATGATAAAGTACTTCACTCTTCCTAAATGATAAGAAATCCTCATCTACTACAGACTTCGCACTTTAGGGGGCAATCTGTTACAAAAAAATATCGTCACCATGATTATTTGTAGTCAGTATGGGTCTATCATCACTTTTACTATCCTCCTAAGCAAGTCTCAGACCTCAGCTCTTCAAATCAAGCTTTTGAAATGAGAGAAAGACATTAAAAATCAATGTAACTCTGGTTCCGCACTTTCTCTCATGGTCACCTGCGGTCCCGCACCTTCTGTGTACAAAAACTGCGGACCTGCCCGCTCTGTCCCTAACAGTGTAGGTGCGGACCCCTGTGAAAGTCAAAAGGAGCAAGTTTTATCTTAAAAAACTCACTTTGGTTTAATTCTAGAGGTTTCTAGAAGGAATTTTGATGTGGATTGTTCGCTCTGAGGTGGTTCATGCATCCCAAAAGAGAAGGAGCTAATCCCTTGATGAGAGGAGCTATCCCTTTCAAGGAGGGCTTTATCCCTTTGAAGGAGGACCTAGTAACCTCCCTCCATTGCACTATAAATACAGGCATTGGGCTAGTTGCTGGAGAGGTTAGAAGCTGAACATTTTTTAGGGTAAATGCTGGTGAAATCAACACTTCCTAGTTGAGCTTAAGAGGAGAGATCACACATCTTTTTGGCTTCATTGGGGAGTGAGTGAAACTTATCAAAGTAGAGGAGACTTCCTGCTGGACCCTGGGAGGAGCTTGTACAACGTCAAGGCAAAGGTTGTAAAGTTCTTCTTGTTTTGAATTAATACAATCAAACTCATTTTTCTCAACAAGTATCTTATGTTATTTGTTTCATGGACTCCTTGACTTTCATGTTAAATATGTTTTATGCAATTGGCTTTTCAGGTGCTATTTAATTTGTTTGCCTTGTTTGTGTTTGCAGATTCGCGAAAAGGAGCTCATTTGGATCAAAGGAGTGAGGGCATCCACAAGCTTGTGTTGGACCTAAGGTAGGCCCTAAAAGCACTTGTTTTCTATTGTTTATCAAAGCATATTTAGAGAAAGATAGTGTCTGGTTGGTTTTCTTGTCATTAGGTCTTCTTTTGATTATAGGAAGGTCTATCTTGTCCGCAAGGTCGACTTATTCCGTGTGACACACATGACGTCATCCTCAACTTGGTTGAAGATATTCAATGGGGAGACAGCATGGACACTACAAACAGAGTTTTGGTTGGAAGAGTCCGGGGACGGAATTATACTGCGACTCAGCTAAAACAATGGATGGTTTAAGTTTGGGGACAACACCTGTCCGATCTTCCTTTCATCCAAACCTTTGTTAGGGGATGGTTCGCGTTGAGGTTTTTTGGTTGTGTTATATTCTTTCCATGAATAGACTACGTAGTTTACGGGGGGGTTAGAGGGGGAGCGGAGCCCCCCCCTTCGTTGCGTTGACTGCACAACGGGGGGTTGCAGGGGGTTTGAGGGGGGTAGTTAGCTCCCCTCTATAGGGACTGAGGTAGTGCTCAGGGGAAAAAATATTTTGACCCTATATTAGGTTGGGCAGACCTACCTATGGTTTTGTGCATGGTTTTCGCACATGGTTTTGGACGCAATGGTTTTCGGTCCATGGTATTGGATGCTTCGACATGTATAAATATGTATTGTAACGCTGAAAGGAACATAATGAAAAATCAAGCTGGTAGTCCCGGTTTTGGGATCAATGGGAAAATCTCTATGTATATGTGTTTTATGTTTTATGCTCTCGCATTGTTTATTTTCTGTGCTTTAAAATTTGCATCCTGTCATCAGTTTGACACATTGAACAAGCCCTCATCCTCCTGCATTGGTGGAATCCCCTATTTGATCCAAAGAGAGAGAAACTTTGGGCTGGCCCTCTTTAGGTCTGCTTACCAGGACTTCCCCTACAATTCTGGTCCAAAGATATCTTTCAAAGCATCGGGAACTCCTTAGGCACATACCCGGAACATGACAAATCATTCCTTTCCACCGGCATAATGGCATACACAAGGATACTAGTACACTTAGATACCAGGTGTTACACATCAATTTGTCACCATTTGTCACCGTCCCTGTTACCCCTCACCCGTACACTGGAGGACTCATTCCGGGACCTGTGAGAAGTGACATGACTTGAAACCACTTGCATCATATTCCCCTAAGTATGAGCTTCATTTGCCCTGAAGACATCTCCTGCAAAATACCCATGAAAACAACTCTTTTTGCATCAGCGCGGGTCCACAGTTCACTGCCCGTGCCAATGAGGGAAATCCTCTAAAAAGGGCGCGCCATTGGTGCTCTGTCCCAGAGTCGCACTCGCGCCAACCGAATTGAGTAAAGTTTTTAACCAACAAGCTCCTGAAGTTCTCTTCAACCCATTCACCAACTGAATCTATGTTGAGCTAGGATGGTTTGGCTTCGAATATCCATAGAAAGGAAAGTGGTTTGCCACCTTTCATGGAAGTTTCCAAGTGATAAAGCCAATCCCATGAATAATGTGGCTGATCCTATCTCTTTCTTCTCTATCTATAAAAGCTTGCCTCTATGCCTTGAGCAAGCTAGTTACAATAGTTCCAGTTCTAGCATAGTGATAGAGAGTTTGAAGCTGCAAGAGCCTTCTTTGCACCCATAAGGCCAAATCTAAGTAAGGAGATTCTTGTCACCCAAAGAGAGAGAGGCTTGTTCCTCATCCCAACAAGATTTGCAAGACTTGTGTAGCTGACTACCCAGCCAAAGGAGGATTTGACATCAGAACAATGGTTGTATTCTTCTTTGTTATTCATTAACAATAGATGACTATCATTATGGTTCCACTCTCATTGTCTTATGTTTGATGTTGAGTTATATTTTTTCTGACTGATATATAATTGCATCTACTAGATTTTATGCTTGTTTTCGTGTTGTTCTGTGCATGTGCAGGTGTCCAATCACGGAGATCGTGGGGATCGTGACCGGCCAAGGCAAAGGAATGAGGGTGACATCTCTTCTACGAACACTAGCGTTGGAATCCAAGTAGGTTCTCACCATCCACTTTGTATTTGCAATTAGTAACTTGCGTGATAGCATTGTGTGATTGTTGCTAGACCCAGTCTGGGCTAGTAGGGATCGTCTCTATCCGCAGAGAGGATTTACCTCCACAACACCAGGGAGGGCTTATAGGAACACATTACCCTCCTATGGAGGAACTTCTCTCGACAACAGATTCTTGACTATGAAGGGGTGCCTTTTCAGTGTA
Source organism: Pinus tabuliformis (assembly GCA_031772625.1). Classification (NCBI taxonomy): domain Eukaryota; kingdom Viridiplantae; phylum Streptophyta; class Pinopsida; order Pinales; family Pinaceae; genus Pinus; species Pinus tabuliformis. Next base: position 1,203,716,072 of record CM062816.1, read on the forward strand.
GGAGGTGCCATAAGGTGGATCATCTATTTCGGGATTTCCCCCTCAACAACAAAGCGAGAGCAGGGGAATTCATCAAGGCTATACCGACTAAAGATCCACAAGCACAAGGGGAGCACCCCCCCTCTAAAGATGCAGATATTCACACCGACCCTGAAGAAGCAAAGGAGACACTAGCTAAGGAGCCTTCGAAGAAGCGCGGCAAGGCACCATATCGGCCTCCCTCTCCTCCTCTCACCAGGGAAAGGGCAGCTGTCAGGGCTACATTATCTCCCGGTATGAACACTATTATACCATGCTCTGTTCATAGCTTTTATCCTTATGAAAGCATAGCATATTCTTCTTCTGTTGGTATTCCCATCTTAGCCCCCAATTTCTCTGGCATGCCCCCTCCATAACCTCTCTCCCACATTCTCTTGTACTCCACCTTCCTTCCCAAGTAAAGCCCCTAACATAACACCTTCCTCTAATAATGGGAAACCATCCCCCAGATACCTGATTCAATCCCGGGTGACAATTCAAGCCCATGATTATATTAGCATCGGCCTAGATATTACTGACATCCCCCCGAAGCCTCCCCGAGGACGTCCTTCCTCCCTTTCCAAAGCAAAGTGGCAAGCCGGAGAAGAGAATACATCTAGGAAACAAAACACCACTGACAGGGCACTTAGAGCCCTAAACACCCTAGTTAATCCCCTTCCATGAAGCTTTTCTCATTAAATTGCCGAGGGCTACCTAGGCCTGACAAAAAAATAGCTCTTCAAAGACTGATCATCTCTAAATCTGTCGATATTATCTTCCTTCATGAAACCTTGGGAATAGCTATAACCATCTCCCACCTTCTTGAATCGATGCTCTCGGGCTGGTCCTTTCTAGCTCTTGATGCAAATGGATGCTCGAGTGGCATAGCACTAGGGTATAACACTCAATCTATCAATATTTTCAATAGTTGGGGAGGCAGTGGACACATTGGGGAAAACATTTTCTCATCCTACCTGAGCATTGAGATTAGGCTAATTAATGTGTATGGGCCATGCCATCACCGATCAGAATTCTGTGATCATTTACTGAGCTCTAATATCTTGCAAAGAGATTACTTAATCCTTGGAGGGGATATAAATTTTTCCATAGGCCTCTCTGAATCTTGGGGACATCATGCCTAGATTGATCCCCTAATAGCATACTTTGAGAATGTCCTGGAAATCCATAGTCTGATGGATATTCCATCAACAAAATTGCAACCCACCTAGAGGAACAATAGAGTTGGTGAAGACAGCCTCGCCAGAAGACTTGACCATTTTCTTATCAAGGAGCGCCTTCTGAACATGGGTCTTAATTATCGACAATGGGTGGGATCGGGAGGTATCTCAGATCATCTACCAATATACCTAGAAATAAGAGGGGGGTTTAATAAGCCTAAAGGCCCTTTCAAATTCAACTCTTCCTGGTTAAAGGATGCATCTTATGCCTGCATGGTTACTGATTTCTGGAAGTCCCACCCCCCTGATGCTAGAGGGCATATAGCAAAAGATTTTTCTCATAACCTAAAAGAGCTGAAGAGACTCTCTAAAATATGGGCTCACAACAAGAGAGTACAGGATGATCAAACCCTAAGGGATACCGAAGCAGAGATTGTTGACTTCGAAAACAATCAGGGAGGGGTCTTCACCTAGAATGAACAAAAGGAAAATCTCACATACTTATATTCTAAGAGATGAAAAATCATAAAGGATAGAGAAGAATCCTAGAGATTGCGAAGCAGGGCAATCTGGCTGCTAGAGGGAGATGATAACACGAAATTTTATCACAAATTTGCAAATGGCTGAAAAGCAATCAACTCCATATGGAAGCTCACAGATGAGTAAGGGAATACATTAAACACCTTTCCAAACTTAGCAACCTTGGCCACATCTCATTTTAAGTAGATATACAGGGCTCCTCCAAGTGCCACCCTTGCTGAAATCATTCGAGTGGCACAACTATTTCCCTGATTTGTGGATCAAGAGACTGCCATGGAACTGAACAAGGAAATCACTCTAGGGGAACTTGAAGCCACACTAAAATGGTTCAAGTGAGATAAAATCCCAGGGCCATATGTACGGTTGGTGGAGTTATATTTGGCTTTATTTGAGACACTTGGAGCAGACCTTCTCAAAGTCATTGAAGATTACAAGATCAATGGCAATTTCCAGCCCATATCCCTGTGCAATTGTATTTATAAAATCATTTCTAAAATCATAGCTAATCGCCTCTGCCCCATCCTATCCACCCATATCTCTCCAGAGAAATTTTCTTTCTTGCAAGATCGACAGATCCATGAGGCGGTTGGAACTGCACAAGAGGCACTACACTCTCTACAGTCCAAGAAAATGAAAGGTATGATCTTAAAGGTAGATCTTTCAAAAGCTTTTGACAAAGTAAGTTGGTTGTATATAAGAATGCTCCTAACTCACCTTGGTTTCCCATATGAGTTTATTAAATGGATCATGTGTTGTATAACTAATATATCCTTCAGTGTTCTGGTAAATGGAGTGGCATCACCTTTCTTTCACTCAGAAAGAGGTCTCAAATAGGGATGCCCACTATCTCCCCTACTTTTCCTTCTCATCATGGAAGGGCTTAACAGACTCATCAAAGAAGAACATAAGAGCAAAAGGCTCCAAGGAATCAAAATCACTGATAGATGCATCCTGGCTCACTTATTATTTAAGTAGGATGTGCTAATATTCCTCAATGGAGGCATAGGGTACCTTACTATAATGAAGAATACCTTCTCTTTATTTCAAACTGCCACTGGCATGGTAGTCAACTACAGCAAGTCCACGATGACAGCACATGGATTCTCTCCCCATGAGATTCAATTTGCTCTCCAAATATTCCACTTCACCCTGCAGCAAATAGAGGATGGAATTAGATATCTGGGATGAAATCTAAAGCCCCTGGGATATAAAATAGCCGATTAGACATGACTTATCTCCAAATTGGAAAAGTGGATCAACATATGGTACCACAAGTACCTATCTAGGGCAGGTAGATTAGTACTCATAAAAGTGGTTCTAGAGACCACTCCAATATATTGGATGTCCTTAGCATGTGTTATAGACATTTTTGTGCCTTACAGCTATAAGCATGAAATGTCCATAATCTAAGGGATCCAAAGTCCCTAAACATGTTGTTCCTACCCCTAGAGGAACAAGGCTAACAAACCACAACAATTCACAGAAGTTCTCCACCAGAAACTGCTCAAAAACAAGTCAATTCAGGATCAATTCAGAGGCTCCACTAGCTGTCTGCGCTGAAATGCAGAGGTTACACTGGCTAGGTGCACTGCAACGCAGGTAGAAGCACTACCAGGGTGCGCTGAGCGGGAAATGACAAATGGCAAGTTCATTCAACAAGGTGGAAATACCCTGGAAGCTTCCAGAATCTTCTCCAATGACACTTGCCTCAGTGAATTCGACTAGTGATGAGTAAGAGGCTCTTAGTCTCCAAGTGGAAGCAAGAACTGAAAGAGGGAGAGGACACTAGTCAGATCTCAAGCTAACTCATCCTCTCTCCAAACATCTATATATGGATCTCTCCTCCATGAGATCTGGAGGCTGGAATTTTGTTATTGCAAAGAATTGTTGTTGGTTTGAGACTGGAATCATTGGGTGCTTAATGCTTTGAAGGAAGGTGAAGATAGGAATTTCATTTGCTGGGAAGGAGATGCTGGATTGGAGCCCTCTTAGTTGTATCTCCTCCAGAACCTTGTTATTCATCAATAAATCTATCTTGGTTTCTCCTATATACTGATGTATCTTTGATGTATGATTGCATTAGTATGTTTAGTTTATTTCTAATCCTGAACTAGTTATGAATATGAATCTATGTCTTTGTGTAGTGTTCTCTTCTTGTGATCTTGCAGGAACCTGTTGAAGCTGGGTGAGTGAGAAGGAAAGTAGCTGGGAACTCTCAAAGAAAAGAGAAACTGGATCGAGGGACAAACGGAAGACACCGGTTAGTCCATCCATCTCTCTTCATTCTTAATTCATAAAGGAAGAATACTAGAATAGTTGTTTCTGTTTGTTGCTAAGGCACTGTCACACCTTAGGTGGATAGGATCGTCCTGCATAGGCATTTTTCCCCACAACAAATTGGCGACTCCGCTGGGGAGATCTGTTTGGTCATTTTATTTGTGTTTCTATCATTGTTTGTTTCATAGACTCAACAGCAACAATCGAACTGCATCTGCTATTTTCAGACGCAAAGTAGACAGCTGCTGCTTTGATCCAATCACTGGATTTGTCTATGATCTGAACAATGGACTCACAAATGATTTGATGATCCTTTGTGATAGATCTTAGCCCTCCCTCAAAGCATCCCTTTGATTGTACCTTGCTTGTTGCTTTGATTTGGCCTGAAACTGTAGATTAAATAGCAAACTGTAACCCAGAAGCCAGTGAGAAACTCTCGTTTCTCCTTCAGCGCAGACTCTGTGAAGAGGTTCTGCATTTCAACGCAGGTCCCGTGAAGGCTACCTGCGTTGAATTTCAAATCCTCTGTGTTAGGGGTGCACTGATCCAGTTAGGCCTTGTGCAGCTGGGGTTCTCTGCTCTGTTTTGCCTTGTTTTGATCTCTAAATTCTACAGCCTGTAACCAGCATAGGTACCTGTCTGATAACTCCTTTTCTCTGCTTAAATTCCACCTCCTTTCGTACAAAAAGACTGTGAGTGTTTTTATGTGTTTGTGGCGTCATTTACAGTTTTCCTTTGCAAGAGTGAAATAGTCATCTTGTAGCCCTTGATTCAGATCTGTTGATTGTGATCTTAGGAGAGAGTTCATTGGCTGTTTACAGTTGATTATACATTTACTTTTGCTTTTGGTTTGATTTTGTCTCTTTTAAGTGTCGAAACAAGTGTTCATTTCGAAAGTCGCAAAGTGTTGTATTCTCTTCTACCCTTTCTGATTTCGAAAAAGTAAACTTGTTTGTATTTGTCATTTAAAAGCAAATTCAAAGTTGTACAAAAAGCTTTCTTTTTAGGCATCAATATTAAGACAGCGGAAAACAAACACCTGCATTGTGCATTTGCATCTTGATAGTTTGTGTGCTTGATTTAGGAAAAGTGCATTTAGAGTGTGCTGATTGCTCTTTGAGAAAAGATGGTGTCTTTCTTTTCCCTTTGTAGCTAGGATTTTCATTGTTGAAAATATATAAAAGCTTGCTTATCATCTTTAGACTGCATTTATAAGTTGTATCATACATCTCGTGGTGATCCAAAAAGGCAAACTTCTAAGAAAGATCAACCTAAAATAAATTGAATGAACTTAACAATGCTTTGTAACTTAACGCACAACATAGAGGTCTAGGCTAGAGACATGTTCCGGCGTCGTAAAGCCTGGTGACTGTCGATCTCGCTGATGGTGGGTGATTCCTCCTGAGGGACGATAGCGCCAGTACGGATTGTGCTCCCACGTACCGTCAAGTATATATTGGGAGACCCCTATAGTCATAAAACCTTTATCCTTAGGAAGCCGTGTCGGCCGCCCTACTGATCGCAATGCACTGAACACAGCATTCAGGAAGATTGACCGCTCGTACCTTAAAAATTATTCTGCGGTTTTGCGAAAAGTTTGGCACACCCTCTACCTAGAACTCCAGAGCAGTTCCTTTTGGCCTTTTTCAGACTCTATAACGGAAAAAGTCCATCCGAGCATTTGTCACTTCGGGCTCGTTAAAACATCGAAGGAGACTAGAGTCATCTTTAGCTTTTTCTCGACTCTTCAAAATTGAAAAAGAAAGTTGTGTCTAAAGCGTCGTTAAAATTTATTTTAAACGGAACAATCACCCCTTCTTCCTGTGTTGATCTTTAGGTTGAGAAAATGGAGCACACCAACCAAGGAATTCCCCTTGGTGGAAATCCTAGTCCCTTCTCCTCTTGGGGAGATGTTGGTGCGCCCCATATGGCCACATTGTCGCTTCCAGGACTGACAATTGGCTTGCCGGTCTGGCTCTTCTCAACCAATGTCGTTCAGAACACCACTATTCCTGAATAGTCGAATCAACAGTTAGGCCAACCCAGAGTTACCCACCAGCCTTCTACTTCATCTAATTCTTCCTCTCCTCCTTCCTCTTCGCTTGTCGGAACTGGTAAAGCAAAAAACAAAGTTCCTAAGGAGAAGAAGGAAAAGAAGAAGAAAGAGAAGAAGAAGAAGGAGCCAAAAGCGACTGGGGGCAAACAAGTGTCGTCTGACAAAAATCCACACACAGCACTGACTAGGCCTAAATCGCCATGTGTCATATGCAAGGGAGACCACTTCCACAGAGATTGTCCCTGCATCCCTCGGATACTAAGGGACTGGTCTCCCTGTTTACACAATTCGGTGGCGTCAACCTCTGATAGCCATGTTGACAGCACACCGTCAACTAGTGAAAGTGAAGCCACAGGACAGAGAGGGAAAGCTAGATTTCCTTGCAAACTGTGTGAAGGCAACCATGCCATCCACCGTTGTCCCTTCTTAGACGAGGCTAAAAGAGTTTTGGAAGATCGCCCGGTTTTACCAGCGCAACTTCCTCCTGGATATCAAAAACTCCTGCCAAGTCCTTCACCAGTTGAGAACCCGACTGGCCCGCTCAGGTGGTCAGCCGAAGCACCTATCATTGAGGATGAACCGTCTGAATCCATACCTGACGAAAGTCAAAAGGTTGAAGCGGCAGTTGACCCGGTTTTGCCTTCAGAGGTTCTATCTTCGAATGATACCATCACAGAAGAGAATAAAGACGACACCGTCCAAATTATCTTCATCAACACAGACTCCAATGAACAAGGGGGCAATTTTCCCATTCCTTTATCGCAGGAAGGAACTTCGTCAGAGTCATACCCGGCCGTATATTCGGTCCCACCACCAAGCAACCTATTTGTATCCTTCGATTGGAACCAACTAGGCAGACCCTGGTTGCCAGCAAGCATACCATTCAGAATTATCGTTCAAATATACAGAATGGTAATGGCTGGCACCATCATTGATGAGGGGGCATCTGTGAGTATCCTTTCCTCTATTGCTTGGAAAGCGCTTGGTTCACCAACGCTTTTGCCTAAAATGAGAAATCTGACAGGCTTTGATAAAGGAACCAGTCGACCTTTAGGGATCCTCCCCAATGTGCCTATTACATTGAAAGGGAAGACCGTTCAAATGAACGTGATGGTCGTTCAAGGACCCTTGGATTATAACCTACTCCTTGGACGAGACTATATATATTGCATGGGAGCCATCGTCTCCTCACTCTTTAGAGTAATGTGTTTTCCGCACGAAGGAAGAGTGGTCAAGCTCGTAAAACAGCTTTCATTTCCCGGATCACGCATCGCAAATAGTCATATACCATCCCTAAATGGTCTCTTCATGAAAGAAATGTCTCAACCCACGGTCCGTCCTCCCGATGAGCGCGAGTAATTCAAAAGGATATGACTGGAACACAGGGGGCACGCGTCCTGGTCTGCTTCGGCAGGAAAACTTTGGGTATAGGGTAGGTTTCCACGGGAGAATATGACTAGTCTGTACCCCGCCCATGCTGGAAGAGGGTTATTCTAGAATAAGATTCTTTTGTTAAAGTTATGTGAGTTGACAGATGGAGTCTCTCACCTTTGTCTATTTCGGTAGATATCGCCGAAGAAGTGTTTTGTTTGAAAGATTAACGAGACAATCTTTGGGTAACCTGAAAGAGGTAGGCCTGTCCTGGTAAAACAAATGTTTTATTGGACTAAGAAGGGGTAACCTTGAAATTGTACTTTATGCCTGGGGGCATGCAAACCTTTTGGAGTGCAAGCAAGGGGCAGCTATTTATTTTTTAAATTTTTAGGTCCTCCCTTTAAACCTGTAGGTCTAACCCTTTAAACTCGTAGGATTAGTCGTTTCCGAACTTGCATAACGAAAGGATCCGGAGAAAAGCTTTATAAGATCTAAGCTCCATAAAAAATAGCATCTTCCATGAGACATTCTTATCATATGACTGGATTAATCGAGCAGTTTTAGCACACAGTTCATGCTCGTTAAAAAATAAACGCAACATCCGAGCAGTTTTAGCACATAGTTCATGCTCGTTAAAAAATAAACATAAGACTGAGCAGTGTTTTTCCGCGTTTAAGCTCGTTAAAAAATTAACTATCTTCCGGTAAATAACCACCGTGAATGTAACATTTTCAGCCATTAAAGCCTTGGTCGTGTTTGCACCGTCACCTCCACTTTTCCATTGGCCGATCGTTCACCTCCATATGATTGTTTACCCATTTTGAGGAACAGCTGCGAAGAGTGATTTCACTAGCCATCCTTGTGACACTGCCGTGATTGGAAAATTCCAACTCGTACCTGGAATCAGCTGCTAACCCGTTTTATCACTCGTTCCTCAAAAGACGAGTCTTCTTTAAGCTCTTTTCATCTGACGCATAAAATATGAAAAGATTGCCGAGTTTTAGCCTTCCAGCTCGTTAAAGCGACCGGAAGTGCTATCCCTCCTCTAGATTTTAATCTTTTTGGACCTGAGGGATTATTGCACAAAAAGATCGAGCGCTTGTTTTGTTCGGCTCATTTAAACTATCGAAAACTCATCCCTTCTGTATTGTTTTATACTTTTTCGGACTTAAGGGATTAGATGACGAAAAAGGACTTTCGGAGTTGACTTTACGTACCTTTTCAGACTCTCTAAAAATGAAAAGGACCGAGTTATCTTTGTCGCTAAACTCGTTAAAAGCATTAAATAGCGACAAACTTGTCTTTAGACGAGAACGAGTTTCACTATCGCTAGGCTCGTTAAAACATAGTGATGGGCTTGCCCGAAGGGCAAGTTATAGAACAAGCATATGTTATCCTCCTCAAGCTTGACAAAAATAAAGAGGTACTGGTCAGCAATGACTGGGGAAAAATTGGGAGAAACTCAAGAAAACTTTGATGGTAGCAAGTCGCTCTTGAACATGACACTTTTCCTCCGTACCACAGTCAGGTTGGGTTGTTTCATTCACCGGTCACATCACCATGGTCTCGCCGTACCATCCATATTTGGGGTAATGCTACCGATCCATCGCATAAGTGTTGCCATATGTTCAAGAGAAGTCGTTCAGAGAAGTCAACCATGTCCCATCCACTGCCATACATTATCCTTCATCCTTTCATGACCGCCACCCTGAATCATATGTCATCAGATCATTTTCACCTCCATCAAAATCATTTGCTCTGTTCTGTGTCACTGATGTGGGATACATTAAGGCCCTCCTTTGACGGATCACTTCTTGTCGACATTAGCTCATTATCCAAGAAGTTGATCTAGGAACAACCCCTTCAGTACTTTGAAGCTTGCATGCCTCAATGGAAAGTTTCTCACTTCCGGCGACAGGTATACATCAATGACCTTCGACCGAAAGATTTTGCATGGTGTTCGACGCCAAGTCCTTTATTCACACCACGTGAATTGTACTGTAGTACCTTGAGGGTCATTATCATTATCGGTGATTCCTCTCGCGCTTGTTAACGGTTTACCTCATTGACCGGTAATCAAGCGATGTCTTTCCATGTTCGACTTCAGAACATTTCTCACATGGATCGACTTGTACTTAGAGTGAAGATCGAACGAGTTTGAAGACCCCGGATCTAGTTTCATCCATCCGGGCTGTGATATATATTCAGGAAAGATAAAGACATTAACATGTACATCATTGCAGCAGATAATCATCCTACCCAAAGGATGATAATTTCATCAAAATTATCAGTCTACCATTAGACGATCGTCTGTTCTATGTACAGAAAAATGTATTTATAAAGCTGAGCATGGGAATGCCCGCCTCAGCTAGATCATGAAAGCAGTATGAAAAATAATGTATTTTATTCTATCTTATTACATGTCTCCTCCCAGCATTGGATGAACTTCGGATCCTCCTAATAAAGCATATCACCCGATAAACGGCCTCATACTTTAGGGGGCAACTGTTATAGACATTTTTGTGCCTTGCAGCTATAAGCATGAAATGTCCATAATCTAAGGGATCCAAAGTCCCTAAACATGTTGTTCCTACCCCTAGAGGAACAAGGCTAACAAACCACAGCAATTCACAGAAGTTCTCCACCAGAAACTGCTCAAAAACAAGTCAATTCAGGATCAATTCAGAGGTTCCAATAGCTGTCTGCGCTGAAATGCAGAGGTTACACTGGCTAGGTGCACTGCAACGCAGGTAGAAGCACTACCAGGGTGCGCTGAGCGGGAAATGACAAATGGCAAGTTCATTCAACGAGGTGGAAATACCCTGGAAGCTTCCAGAATCTTCTCCAATGACACTTGCCTCAGTGAATTCGACTAGTGATGAGTAAGAGGCTCTTAGTCTCCAAGTGGAAGCAAGAACTGACAGAGGGAGAGGACACTAGTCAGATCTCAAGCTTACTCATCCTCTCTCCAAACATCTATATATGGATCTCTCCTCCATGAGATCTGGAGGCTGGAATTTTGTTATTGCAAAGAATTGTTGTTGGTTTGAGACTGGAATCATTGGGTGCTTAATGCTTTGAAGGAAGGTGAAGATAGGAATTTCATTTGCTGGGAAGGAGATGCTGGATTGGAGCCCTCTTAGTTGTATCTCCTCCTGAACCTTGTTATTCATCAATAAAGCTATCTTGTTTTCTCCTATATACTGGTGTATCTTTGATGTATGATTGCATTAGTATGTTTAGTTTATTTCTAATCCTGAACTAGTTATGAATATGAATCTATGTCTTTGTGTAGTGTTCTCTTCTTGTGATCTTGCAGGAACTTGTTGAAGCTGGGCGAGCGAGAAGGAAAGTAGCTGGGAACTCTCAAAGAGAAGAGAAACCGGATCGAGGGACAAACGGAAGACACCGGTTAGTCCATCCATCTCTCTTCATTCTTAATTCATAAAGGAAGAATACTAGAATAGTTGTTTCTGTTTGTTGCTAAGGCACTGTCACACCTTAGGTGGATAGGATCGTCCTGCATAGGCATTTTTCCCCAGCGGAGTCGCCAATTTGTTGTGGGGAAAAATGCCTATGCAGGACGATCCTATCCACGTAAGGTGTGACAGTGCCTTAGCAACAAACAGAAACAGCTATTCTAGTATTCTTCCTTTATGAATTAAGAATGAAGAGAGATGGATGGACTAACCGGTGTCTTCCGTTTATCCCTCGATCCGGTTTCTCTTCTCTTTGAGAGTTCCCAGCTACTTTCCTTGTCGCTCGCCTAGCTTCAACAGGTTCCTGCAAGATCACAAGAAGAGAACACTACACAAAGACATAGATTCATATTCATAACTAGTTCAGGATTAGAAATAAACTAAACATACTAATTCAATCATACATCAAAGATACATCAGTATATAGGAGAAACCAAGATAGCTTTATTGATGAATAACAAGGTTCAGGAGGAGATACAACTAAGAGGGCTCTAATCCAGCATCTCCTTCCCAGCAAATGAAATTCCTATCTTCACCTTCCTTCAAAGCATTAAGCACCCAATGATTCCAGTCTCAAACCAACATCAATTCTTTGCAATAACAAAATTCCAGCCTCCAGATCTCATGGAGGAGAGATCCATATATAGATGTTTGGAGAGAGGATGAGTCAGCTTGAGATCTGACTAGTGTCCTCTCCCTCTGTCAGTTCTTGCTTCCACTTGGAGACTAAGAGCCTCTTACTCATCACTAGTCGAATTCACTGAGGCAAGTGTCATTGGAGAAGATTCTGGAAGCTTCCAGGGTCTTTCCACCTCGTTGAATGAACTTGCCATTTGTCATTTCCCACTCAGCACACCCTGGTAGTGCTTCTACCTGCGTTTCAGTGCACCTAGCCAGTGTAACCTCTACATTTCAGCGCATACAGCTAGTGGAGCCTCTGAATTGATCCTGAATTGACTTGTTTTTGAGCAGTTTCTGGTGGAGAACTTCTGTGAATTGCTGTGGTTTGTTAGCCTTGTTCCTCTAGGGGTAGGAACAACATGTTTAGGGACTTTAGATCCCATAGATTATGGACATTTCATGCTTATAGCTGTAAGGCACAAAAATGTCTATAACAGCATGGATACCCAGGGGCATCCTCTCTAGAATACAAAACCTATGTTGCAGGTTTCTTTGGAAGGGTAAACAGTCAGGGAGAATCTTTGCCTAGGTCAAATGGGAAGTGCTTACCCTACCAAAGAAATGGGGAGGATGGGGAATTAAGTTGGAGGAATTCTCCTCAGCGCTTGCAGCAAAATTGGTTGGCAACTAATCACCATGAATAGATTGTGGAGTAAGGTGGATGTCTCAAAATATATTGCACCTATTAATCTGATGGACTAGCCAAGACAACCACAACGAAGTAACACAGGGATTTCACTCATATGGAAGGCAGTGCTGAAATCACTGGCCATCATCCGAGCAAGTCTTACTTGGAGAATCCTCTCGTACTAGGGTTGGCTCCTCGCAGTTCTCCCTTCAACACCAGCGGTAGATAGGAACCGAACTGTCTCACGACACAATCTAGCACATCTATGCGTATAGGGTAAGATACCTAGATTGGTTTTGGGAACGCCCACAGGCTGTCTATAGAGCTTAAAAACCATCTCAGCTCTGCAAGCATCACCCACAACTGTCATATTGTGGACCCTGATCATACCACTTTGTTTCAACAAGCTTGGAAATCCGCCTGCATCCTACACATTCCATAGCAATGGGAGTAGCAATGGGCTGAATACACTATGGAATTAATTGAATCTCACATTAGAATTTTTGAAGGGGAGGACGACATAATCTAGGTGCTTGCAAACTCAGGGAAATACTCCCCCAAGGAGGGCTATCTTGTTTTAGCTGAGACTCATCAACCACAAGCTATCAAGCTCTGGGGGAAGCACTTGTGGAAGCCCAAAGCACCTCCTAGGACCTGACTTCTCATGTGGACAATTCTAAAAATAAGATCCCCACTGGTGAAAACCTCCTTAAACGTGCTCAGCACAGACCATTTTAGTGTTGCTTGTGTAAGAACAGCAATGAAAATGTAGACCACATTTTCCCATATTGTCAGGCTGCAAGGATCTCTGGAGCTCAATCTTATTGACCTTTCCCTCCTAGAACAGATGGCAGGGATTAACAATTAAGGATGCCTGGTCTTCATGGTGGACCAATGAAGACCCACCAAAGGCTAGGAACCTACCCCTCCTTATTTGTTGGGAAATTTGAATAGCACGCAATAGACTCAATTTTCATAATATTTCTCCCCACTAGCCCTCCATCTCAGCTCATATTCCGACTAACTACAACATCATCCCTAATGATGAGGAAACCCCTCGGCCTAGAACCATTGTCTCCAAAACCATAAATCACCTACATCCATGGGCATTTTTTAATGGTTCAACACAAGAAGCTGGATGTGGGGGAGGTGCCATTATATACATATCTGAATCCCACCACTTTCATATTCAAATGGGTCTAGGGAGAGGCACAAACAATATCTCTAAGCTAATCACAGCAAAAGACCTCATACAATTTGCATTGGAAAAACATTATAGAAATCTACAATTGTTTGGCGACTCACAAATTTTCTTTAACTAGATAAACAAAACATCAAATTGCTCTGCATATTCTCTGAGACATATCTTGGATGAGGCACACCGACTTACTACACATTTTGACTCATTTGTATGTTGTCATATTTACAAGGAACAAAACATAATTGTTGATCTACTATCCAAAGAATTTGCGGTCAGGCCTTTCGGCACTTGGCTGATTCGGGAATAGAGGGATGGCACTCATTACCAGTTTTACCATCGACCGTTTATGGACATCACAGACTAGATGGCTCAGCTGGAGCCTGGTTTTTTATTTTTGCTACCATTTGTAAATATTCATACATGCTTTTAAATTATCAGATGTATATATAACAGACATGCACTCTCTATGTAGAGTTATTTTGTTTATTTTTGTTGATCTTCTTCAGAGAACAATGCCTCCCTATGTGGATACAAGGCACTATTTTTTGTTAAATTGGATACTTCCTATTTACGACAGGCACTCTGCCTCACATACAGCATATGCATTTTGCATATACAACATGTAATTTTCTTTCACATAATGAAAATTACGTTTTTTCCAAGGGGGAAAAAGTTGACCTTGTGCTCCCTTGTGTTTCCCTGACACTCCTTAACACTTCCTATAACATTTTGACACACCTTGGCACCTATCACATCTTGGTTACATGTCACCCTAGAAATCTAGCTTGACTTAGCATAACCTAGCATACCATGTCACTCTCTACTTAGCACACTTGGAACTCACTGAAACTCCCTGTCACACACTCTTATTCATTCATTTCCATGCATTTTTACCTAGTATTCCCTTATGTTTCTCTTGCACTCCCTAACACTCCTTAGCATGCATTGGCACACCTTGGCACTTGGCACATATTGGTATGCTTCCCTAGCACTCTAGCATGCATTGGAAGTACTGCATAGCATACCTTGTCACTCCCTCCTTAGCACACCTAGAACTCACTCACTATAATGTTCCAAACTAGGAAAAATAGTGCGATGCAAAGCGAACAATAAAAATAATGCCATAAAATTAAATCAAACCGTCAGACACAAAATTGGCAACCAAACTACATCATCTACTCATTTATTAAATGGGAAGAGGAGTACAAGAAGGTGTTGGAATGTGTGCACCTGGGCTTATTACCCTCCTCAATTTTGTTGGTAATCCAACCTTCCTCAATTTCATTGGTAATCCAACCCAAGGGCTGCATTGTTACTGCCTAGAAAGGTGTTTCTACCTTAAATGATATGTCGTTAGAGCCTTTCATATTGATCATAATATTATAGGAAATTAATCCCAACCTCTACACAAGAAACCCATAATAACATACAAAGGAATTGGCCAAATGTTGACCTTGGAATTTTGGCCCAAATTCCCCTCAAATCCTCTTGTTGGTGGCTAAGTTGGGACCCATGTTTGACCCCTCAGATATGCCAAAGAAATTTTATAAAATTAGGAGAGTGATCCTTGCCAAAAACCTGGAAAAACCCAGCAAGGGTTTCTTTTAGTTCCAACATTCAAAAATTGACCCTTCACAGCTTGGCCCTCCTCCAATTTTGAATTATGTTGTTGTGATTGATCCTATTGTTGGCTTAGGGGGTCCTGACCCAGGTTCAACGTTAATATAGCCAAGAAAATCCCTACACTACTAGCCCTTTCAGCATCAATCCGCGGAACGCAGAACAAAGTCTCACCCAAGGCTATATGGGGGGATGTTGGAACCAAGTTTTGCACCCAAAGATGGTTATCATGTAATTTTTTACCCTTGATCTACCTTTGCGTAGATCGATAAGCCCTCGAGGCTTAGCAGTATAACTTCTTGTCACCAGCCTCTAGACCTTCATGAAGTTCTACGACTATCTTTCGCAGACCCTAAATAGGTGAATCAACTATGTACATGCCTTTGTAATCACTCCTAAGTCTGTTATTACCCAGATCAGCTTAAGTGTCTAATACCTTTAGCATGCATTAGGATATTCTTCGTGTAAACAGATATTACTACTTGTGTTCATATACCAATGTAGAACATACATATTCACACTTCAATACAACATTAAATCATAAACCCATTATTCATCATAACATAACCGCATTCATTCATAATAGAAGTAAATGGATAAAACACAAATATTTCCATAACAGTCTCTTTATTAATACTTCAAATTTTCTTACAAACTCAAACTACCCTACCCACTCAACTGCAGGGGTCCGCGCACACAGCTGCAGACTCTACTCTAGGACTCTATGCACACAACTGTAGAGCCTCTATTCTACTCTAAGACTCTTAACTCTTAGCTCCTATTGACCCATTACATTGTCTTCAAAACTTACTGAACTGCCTTAGACTCTCTAAGACTCTCCTTTTTATACAATCCCCTGGTCCGCGGACCATGGGTAGGTCTACTAAAGCTGACACAACTTACATAAACAAAGGGTAAAACCCTTTCATGACAATTTACATCTATGCCCTCCACGACCACAAATTGCGAATACTTTACACTTTACATACAAAAAGTTGGGCTGTTGCCCCAAAATTGACCTTAGGAGACCCTTTCCCAACAAGCCCCCAACACAAATATCATGACTCACCCTTGAGTCACTCTGCTGCTGTGGAGATATTACTGCGAAGACCTCCCAACTCCATTTGCACTATTGCAACTTTAGTTGTGCACTTCATAACTGCCTGCTTGACCTGCTCCACCCGCTACTCAGTTGTTGCCCTGCGCTATCTTCCTGGATCTTCTATTGTGATCTCTGCAGGTTGGCCAACTTCTCCCCAAAGGTGGTGGAGATCACATCGGACTCATCTAACCAAGGCCCCAATCTTTCCTTGAGATTTGCCTCTTTCCTATGTGCTGCTTCCACCTATTCTTATAGTTGCTTTGCTTCCTGTAGCTTTGCCAATCTCATGTTGCTGCTACAGTTCCTGGGCCTCTGTGTTCAACCTCTATAGGTTAGGATCTTCCTGCAGACTTGTGATTAGCTCCATAGACTGCTCAAATAGCACAGTGCATCCCGCCACCATGGAATCTACTGTAGTGACTCCATCCCTCACAACAGCTCCATGTTGTTCTTTGACTTCTGGTGGAGTTGAAGTGTTATAGACATTTTTTGGCACTGCAACCCCAAGCATAAATGCCCATAAACTAAGGGCTCCTAAGTCCCTTAAGGTGTTGTTCCAGCCCCTAAAAGAACAAGGTCAACTGATTACAGCTTCTCCCAGAAGTTCTCCATGAAAAAATTCTCATAACTGGTCAAAACTGGGCCATTTCACCTGCTCCATAGGCAAAGTGTGTTGCATCTCACCTAGATACACACAATAGGTGCATTGCATTTCAAAAAGCCCTTCTATGGGGTGTGATGGGCGAGAAGGGAGAAATGGCAGTGCCAATCCGCAAGGTGGAGAAGCATGGAATCTTCCATAAACTTCTCTTGTGACACTTGCCTCTCTGAATTCGACCAGGGATGAGTAAGAGATCATCAATCTCCAAGTGGAAGCAAGAACTATCAGAGGGAAGACACTAATCAAATCACAAGCTGACTCATCTCCCTTGCAGACATTTATATATGGATCCCTCATCCCAGAGATCCAGAGGCTGGAATTTTGCATCTTATAAGGAATTGTTGTTGGCTTCTTGAGGAAACATCATAGTGTTGGGTGATCTAAGCTTTTCATGAGGTGAAGAAGGGCTTCTTGCTGAGAGGATGATGTTGGGTCAGAACAATTGGTTGTAACTCTCTTGGCTCTTTCTTGATTATCAATAAAGCTATTCAAGTTTTCCTCCATACTCTTGTGTGACTTATGTTTTATGCATTTGTATGGTCAATCTACATCTGATCCTAGATTATTTATGATAATAGATCCATGTTCTCATATAGTGTTATGCTGCTTTGATTCTACAGGTACTCTGTGAAGCTGGGTATACAAGAAAGAAAGTAGAAAAGGACTATCAGAAGAGGGAGGAATCGAGCAAGGGACCAAGCGCAAGACAGAGGTTGGTCTCCTTCATTCTCCTCTCATCTATCTTTCATAAAGGAAAACTAAAGTAGTTTTACTTTGTTTGTTTCTAAGGTAGCTACCAGCCTTAGTGGGATTAGCAGTTCTGCATAGACACTTTTCCCTGTAACAAAATGGCGACTCCGCTGGGGAGTGAATAGATTGATTGTTTATCTACATTTGTTTACTTTATAAACTTACAGACGGAGCCTGAAGTCAAGCCAGCTAGCCTTTAAACTACATTTTCTCTGCAAGTGCAAAGTAGATCAACGCTGCTTCAGTCAATCTCTGAGTTTTGTTTATGAATTAAACAATTGATTTACAAGCTTTCTAATTGCCCTCGTGGTGGCTCTAGTAAACTCCTTAGATCTACCCCTGTGATTGATTTACTGATTACCACTTGCTCGGCCAAAATCCCTGAACTGAACTGCAAACTGTGACCCGGAACCCAATCAAAGTCTCGCCCCTGGTCCAGTGCACTGTCTGTTATATCAATCTCAAATTCAGCGCACTTCCCGAGAGTAGCAGGTGCGTTGCATTTCAGTTTCACTGTGTTACAGGTGCGCTGATCAGACTAGACATTGTTCCTAAATTCTGGTTTTTGTGTTCACTCTTTTCAGATCTATTCAAGAGTTTTTCTACCTGTAGTCAGTACACCTCTATTTGAAACCCCTTTCCTTGCTGTTATTCCACCTCCATTGTGCAAAGAACTGTAAATGTTTTTATTTATTTTTTGAGTCATTTTCAATTCTCCTTTACAAAGAAGTAACGTAATTGTACTGTTGTTTTCATTCATAGAAGAGAATCGAATTGTTCTTGATAGTCAATGACCCTGTTACTATTGTATTCGATCTAAATTAGTAGTTTTTCTAGTGTCGAAAGCAAGTTTTCATTTCCAAATCGCAAAATGTTTTCATTGTCTTCATTTTGATTTTGAAAAGAGACTTGTTAGTAATTGTCGCTTTGAAAAATAATTCAGATTTGCGCATTAGCTTTCTTTTTATAATTCACATATTAAGAAGGCTCAAAACAAATACATGCACGTGCATTTGCATTTAGAATATTTGATCGGTTTGATTTAGGACAGTGCATATAGTGTGTGCTCTATGCTCTTTGCTGAAAGAATATTGTCTCTCTTTCCTTAGTAGCTAGGATTTTCATTGCACAAAGAAGATAAAACGACTGTTTATCATCTTAGATTGCATTTTAGGAATTGTACATCTACATCATGTGGTGAACCTGAAAGGTAAATTTCTTAAGCAAGATCAACTATAAAATAAATTTAATGAATCTAACAACGCTTTGGAACCTAACGCACAACATCTAGAAGTCTAGGCTAGAGACATATTCCAATGTCGTAAAGCCTGGTAACTGTTGTTTTCACTGTTGGTTGGGTGATTCCTCCACTTTGAGACGATAAGTTCCAGTACGGACTTGTGCTCCCATGTACCATCGAGTATATTTTGGGAGACCATAATAGGCTTAATCCTTTATCCATAGGAAGCCGTGTCTGCTGCACTATCGATCGTAATGCACTGAACACAGCATTCGGGAAGATTGACTGTCGTACCGTAAAAATTATTCTACAGTTTTGCAATTGGTTTTGTAATCCCTCTGTCTAGATTTCCAGAGCAGTCCCTTTCGTTCCTTTTCAGACTCCTCAATGGAAAAGGTCCATCTGAGCACTTGTCACTTTAGGCTCATTAAAAATCGAAGGCGACTAGAGTCATCTTTTGTTTTTTCTCGACTCTTAAAAATTGAAAAAACAAGTTGTGTCAAAGCATCTAAAATTCATCTAATTCGGAGACATAATTCCCATTTATTTTTAGTTGATCGAGTAATCTGAAATCGTGGAAGAAATTCAATTGAAACCCTGTCGTTCACAGAGGCTTACGAGTCAACCGTCTTTGTCTCCATAATCGAAACTATTACGGACAAATGCGGACTCGTTTAACCGGTTCCAAATCTCCTGGTAAAGTTAGAACAAGTGTTCCAACACCATCAGAGACTCCGGTCACTCCAAACATTTCTGGTATCCCTGCCTTTACAGAAGAACTTCAACAGCCACCAAAGGACAGTAGCACTGATGCTAGTCTGAGGGTAAACACTAGTATTACTGAACTAGTTCCATCTATAACTGGTTCGGAGGGTGTTATTCCCCAAACATCTGTTGTTGTAGATTCCATACCTTCTTCGGCACCAGAAATATTTTACGGACCTGACGGTCTACCTCTTCCACCTGGTCTGATTGCTATAGAAGAGATTGTGGAGGATCCTCCATCTAGTACTCCATCGCAATTTGGAGTCGGGATCACTCTGTATCCTTCTTCATTAGAAATTAGTCTACCGCCAGTGGAAGCTCCTGTAGAATCGCTAGGTAATCTTTTGGATAGACTAGAAATGTCTGAACAACCGTCGACATCTAGGACTGTGTCATCCGACACAGCGACGGCAGAACTTCCTGCTATCACTCCAACAATGTTCGTCGGTATACCATCTGTCCCAACTAGCTCTCAATCACTAGAAGGGGCCCACTCAGGGGCTATTTCGACAGTATGGTCCGTTCCTGTTTGTTCATCTGGAATAGTATCCGGAAACTCTTATGTTGAGTCTCAACAAATTGATCCTTCGGGATGTCAATTTGGGCAGTCTGGTCCTCAAGGGCAGACAATTCCTTTAAGTACCGGATTACCGCCGTATGGGGGGCAGTATACCCTTTCATTGTCACCTCCAGGAGGACAACCATACGGGACTTCACAACAAAATTCAGGTTATGCTGGAATTACATCTAGCGGTTGGGTGCCGATACTACCTCAACAACCAAGAGTTGTGTATTCAATACAACAATGTTTACCTATGTCAAATATACCAACTACAGCTATTGTGACGGTGTCGCAAGTACAAGCGCTGCCTGTTGTATGCCAACCTCAGGTTTCTCAAGTTGTAATGCAACAACCTCTTGACCCTGCGACTCAACCACAATCGCCAACTAGTGGAATGACACAGGCCCAAATGGGTACAATTACCCCTCATCTTGGTCAAACAGTTAGTATCGGGCAACAACACATGGCTTCACAACCATGGCTGGTGCAATACCAACAACCGCAATTCCAACAAGTATACCAAGGATCTGAGCAACAAATATTTGCAAATAGTGGGCAGCCGTATATTCAAAACGGTCAAAATCAACCATTCTACAATGGTTATGCCCACCAACCTTACCAAAGTTACCAACATCAAATGCATTATGCTGGTATGCAAAGACCAACTGCTCAGGCGATTCCATCTTATCCTGGGTATGCTCCGCCTAACCTGAATCAACAATTACCCTTCGTGGCGACTTTAGAGTTACCGGATCTAAATCAGTTAACAAACGATCCAATCACTTATGCCCCTTGGTGGCCAGCGATTCCGCATAAACTTCCATCAGATATTCCTAGATTTAATGGAAATCTGGATGAAGATCCGTCGAATCATGTGATGACCTTTCATCTGTGGTGTTCATCAAACACCCTAAACGATGACTCTATTAGGATTCGCCTTTTTCAGAGGACGTTAACTGGTTCGCCAACAAAATGGTATATCGAATTGCCCAGAGCTTCATGTGACAACTTCAGTACCCTAGCCACAACCTTTTTAACCCATTTTCAGTTACCGATAAGGTACGAAATGGGAAAAGAAATTCTTACCAATTTCAAACAAACAACGGCCACTCAATATCCGACCATATACATGAGCGGCGACGTCATTGTAAAATGGTAAAAACGTATGTTCCTGATCAGCTTTTAGCTGAATGGTTTATTAAGTCATTATTGCCTTCCATCACGGAAGATGTGGCAAAAGGGGGAGTCGTCACCGAAGAGCAAGTTATCGCTCGTGCACAATATTTAGACTTGATTTACACTCAATCTAGCACGCTCTACAATAAAATACTTGACACTCTCAGACCAGAATTCTTGGTCCCTCCTCCTCCTAAATCAAACAATGACTCTCATGCCAGAGATGGCGTGATTGGCACGATAGACATGAAATCGACAAAGGCTACATCTAAAAAGGCCCGTAACATTTCCAGTCAAAATGCAAAAGAAGAACTTCTTGCCTCGGAAGTAAATGTTGTCTCGAAAGATAAAGGCAAACAAACCAAGCAACCAGGAGGCAAGAAGAAAAACAAAGGGAAGAAGAAGAAATAGGAGGAATCATCACCTGAAAAATCTTCTACAAAACCTTCTGGAAATAAGAAACCAAATCATCCATGCTTTATATGCGATGAGGATCATTGGACATCAGATTGTCCGTATAAAACTGAGCTTAAAAAATTCTTCAAGAATACAAAGACCTCAGCAGTACTGACTGATCCTTTTCTGAATCCAGGAACAAATCTGGTTGATAGTGGAAATGCTTCCCCATCTCAAGTGTTGATGTTGTCGGTTTCTAAACAGCAAAATGATGCTTTGATATCGACAAGGAACAAAGATTACAGGAATCCATAGCTGTCGAACAACAAGGATAAATATCAACCTAGTAGTTCGACAACAACTTCGACAGAAGTTGCGCCACCCATCATTCCTAAACTGACAATAAAACCACCAAAGGGAGTAGTACACAAGTCGACTTTTAATCCTCGTGCTAGAGCAGCACAACATTATAATATAGTGGAAGATCTGGCCCAATCGCCATCCGCTATGTCGACACTTTAGGTACTGCAAAATTGCCCATCCCAAAAACAGGCTTTATTATCAGCTATGGGTGGGATAGACCCAAAGGATTCCAATCTTGTGTCCTTTAATCATAAAGGATACGATCCTCAGTTACCAGCTCAACTAGCTTTCCTCATTCAAGTGAAAGCCCTCAACAAAACTGTTCATCGAACAATTATTGATGAGGGGGCATCTACATGTATTATGTCGATGAGTTGCTGGAAAACTTTAGGATCTCCAACCTTGTCACGATCTTCGACGACATTAAAAGCATTCGACGGATGAACATATACCCCCTATGGTATTCTAAGTAACTTGCAGGTTGAACTAGGAGGGAAAATAGTAGAAATAGATGTCGTAGTAATCGAGTGAAACCTCGATTACAACATCCTACTGGGAAGACCATGGATATATGCTATGGCTGCTGTTGTGTCGACCTATTTTAGGAAGATTGCATTTCCCTTTCAAGGAGAGATTACAATTGTCGATCAACAAACTTTCCTCCCAAATGGTTCTCAAGTTACGGGAAGCATTCCAATGATCCATGGAAGCCCCCAATCACATCAAAATATCGGAGTAGGCCTACTAAAAGACCCTATATTAATGAGGACTTTTTCCCTTCCGCCTCCAATAAATCTGGCGGAAGCAGCATCGGTAGGAACCTGCAATACGATATCTTCGATTCAAAAGATCTCAGAAAACGATATAAACATGGATCATACGCAGGTATTGCCTCCAAGCCCAATGGAAATATTGTAGCAATCAATGTTCTTGGCATGGGAGGCAAACCCAAATCAACGCTCATCAAGTGTTTCGATAGATAGGTCTAAGGAATATGGCACCCCTTCAGATCCTTGGTCGAGAGTGAATTACACCAACGAAGGAATTGTTCAATCAATGGTAATTGAAGGGGCACCATGGGAAGATTACCACCATCATTCCCTTCTTCCGGATTGTGGAGAAGATACTCCTGATGACCTTCATCATCCTTCAATATTTGATTTCCTATCAAATACTGTAAACACGGTGGATTCCGAGCGAAACTTGTCCAACATTGAAGAGACTATTGCCATAAATATCTCGACCAAAACAGATGTTGTAGAGAATATTTATGTTGGCAAATGTTGTTCTCCTTCATAATTGGGAATATATAACGTTGTTTTTCGTGAATTAAGAGATGTCTTTGCTTGGTCATATAATGAAATTCCAGGCATTGACTCAAATATCGTTGAACACGAAATTAAGATGTATCCAGATGTCAAACCAGTACGACAACGGCTACGGTAGGTGCACCCCAAGAAAGTCGCTGCCATCAAGGAAGAAGTTGAAAAACTTCTCCATGCTGGTTTCATTTACCCGGTTCCTCTAACCGATTGGGTATCGAACATTGTTCCTGTTATGAAAAAAAAAAGGAACGATTAGAGTGTGCATCGATTATAGGGATGTAAATCAAGCTTGTCCAAAAGACAACTACCCTACACCCTTCATTGACCAGATAATTGATGAGTGCGCTGGATGTGAAATCTTTTCATTTATGGATGGATTCTCGGGTATAATCAAATAAATATCCGCCCACAGGACCAGTCAAAGACTGCATTCATTTGTCCGTGGGGCACATTCGCATATCGCAAATTACCCTTTGGTTTAAAGAACACAGGGGCAACATTTCAGAGGGCAATGAATTATGCCTTCCATGACATCAAAAACATCGTTCAACCATATCTCGATGACCTTCCGGCTCATTCACGAAAGCGGGCTGATCATCCGCAACATTTAAGAGCGATATTTCTACGTTGCGGACACTACAAGATACGACTCAATCCACACAAATGTGTGTTATGTGTCAGTTCTGGTCGTTTACTTGGCTTTGTAGTCTCAAAGGACGGGATTCGTCTTGACCCATGTAAGGTTCAGGCAATCATAAATTTGCCTCCACCTTCAAATTTGCTTCAGATTCAGAAACTCCAAGGGAAAGCAAACTTTCTGAGGAGGTTCATTCCAAATTATGCCAAACTTGCTAAAGGTTATACACGTCTATTTAAAAAGGAAGTGACCTTCATCTGGGATCAGGTTGCGCAAGCTTCCTTTGATGCTTTAAAAGAATCCCTAATGAAAGCATCATTAATGTACGCTCTCGATTATAAAAAAGACTTTAACCTGTATCTGGCTACAGCGGATACAACCATCGCAATGGTTTTAGTTCAAGAAGACAACGGAATTGAACATCCTATATATTATTTGAGTAAGAACTTAAATGATACAGAAAGCAAGTATTGTTATGTTGAAAAGCTAGCGCTCGCAGCTGTTCAAGCGATACAGAGATTTCGACACTATGTCCTCTTTCGAAAATCTACCATTCTGTCAGATTGCAACCCCATGACTTATATATTGTCGCAACAGTTGCTGAGGGGCAAATATTCAAAATGGATAGCAATTCTACAAGAGTTTAATCTAGAATTTGTAAAATCCAAGTCAAAGAAAGCCCTGGTTTTCGCAGAATTATTATACGATCTCCCATCGTCATCCAACGATGAAAAATCCGAAGAAACAATCATGCATGAATCTTTGTTTCTGATATCTTCAAGAAATTCGTGGTATGGAGATATAATCATTTATCTCCAAACCCAAAAATATAGGCCTGATACCTCCCGCTCCGAACAAAAATGTATTCGATACCAATAAAAAGACTACATGATCGTCGGTGATACACTTTACTGTCGTACTGTCGATACAGTTCTGAGGAGGTGTCTAACCCATGAGGAGGCCGAAAAAACCCTGAATGATTGCCATTCAGGCACGTGTGGGGGGAATCAATCCGGTTACGCTATGGCCCAAAAATTTTTACGAGCAGGATACTTCTGGCCAACAATGTTCAAAGATTGCATAACTGCAGTCAGAAGTTGCCATGCATGTCAAATTTTCGATAGCAAAACCAAAAGACCAGCCGCACCTCTGCAACCAATAGTTGTTGTTGGGCCATTCGCCAAATGGGGCATCAATTTCATGACATGTAACCCCACCTCGACCGGGGGGCATGGGTATATCATAGTCGTAGTTGACTATTTTCCCAAATGGGCTGAGGCGATGCCTACATTAGATAACACTGGTGAAACAACTACCCTTTTCTTTTTCAATCATGTAGTCACCAGATTCGGCGTTCCACAGGCTATAGTCAGAGATCATGGATCACATTTTTGCAATCACATGATGGCCGAATTAGCTGCCAAATTAGGGTTGTCTCACAACAGCTCTACTCCATATTACCCGCAGGCCAATGGACAAGTTGAAGCAATCAACAAGGTCCTGAAGCGTATGCTGCAAAGGATGATTGGAGTCCACAAAAGGAGTTGGCACCTGATCCTGTACTCAGCCTTGTGGGCATACCGAACATCGGTAAGGAATGCAACCGGGTTTACACCTTTCCAACTGGTGTATGGCCTAGAAGCAATCTTACCAGTTCAGTGTGAAATCTCGTCCCTCAAACTCGCAATCGACCTTCTCCTCGGAACTTCAGAAGAGGAAGCTCGTTTCTTGGAACTAATCCAATTGGATGAAACTTTTCATGATGCTGCTTTGGCTAACGAAGCCCATAAGAAACGAGTTAAGGCGCAGTTCAACAAGAATGTCAAACCCTGTGTCTTCTCAGAAGGTGACTTGCTCTTGCTTTATGACCAGGAATCCGATAAATTGGGAGCAGGTAAATTCAAGTTTTTATGGATGGGCCCCTATATTGTTAAGCGAGTGTTAGCAAAATGAGCCTACGAGTTAATGGATTATGACGGGATTCAACTGGCACAACCTCATAACGGGTTGTACCTTAAGCGTTACTACGCATGATTCAATGTGGTAACCAATATGCTTTTGTTACATTTTTGTTTTCGCTAAAGTATTTATTTTGGTCGAGTAAATCCACTTTTTACATTCTTCGCAGATCTCGAACCTGTTGGAATCATTTGTTGGATATGCCGACGGAGCAAGTCGTAGTTCGCGGAACCTATCTTCCGTGGCATGGGCCATTTTTGATCTAAGCAGCAAGTTAGTAAGTTACAGAGGGGTATGTATTAGTCGATCAACGAATAACATCGCTGAATATAGCACGTTGATAGAACTTCTCTCTGATTCCATCACACATGGCATATGCCGATTGGTCTTCAAGCTAGACTCACAACTCGTCATACTACAGCTCACTGGTATCTACTCCATTTGAAATCCAGCTATCTATCGCATGTTCCTAAGGGTCAAGATTTTGGAAAGGAAATTTGATTTTATTCAATATCAGCATATTTCCAGAAGCTTAAACACATTAACTGACTCATTGGCAAATTATGTGTTAGATAGACATTTGCAACATTTATAAAAAGAAGCATTTCATCAATATTTGCATGTGGATCAAATAACTTAGCCAAAATAAAACTCTGAAAATCAAAAATATATATATAACTGTTTATGGTTTACACATAATGTTCTATAACCAAGACAAAATTGGTCAAATGACCCAAAACTCAAAATGCTAGGGGGCACCCTAGTCTAATGATGCTGGTGATAACACGTCACCGCCTGTGCAATCATGCGTAAAAGCCTAGTCCATCGACTTGGCACGCCAGTGGTATGTCACTACAACCTCAAAGGCAGCTCGTCAGTCCTCACATCTGGAATACCGAGAGTGAGGCCCTTGACCTGATCCTGTAATGTTGAAAGAGTCTCGGCCACATCAAGGTCACAAAGGATAGCCCTTCCCACAGCCTCTCCTGTTGGAGCGGCAGCTGGCACTCTTAAGCGTACTACTGGCCGAACAGGACCAACATCTGCATGAGCACATGAGTTCTGATTAGTCTTGACAGAGTAAAACACAAGGACATTATAAAAGAAAAATGATAAACAGAAATATGGTCAAGAATTTACCAATGGCACCCCACTATTCGCGAGCCGGCAGTACCAAATCCGAGTCACCCCGGAAGTCCATACCAGCATATGGATACTCGGAATAAACCATCTCCTAACGATCGAACCACCCGAAGAAGGTATCAAAAAAGGAAATCTGAGACTGACCAGCATACCTAGACATATGATCGACCCATCTCTGCATACGTTGTTCAGTCGGTGGAGGTGAACCAAGTGCAATATACTGTGGCTGCATCAATGGTATCTTTTCCAAGGCGAAGGTGGTCAACATAGAACTATATCCAAAGTTCTTCAATCTCCCGCTTTTCACCTTGGTCAACTGTTCTTTCATCACAAGGAGTACTGCATCACACCAGTTGAACACCTTCGGTTCGAGACATTCCAAGGCGTACTGCATATAAGACCGGTTGGCCACATGAAGAGCCGCACCACCAGCCATCCTACCAAAAGTGAATAGAATGGTCCTCAAAGACCTATCAGTGACATCTCGTATGATGATCTTGCCGTCTTTACTCGGTTGAGATCCCTCTCTGCAATACCTGCGAACATAATCTCTCACAGATTCACCTCCACGGGCCGAACCTGATAAAGAGATAGGGGCACCCCGCCTCGATAAGCCGGTCAAAAAATAGACGCCCACTACAGTCAAGGAGATGGATTTGCCCCTAATATGGAACACCTGGCTCGTAGGATCTCAAGCATCGAACAAATACTACAGCAAGCTGATTTGTTGTCTCATGCTAGAGATGCGAAAAAACTCCAACAAGCCACAGTTCCACAGTGCATTGACGGTAACCGGATCATGTAAAGGAAGCATGTCCTCTTCTTCATGCTCATGTTCTCGCCATGTAATAGTCATCTTACTCCAATAAATCTCTGAAAGAAAACAAGAGAAGAGTGAGATCTTGATTTGATGAGAAACAGGCAAAAATTTCCATTAAAAAGCTATGCACAGATTTCCCTCCTTGCACCCATCGCACCTCCAGCTTAGTCCTGGGTGCATTGCATGTCAACAGCCTAGTGAATAGGCCAACATACAATGCACCTTTCGATGCAAAAATGGTTCGATGGGGCCAGAGCGAGTTTTTCAAAACCCAGAGGCTCAGAAAAACTGGAAATCAAGCTCAGAATGCAAAATGGAAAAGATGAAATGAAAGAGCTCAAGTTTAGCTCCTACCTAGTCCAGACGGCGCCAAAAATCGTCCACAAAATCTCCCGAAATCAGCTGGTGAAAATCAAGGGGGAAAAGCACCTCCAAAGCTCCAACAAGTCAAAGTTCAAATGAAATGGTAAAATGGGAAGTAAAAACACTTTTAAATTACTTTTTTTTCGTAATTCAAGTAAAATATTAGTGTCTTAACTCATTTTTCAAACATATATTGTTCATTTCTAACTAGTTTGATGAAGCAATTGAGCATGCAGTACAATCTTTGAAGGAGCAAAGCTATTAATGGTAAAGTCAAGAAATGACCGTTATATCGAGTAGTTTTAACGCGGACTTCATGCTGGTTAAAAAATAAACACAAGCAATGAGCAAATGTTTCCCCCAGCGTTTAATCTCATTAAAAAATGAACCAATTTCCGGTAAATAACCATCGTGAATGTAGTACTTCAGCCTTTGAAGCCTTGGTCGTGTTCTCACCATCACCTCCACTTTGTATTGGCCGATCATTCACCTCCACTTGATTGTTTACCCCTTTTGAGGAACAGTTGCGAAGAGTGATTCTATTAGCCATCCTTGTAACATTTCCACGATTGGGAAATTCCAAACCTTACCTGGAATCAGCTTCTACCCAAATTTATCACTCGTTCCTCAAAAAAGAGTCCCCTTTGAGCTCTTTTCAACTGACTCATAAAATATGAAAAGATTGTCGAGCCATTGGCCTCTCCAGCTCATTAAAGTGATCGAAAGTGCTATCCCTCCTTTAGATTTTAATCTTTTTGGACCTGTTATCACTTAGAACTAAAAATTGATACATGTAATTTTCTATCCTAGCCCGATGACAAAGGTCTGTGCTAGTTTAATTTCAAATTTTCATTTTTAATTTTCTTCCCGTAGGATTTGGAGTTTTTAAAAGAGTTTTTAACTCAAGTTGTTCTCAACTCCCATTGGTTCCCCTCTACCCATCATTGTTCTATAGCCACCTCTTGTCTTATGTGAGTCACCGTGCCTTTTCGTGATTTCGCAGCGCTATTCCAATTCGCCAATTTCATAGCGCAATCATAACTAGGCAATTTCGCAGCGCTTCATGATTAGGCAGTTTCGCAGCGCATCATTAAAATTCAAAACTAACAGTGCTGCGAAATCATGGATTCGTACATTCCGCAGCGAATCTTTCCCGAAATGTCAAGTCCGTTAGGTGAGTCATCAACCATGTCTTCTCATGTCAGCTCATATACCTTTCATATCACATTTTAACGCTCATTGCCACTATCACCACCACTAGATCTGTTGATATGCACAAATTATTATTCCCAAGAAATTTTACCGTGCATAAACCATAATGATGGCCGTAAGTCCTGCATGAATGACAAATCTGCAAGATTATATCTTGAAAGGTTTTAAACGGAAGAGTTTAAAATTCAAGCGAGGCTGAAAATTCAAGCGAGGCTGAAAATTCAAGCGAGGCTGATAATCAAGAGGCCGGATAAAAAAAAAAGTTGAATCACAATTCCAACCGAAGCTAGTAGTCTTTGTGTGGGAAGATTTGGAAGAATCCATGGAGAAAAAAGAGCACAGATCTGGCAAATGTCTAAGGACTGAACCCGAAGGCCTGGATATAATGCTGAGAAATGAAGAGGTGAAGAAAGCGTTTAAAAAGGCCGGGTGCTGGAACTTTTGCAAAAAGTTACAAGGAGGACATGCACAGGTAACTAAGGAATTTGCACTTAACTTCACTGGTTTGAATTCAAAGGTAGCCATGTTAGAAGTGCAGGTTTCTCCAGAAGTGATATCTGCTGTGACAGAGATCCCAAGAGGACAAGAGGAATGGTTCAAAATTTTTAAATTTGACATGAATCCTTGCAAGGAATTTTTGAAGGATGATTATGTAAATGAAGATTTAAGTAAGGCAGTGCCCAGGAATTATGTCAAAGAACACTATGCTCTCTTACTCACCTGCATACAGAAATATTTGACTTGTGAAGGAAGGTATAACAAGGTTTATTCTTACCATTTCAAACTACTTTTGCATTTCACCGGGAAAGTCTCCATAGACTTACCTTTTCATCTGTTTCGTAGTTTGAGTAAGATGTGTGATAAGGTACAGCTGAGGAAAGAGGACTGTGAAACCTCTTTGTTTCATCATGGTTTGATTAAACTACTGGTTTTAGATGGGCTCCAAAAGATAGACAGGGATTGGAATTCATTCATTTTTATGGCTGGCTTCAAAAGCCAGACTGGCCTCACTCCCCAACCTGCCAGGGATTTTACAATAGCTGAGCTCCAAACAGAAGAAAGAGCTAAAAGAGTTACAAAGTCACAAGTAAGATCACAAGTAAGAAAACTAGTGAAGCCACTCATCATCCAAGATCAACCTCAGCAATCAACTAAGGAAAAAGTTCATGGTAAAAAGACTGTACCTGAAACAAGCACATCTGGAGTAGTCTCGAGGGTAAGAACAAGAAGCCAGATAAATAAGGAAAAAGGTAAAGCTATAGCAGTTGAAGAAAGTCCAGTGTCTAAGGCAAGTTTAAATGATTTATTGCAGGCTATTGAATTTGAGCAGTCTCTACCAGTTCAAATCGAATTGATGCAATCAGAACAAGAAAGCACTAAGAAATCCAAGGCCTCAAAAAGGCTTAGATTTGATGTGCCAGCTGAAGAGTTCGTTTTTAAACCTAGAAGACCTATGACAAGGAGATTCCAGCAAGTACAGGAAGCACTGCCAAGAACAGAGGAAACAGGGGAAGAGACACAAAAAGACACGGGCAAAACAGTCATTGCATCTCAAGAAGATAATATAGCAGCCATACAGAGACAATTGGAATCAACTAAATATGAAATTTCCAAATTAAAGAAAGCCGCTAGAAAGCATGCAGCTATACATGCAAAGTATTATAAAACTTTATGGGAAGGAAATGCTGCTGTAGAAGCTCAGCTGAATTCAGTGGTTGATGGCCATTCACAATTTCATACATGGACAGTACCAGCAATCAAAGAAGCCAAATACATAAGAAGGATCAATATGCAATTGAGAGCTGGGAATAAGGCTATGAGGAAACAAATTGAAGATCTGAAGGCACAGTTAAATCAGCTATCTGCTAAATAAGTTTATTTCAAGTAAGATTTTGTTTTAAAGTTTTGACAAATTTGCTTGATTTTATCTTTATGAGGAAATATAAATTCGTATTCAACATGTGGAAAATCTAAAGGAGTTTTTGGCAATCAAATACTCGTCTAATAAAGGTCTCGGGTCAAAAGCAAGCTGTTTTTTTTTTTTTTTTAAACTCAGCAGTTTCGTAGCGCGCTACGAAACTGCTGAAGGTGATGATTTTTACGCAATTCAAGCAGTTTGAATTATAAGCGGGAATTTTGAAAGGAAAACGTCTAAAGGGCATGCAAGACATCATCTAAAGCTGTCAACAGTCAATTAGGTCAAGACAGGTGGACGCTTAAAAAGGTTTAATATTCAAATCCAATTTTTGTCGTAAAGTGAACACCTTTACCACAGTTCAGGGTATATCAAACAGTTTTCCTGCAAGAAACTTTTTCTTGCACACATGTTCATGGGAAAAGCTTACAAAGCATCAAGGATGTGGTAGTCTTCTACATTTTGGGTAATTAAAGGCTAAAGGTCATGCTTCTGTGCATTCGAATATTTTGGGGAAAACTGAAGCCGAGAAGCAAGGGTAATCTCCTAATATTTCTGAGCAGTTAAAAATATTCAGCATCCAAGGTCAACATGGAGCATTAAACACCCATCTCAGCCAAACCAAAAGAAAACCAGATGTCAAAGAACGAGGAGAATCCATCATGCATGTAATATGGAGTTAGAGTCATAGTTGATTTAGATCTCTAAAAAAACTCCAGTCAACACCTTGTTGTATTTATTCGTTAGTTAATAGGTGTCATTAGAAGTAGTTTTCAAATTCCCCTCATGCTGGAGGAGGAATCTTGATCAGTTAGAATAAGAGTTCTATATATAGCTGAAACATCAATGTAATCAGGGTTGGAAAATTTTATGCTACAACTTGTATTTGGCTTATGTAAAGACTCATTGTCAGTAATATAATTTTGACTTTACTTCTCAGGATTCATGATGGATTTCTAATGTTCAGAATGTGTGATCTTGTCCTTTCCATAATTTTTACAGTGGTATAGATGTATAATCACTCAGAATTCACTGAATGTGCTCTGATTTCCTGTATGCATTTATAAACTGTGGTTCCATATGAGTTATGTTCTGAATGTCTAAATCCTGAGTGCCCTGACTTCTATGTAAGGTTGAGTTCACTATTATATTGAGGTGTTGTTGACTCCATAAGCCCAATGGATAGTTGTTTAATTTGTTTCCAGGATTCATATTTGTCACATTTGTTCTATAAGAGTTAGCCATCTAAATCTTTATCAAAATCATTAACCTTTGAGAGAGCCCTCTCAGGTTGAGGAGGCTAAGCCTCAGACAAAAGTTGGTTTGAAATAGTTACTTAGAGTCAACCTGACCAGCAGCCTATCAGGGTCTGATTTTGAGATAACAGGACCTAAGGGATTATTACACAAAAAGATCGAGCGCTTGTTTTGTTCGGCTCGTTAAAAGTACCGAAAATTCACCCCTTCTGTATTGTTTTATACTTTTTTGGACCTAAGGGATCAGATGACGAAAAAGGATTTTTGGAGTTTCCTTACGTCCCTTTTCAGACTCTTTAAAATTGAAAAGGACCAAGTAATCTTTGTCATTAAACTCGTTAAAACCTAATAGCGACAAACTTGTCCATAACAGACAAGAACGAGTTTCACTATCGCTAGACTCGTTAAAACATAGCGATGAGTTTGCCCTAAGGGAAAATTATAGAACAAGCATATGTTATCCTCCTCAAGCTTGACAAAAATAAAGAGGTACTGGTCAGCAATGACTGGGGAAAAATTGGGAAGAAAACTTGAAGAAACTTTGTTGGTAGCAAGTCACTCTTGAACATGACACTTTCACTCCACATCCAAGTCGGGTTGGGTTGTTTCATTCACCGGTCACATCACCATGGTCACATCACACCATCCACATTTGGGGTTAATGCTACCAATCTATCATGTCAGTGTTGTCGATATGTTCAAGAGAAGTCACTCAGAGAATTCACCTGTGTCTCACCCGCTGCAATACATTTACGCTCCATTCTTTCATGACCTTCACCCTGAACCTTATATCACCAGATCATTTTCACCTCCATTAAAATCATTTGCTCTGTTCCGTGTCATTGATGTGTGATTCATTAAGGCCCTCCTATGACAGATCGCTTCTTGTCAACATTAGCCCATTATCCAAGAAGTCGATCTAGGAACACCCATTTCAGTACTTTGAAGCTTGCATGCCTCAATGACAAGTTTCTCACTTCCGGCGACAGGTTTACATCAATGTCCTTCGACCGAAAGATTTTGCGTGGTGTTCGACGCCAAGTCCCTTATTCACACCACGTGAATTGTACTGCAGTACCTTGAGGATCATTATCATTATCGGTGATTCTTCTCGCGCCTGTTAACAGCTTACATCATTGCCTGGTAATCAGGCGATGTCTTTCCATGTTCGACTCCAGAATATCTCTGACATGGATCGACTTGTACTTTTGAGTGAAGATCGAACGAGATTGAAGACCCCGGTTCTAGTTTCATCCATCAACGCTGCGATATATTCAGGAAAATAAAGACATCAAATGTACATCATTGTTGCACAAATAATCATCCAATCTAAGGGATGATGGCTCTACCAGAATCATCAGTCTACACTAAGACGATTGTCTGTCCTATGTACATGAAAATGAATTTATAAAGCTGAGCATGGGAATGCCCGCCTCAGCCAAATCATGAAAATATTATGAAGATAATGTATTGTATTGTATCTTATTACAGGTCTCCTTCCAGCTTGAAAGAACTTCGGATCCTCATGATAAAGCATTTCACCCGACATCAAAAAATATTAACGACCTCATGCTTTAGGGGGCAACTGTTATAGACATTTTTGGGCACTGAAACCCCAAGCATAAATGTCCATAAACTAAGGGCTCCTAAGTCCCTAAAGGTGTTGTTCCAACCCCTAAAAGAACAAGGTCAACTGATTACAGCTTCTCCCAGAAGTTCTCCATGAAAAACTGCTCAGAACTGATCAAAACTGGACCATTTCACCTGCTCCATAGGCAAAGTGCATTGCATCTCACCTAAATACACACAGTGGGTGCGTTTCATTTCAGAAAGCCCTTCTATGGGGTGCGATGGGCGAGAAGGGACAAATGGCAGTGTCAATCCGTGAGGTGGAGAAGCATGGAATCTTCCAGAAACTTCTCCTGTGACACTTGCCTCTCTGAATTCGACCAGGGATGAGTAAGAGATCATCAATCTCCAAGTGGAAGCAAGAACTATCAGAGAGAATACACTAATCAAATCACAAGCTGACTCATCTCCCTTGCAGACATCTATATATGGATCCCTCATCCCAGAGATCCAAAGTCTGGAATTTTGCATCTTGTAAGGAATTGTTGTTGGTTTCTTGAGGCAACATCATAGTGTTGGGTGATCTAAGCTTTTCATGAGGTGAAGAAGGGCTTCTTGCTGAGAGGATGATGCTGGGCAGAACAATTGGTTTTAACTCTCTTGGCTCTTTCTTGATTATCAATAAAGCTATTCAAGTTTTCCTCCATACTCCTGTGTGATTTATGTTTTATGCATTTGTATGGTCAATCTACATCTAATCCTAGATTGTTTATGATAATAGATCCATGTTCTCATATAGTGTTATGCTGCTTTGATTCTACAGGTACTCTGTGAAGCTGGGTATACAAGAAAGCAAGTAGCAAAGGACTATCAGAAGAGAGAGGAATCGAGCAAGGGACCAAGCGCAAGATAGAGGTTGGTCTCCTTCATTCTTCTCTCTTCTATCTTTCATAAAGGAAAACGAAAGTAGTTTTACTTTGTTTGTTTCTAAGGTAGCTACCAGCCTTAGTGGGATTAGCAGTTCTGCATAGACAATTTTCCCTGTAACATGAAGTTTTTTTCTTCAACTCAAGCTCTGTAATTTTCAGGTTCAGCTCAAACTAAACCTTTTCCATCTCAGTCTTCATGTCGCACACACCTGCAACCAACTTCTAAATCTTGGCTTCCACTGGTGCTTCTTCTAGGATATGCAATTTCGGAACGGTTCTGCATGGTTCGGCTACTACCGCGGTGGTGTACTCATTCTTCTCCCGCATCGTCTTCCAGGCTTCTAGTGTAGTCATCTTCTTAATGAATACCTATTCGTTGTTGAATTTCCTCTCATTGATCGTGCACAGCATGCGCTGCTCTCGAGATTTAACCTCTTCAATCACACCTGCTTGCAGTGTGTGAAGGAATTCGGTAGGGAGCATGCCAAGTTTAGTCCAACATTCCTCAAAGCGCTAACTGTAGCCTTATCAACAACTGCCTCTGCGCTCAAGGCTCCATCAGGCAGCAGGTCTACCTGAAGATCCAAAGAGTGAACCAACTCCGTCGTTGCCATTGTCCTTGGTGCTAAACTGGTTGAGGTCGTGCTGCTCCTACCTATAGTCTGGTTGTTCAGATCTGCAGCACGTGCAGACCCGTCTGAATGGCACTTAATGCCTGCTTCTGCTGCTGCTCAAACTATTGCAGTAGTTCTGCTGTTGTATCCCTTATCTTTTCCCCAATGTCATCCAAGCTACCCTTTGTCAAGGTGATCGGGTCTAGTGATGACTTAGTGGCCTTGGTCTTCTTCTGCTGTCCTTCTTTTCCTGTTCCGTGTTTCGCTTCACCTGGAAGGGAGTTCTTTCTAGATCTGCACTGCCCTATCTTGAATGCTCCTCTTCCTCTGTCTGTGGTGAAGGATATTTATGACTTCTGTCAGAGTCACACTCTTCCTCTTGTTCCTTGGTAGCGCACTCCACATCTGCACATGCCTTCTCCTTAGTCTCCTTCTTTCTCTTTTCAGCCAACTGCTAAACTTTCAACCGGGCCGCTTCCTTTTTCTACTTTTCTACGGACTTACTAGACCTAGTAGACAAGTCGGATGTTGTGCACCAATATGTTGGCCAATGTTTGAGGATCATTGTAATTTCATCATCTATTGCGAGGTGTGGTAAAT
The DNA here is from genome assembly GCA_031772625.1 of Pinus tabuliformis. Taxonomy (NCBI): domain Eukaryota; kingdom Viridiplantae; phylum Streptophyta; class Pinopsida; order Pinales; family Pinaceae; genus Pinus; species Pinus tabuliformis. The sequence goes on from CM062816.1 coordinate 1,203,752,481, forward strand.
CATACCACTTTTTTCTGGGTCCTTTAGTGCCCAAATGGAAATCTAGTGGAAGGCCACTTTCAACTCCGTGTATCTAGATAACTTCTCAAAAACGGTTGGTGACAACCATGGCTTCTGATTGATGGCCATATTAATGCTCATTTCCATCAATACCCAAAACACCTTGCTCTCACAGATCCGCTCAACATCCTTTATGGCCCATAGCGAAGAAAACTTCCCTACTTCTAGCAAATCTGGCACAATTGGTGGAAATTGGTTGTCCTCCCGCAATTGCCATGCCACCGGCACAATCGAAAGTAAAATCCATGAGTAATAAAACGTCTTTCTCTAGTCCTGTGCCTCCCTTTAGTTCACGAGGAACTCACTGCACAGGTAGTGCACCGAGTTGAATTGTACACCCTCCACGAACTGGGCTACTAATGAAACAACTAATGCTGGAACCTTGTCTGTGCGACACTTCCTCATTATCTTGCCAGCGAAAATCTGGGCAGCCACCTTAACCATAGGGTTGGCTATGCTTGAAATTGAATACCCATGTGGCTTCCTGACAAACTTAAACTTATTTTTTCATTCGCTCAGCGAGGTCATGCTCGCCTGTCTTTCCACCAATGCCTTGGCCATATTTAGTCCTGAATGTGGAAGTAAGATGATCCTATGGTTCAGCATGTTGGTTATAGGGATCAGATCCTCCAACCGTAGGCACTCGTCGTGCACCAGGCACAACAACTCTTTGATAACAATCAAATTTATGGGAGCATGGTGGTAATGCGGTACCCATAGCGATTCAACAATCCTGCCTTTTCCACCCCACAAATCCACTTCACCGGCTCTAGCGCGATGACACCCAAATCCTAGTAGAACACTCGTTGCATGAAATTATCGATAGTCAGGTGGGGAACCTCTTAGTGTCCCCCAAGTCCCAATCTTCAAACTTCATATGTGGGATGCATGCTAAGCATGGACCTTCAAATGTGATATTCTCTGGCAGCAGGGGTGTATGAAGGAGAAACTTTCCCTCATCTATGTCCTTTGGGGCCTTCACCTTACCCTGGCACGGAGGGAGGTATTCTAGCAGCTTCAAAATACAGTCTACCCCCTCAATATCAATATCCTCTACACCCTCATCACCCTCCAAGTCAACCACTTTTTCCTTTTCCTACACGGTTGGCTTTTCTTTCCTCTGATGTTTCCTTGGTGACTCGCGCACGGAAGCATCTTCTTCTGTTTATCCTTCTTCGGCTTGGGGACTTCTCCTATCGGTGTAGACTTTGGCCTAGGAAACCTCAGCGATTTTTGGCACTACTATAGGCAACCTCCATCACTCGCAATTTCCATGGGTTCAAACATGAAGCTATTAATAAGCTACTGAGTTTCCGTAGGTAACCTGTCAAACACAGAACTAGCCACAAAATCATCAAAGAATGCACGATTCATGCACACCAGATAACGCGACACATAAACTCTAAGAATGCAAAGTGTCTCTCCTTGGGTGGTCATCTGTAATTTATAGTAAGTTTCAAATTCAAGTTCGATTGTTCCCCCCAAAATCCGCACATAAATGCTAGATTAGCAATGGATTTTCAAAGATCTCACTCTTAAATTCAGCCTTAAATTCCCCCCCCCCCCCCTAACCACGCTCATCTTAGTCATTTTCTCACTGTCAAATCATGAACAGTGACAGTAATGGTCACTTTCTGGCTATGTTGTATGGTCTCTTGTCCTATAACGCATCTCCCTTCATGCATTCGCTGACTCTATGACACCTATCTTCCCCACGCAGGCCCCTCATTGTGCAGCTCTACAACCTGGGCAGTGCAGTTTATAGTCTCGCGCCTCCTTACAGCTGCCTGGAGCACTAAGACTGTGATACCATCATATAGTCATATAGTCATATCCCCGGTGTATGTGGTGTAGGTAAATTATCAGTGCAGACACAAACAATTCCTCTAACCCTAGAGAGTGAGTCTAACCACAAACAAACAATCTATGGAAAATCTCCTTAAGCTAGAATCAAATAAGAGGGCCTACCTCTTAGAATGTTATTCCGCTTGGTGATGATCCTACTTCCTCACTCCAGCTATCTTTTGTTTCCTTCCTTCAAATACCTGAATCAGGCAAACAAACAACAACAACAAACGTGATAGCATACAATATTGTATTCATCCTACTTAGTAGGTCAAGGAACATTAAGCCATAAAGATCTAAGATAACACTTCATGTAGGAAATCAATCAATAGTTGCATTCATATAAATTTAGAAAGAGATTACAACCAATGCCTTAACATTTCTAGTCTCCTCCGACGTATCCAGGTTCCCACACTTTTTTTTAGCATCTCATGGACAGCCCCAACAATGGAAGTCTTAAGACCTCTTCCCTTTAGTCTCAAACCAAACCAAAATGCACTATTCTCCCTCAAACATACACTAGAAAGCTACAAGCTATAGATGTCTTGATGATCATTCAAACTCACTCCAAAAATCGTTTAGCTTGGGAAAAGAAAGGTTTATATAGCTTGGATGGATGGGAGATGGGTCTTCTCATCATGGGAGAAGGTCTTATCTCTTGAGTTTGTTCCATCCTAATAGGGGAAAGGAGACCAAACTGACTTCTTCAACTCCATCCAGCCCAACCATCTACCAAAATTCCATTACGAAGCTTCTAGAGCTGGAAGCTTCGACTCCATATTTAAAAAACTTTCCAAAAGAGGATTGGCACAACTGGAAAAGGGCTCAGTCACTCCATATGGTGCTAGTGCTAGCTTTAATCTCTCCAAATCGACACAAGGAGGAAACTGGTCAGTAGCGTCGATCTTGTAAACTGAGGTAAAAGGAATATTCTTGGGAAATTATCCAAAGGGGAATTATTCTACTCATGAAGAGGGACATATTGGGAGTTTCTTCATGATGGGAAAGCATGTAAGGTTCACTGTAGAGGTCCTCCACAATCATGGACGGGGAGTGCAAGGATAATGGCAAAATGTTGTGTAATAGATGCCCCCTAAAGCATGAAAGTCGAACTAGAGTGAGGGGTGAAATTCTTTACAAGTGGATGTGGGGAACCGAAGTTCATTGTTGGAAAACCTGCAGGAAATCATAGATACATATACATCACTAAAAACTCTGACAAATGATACGTGAATCATGGTATGGACGCAGCCATACATAGAATGATCATGTAAATGGATCCAAGGCATGGGCACAACCATCCAATAGATAGGATCATAATGAAACTAAGGTATGGTTGCATCCATCCAATAATGAGAAGGATCACATATAATGGTATGGTCGCAGCCATCCATCTGAGAGAGACATGTATATCAACATGAGCATGTCATATCACCTTGCAACCCTGACTGGTGTAATCTGAGCCCTGGGTCTTACGTTCCAAACGACCCGATGAAAAGTACAAATCCTAACATCTAAATGAATGTGTTGAAGTCAAACATGCCAGAAAGTCACTTGATTACTAGTCAATGATATGAATTGTTAACAAAAGCGAGACAAAACCACCAATAATGATAATGGTTCTCAAGGTACTAGCAGCACAGTTCATGGAATGTGAATAAAGGAACTAAAGTTGAACACCCATGAAATCACCTGATCGAAAGCAAATGATGTGAACTTGTCATCGAGTGCAAAGAACTTACCATTAGGGCATGAAAGCTCTAAGGTACTGGAAGGGAGTTTCTTGGCCAATGTCCTACACTAGTACAAAATGGCTAATTAGTTACTAGAAAAATGACTAAAATTTGCATATAAACGACTATTTTTTGGTCGGTGACCAATAGTAGCTAATTCACAGTGTCTTATAATGCAACCATCTTTTAGTCATTTTTAGCTTAGTCATTAATTGGTTGTCTCAATTATGTTGTCTAGTAGTATATTTTGTCATTAATTTAGTCATTGATTTGATCATTAATTTAGTCATTGATTTCGTCATTAATGTAGTCATTAATTTAGTCATTAATGTAGTCATTGATTTGGTCATTAATGCGATCATTGATTTGGTCATTGATTTCCACAATTATTGACCAAATATACAACAAAATATATTGCTAAATAAGCACCCAAGAAAACCAACTAATGACCAAAGAAATATGACCAAAATGTTGGTCGTGTTATAAGATAATGCTACTAATAGTCATATATATGCAAATTTTAGTCATCATTTGAAACCAATTAATCACCAAAGAAATATGACTAAATTTTGGTCATGTTATAAGATACTATAAATTAGCTACTAATAGTCGTATATATGCAAAAATTAGTTGTCATTTGTAATCACAGATTTATAATTTGCAGTAGTCATTTATCTTTTTTCTCGTAGTTTCATATTCATTATATAAATGACTAATTTAGTAATTTATATTCATTTCATTTACTTTCATTAATGATCGTTATAAACAACTAATTTATTCGTATATTCATTTTATTTGTGTTCATCATTAATAAACACAAACTACTAATTTAGTAGTTTTAGATTGATTTTACGTGTTCATTATTAATCAACATAAATTAATTAGTATGATTTTGCAACTAAATTTAAAAAACAAATGACATACAATGTACATGCTCATCTAATATGAGAAAACAAAGTTACATGTGTTAATTACAAGACTAATTAATATCAAATGCAACTATAAATAATTCCAACTACAAATTATATTATATAAAACGTCAAGTATTACAATATTAGTTTCCAACTTAATATTTGTTGGAGTACAATTTACACATGAAATATTGTTTCATCACTTCAAAACATAATCATTGTGTTGCCAAGGCATTGCAAGTGAATTCACCTACTCTGAAGACTTGACCATCTATCTCTATGTGTGTGTCTTATGAGGGATATTGACTCTATGGGTACCACTAGACTAGTTCTCTTCTCTCTCTTTAATTTACATTTTGTTACTCTAGTGTTATTGTTCTCCTCTTTCTTCAATCCATGCTTCTTACCATCAATATTGAGTAATTTTCTGAAGAAAAAAAAAGATGCAATGCAGAGTATAAGACATGAAATTCGATTAACGTTGGAATATAAATTAAAGTAGACTATAAAAGATTTATACAATTTATACCTCAACATCAGCAATATTGTTAATGTTATTTTTCCCTATAAAAGAAAGAAAATTCAACAAGTCCAGTTGGGCAATAGTGGCCACTTTGTGCCAAGATGACATGTATAAACAAAGCAAATAAACACAACAGAACTAGCAATTTCTACTAAGAAAGTCTCATGCTCCACTTTTGTAGCTATATTGTTTCCTATAGTTATCTCTAAGAATCAATAACACTTCAACAATAAAACTCGTAAGTAGAAATCTAATGGGTGGAACAAAGTATTGCTAACATAAGATTACAAGAAACCAAAAAAAATAAGACAAGACTTTGTAAATTGTGATACTAATCGGGAATATGACATCAATATAGTAATCTTCAATTCTCAGTGTACTATTCCATGGGAAAAGGAATCCAATTCCCATAAACCAACAAATTATGTATGCCCCTTCTTTTCCCTGTAATTAATTGAGAAATATTAGCACCTGCAATTTCTATTTAGAATCTCTAGCATGATTCTATAAATATTCAAAACAAACTTAATGTTACTCATTCATTTATCTCTAATGCAGACAAAATTGAATATGCTAACTTGTTTTAAGCTAGAGAGTTTTCTAAGTCATCGTGTCCAAAATCATTGTTTATTGTTATGATTGCTTTTTTTTTTATGATCAGGAAATAGACCTATATTTGATTAGAAAAATATTTTTCTGAATATATTCCATTTTCCTAATTCAAAGTTAAATTTCCTTTCCATTTATGGCGTTCAAACAAACTAGAATCCTTTTCATTTAATAAATCACTGTTGTAATATACTACTAAACGGATATCTCCATAATGAAGTTAATTAGTGGTGGAATACTAATAAATCACAAATACATTCAAGAAATAACACCACTATATGTCCTAGGCATGCCAAGTCTTTATCCTCTTAGTTGGAAATATTTCATGAAAACAACATATTTTAAAAAGAGAAATTTTCTAAAACTAACCAATGCCACTGTATCCAAAAACATTGACATTTCTATTGGCATGCCCTCAAAATATGTGGAAGTATCAAAAAAGTGTAGTGCACTTCCCTATAAGGTTAAAGTTTGGCAATGGAACATGTTGTCCCTTAGTCTAATCAGGTTTTAACTTGCCTTTTATAGCTTAGAGAGAATGTGAATTCAATGTAGAACAATGACATAAATATTTTATTCATTCACACTTACATAGATCCTAAACAAGCATTGACGCGTTGTACAAATCCAAGCATGTCTCACATTCCACCAGGAAACATAATTTCTAGATTTTCACTGTAAACCTTGAGCCTTTCTCAAATTTGTAAACAAGTAAAATCATAAATATTCTTTCTTAGTTCTCAAACCTTCTCTTGTGTGGAGCTTGAGAAAATATGTGCATACACATTTCACATTATAGCATGTTGTAGAGTACATTTACAAGAAACCAATCACTCAAAATTGTATCTTCTAGCAAGATTGAGGCATGTGTTAAATTCCCATTATCTGCATCTTTGTAGAATGGTGTCATTAATAATTTGAAGGTTCTTGTCTTGATAATATGATCTAATTATTTCTTTTTGAAAGATGTTTTTTCACTGCCATTATTAAAATTTTGATGTTTATGAACAATATATAGATACAATGGATGCTTCGAATAATAAAAGAGGCAATTATTTTTCCATTAAGAGTATTTAGTATTTTCATATTGTTTAAATTCAATAATTTTACTGGTGGTACTTAGGGTCAAACTAAATAGTTTTTTCACATGCATTAAAAGAAGTAAAATGTGATAATAGGAAGGACTCACGCGAACTTTTCTAATCGTACATGTTGAATCTGCAAGTGTTTTTGTTGTGCTCAATTTTTTATTGGAGTAAGGTCCTATCAACTGACAAAGTTTGTACAAACGTTTGAAAAGATACTAAATAAGTTGGACCTGGGGGACTGAAGAATAAAAGAACAAGACAATACTTGATTGAGATCTATAGATGCCTAGAACAAAATCAACTTAAACAATCATCAATGTTTGACTCCTACAAAGGTAGCATCCCGCATATTATTGGTTAGCATTTTCAACATTGAAATGTGTACTGCACCTTTTTTTCAACTTGGCAATAGCATTAGTTCAATGAAATTAATTCATGATCTTTCTTTTAGGTAAACCAGTGTCATCCACAATGTCTATTCATAACATGATTACATGCTCAAATTGACCTAACTTCACTGATATTGGTAATCATCTTCACTAACTAGTGGGTAGATAAAGGATCTTGGCCATTGTATCAACACTCACCCCAAGGGGATATCATGTTATTTTGGCTTAACACTCTTCCCACCAGGTTATTGTGTAATATAGGCTCAAAACTCTCCCCATAAGGCTATTATCATCTCAACTTCACTAACTAAAGCAAGGCTTTGCACTCTTCCAACATGGATATTGTGCTTTCTCCCTCCATTAATTCACCATTCTATAACAACAATGGCACCCATGGAATGTATTGAACTATTGCAGAAACGTTAATGCACCCAAAACTCTTACATCAATAATGCAAAATAACTATTAGTTGTGAGCACAATTCATATATCACCACCTCAAAAATTAAAATATCTCCATATCTAAAAAGGATTTTCCATAAATAAAATTTTAGGTAGTTAGGGTCTCTTTCTATGGCAAGCCCTCCACTAGTTGACATCACTAACCCCATGGATAAAATCTCTAAAATGAAATTTCAATTAAATACGTCAATTTTCCAAAGTAAAACCTACCCAAGGTTCTCACATATATGGTGACCTGGGGTATACGTAAGTTTGGATAATAATGTTTGAGCATATGTTTCCTTTTTTGAATATTTATATGCATAACAACGATATCACTTGGGTTTCTCCTGACACTTGATTACTATTAGTTTGGGTACTAAGAATATATTACTCAAATGTAATTTACTCTACATGAATATCATTATTAGAATCCACATAAATAAACTTCCTAATATAAAAATTTGAGTTATTCTCATTCATCTAACTAGTATTAGTGTAGGTCCTAAATGTTTGAATTTGAAATGATACTAAATAAGGTGGACCTAAGGGACTGAAGAATGAAAGCACAAGAAAATACTTGTTTGAGATCTATAGGTGGCTAGAATAGAATCACTATGAACTCCCATCAATGTTTGATTCTTACAAAGGCAGCATCCCACGTATTATTGCTTACACTACAACAAAAAAGGTCATTGGTGAGGGTCAAAAAATGTCATCATAACCTCATTGGTGATGATCAAAATAGCCTTCGTCACCAAAGGTGGCATCACCAAAAGTATAGGTGTTATGGTGACATTCAAGGTTTGTCATCAATAAAGATTTATAATGAAGGATAGTGACCGTCCCCATTTCATATGAGCATTGGTGACGAACCTTAGCCTCCGTCACTGAAAAATTGAACATCACCAATGGTGGGGTTGCCAAAAGTATAGGTGTTGTGGTGACATTCAAAGTTTGTCACCAAAAATGATTATAATGATGGATAGTGACCATAACCATTTCATATGAACAACAATGATTTATTATGATGGACCTTTCAAGACCATCACTATTAATGCATATATATGTGGTGATGTTCATTGACCGTCACTATTTCATATGAACATCAGTGATTTATGGTGATGGACCTTTCATGGCTGTCATAATTGATGCATATATATGGTGGGGTTCATTGACCGTTGCCATTTCATATTTTGGTGAGGGTGGAAAATGTCACCATAATCTCATTGGTGATAGTCAAAAGAACCTTCGTTACCAAAAAATAATCATCATCATTCCATCTGAATAGCAGGGCACAATGGAATCGAACCATGGGCCTCGTACTTGTAAAAAATATGTGTTACACAGAATTTTGTCACTATCCCTATACTCCTCGTTCCATGATCCTATAGGACCTCTACAGTGAACCCCGCATGCATTGCCTTCATGAAGAAACTCCCATTATGTCCCTCTTCATGAGAAGATCATTTCCCTTTTGCACCATTTCCCCTGAAACTTCTGCTTTTCCCAGTTTATAAGGCTGGTGTTAATGACCTTTGTCTCCCCCGCGTTGATGTGTAGACATTAGCACTATTCCCCGCGCCGATCAGTGTGACTAAGTTGTGTTCTAGTCACGTTGGTCATGTTATGGAAATTTTGTTAAATCAGAGTCGAAGCTTCTAGCTCTAGAAGCTCCATAATGAAATTCTGGTAAATGGTTTGGCCGGATGGGGTCGAGGATGACAGTTCATGCTCCTTTCCCCTATAATGATGGAACTATCTCAAGGGATAAGTCCTTCTCCTATGGGAAGAGGATCCATCTCCCATCCATATTTCATATATAAACCTCCCTTCTTCCCAAGCACAAGCTAGTTAGAGTTTTAGCTGAGTGTGAGTATACTATTTTGATTAGACAAGCAAGCTATTACTAGTTGTAGCCATCTAGTTGTGTGAGGGAGAAGTGTGTTTGGTTTGGAGTGAAGTATAAAGGGAAGAGCCTTTAAACTATTGTTGTTTGAAGCCATCATGGAATGCTAGCAGAAGTGTGTGGGAACCCGGTCATGTCAGAGGAAGATTGTGACATCAAGACGAACGGTTGTAATCTCTCTTTGATATTAATATATGAAACTATTGATTGATTTCCTACATGTTTTGTAATATTACATATTCGTGTCTTAACGCTTCTTGACTCATTAAGTAGGCTGAATTGTAATTTTTCTATTATCATGCTTGTGTGCTATTCTTGTTTACTTGTTTCAGGAGTTTGAAGAAGGAAGCAAGAGATTGCTAGAGTGAGCAAGAGAGGACATCATCAAGCAGGATAAGCGACCAAGAGGTAGGCCCTCTTGATTACTTACAACCTAAGGAAATCTTCCATAGAATGTATCTGTTGTGGCTAGACCCATTATCGGGCTAGAGGAATTCGTTTGTGTCGCACTTATAAGTTTACTTCACCACAAGATGCTCTTCCATTGAGCTAACACCCTTTAAAGAATTAGACTTGCAAGAACAGATCTAGGAGAATAACTAAAAAATCCATAGAGAATAGGATTAGAGTGGGAAAAATAAAGATGATAAGAAAAATAATAATCAGCAATGGAATCTACTAATTTGAACATGTTTAAAGTACATTAAATAGAGATGGCATCCATAGTACATTAAAGTGACATTGGTTAATATTGGGATTCGTCAATTATTGACTATTCGTAGTGCCACCAATCTAATGAATTGTGACAAGAGATGTTTCCATTAGTGGAGAAGCATAATAATTGTTTCTTGATAACCACTGTCTCTAACTAACAACCATGTGTAGTTCTAGCCACTGCAAAACATGGACACAAAAGTGAGCATAAATATCAAAATCATAGTACCACTAATCTATTGAACTGTGACAGGAGATGTTCCCATTAATGGAGCTGCATGTTTAAATATCACATTGTTTCTTGATAACCATTGGCTCCAACTAACAACCATACATAATTCTAGTGCATCCCTGCAAAACATGGACCCAAAGTGAGCATAAAGACCAAAAGCCCAATATACCTTAATGGAAAAAAACAAGAAATCAAAACTTACTTACAACTTACCAACCAATGAAAGGGTAAAAACATGAAAGAAAATGTCTTGATACTTCTCATCAAGGACAAACAAAATCATATCACCTTAAATGATGAATTTATAATCCTTTTGAGTTTAGAAAATGATGTTAATACACTTAAATTTAGTTGGTTGGAAAAAATAAGTCAAGGAGGAATTTTAAAATCAAGCAGAATTATTTATTCATGGCATAAAACAAGTTCAATATTAGAGCATTGAAGATAATTGGACTAGCAAATGAAAGACAATATTCAACTAGAAGATATTATCAGAAGAATTAAAAAGGAAAAGAAAAAAATATGATCCACATGAGGAACTTAAAATGAGCTTCTCCTAAACCTTCAAAGCAAGGGAACCCACGACCTATTCACATAAATGATGGTCACAAAGAATGAAATCTTTGACTGCCAATACTCATTGCTTGGTCCTATCATAAAAGTGCAATATCAAGAGAATATACCTCTGGTAAAGAATGCTCAGTTTGTCAATTGTAATATCGTCACAATCATTAGGCTATCATCATTAGGCAACTTCGTTGCATAAAAAACATCATAGCAAGAAATGTTGGCTTTATCACCAATGTAAACTAAACTTCATGTATTGAAATTTGAAACAAATAAAAATAAAAAAAGTTAGCGTATTCATCTTTGAAACATTGATAGATACATGCTCTAACCCAAGTAGTTGAAATTATTGATAATGTTACCTAAAATGGAAAATCAAATATGAGAAAATATATTTCAAAGAACATATATGAGTGTATTTTACCGAAACTTAGCATTGTATGAGTATTTTATTACCTAAACCATCTCACAACGCTCTCCATCAACTCCAACGAGTAATGAATAATCCATGACATCAATTAACTACAAACACACATTGCACACAATCATGATAACTGACTAGCTTAACAGAAATTTGAAACTAAGATTACAATTATAGTTTATTAAGGAAAACGAAAACTATATTTACCACAAGAAAGGAAGTATCATTCCAGATTGTTCTCTCCAAAAAGGCGCTTGGCTTTATTCCCAATAAATATTGGAGCAGTTGGCATGGTCTCTAAGAGATTCTGGTCCATAAGAACTTTGTTGTTGCCTGATGAATCTGCATTGTAACGGGAGCAACCAGAACCTTTGATGTCATAAACCCGTGTTACATTTCTTACAAACAACATATTTTCCATTACCATCAATTCATTCTGATCTCTTTGCCACCTTTTGTATTCTTTATAGTGACCTGAAAGATAAGCACATTATGTAACATGCACACACACAATCAAGGAAACAAAGCATGGTAAACTCTACAGAAGTCTGCAAAAGGTAATTGTCAAATATAGAATAAACAATAATATGAGTATCCAACTTAATAGATACCAAGGGTCTTTGCCAAACATGTGGATCTTCCAAAACATAATGAGTCCCACAGATATTTGAAATATTTTGAGGAAAACTTGATTAAAGACTCCAATTTTGTCCTAGTGACTCTCTTAATAATAAATCTTTCATCCAAGGAAAACCGATAAGCGAACCGGGGGCGAAGAAGTGGGAGCAGTAGAAACATGGCGGCCAGGGTTCCTCAGTAAGTGGAGTTTGAATCGTATGGAAAGTGGTAGGGGAGGGAGCTCGGCTCCCTCCTGCAAAGATGTAGTAGCCAGCGGAAGTAAGGGACCAACTAGAAACATCAAAAGCGATATGAACTACAGAATTAGTGACAATGAAAAGGAAACAGATGGGACCAGTGCAAAAGAAAACAGCAACACAAAGGACAAATAGGAAGAAGACAAAAGTCTAGGTTCAATAAACAAAAAACTAAAATGACCTTGCAAACCAAAAGCAGAAATCACTCCCCGAGTAATATTAAATGATCCTGCTCTCCAGGAGCACAGGGAACATATGGGAACCTACGCCATAATTTTTAAATTCATGGGACTATGGCCCACAGAAAAAGCTTTACAGACATGGATCAAATATCATTGGAAGCCCAAAGGAAGCATTGACCTACATCTGGGGTCAAAAGGATTCTTCATAGTAGTGTTCTCCAATATCGAAGACAAGGACAGAATATTCGAAGGAGAACCCTATTTTTTTGCTACAGCAGGTCTCTATATGAGGCCTTGGAAAATGAACTTTGTCCAGAGAGGGAGACTTTCTCTTCGGTCCCTGTGTGGGTAAGCCTCTACTCTCTACCTCTTGATTATTGGAAAATTGAATCATTGGCTGCCATTGGCAATAAACTAGGACTCTATATCAACGCTTCTGAAGCCACAAGAAGGGGAAAATATGCCTCCTTTACTAGAATCTATGTGGAAATGGATCTATCATGAGCACTTCCGGACCAAGTTATCCTGGAAGTTTTGGATGAGGAGTGGGTGCAGGTAGTTGACTATGAGCATATACCCTTTAGATGCCGAAGATGCCACGAACATGGGCATTTGTTAAGAGACTGCCCTCTCAGCAAAGAAGACAACAAAGAAAAACTCAATACAAAGAAGGACACCGAAAGCTTTCAGAAAGTGGCCAGTAAAGGAAGGGGAGGAAAAAAGGGATCAAAACAACAACATACTGAAGGGAAAAAAGGCATTCAGAATATGTTTAAAGCACTAGAAGAGATTGAAGAAATCACAAGAGAAAATCAAGATCCAGAGGAAGATGCAAAAGAAAAAGAAAAGAAAGAGGAATTAAATCTCTCTCCAGTCATTGAATCTCTAAAAGAAATAATGAGAAGTGAAACAGAAATGGAAATGGACCAGGAAATGACTCAAAGTGAAACAGATCTGGAAGAGCACGAACTATAAGAAATCCTCGACAAGGAAAACTTGGATCTGGAAGGATTCCTGAGGCAAGGAACCAAAGGAGGAATAGATTCTCTGCCCCAAGATGAATGCAACAGAATACAATAGTTGTTCTTATGGAAAACTCAGGAACAAGGACAGGAGAAAGGTAAGAACATCCACAGACAAGAGCACAGAGGGGTGAAACCAATGAAACTAAATCCCAGATTAGCCACCAGAAATCCAGGAAAGAAGAGAGGCAGAAAGAAGCAAAATGAGCTCCTGATGGAGTGTGGAAAGCTAATGATAGACTCAGGTAAGATGAAAGATCTAACCAGTTACTCCTTTACAAATCTTTAACTATGAAGTTCATCTCATGGAATATCAGAGGTCTAGGTAGTAAAATAAAACAGAGAATGCTAAGTAACATAATGAAACTCACAATGCCAGACATAATCTTCATTCAAGAAACAAAATGCTCCATTCAGAAAATCAAACAAATCCATAGCAAATGGCTTAGTAAATTTGAGTTTCTAGAAGTTAAAGCAGAAAACACAGCGGGGGCATTCTTACTCTTTGGAACCCCCAAAAAGTCATCATGGTAGATGCAGAGGCAATGAGAAATTATTTATCAGTTATCATTCAACCATTGGGGATGTCTGACACCTTCCTAGTTACGAACGTCTATGGTCCTCAGAGAATAGATGAGAAACTTATATTTTTGAACTCCCTGGTAGATCTTAGAAGCAGACATAAAGAAATCCCTTGGGTCATTGGAGGAGACTTTAATATGATTAAATCTCTTTCAGAAAAAAAAGGAGGCACCAAAATCCTCAGTAGAGATTCATTAGGATTCAATTCTTTCACAGAAGACATGAAGATGGTTGACTCAGAAATGCAAAACGGTCTTTTTACTTGGAATAACAAAAGAGGAGGAAATGCTCAGGTTGCCTCTAAGCTAGACAGATTTTTGATCTTCGAGAAGTTGATGCTCACAAATTCAGAAATATCTGCAAGTGTTCTCCCATTTGGAGGCTCTGGTCACTAGACGATTCAATTAGAAATCAAGGGAATTGATTCTCCCAAGAAAAGACCCTTCAGATTTGAAAATAGTTGGCTCTCCCACCCACATTTTATCAACAACATTGAGGAATGGTGGTCCGAAGATCTACAAATTCAAGGCTCCAAAATGTTCCTCCTCCATAAAAGGCTACAGCACATAAAAATGAAACTCAAAGAATGGAACAAGAAGGGTTTTGGTAACATTTTTGCAAACAAAAAATCAGTAGAGATAAAAATGCAGCAACTCAACAAGCAATGATCTCAAAATTTTTTGATAAATCCAAAAGTGAGCAAGCTGAAAAACTCAATCGTGATTGGGATAATTTATGCAATTAGGAGGAAATTTTTTGGAGACAAACTTCTAGAGTTCAATGGCTCAAAGAAGGTGAATGGAACACTAGGTTTTTCAACCATTCCACCATAGCCAACAGAACACACAAAAGAATCTCCTCAATATTGAATGAAGATGGGGAGCTTCAAACCACTCACAAGAATATTGAAGCTGTGATGGTTCAACATTTCAGAGGTATCACAAAAGAAAATAATCTAGACAGAGACCGTCAAATCAAGGAAATTATAAACAATATTCCCAGGATGGTTTCTAGAGAAGACAACTTTAATCTAAACAAACCAGTAACTGAAGTAGAGGTTAGTATGGTGATCAAAGAGATGTAGAATGGCAAAGCTCCAGGTCAAGATGGTTTTAATGTGGACTTTTTCATAGCCTGCTGGAATGTTGTCAAAAATGATATTTTGGATGTGGTTGAGGAATCCAAAAGAATCAGATCCATTCTGAAAGCCCTCAACACCTCTTTCATCTCCCTGATCCCCAAATAGGAATCAGCCCTGACTCCTAATAAGTTCAGACCCATTGCTTTATGCAATGTTGTTTACAAAATCATTTCTAAGATCCTGGCCAACAGACTCAAACCTCTTCTGCCTTCTTTGATTTCTGGAGAACAATCTGGTTATGTGTAAGGAAGGAAAATCCTAGATAATATTATTCAGGCCCACGAGGTTGTTCACTCGCTCGCTAGCAAAAAGCAATCCAATATGATCATGAAATTAGACATTGTAAAAGCGTATGACAAGGTGAACTAGATTTACATCAAAAAGGTCCTTTCCGTGTTTAGGTTTGATCATGACTGGATCAGATGGGTTATGGCTATGGTTACTTCACCCATCTTTTCAATTCTGGTGAATGGCGCGCCCTCAGAGATCTCCACTCCTTCCAGAGGCCTCAGACAGGGAGATCCACTCTCTCCCTTTATTTTCATCCTAATGATGGAAGGATTGGGCCGAACCATTAAAACTACTAATGTTTTAGGAAAGATCAAGGGCCTTCAATTAACGGAGAATGGCCATGCCTTGACTCATTAACAATTTTTTGATGATACCATGCTACAGGGTATTCCCACAGTCAAGGAAGCTACAGCGTACAAAAAAATCTTAAATGACTTCGCCTTGGCTTCAGGTATGGAAGTCAACCTCTCTAAATCTAAAAAAAATTCTTTAACACTAACATTGCAATACAAATGAACATCTCCACAATTTTGGGCTTCCAAAGGAAGGTCTTCTATTCAAAGTATTTGGGAATCCCCCTTACGGATAAACCTATGCGCAAAAGTATCTGGGAACCGGTGATCAACAAAATGCATGACAAGATCAAAAGATGGACTTTTAGAGTGTTGAACCTGGCTGGCAGATTGAATTTGACTAAGGCAGTTCTTCAATCCATCCCTATTTTCTTTCTATCTACCCTACCAGCTCCCAAAGGGTTTTTACAACAACTCAAGAACATTCAGAGAGAGTTTCTCTGGGGTAAGGAGGAGACAAAGAAGAAATGGGCCCTAGTTTCTTGGGATAACATATGCAAACCCAAAATTCATGGAGGCTTAGGCTTAGACGATCAAGAGATTCTAAGTAATGTTCTAGGAGCCAAACTCTGGTGGAGATGGCTTAAAGAACCAGAGACGCAATGGGCTAAAACCTGGAAATAAAAATATGCTAGCTCCTGGCAAACAAGTGATCTCATTAGAATGTTAGGGAACATAAAAGGCTCTCACATATGGAATAAAGCCTGGGATAACAGAAGCCTAGTTCAGAACAACAGCTTCTGGGAAATCAGATCAGGTGAACAAGCTATCTTCTGGGAAGATAAATGGCAACAAGAACCAATGTTGTTAAGGGAGGACTTTATGAGCATCAATCAAGAAACTAATTCCCAAGGACTAATAAAGGTCAAGTATTTCTGGAATCCTCCTCATAACACTGAGAAATGGAGATGCTGGAGGAAAATAGAATGCAGAGGGGAAGGCCCCTTAAAGGCAAAAACGGAAGAACTTATGAAAATTTTAGAACAGAGAAAGATTTTGGTCACAGATGGGCAGGATCAGTTAAGATGGGGTCAAAACAAAGAAGGTATCTTTAACATCCATGAAGCAAAAAGAATCTCCCTTAACCTTGATCCCTACGTTTCAGCAAAGTCCTGGCAAAAGCTTTGGAGCCACCAAGGTTGGATGAAGATCAAACTATTTATGTGGTTAGTTCATCACAAGAAAATATTAACTTGGGATAACATTCAGAAGAGGGGGGTTATGGGACCCTCTAGATGCCCATTATGTGAGGCTCAAGAGGAGACAATAGAGCATATGCTCAACAACTGTACCTATATCAACTAGTTGTGGGATTCTTTCAACATCATTTTTCAACAGACAGACAGAGATAAAGGAAGCATCATTAATACCCTGAACAAGTGGAGAAAAAACTTTGCAGAGAATGAAATCCTTAATTTGGCCTGGACCTTGACACCAAGCTTCATTATCTGGAATGTTTGGAAGGAAAGGAATAAAATAATTTTCAAGGATGAAAAAATTACTGCCATTTGCCTGATGGAATTAATCTTAAAGTAGATTAAGGAGACTGTCTCCACCACCGTGCAGAGTCCCCCCTCAAATCCTCCCATTGCGCGTGAATTCAGAACTCTCAAGCAGCTGGGAATTCATGAGATCACACTCTAGGGTCTTAGTAAAAAAGTAAGAGTGTTGGAAAGGGAAAAGGAATTCTGGCATCCTCCACCAAAGGGTTATCTGAAATGCAACATAGATGGGGCTTCAAAAAGCAACCCAGGAACAGCAGGTTATGGAGGTGTGTTAAGAGACGAAGAAGGAAAAATAATTTTCACTTTCCACTGCCATTTAGGCAAAGCCACCAACAACATGGCTGAATTAATGGCAATGGAACAATGTCTGGAGCTGCTTAAACTCAATCGCAGCTCCAATGTTCTCATAGAAGCAGACTCCGAGATTTCTATAAATGCGGTTAAGAAAATCAACTATGGAACGGCACCTGAAAGGGTCTCAAAGCACTGGAGACTTATACAAGTGTACCAGAGAATTCATAAACATCTCCAATGCCTTCGAACGGTTAGTTTCAATCATGTTTGGAGGAAGGCCAATAAACTTGCAGATCTACTGGCCAACCAAGGAGTGATTGATTCCGTGTGCAGTATAGACATGGAATGGCAGGAAATGCTTCCTAGCAGGTTAAAAGCTATCTGTGAGGCTCAAGCCGGAGAGGACAAGGAACTCTATGATTGTTGGGTTCACAGGGTAGAAAATGATTAATAGATGATGGCGAGATGGATTTCGCTCTTGTTCAGGGTGAGTGTAATGGTATCCACTTTTCCTTTTTTAATGGAGTGCTCCTGTTCCTTTCTAAAATCCAGGTACATTCGAGGAGAAATAGCCAATGCGGGCGGAATCTTGGTTCTCCCAGATGCAGGAATATTCTGTCTTGCGGGGTTTGGAGGGATAAACCATGTCACCGGTGGTTTTCATTTGCTCGCACCGCTTTCACTCCGGAAGCAGTATTCACTTTTTTGGAGCGATCACTATCATATTCCTACACGTGGCAGGGTGGTGGTTTGGAAAACTCAGCGTGGTCATCTCGTTCGTTGCGATATTAATCTCCACCGTAGGATGCAGCAAATGTTAATCAACGGTCAAGGTTTTCCATGCAGCTTGGAAGGTTGGTCCCACTAATCTTCAGTTGTCTTGTCGATGCGATGTCAACCTCGGCCGTCGATTTGTTTATGGATTGTATGGTCCAGATTGATGGGCTCTTCCACCGAGTTTTTTATTTTCCTATGTTCAGCCAAATGGCTTGCCCTTAGGGCTTTTTCTATGGTTCCTTGTCTCCTCGGAGGAGGGGACATTTTTGTTAATATTGTAAACTATTTGTCCAATTAATTCAAGAGAAGGACCGACATTTGCCTCAGCAAAATAAATAAATAAATCTTTCATCCAAGAATTTTGCCAAAAACACATTGCTCTTTCTTCCTTGAGGTCCCCATTTCTTGTAGCAATTTAGTGACAATCTAAAGTGCATCTCTGTTGGACAACACTCTTTCCTAAGGGCATCAAATTATTTTTCATAATAACGGGTTACCAAGTACTTAACTCTTTTTGGAGGAACCTCATCACGAAAGGATATTTTTTCATGTCTCTTTTATATATAATGATGAATCTAAATGGTGGGCTCCAGTATTGCAGCAATAATGCTACAACTCCGGGGACTCCCTTCTTTACTTTTATCAACCCGATAATTCATAACAAACTTAGAAGCGACGGTGTTGTATGCACAAGTACTGGCTCTTGCCACAGCTGTCACTTGGTCAGCTAGCACAAGTTCGCTAGGAGCTTAAGCCAACTTCTATGAGCTCTGAGAAGAAGCTTTTTAACTGATGGATGAAATCTAACTCAAATAAGGCTAATCTACTTGCAGAAAGAAACTCGAAAGTTGAAAGGAAACGTAAACCCTAGCAAACCCTAATTTTACCAACTAACCCTACTGATGCAAGAAAGAGGATGCAAGCTACTAAAAGAGATGCCATTGACTTCTAGGAAGGTCAAATGCATGTGTCTAAGCTACTTCTACAGTAACATCTGAAAAAAAAAACATCTTTTTGTGTTTTTGAGTAAGTTGTCAGAATTATCATGCATGTGCTTTGACTGTTTTAACTGTGCAGAGGTGGATTGGCGAGAGAAAATGCTTGCAAGAGGTTGGAAAGGTTAGAAGGGGGCCTAAGGGGTCCCTAGCACGCTTCCAGAGAGTTTCACCTAGTTCTGCTATAAAGAAACCGCGTCCGCGAGCTTCTACATGAAGTCTACAGGGGTTCTACAGGATGTTCTGTATTTTCTACAGGATGTTTAGAAAT
This sequence comes from Pinus tabuliformis, assembly GCA_031772625.1. Classification (NCBI taxonomy): domain Eukaryota; kingdom Viridiplantae; phylum Streptophyta; class Pinopsida; order Pinales; family Pinaceae; genus Pinus; species Pinus tabuliformis. The sequence continues at coordinate 1,203,772,210 of CM062816.1, forward strand.
GGGATTTTGGAGGGTGGATGGAGAGAGAAAGGTGGATAAGTGAGTATGGAGGTAGGATAATGGTGCGAGGAGGTCCAGGACTTGGTGGATGGAGCTGAGGAGAGATGAGGATGGTTGGATTTGTTCAAGGAGGAGTGGAGCAATGTTGCACAAAAATATGGAAACTAGGTCAAGGTGTAGCAAATATGAGGCAAGAATCAGAGGTATGGGATGGAGAAGATGGGATTGATGGAATACGAGTAGATGGAGAGGTGTTACAGGTGCTCTGCGAGTTTCTTCTCTAACTGAACAAACAATGACTTGGAAAAACCAATGACATAGCTACTTTATTCTAATCTGGCCTAAGTAATAGCAAAGGTAATGAACAGAAGTTTATTTGCAATGAAATCACGTGAAATAGTTATGCAAACTGAGAAATCATGAATCTAAACGCTTAACCACAACTGGTATCAACTTCTGCAAATGATAATCTAACACTAATGATTGCATGGTGAGGCAATGACAATGTTTTTGTTGGCAGCAAGGTCTCCTTTGTCCCAGCTCATGATCCCACTGAGGTAGAGGTGAGATCAGAGGTCCTTGATGGCCTTTTTCTGGATATCTTCCCTGTTAATAACCTATCACTCAATCTGAACATAAAAAGCCTTTCTAATCATCAGCAATGACCTAGATAATCAGCAAGATTTTAATTTACTTAACAAAAATTATTTTGCAAAGACATAAAAAGAAAATAACAGTACATGAAGGAAGCCTTGGCACTTGGGTTGGGCCCAACCCCAAGAGCTACAGGCTCCTAAAGAAAACTCAGAACTAATGCCAAGTAAAGATGCTCTTCATTCCTCAAAAATAATCATGTCACAAGAAAGTTATACCGCAGTAGCTACAAAAATGCACTGAGATAATGATAGCACTATAGTGCAAAACCCAACAGTTCCAAAAGTAAACTACGAAGGCTGAAGCCTTCCTATTTATGCCCTACGAGGGTCCTAGTAGCCCTCCTTAACTCAAGGGGCTCGACTATTCAAACTGCCAGTAAACAGTCACTCTTCACAAAGCTTCTCGGCTGCCTTTACGATTCATTTTGGTGGCTTGCTGAGCTCCGAGTTGAGGGTGGAGATTTCGAGGAAGGGCCATTTAATGCAAGAGACAACCTTCCTATGAATCCTCACCCTTGCTTCCTCATGCTTGGCTGTCACCTGGCTCATAATTGCTTGGCTTTGTTCCAAAATTTGTCCAAAAAACCTGAAATAACCACATATTAGCCTCCTTAGTAAAGTGACCACCCTTATTCATTCAAATAACATAAAAATACTCAAAAAACATGCATAATCTATGGAAAATGGTGGATTGATGAAGAACAGTAGGCAAAATGAGCCCAATAAGTTACCCATTTTTGGGGCTCATCATCACCCCCCTGCTAAATGGGTTGCTCATCCTCTAAGCAACTAATCTAGCTCATCATCTTTTATAGCTTTGACCGCCTCCCTCACGTCCCAGGCCTCCACGGTGATATCTTCTTCCCGGTCGTGAAATCCTGCTTTCCTTTCCACTTCCTCCCACTGTCTATTTTCCTCCTCTTCCTTAACTCCTTCTAGCAATCCCAAAAGCAAGGGAGGATTGAATTTCAGGCCGATCCAATTGGCCTGCAGATTTTGCATCAACTGTTCGTAGAGAGGTACCCTTGCCAAGGCCTCCCTCATCCTAGTGGGAGAGTGGTATTCTCTTATCTTCAAGTTGTGAGGCAGTGTGTTCCACTGCCTTGTGCAAGCATAAAGGCAGTTATCCCCCAATAGTCTCGCCATGTCCTCAAAGTGGGCAATAGCTTAAGCCTGTTGCTCAATGTATTCTGGTAAATCCTGAGGGTTGTTGGCCAAGTACTGGCAGGCGCTTATCACTGTTGAGGGGTCATCCGGCTCTGCTCTGATCATTAGTGGCTCACTGAGTTCGCTACTCATAATATTGCAGACCTCTGCTGCTCTCTTTTCCTCATGATTCATCCAAGAGGCCATGGCCATAAGTTGGACATCTCCTACCACAATGTTTGGATCCAATGAATTCATGTTTGGAAGAGCTAAGTTGTGCAAATAAAACTATGCTAATTTAGCCTTGTCCTCTGAGGAGATACTGTCACATAAAGCTACAAATTGATGATAATTTTGAAATGGAGTGATGCCCCTTTGGGCCAAGGTGTTAATCTGAAACTGCAACTGCTGATCCTTAAGGTATAGGGAATATGATTTGGCAGGTTTCCTACATTGCAGAGCTTCCATCACCCAGCTAGCCATGCAGGCCAGTTGGGCCTCCTTTTCTTGTACCTGTTGTTTCAGAGACTGTATCTCCTGGCCAGTTTGCAAGTCCTTCTCCTGTAGCTGTCTAGTTATTGTCTCAATTTCAGCCTTCAACCCATCTCTTCTCTGCTATTCATCAGGGGTCTCCTTCTCTGTTGTGGGCTTCTCTTATTGTTTTTGTCCTCCCAAGATGTGAGGCATGTCTTCCTTATGCTGTCCCTGTAGCTGTAGCTACTGTTTGAGTAGCTCATTTTCTTCCCGTAGCTTGGCCCGCTGGCTGCTTTCCACATGCCGTACCATAGCCAATTCCTTTATTGCCTCTTTGAGTTTTCCTCTAGGGGACCTATATCTGCCACACCCTTGGACTTAGCGATCTTCATCCAAGTGTGGGTCCTCACCCTCTCTTCTTCTAGTGCAAGGAAAAGTGGCACTACGAATTTTTAGGGAATGATCTTTCCGGCCTCTAACAAGTTATAGTAGGAGCCCAAGCTGGGCTGGGAGCTAGGTTCCGCAATATTCTCCACCTTTTCTTCCTCCTGTGGTGATTTAGCTGCCTCTCCTTCCATTTCCTCAGTATCCTTTAGCCTAGCCAGTGTTTCCTATAGAACAATCTCAGAATCCTGTAGAGAGGTCTTTGTGTCCAGCATTTTCATCCTTTCTCTCCAGGTGGATGTTTTTGGGCTTCCCCGTTCATAGGTGATGGATGCATTTGAAGGAAACCTTTCATTTTGTTTAGTTGGGGTGTCCACAATCGTAATTGGCTCCTTTGACTATGGCTGGCGTCTGCCAGTTTTTATTCGCATGCTCCTTCTGGCCTTAAAATACATGGAAGGCTCCCTCTTTCGCTTCCCGTTTTACTTTGGAGATGTTCTTAGGGCAGCCAGCACTGCTGCCACCTCCCTGGTCAAAATCTCGGGCGATTTCTCCCTTTGCTGCTCCGTTTCCAAACTTCCTGTAGAAAGTCCTGTGTCGACTGTTTTCATGCTTCTTGTAGAAACTGTTACAACTGTTTCGGTCTACTTGGATGGATGTGTCTTTCCTTTTAATTTCTGTGTGGTTGCCTTGGTTGTGCCCTCCTTTGTTTGGACATGTTCAGTCCTCTCTACTCTACTCTGCGATCGTTTCTCCCTTGGTGTTTGTGCCTTTGTTCCACCCACAGTTTTGGGCTTAGCAACTTGGCCTTTCCCTCGTTTCTCTTCTTGTTCTTTCTGTGGTGGTCTTTCCTGTGTTTCTTTACCACTGTATTTCTCTTCTGCCTTAGTGTGTTCCCTTTCTTCACTGCTGGATGAAGTGAGTTCCTCGGCCAGAATTCAAATATCATCATCCTTGGACATGTTGCAGAATATCTCCCAGGAGAGAGGGACAGTGTTGGTATGGAGGGCATATTCCACTAGAAGCTTGATAAGCCCATGATGGGCTAGCTGATCCAGTGTCCCTTCCTTCAATTTTGTTCCACACTCAATTAATGATTGTAGGAGAAAATAAGGGATGCTTAACTTCTGTTCTGGAGGTAAATCCATCCCATGTCTGAGTTCGCTCAGCAACCCGAAGTGATATCCGTAGACAATACTGAACCGCCCCTCACAGGTATTGTATTTCATGATCTGAAAGTTGACTTCACTCCAAAAAGGATGTAGGCTAGCTCTCCAGACCCCATTCTTGTCTTCTACAAACTATTCCTCTGTTAGAAAGAATTATTTCTTGGCTTTTTGGCCCAATGCCCTCTCCTCTTTGCTCCAGGGTATCCCCAATGGCAGATCAGTATCTCGGCTAATGAGTTGTGGGGTAAGCTTTAGGGTCAACCCTCTGAAATTCACAGTGGCCAGTGTCTTTGATTTAGGTTACAGGGACATTAAGAACTCCTCTGTTATCTCATCGTCATGACCTTGAATTCTGTCACAAAAGGTCATCCAATTGGCACGGGTGAAGAGGTTCACCACCTCGGGATGTTCACGCAGTTTTCTGGAATCTGAGGGTTCCTTCCTGATAAACCCCCCTGGCATGGTGAGAGTGCTCTGTTTTGTGCTCTGAGCAGAGAGGACTTGTTGTTTTATGGTTTCCTCCTTCGAGCTTGAAGATAGTATCTCTCAGGTGTTTATGTTTTAACCTTGCACCAATTCCCTGGTTTTAAAAACTCGATTGTCCGTGTATCAAAGGAAGACTTGGGTTTCCCCAGACAGAGTGCAGAGCTCACTTTCCACCCCCAGCATACATATAACCATGTAAAATTCACATTTTTCCTACACAGATTAGCCCTGGCAGTGCTTTATATTTTCTACAAGAAGAATTTTCTTAACAGGAACTGCGGAGGAAAACTTGGACGCAAAACCAACGAAGAAATTTCATGTAACCACAAGTAAACTGTTATTTTTGACTCACAGGCAGACTTTTCTCTAACCCTCCAATTCAAGACAGCTCAATTCACCATGTTTTCGACATATACCATGCATTGGAAGGGTGTTTTCGAGCCTACCTCTCTTCGAAACTCCAATTTTGACGAAGAAAAGTCTAGACTTCTCCGCTCCAGGAGGCTACGCTGTGTTTCCTGTAGAGCCTCTTCCTGTAGAACACATTTTCAGCTTCTGTAGGATGTCATGGCGCTTCTGAACGAGCCTGGGACACGGGAGAATTTTGAAACAGGCCGAAAATCTCGAGCTAACAGACTGTGGAGGAGGAGGATGTGTACTTAGCTGAGAACGGTTGCAAGTGTAAATGACCAGCGATTAACGTGAGTTCTTCAGCCTAGCATTTTTGAATTACGGCGCAATTCATGGCAGGGGGGTGAGGTGGCCAGGCCGATCCGTTAGCCAACGTCACAGCCATCATTCCTCTGCATGTCTCTGACTGCCATTACCTTTCCTCTACCATTAACTGCCGCCACCACTGCCAATCCCGCCGATTCTTCCCAACTGGACACTTCCCACATGTCAGCTGCATGTCTTGTTGGTGAATTCGAATGTAACTGAGCTTGTTCGGATCCCACGAAGCCATTTGACTGACTGTGGGTGGCCAGTTGACTGGCCACCGAATTCGTTCAATCTAAACCATTTCACAGACATGCAGTTTTCGAAATATAGTCAATGCAATTTGAAGAATAAGGTTAGACACTTACCTGTGTGGTCGTGGATGTGTTCTACAGGCTTCGAGACTTGGAACGATTTCTTCACTCGCTGCTGCTTCGTGCACAGGTGCTGGAACTCCTTCTTTCATTGGTTGATGTTGTACGCACGACTTTTGAACTCGATCCTTGATTGACAACGCTGCATGCACAGGTGGTGTTTGGTTTCAGCTATCGAGGATGTTTTCACGTCCAGGAGGAGCCTTTTTACAAGTTTCTTTATGTTGGTTTCAACTGCCCCTACCTCTAGAGTATGTCTTCCAGAGGGATCAGCCGCTGAAGGAATCCCGCAGGATGTCCTGTAGCTACTTCTCCTCCTGGAATGCAGGCTAAACGAGCAGCACTGACTTCATCGATGAAGAGTCTAGATGGAGCTTGAACAGGTAGAGTGTGCAGGCCTTCTTTGCTTGATTTATCACTGGAAAATTTTCTGTCCATCTGAAGAAAATGGAATTTCTTGTATGAATGCAGGAACACATAACCAGGTGGTTGCAATGGCGGTGGAAAGAGATGAAACAGGTGATGGATGGAAGAGAGAGGTGGTTTCAGGCCTAACCAACAGACTCCAAGCTTCAAATCCCCTTCCAAAATCGAATTTGGCCTGCCCGAAGGCTCTACAGGATGTTTCCTGTAGAAATGCAGAACTTCCTGTAGAAAGCCCAAAACTTCCTTTAGAAAGCCCAAAACTTCATGTAGGAGGTGGAATCTCGACCCGAATGTGATCAAATCCTGGGAAAAGTGAGTGGCTATGGAGGGAGTGTCTGTAAGGATGTCCTGTAGCCTGGTACGGACCCCTGTCCTCGTTTTGCGCGACCTTCTTTATCTGCAATGTATTCCTTGCAACCTGCAATAATTTTACAGAGATTAGACTTGTTTCTTTTTCTTTTTTCTTTCTTTTTTATTTTTTTTTTCTCTTTTTCTTCTTTTTTCTTGAGAGACAGCTGGGGTGCCTCCATGAGGTTTTCACCCCAACTATCTGCCTTGGGCACCTTAGAGAGGTTTTCACCCAAGGATCTTTTTTTTTTATTCCATTTCTTTATTTTCTGAGAGACAGCTGGGGCGCCTCCATGAGGTTTTCACCCTCACTGTCTTCCCTGGGCACCTCAGAGAGGTTTTCACCCAAGGATCTTTTTATTCCCTTTTTTTTTTCTTTTTTTTTGATGATCAAGGTGTGGGCGAAATAGAGGCAAAGCCCTGCTCTACTACCAACACTGATTTTTCCAAAGTTTCAATGAACTCCTGCCTCGAAAGGGGTTTCTTGTAGATTTTCAATCGATGCCCATTGACAAGCATGGGGATGGCTTCTTCATCAATGGTCCTAATAAGGACTGAACCATTTTCATTGCATTTTTCCACTGTATGTTGTCCTAACCATCTTTTCCTTAGCTTCCCTTTGAAATCCTTGTATCTTGAATCATACAGCAGTGCCCAATCTCCTGACTGGAATTGTTTTTCACTAAGGTGTCGGTCATGCCATATCTTCCTCTGAAGCTGAACTACTCCTGAGTGGAGGAGGGCCTGCATTCTGTGTTCATCTAATCCATTCAGCTGCAGTAATCTTTCACGTTGAGCATGGCTGAGATCTAAGTCTAGCTGAGCTGCCACCCTCAATGTGTTGTACTCGAACTCTATGGACAACAAAGCTTTCTTCCCGTAGACCAGCTCATAAGGTGTGAAACCTGTTGTAGTCTTCCAAGTGGTGTTGTAGGCCCAGGTGGCCTCAACCAGGCGATCTGCCCAATCCTTTCTTCTGTTGCTCACCGCCTTAGTCAAAATCCATTCCAATGCTCTATCAGTGACTTCCACCTGCCCATTTGCTTGTGGATGATATGGGGTGGAAGTCCTGTGCTTGATCTTGTGATAAGCAAGCAAGTCTTCAATCAGGTTAGAGGTGAACTGGCTTCCTTGATCGGTGACTAACGCTCTTGGGTAGCCAAACTTGTAGAAGATATTTTCCCTTAAAAACTCAGCCACCGTTTCTTCTGTCGCTGCTTTGATTGCCTTTGTTTCTGCCCACTTTGTCAGATAGTCAGTGCATACAATGATGTAAGACCTTTGCTTTGAAGGTCACTTCAGGTTGGAGAGGCATTTCATCCCTTGGAGTTGGTTTCCCCATCCTCTGACATCGGTCACACTGGCTGATGTATCTTTTGACATCTTGGTGAAGAGTAGGCCAATAGTAGCCTGCCTGTAGAATTTTGAAGGCAGTACTTTTTGTTGCAAAGTGGCCTCTACAGGGCCCATCGTGACAAGTTAGGAGGATGTCAAAGACTTCCTCCTCCCTAACACAATGCCTCAAGATCTGATCTAGGCCAAGTTTGAACAGGTTGCCCCCGATCCAAGTGAACGGGGCACTCTTCCTCACAATTCTGCTCTTCTCCTTTGAGGATAGATGCGGAGGGAACTGTACTGAGACCAAGTAATTTTCTATATCAGCAAACCATGGAGAGAGTATTGAGATAGCAAACAGATGTTCATCTAGAATCTGGTAATGCACTGTCCCTTCTTAACCTGTAGGCAAATCCAATCTAGACAAGAAGTCAGCAACAACATTTTCCTTCCCTGGCTTGTCGACAATAGTCAAATCAAATTGCTGCAACAAAAGTAACCATCTAATGATACGAGCATTTACATTAGGCTTATTCATTAAATATCTAATCGCAGCATGATCAGTGTGTACAAATGTTTGATAACCAGTGATGTAGTGTCTGAACTTGTTTAAGGAATGGACTATAGCCAGGAATTCTTTCTCGGTTACAGTATAGTTCATTTCTGCCTTGGACAGGTTTTTGCTGACGAAGTATATGGCATATGGTAGTTTCTCCTCAAATTGTCCTAAGGCTGCCCCTATGGCTTTGTTCGAGGCATCAATGTGGATGTGGAAAGGTAGGGCCCAGTTTGGACCTCTTAAGATCGGGGCGGACACCAGCTTATCTTTCAACTCTTCCAGAGCCCCCTGACAGTCGTCAGTCCATTTGAACTCAACATCTTTTCCTAAGAGGCTAAACAATGGTGAGGCTAGCTTACTGAAATCTTTAATGAATCGTCTATAATATCCTGCTAAGCCTAGGAAACTCCGAACATCTCTCACCTTTTGAGGAGGTGGGACCTTCTGGATGATAGAAATCTTGTTAGGATCCACCAGTAATCTTTGCTGGGAAATTGTATGGCCTAGCACAGTCCCTTCGGTCATCAGAAATTCACATTTTTCGGGACTGAGGGATAGGTTCATCTCAATACACTTGGTTAAGACTTTTCCTAGGTTATTCAATGATTCTTGGAAGTTGGACCCATAAGGAGTAAAGTCATCCATATAGATTTCTACCGAGTCATGGACCAACTCAGAAAATATGCTCAATACTACTCTCTGGAAAGTAGCAGGAGTGTTGCATAGCCCAAAGGGAAGGACTCAGTAGGCAAATGTACCCCATGGACAAGTGAAGGTGGTTTTATCTTGGTCCTCCGGGCTGATTTGGATCTAATTATACCCACTGAACCCATCTAGGAAAGAGAAGAACTTCTTCCCTGCCATTCCATCCAAAACTTGATCTATGAAAGGCAAAGGGAAATGGTCTTTCTTGGTGGCTTTGTTAAGTTCTCACTAATCTACACAAATTCTCCACTTCTCGTTCTTCTTGGACACAAGAACTAGAGGTGAGACCCACTCACTGTCGAAGATGTGGTAGATGAATCTTGCATCCAACAATTTTTGCAATTCTTCTTTGACAATGTCTTTAAGGGCTGGATTCATTCTCCTCTGAGGCTGCCTGACTGGTTTACAATCTTCTTTAATGTAAATGTGATGGGTACAGACCAAAGGATGGACTCCTTTCATCTCCTTATAGCTCCAAGCGAAAGCATCCAGATGATTGTTTAGTAAGCTACACAGCTCCTTCTCCTGGGAGGGAGATAGGGAGGAGCTGATCTTTAAGGTTCTTTTGGGGAAAAATTCCACATTCTTTACTCTGGGAGAGGTCAGATCAGTCACACAGAGGTCCACTAAAGCGCTGGCTTGGGTATCTTCCATCAACTCCTCTAAGGATAGTGCACTGGGGGGTGGATTTTGAATCAAATTCTTAATCAAGTCATCCTCGGTTTGAGGGCCTCCCCTGGTGGTTTCTACTATGCACAATGGTGCAGAGTAGACCTCATCCTCATCTCCCTCTTCCAACCAGAGTGGTAAGTCATGTTCTAGTAGAGGTTGGGTAGGAGGGTATAGGACTAGTTGCTTGGAAATAGGTCCATTCTTGATGGTCATGCTTCCAACTCGACAATTGATGTAAGCATTCGCAGTGGCTAACCAAGGCCTTCCCAAAATGAGGGGGTATCCAATGAGCTTTGCCTTTGGCTGAAGGACCAAGAAGTCCGCAGGGGACTCCCAAGAGTCAACAGAGACCAAGACATCTTCCACAATCCCTTCGGGAGTCACGGTGGAGTGATCTGCTAACTGCAGGACTGTCGAGGTCTTCCTTAAGGAACTTTGAAGGTTGAGTTTGAGCATGGTGTCCCTAGTCATCACATTAATGGCAGCCCCTAGATCAATCAAGGTATGGGGAATTATGGTGCCATTGATGTGGACATCAACTACAGGACTCCCAGGGTCCAAATACTTTGGACATATTACTTTCCCCAACATTAGATCGGACAGTTGTCCTTTGACATTGATAGTCGAGGCATCTCTCTTTCGCCTGCATGGGTGCCTGAAACACTTCTCCTTAATCAATTTGTTTTATATTGGTACATCTTTTATGGCCTGGAGAAGTGGTATTTTCACACACAACTATTTAAGTTCTCCCAGAAGTTTATTCTCCTCTGGGTTTGGTTGCGTGGTTACAGTTAGTCGCTCAGGAAAGGGTGGAATCCCTTTGGGTTCACTTTCCTGTTTCTCTTCCTCATCCTCCGGGGGAGGAGGTTGGCGATCTGGAAGGACCTTCCCAAATTGCAGGTTGATCTCCTGGATCTCCACAGCATAGGTAGGGCATGTTTTCTCCCCAGTGTATACCTGTTGGCCTGTCTGTTGTTGGGGTTCAGGTTCAGTTGAGCAGGAATCCGGGGTTGTCTTGGAGGAGCAGGAGGTAATGGTTGTGGCTGAGCCGGTGGTGGAGGTAGAATTTCGGGAGGAGAGTTGTATTAGGGCCTCCACCCAGGTTGAGGTGCATTCCACTAAGGTTGTGGCTGGACATGTGAGTGAAACAAATGAGCAGTGGGTTGAGTATGGTATTGATATGGATAAGACCACGGAGGAGGTTCGGACCAAGAAGGATGAGCAGAGGGACCCCAATAAGGTATGTGAGCAGATTGGTTGGGGCTATAATAAGCTTGGGATGACCCTTGCATCCCCTGCTAGTAAGGTCTGGGCCCATGCGGCCTCCTTTGGTTGAGGAGATAGAGAGGTTCAGTGGTTGCCTCAGTCCCTTGGTACATGGCTTTAAATCCGGGTAAGGTTGGGCATTGGTTTGTGGGGTGGTCTTCCTCACAAACAAAACATACCTCTACTGAGTGCAATGGACACTCGTTCTTAGGGTGCTTCCTCGTACATCTGGGACAGAAAATGGCCAAAGCCCTCTCAGCTTCCTCTTTCTTTTGTTGGATTCGGAAAGTATCAAGTTGCATGGCAATGGTCTGTCTCACCTCACTTTTGAGGTATTCCATCTGATTAGAAAACTCATGCTCGGAGAAGGCAGTACAAGCTGAAAACGGATTCCCCCTACCTCTTTTCCGGGCTGCCCTAGAATGGTTTCTAAACACAGTCTTTATGTCTTCATAAGGTAGTTGGTAGATGCCCTCCAACTAGAAAATGGAGGGTATCTAGAAGGTCTTCAGGGACTCCTCAGAGCAGAACCAACTTTAGAGATTCAGGGTCAAGTGTGCACCTGGCCCATTTGTAGCTAAGTTGGAACCCTTCCTCATAGTCTTCTAAGGACTCATCATTTCCCATGGTCATCTGGAAGATTTCTCCCTTTGTTTCCTTGCACCTACAGTAGTCCCGGTATTTGTTGTAAAGGCTTGCTGCATTTGAGCCCAAGTGGTGATACTATTTCCAGGTAACCCCATGAACCAGGGTAATGTTGCATCCTTTAGGGTAGAGGGAAAGAGTTTCAACTTTTGCTCGTCTTCTGCATAGTCATAAGTTCGACAAAGGACAACAAACTCAAATAGGAAGGTATCAGGGTCTTCAGTGGTCAATCCATGGAAATGAGGTAAGGCTGAGGGACTTATGTTTTTCATCTTCATGTCCCCGTTGGTCTCTCGGATGGGGAAGGTACCTTCTATTCTCTCATCATCTTCTCTACCGTTTCTGTTTTCAGCCATGGTCTCAAAAGGAATATTTTCTTGCTCTTCTTCTCTTATAGGATCTTCGTATATCTCAGGAGGTTCACCTATAGGTTCTTCTGGGTCACTACCACCAAAGAAGAGAGAAGGGTGACTCAGTGAAGTGGTGGGGGTGTTGGGTAGGAATTTTCTAGTATAATCTCTGTTCCTACGAGGTATGAAAAGATTTTTGGTTGCTTTTGCTTTTTTCTGATTGTACCTGCAAAACTGAAATAGATGGAATTGCATCTAACTAAAATTTATCTTGCGGAATTGAAATGAAAGTAGGAAAGGACTAATCTATTTTGCTCAAATCAAATTGCATGAATGAAATGCTAGACTATGCTTGCGGAATTGAAATGCTATTCTACGCTTGCAGAATTGAAATTACGGAATTGAAAGGCTAATCTATGAAAGCAGGAAATGTCTAATTTACTTTTGCAGAAATGAAATTGTAGAATGGAACTGAAATAAACTATTGAGCAGAAAGTTGGAGTAGAAAAATAGAAGAAAAGCAGCAATCACAAATACTCTTACGCTTCCCCGGCAATGGTGCCAAAAAGATGGTGGTCTCTAGTATTGCAACAATATTGTTGCAACTCCTGGGACTCCCTTCTTTACTCTTATCAACCCGGTAGTTTGTAACAAACTTGGAAGCGACGGTGCTGTATGCACAAGTACTGGCTCTTGCCACAGCTGTCACTTAGTCAGCTGACACAAGTCCGCTAGGAGCTTAAGACAACTTCTATGAGCTTTGAGAAGAAGCTTTTTAACTGATGGACGAAATCTAACTCAAAGAAGGCTAATATACTTGCAGAAAGAAACTGGAAAGCTGAAAGGAAACGTAAACCCTAGCAAACCCTAATTTTACCAACTAGCCCTACTGATGCAAGAAATAGGATGCAAGCTACTGAAAGAGATGCCATTGACTTCTAGGAAGGTAAAATGCATGTGTCTAAGCTACTTCCATAGTAACATCTAAAAAAAAAACATCTTTTTTTGTTTTTGAATAAGTTGTCAGAATTATCATGCATGTGCTTTGACTGTTTTGACTGTGCAGAGGTGGATTGGTGAGAGGAAATGCTTGTAAGAGGTTGGGAAGATTAGAAGGGGGCCTAAGGGGTCCCTAGCACCCTTCCAGAGAGTTTCACTGAGTTTGGCTATCAAGAAACCACGTCTGCGAGCTTCTACAGGAAGTCTGCAGGGGTTTAACAGGATGTTCTGTATTTTCTACAGGATGTTCAGAAATGGGATTTTGGGGGGTGGATGGAGAGAGAAAGGTGGAGAAGTGAGTATGTAGGTAGGATAAGGGTGTGAGAAGGTCCAGGACTTGGTGGATGGAGCTGAGGAGAGATGAGGATGGCTGGATTTGTTCAAGGAGGAGTGGAGCAATGTTGCACAAAAATATGGAAACTAGGTCAAGGTGTAGCAAATATGAGGCAAGAATCAGAGGTAGGGGATGGAGCAGATGGGATTGATGGAGTACGGGTAGATGGAGAGGTGTTATAGGTGCTATGTGAGTTGCTTCTCTAATTAAACAAACAATGACTTGGAAAAACCGATGACCTAGCTACTTTATTCTAATCTGGCCTAAGTAACAGCAAAGGTAATGAACAGAAGTTTATTTACAATGAAATCACGTGAAATAGTTATGTAAACTGAGAAATCATGAACCTGAACGCTTAACCACAACTGGTATCAACTTCTGCAAATGAGAATCTAACACTAATGATTGCATGGTGAGGCAATGACAGTGTTTTTGTTGGCAGCAAGGTCTCCTTTGTCCCAATTCAGGATCCCACTGAGGGAGAGGTGAGATCAGAGGTCCTTGATGGCCTTTTTCTGGATATCTTCCCTGTTAATAACCTATCACTCATTCTAAACATAGAAAGCCTTCCTAATCATCAACAATGACCTAGATAATCAGCAGGATTTTAATCTACTTAACAGAAATTATTTTGCAAAGACATAAAAAGAAAATAACATTACATAAAGGAAGCCTTGGCACTTGGGTTGGGCCCAACCCCAAGAGCTACAGGCTCCTAAAGAAAACTCAGAACTAATGCCAAGTAAAGCTGCTCTTCATTCCTAAAAAATAATCATGTCACAAGAAAGTTATACAGTAGTAGCTACAAAAATGAGTTGAGATAATGATAGCACTATAGTGCAAAACCCAACAGTTCCAAAAGTAAACTACGAAGGTTGAATCTTTCCTATTCATTCCCTACGAGGGTCCTAGAATCCCTCCTTAACTCAAGGGGCTCGGCTGTTCAAACTGCCAGTAAACAGACACTCTTCACAAAGCTTCTCGGCTGCCTTTAGGATTCATTTTGGTGGCCTACTGAGCTCCGATTTGAGGGTGGAGATTTCGAGGAAGGGCCATTTAATGCATGAGACAACCTTCCTACGAATCCTCACCCTTGCTTCCTCATGCTTGGCTGTCACCTGGCTCATAATTGCTTGGCATTGTTCCAAAATTTGTCCAAAAAACCTGAAATAACCACTTATTAGCCTCCTTGGTAAAATGACCGCCCTTATTCGTTCAAATAACATAAACATACTCAAAAAACATGCATAATTTATGGAAAATGGTGGATTGATGAAGAAAAGTAAGCAAAATGAGCCCAATAAGTTACCCATTTTTGGGGCTCATCACTAAACCCCCATTCTCTTTGGAGCCATATGTGTAAATATCCTCATATCCTAAACTTATATCTTTGGAAAGAAATTTACTCGAGTCTAAGGAACCATTTGATGACTAAAGTGGATTTGAAACGACTCCACCCATACCAAATAAATTTGAACATTCTTTTGTTTTATCCATGTCTATTTCCTTTTGATTCTCACTATCAGGTACCTTGTCATATAGGCAAGCCTGATATTCTTGTGAGCTTAGTGCATAAGTTATTATGCTTGTTGGCTCATCATTATAAACAACAATAACCATATCATTGACACCAGTTGTTAAACGCAACTTACGCACTCCATTACCACCCAGATGACTGAAAGATGAAACAAACATAGGACTATAACTTCTCTCAGAGTCAACTCTAATAGACCCCAATAAATGTTCTTGTAAACTCTTGCTACAACTTTTTGGTAAGTTTGACATAGGAGCCCCAATGCAACTTCCAAACTCTTCCAAAAGCTTTAATTAATTTATTGGTGAGGGAGGGATGCTTTTATTAGGCACCTCTATTCCACTTTTATCATGCATGCTTGTTAAAATTGGAAACTAGGGCCAAACTCCATGTGGGTCATCTTATTAATGTAAGCTAATATTTTTCTTGGATCCCTCTCATCGAGAGGTGTAGGATTGATCTAAAAATAATCCAATTCCGATAAGTATTCATGGAGATATGAATTTATTTGTCTTATGGGACAATTCGTCAAGGTTGGCCAGTAACCAAATAAACCCCACTTGTGCTCAACGTTTTAGTATAAATAGAGGTGGCCTTCAAGTCATTTCAACACACTTGGGATCACTTCATCTCTACTTATCTTTGGGATTTAGTAGGAGGAGAGATCCTAAGGGATAACACTGCATTAATCCAGAGGGCAGAAGTTGGAACTGTGAGGAATAGACGGAATTTCCGGAACCGCTAGAACTGTCGAAACTGCCAGAACTACCAAGAAATGCCAGAACTGTCAGAACTGTCGGGAAAATATAGAACTGCTGAGAAAAGCGAAAACTTTCGGGAACTGTCAAAACTTCTGGGAACTGTTGGAACTGCCAAGAAAAGCCATAACTATCGGAACTGCCAAGAAAAGCCAAAACTGTTGAAACTGCCAGAACTGCAAGGAATAGTCAGAATTTCCAGAACTGTTGGAACTACCGGGAATAGCGAGAACTTCTGGGAATAGCCGGGAAAGCTGATGCAGAGGGCAGAAGCCAAAACTGCAGAGAACTGCCAGAACTGCCGAGAAAAGCCAGAACTGTCGGAACTACCAGAACTGTCGAGAATAGCCAAAATTACCGGAACTTCCAGAACTGTTGGGAACAATTGAAATTGCCGAAACTACTAGAACATCCTGAGCATCTGTCTCCAAATGAGAGAAGCATGCAAGGGATAACTAACTAACATTCAGATAGTTGTATGGTACTTAGCAGCAAATACACCAAGCATGCAATGTTACAGCTAGCATGCAAGGGACAGCTAGCATGCAAAGGACAACAAGCATGCTAGGGACAACAAGCAAGCAAGATCCAGCCAACACATAAGTCAGTATGGAAACATGGTGTAGCGATGGCACATAATGCAGTATAGTGATGGGTAGAGTCATGATTAATGAAGCGTGATGAGATGCAACATAGTGATGATGGGTGCAGCATGGTGCAGCATGATGATAAAATGCAACACAACGATAGGTGAAGGAGTCACCTTGGAGAATCAGTTGAAGCAGCATGTCTTCAACTGATCTCATGTATCATCTTCTTATAGATGATTTATGCTCTTCTCTGGATAAGTCAAAGTGTTGACTTCTATTGTAAACGTACTATCTCTCTCTCTCTCTTTCTACTGAACTATTGAAGAACATATAAGACGAATTGATCAAGGGTTCCCCACATTGAGGTTTGTCCCTGGCTAGCACCACATCTTGTGTCCTCTTTTCTTCGCTTGTCTTCTATGATTTATGTTTATGTTCTATCTGCATTTTACTTTAATGCTGATGTGATTGCTAATCTGGAAAAGGTATTGAGCTAACTGTGAAATTTGAAATAAATTTCTCCAAGCAATGAATATACCTAAAATTAACATGGTATTAGAGCTGAGGTGAAGACATTGCCCAAGAAAGAGTGAAATAGCAATCACTGAAGACAGTTGGGAAAGGACAAAAGGATCAGTGGATTCCTCATCCCTCTTCAAATTCACCGAGGGTGAAGTCGAAGCAGAGAATATTATCAGAATAGTGCAACAGAAGTTTCTGATGGCCTACCTAAAGATCACTTCATTGGGAAGTCCGGATCTAAGCGTGGAAGGAAAGGCAGATGCCTTGGTTGCAATAAGTTTGTCCATTATGTGAAGGAGTGTCCAAATGGCAGAGACACATCTCTTAATGAAGATAACAATCATTCTAGGGACATCTTCAATGATCAAATGAATGACAGGTAATGCAAGTCATCAAGGAAATGGCCGACTCTTCAAAGAAAGCAAGGAACCCTGGGTATGAAGAATCAAATGTTGTTTTTGATAAGACAAAGAAGCGTTATCTTGTATTGGCCCTCTCCTTCAGATTCTTTGGGAACATGGCTTATTGATTGTAGTGCTTCAAGGCACTTCATTGGATAAAAGGGTGCACTATCTAATTTGGCAGAGATGGAAACAATCGTGGGATTATACTTGGAGCCTATGCCACCTATCCCGGAAAGGGTGTAGGGAATGTTACCCCTTAATTGAATGAGGGTAACTCGATTCATTTACAAAATTTCTTTTATGTACCTGATCGCAATAAAAACTCGGTGTCCATTTCAACAATGGAATTCAAAGGTTACGAGGTGGCACTCATCGATGGAAAGCAGGTCCACAGGTTTGGAACAACCGTTCCAAACCCGAGGGGTTTGAGATTGATGATCAGGAATATCACGTATGCAGGTGGAAGAAAGCCCTCTATGGCTTGAAGCAAAACTCCCCAGGCGTAGTATGAGAGGATTGATAGCTGTCATATGAAGCTGAGATTCACTAAGAGTGAAGCCGATCCAAACCATTGTTTGAAGGTTGTGGATGATAAACCTCTCATACCAGTACCTTATGAGGACGACCTATTTCTGACAAGTGCAGACCCTCTCATTTGCAGAAGTAAGAGGGAGTTGGATTCCAGATGTGGAATGATAAACTGAAAGCCTGTGACTACTTCGAGGATATTAACTTTCAGAAGTTATATGGTAGTGATGTCGAACCAAATTCGGGAAATGCCTCTGAGTTTCATAAACTCATTCGCGTTGATGTTCATGGTGAACTTCCATCCAAACATATGTTTTACAGATAGTATGGTGAGCTCATATTTGGTTGAGCCTTACTGGATTGGTGCCAAGAATCTTCTGAGATATCTTCGGGGCATAATCGCTCATGGATTGAGATACACTACCAGAAATATGAAACTGCATGATTATTCAAATGCTAACTGGGTAGGCAATGTGGAGGATCACTAGAGCACTTCTTAGTGCTAGTTCTCTTTAGATTCTACTTCGATGTCATGGATGAGTAGGAAGCAGAAGTCGATTGCTATAAGAACCGCCAAAACCGAATACATAGCTACGAGTATGATCTCGTGTGAAGTTGCATGGTTGTAGAAGCTCTTAAGTGAGCTGTTTGTACACATGATGAATACCATTTTGATTCTCCGTGATAACCAAAGGGGGGATTCGATTATTGAGGAATCCCGTATTCGATGATTGCTCCAGCAGATAGAAATCAGATACTGCCTTATTTAGGTTATGATAAGTCGATGAGCGAGGAGGCTCCATTACATTGAGACTAATGTACAGGTCGTAGACATTTTTTCAAAGCCCCGGGAAAGGGTCAAATTTGTGACTTTCCCGAACAACTTGGAGTCATTGAGAGACTTTCTTATAAGGGTCTTGCATGTTGCATGCATTGAGTTCTGGGAGTTCTATGGGGCTTGGGGTACTTACTGGAGCAACATATGACCACAGGGTGACTCACCCTCCCTTGGTGGTGCACTATGTACAAGATGACAGGTTCAACCTTCCCCTATGATACCCCGTGGTGATTGTGGAACAAGATGATTAGTTCTCTTGTGGGCCGGGATGATTAGTTCTCCCATGGAAACTGTGGAACATGATGATTAGTTCTCCTATGGGCCAGGATGATTAGTTCTCCCATGACAACTGTGGAATAGGATGATTAGTTCTCCTATGGGTCGGGATGATTAGTTCTCCCGTGGCAACTATGAAACAAGATGATTAGTTATCCTATGGCCCGGGATGATTAGTTCTCCCATGACGACTGTGGGGTAAGATGATTCATTCTCCTATGGATAGGATAATTAGTTCTCTTGTCGAGGCATCCTACCCATGCAGTCTGGGACTCATGGGAAGTACCTCTCATCTGATGAATGAGAAAGGAAATGGGGTTAGGGACCATAGTAGTACTATCGATGGATGCATCGATGTATCTACCGTACTCCCTATGCTAGGATGACCTCCATTGATCTAGGATCAATGAAACTGATCTAGGATTAGTATGAGTTGTTTGAGACACTCTTTTGTGATATTGATCTTGGATCAATAAAACTAACTTTGGGTCAGTAGAGAATGGTATGAGACATTCTCGATCAATTCTTCTTCTTCATGGTTTAGTAGAGCTCAACAGAGCTCAGTAGTGTAGGGAACTGATGGTAGAGATAGTACAATTGGACATATGGATCAGTGGATGGAGTTCTCCCTAGTTGAGAGGGAGTGTTAAAATTGGCAACTAGGGCCAAACTCCATGTGGGTCATCTTATTAATGGAATCTGATTTTTACTTGGATCCCTCTCATTGAGAGGTGTAGGATTGATCTAATATCATCTGATTTTGATAAATATTCATGGAGATATGAATTTCTTTATGTTATGGGACAATTCGTCACAGTCAGCCAGCAACCAAATAAACCCCACTTGTGCTCAACGTTTTAGTATAAATAGAGGTGGCCTTCAAGTCATTTCAACACACTTGGGATCTCTCCCTCTCTACTTGTCTTTGGGTTTTATTAGGAGGAAATATCATAAGGGATAACGTTGCCTTAATCCAGAGAACAGAAGCTAAAACTCTCAGGAATAGTCAGAATTGCCAGAACTGCTATAACTGTCGGAACTACTGGGAAAAGCCGGAACTGCCAGGAAAAGCCAGAACTGTTAAAACTACCAAGAAAAGTTGAAACTGTTGGAACTATCGGGAACTGTTGGAACTTTCGGGAACTGCTGGAACTACCGGTAAAATTTGGAATTGCCGAAACTATCGGGAAAAGCTGGAACTGTTAAAACTTCCAGAACTGCCGGGAATAGCCAAATTTCCAGAATTGTCGGAACTGCCAAGAATATCCAGAATTGTCGAGAATAGTTAGAACTGCCAAAATAGCTAGGAAAGCTAACGCAGGGGGCAGAAGCTGGAACTTTCGGGAACTTCTGGAACTGCCAGGAAAAGTTGGAAGTGCCGGAACTACTGGAACTGCCAGCAATAGCCGGAATTGTCGGAACTGTCGGGAACAGCCAAAATTGATGAAACTGCCAGAACGGCCTGAGCATCTATCTCCAAAGGAGTGCAGCATACAAGGGATAACTAACTAACATTGGGATAGTTTTATGGTACTTAGCAGCAAATACACCAAGCATGCAATGTTATAGCTAGCATGCAAGGGACAGCTAGCATGCAAAGGACGACAAGCATGTTAGGGACAACAAGCAAGCAAGATGCAACCAACACATAGGTCAGTGTGGCAACATGGTGCAGCAATGGCACATAATGCAGTACAGTGATGGGTACAATGATGATTAATGAAGCATGATAAGATGCAATATAGTGATTATGGGTGCAGCATGGTTTAGCACGGTGAGGTGCAGCATGATGATGAAATTCAGCAAAATGATAGGTGAAGGAGTCACCTTGGAGAATCAGCTGAAGCATCATGTCTTCAACTGATCTCATGTATCATCTTCTTAGAGATGATCTATGCTCTTATCTAGATAAGTCAAAGTGTTGACTTCCTTTGTAAACGTACTATCTCTCTCTCTCTCTCTCTCTCTGTTGAACTATTGAAGAACAAATAAGAAGAATTGATCAAGGATTTCCCCACATTGTGGTTTGTCCCTAGCTAGCGCCACATCTTGTGTCCTCTTGTCTTGGCTTGTCTTCTGTGATTTATGTTTATGTTCTATTTGCAGTTCACTTTAATGTTGATGTGATTGCTAATCTAGAAAAGATATTGAGCTAACTATGAAAATTGAAATCAATTGCTCTAATCATAGAACATACCTAAAATTAACAATTCTTTAGGCATATTTGGACATCGTCCTGTCTCCTATTGCAATTTGTTGAACTGGATTAAAATCTTTTCTGTCTACAAATTCACTACCACTGGCACCAGTAGCCAAAGTGTCAGAACCAACTTCCTGCACCTTTGATGTCACAGATACAGCCTAAGCTTTTACTAATTTTCATTCACATGTCCATACTGCATCTATTTTATTTGAAAAATCATCGAGGATTGGAGAAATATGCTCTGCCAATTTCCGACAGGTTGCCATATCTTCATCCAAACCGTTTGTATTTTCCCTACTATCAACTGCTTCAAAAAGAATTATGTCAGAAACATTGATGTTGGTATTTCATTCACCATTCTCCATGTCAAAAGTATGAAACATGGTACCATTAGTTATATTGGATCAATCTCTAATGTTTGGATCTCCTTCCACGTCATCCAGATATTCTGGGTTGTTTTACCTTCTGCCAATTTAATAATTTCCATGCCTTAATTTAATTTTCCATTCACAGTCCCAATTCCCTCTAAATGGTCACACAAGTAGGAATTTCCCACATTACTAATCATGGAAAGTTTCCCAGATCCATTATTTAAAACATGCTTGTCACCAACTTGGATATCTTTGAACTGAATATTCTCAAAACAGATAGCTCTGTCCAAACAATTTCCATCAACCATGGAGCATGTGTCCTTTGTCATCAGAATGCCAAAACCACCACTAGCATTGTTACTATCTTTGACTGTACCCTGACGGTCTCCAACTTTTTCATTTATGCTAGAATCATATTCCTTATATGGAGTCTTAAAATCCTCCAATGGACTAGATTCCAATTTGGCAAGAGAGTTTTTCACTCTAAGAGATGAATCTAAATGGAAAAGATGGTGATCCTATTCATAGGCTTCATAAAGAAGAAGAAACCTTATATTGTTTAGCTTTGAAATATCAACAACAGGTCTTCCAAGTTCCAACATGCCCAAAACTAATGATGGCCTCTTGCAACAAACCCTATTTGAATTTGATAGATTGCATCAAAAGAATGAACCCTATGAAGAAATGATTTCCAACTAAGAAACTTCTATAAACAAATATGGAAATTTAACTATCTCTTTATACAACATTCCTTCAAGCTCTGCAATTTGCCTCCTTGATTCAAGAACCTTAATAACATAATAAAATGATCTAGATGTGGCAATTTTATGTCCCAGCAAATTAAAAACCTCTCTAAACAACATTCCCACTTTATCTGCGACCTTTTCATTTGCATCAAAATGCACATTAGTTTGGATCTAGGGGGCACTACTTCATTTATTTATTTTTTATTCCTTGCTTCTCCCATGCCATCTTCTCAGATAGCTCCTGTGTGGTCTAAAATGCGGATGCAAATTAGAGTTTAATTTAATGTCAACTCGGGAAGGTAAACTTAGAAGTGCTTATCTAAAATATATAGATCTAGAAAGATTCCTAATTTGTCCAAGATCTTAAAGTCCCCTTACAAGAACATATTCTTTAAGATCTCTTTCAATAACTAATCAAACTTAGATCTAACAATTGTTTGAGATCTATGATTCTATTACAAGAACATATTCTACAAGATCTCTTCCAACATTAGAACATCTAATAAAAAATTAAAAGCTGAAATGAAATAAACCTAGATCTAATAATTGTATGAGATCTTACGGTTCTCTTACAAGAACACTTTCAAATAAGACTCTTCCAATATTACAACATTTAACAAAACTTGAAAGCTGAAATCAAACAAAAACATAAAATAAATTATAAACAAATAAGCATGCAAGTGAGGCCATGGGGGCCCTCCATAACTCCACAAGCACACCACTTCAATGGAGACTCAGATGTAGAAGCAAAATTGAAGTATGATCCTTTATTTCAAAATCTCCATTACAAACCAACTCTAAGATTACAACTCTAAGCTTCTAAGATTGCATACTCCAAAATTCTAAGATTACAAAAACTTCCAGATTACAAATGGAGGATATTGTACTCCTATTTATACAATGGGATGAGTAACAAACTCATAATGGTCATCCACTAATCTCTCTTTAGTTCCATAAATCTCACAACCATTTTTAACTACTTTCCCATTATTATAAAATATGATCCCTTTGAATCCTCCACAAATCTCTCACATATCTTGGATAAGATATGCCAACCAAATCCTCCATGATCTTCTCCTTAGGAATTGGATAAGATATGCCAACGAAATCCTCCATGATTTTCTCCGTAGGAATTGGATAAGATATGCCAACCAAGTCCTCCATGATTTTCTCCTTAGGAATAGGATAAGATATGCCAACCAAATTCTCCATGATTTTCTCCTTAGGAATAGGCTTGCATAATTATCTCCTTAATATAGTGGAGGAGATATGGATAAGTCTCTTGGAATTAATTCTTCACATATTTCCTACACATCACAAACCTCACATATTCTTGAGATATATAAAAATATGTATATTTTCTAATATTTAATCATAAATTCACTTGTAATACAAAAATGAATAAAATGGAAACTAAGAAGGTGAAACCCAAATGTATTTATGAAAATGATATGATAAAAGGTTAATGGGATGATGAAATGTAAGAAAAAGGTGGATGAAAATATGACATTTCTGAGTCCCAACAACTCCTTTGTTGTTATTTGATAATTAATATTAACCTTGGATGAAACAGAAACAATGAAACCATTTTCCAAATCTGAATCTTTTCATTCCTTATCTTGAAGTTCCAAATATGTTGTAACTGTCCCATATGAACCTGGACCCGTAGGAGATATAATTTCATTTGGATATGCCTTTATTGAAGCTAACATCTAAATAAATCGCTTGAAGGAGTAGTTGGCAATGAAGGTCTCTGTCCAAATGGATATATATCCCACTATACCCCTATAACTTGAGCATATGTATCTCCTATGGAGGATTTCTTAAAAAAATATATATATGTAAACAAGATTGATTCCATCAACACTATATTTACTAGTAACATGTGACATAGGTGGCCCCATCCCTCCACTAGTAAGAGGTGGTTTGGACTCTCCCTTATTCTTATCAATCAGAGGGTCATTTGCTAAGGCAAAGATAGTTGACATTGTCTTATACATTTTCATGTTTTGCATTTCTTCTGACTGGTTTTGTTATGGAATAGGAACAGCATAACTGGGTATCATAGAAATAGATCTATATAAACTTAATTGTTTGTCTGACAATGCAATAGTTATTGGTGATTTCAATGGAAGTTCAGGCAAGGTGGCACCTTCATTTGCAAGGAAATAGGTATCAAGGGATAAATGGTAAGTTGCAAACCCTACATATTGAACAACGTGTTTAACTTTCTTCAACTGATCATGATTTGCACCGATAAGCAGAGCTTGTAAACACAAGAGCAAAGTGAGTCCCATAAATTCTGACTTCAAGAAAAGAGTATATAACTTAAGATCAAGATGTCACATAATTCGGAGATAGTGAAAAATATGAGATACTTTCAAGAACGCAATTTTGAGAACCTCTTTACTTTGTTGGAAATATTTTAGAGAAAATATAATATTGGTTTCGAGGCTCCAATCTCCATCTGTGAATTAAATTATCATAACATACATAATAGAATACCATTTCTCTTGATAGATTAGAATTTCAAGGTATATTAAGCATAAATATAATACTTATTTTAAAGAAAATAAAATATTAAAAATACACAATGAATCCTAGACAGTTTGCCACCCTTGGAATCATAATCCTAGACTGGCAAATGGGTTTCCAATTTGTATTTGAAATGCAGATCTATTCATTCATGTCAGAATCTATAAGACAACATTGATCTACATGAGAAACATTTCTACATAAAATAATAAAATAAAGCTGTAAAATACCTTGCTAATTTTGGAGGGAACGGGTAGAGTGGGTCCACATGGCCTCCCCACACCAGCTGGCATTTGAGAAGGGATGGGCCCCGTATTTATCAAATTTCCCCCCCTCCAGATCTCTACAAAAGTACTTGAAACCCCAATTCATCTCATTTTTCAGTTTCATACTTTGTGTTGTGTGTGGAGCATGATTGTTCAGAGGTCTTTTGTTTCAGCCGGATGTATACCCCAGGAAGTTTGTACACCCCTCCACGCGGGGGGGACTTGTCCCCCCTATGGGGGTCCAGGGGGGTTGATCCCCCCTGGTTGGGGGGTCCGGGGGCCAATGGTCCCCTGGCGGGGGTTCAGGGGCAGAACCCCCGAAACCAAAAATAGATGTAAAATTGCCTTGTAAAAGTATAGTAATTTCTATTCAATCTGGGTCGTTCATTAGGCGGATGATCTGACGGTAGAACTTATGTTTAGTTTAGGTTTTTTTCCCTAGAAGGAAACCCCTCTCTTTGTATGAGGGCATTGTATTTGAGGCTGTGATATAGATGTGTATTCTCTGAGTGAGAAACAGAGAGGTGAGACTGTGAGAGAAAACAGAGGATATTACAGCGGATTTGTTGTAGGTTGTGTCTCTTCATTTTGCTGGATAATAGAAAGGAAGGACTGGCTGTTCAGGGTGGACGTAGCCCAAACTGGGTGAACCATGTATATCTGTGTCTCTCTTGTTTTATGCATTTTCTGTGTTTATATTTCTACAGTATTTCATGTGTTCCATTGCAACGTAATAAATAATTCTCTAACACTTTGGAAAGCAGATTTGGACAGCAAAAATGAGAACAACTTAGGGTGGGCAAGTTTGGTATAACAACACTGAAAACAACTTTGGCAAGAAGATTTGAAGGGAGGAACAAAGTTTTTTCCAGCAGAACAACACTCAAAACTCTTACTTGCTCTTATGCTTCTTACTCTCATATATTCTTTTGATGGAATCTCATTCATCATCTTGGGGAGGGTATTATCATAGAAATCATGGTGGAAGAAGTGGCAAAGGGAAAGGATATGGTGAAAAAAATAATATAAATTTCCCATTGATTCCCCTCTGTGGAACTGTGTAAAATAAAGATAGAGAAAAAGGAGAAAAATAAGGTGGAAAGTTGAAACTACTTATGGATTCATACTCAAGGGGAAAAACACTTTTTCTTTGGATTCATAAAAATGGGGTTGAGTTTTGTAATCTATCACCCCAAAGATGGAGGAACAATTTCAAAAGGAGCATGATGATGCACAATTATCCAAGGAAGAAAGGAGGGGCAACAAGCATGTTCTCGTAGGCTAAAAAAAAGGCCAGCAAGTTTCCTCAACAATTGAGGAAGCCTGGAAGAGATTAAATACCAAAATCTTGGAAATAATGTTTGATTGATTGCAGGAGGGAAGAAACAAATAATGGAGTTTCCCCTACCATACATGCATGTGGTATTCCCTTTATAGGGTATGATGTCTCTATATTAGCAAGTCATGTTTAGAGTGGTGAATGAAGCACCCATCAGTTACAAGAGACAAATTTTGAAAAAGTATGCACCACCATTATACAGAAGGAGAAATTGTTGTGGACTAATACAACAAACCAACCATCAATAAATTTGATAGTATGTCTCTTTCAAGCCCATACTTCTTCAGAGCAATAAATGCTTCAAATGAAGAGAAGAGAATTGAATATATGGTTGAGACTTACAAAAGTAATTGAGATTTCAAATCATGGCTACAATATTTGAATATGGATATTGATGCTATACAACAAAAATGTGTTCTTAAACAAATCCCATACAACCAAGATGTAGGTGTCTACAAGTCACAAAATGAAAAACATGTGAATTTTCGAAAATGCTAGAAAATTTAAAAACAAGTAGACAAATTAAAGATGTGGATGTACTATAAACCTATACATAGTTATGCCATAAAGACCTTTTAAATCAAGATTTTTGAGGACTTTTTTATTTTTTTAACAACGATTTTAGGGGAGATTTTCTCGGAACTTGTATAGGGCATATTTTTTGTTGTACCTTTCAATACAGATACAAATACAATACAAGCAATCATATGTTGACCATTTGTACAATACAAAAAATATGTGAAAAAATAAATACCCCAACCCCAAACTAGGTTGTATGGTGACTATGCTTCAAACCTCATGCAAGTTATCACATATAATGCAAGATCATGCAAAGAAATTGATGCAGTCATTGAGCAGGCGCAACCATATGTTTGGGACACCATGTGCAGTTCATAGTTTGAATCTTTCTTTCAAAACTATTATTGTTGAAGTTGCATAAACGAAAAAATATTTTGATGAAGCAAAAGAAATATAATTTTTTTATTACGGAGGACCAACATGTATAAACAATGTGTAGACAATTTCCCAAGCTCCAACTTCTTAAGATTGGAGAAAATAGATATTCATCACACCATGTCTTGATTTTCCTTCCAACACTTGGGGTTGCTTTGTCTTTTATGGCAGTTTGTCCCAAGTGGAAAACATGGAGATCACCCAACACTGAAAAAGGTAGTGCACATCAGAACTATCATTCTCGATTAGGCTTGTTGGGGTTAGATTGAGTAGTTTCTTTCCATATTGAAGCCATAGTTGATCTATTACAAACTTTGTGATATAGATAATGTAGATTAAGACAGAGATTGGTTCATATATGCGTTTATTTTGGATATGAGAGAATGAGCTACAAGAATAGCAGGGATCGAATTATCAAAACAATTGTGACAGAGTTCAATCATATGACCCAATCAATACAATATTGTGTAGCTACAGTGTAACATTGTATGATGAACACTACGATTGCATAATGTTTTACAAATAGAGTGTAAATATTCTTGGATGTCAAACCTCCATGACAAGTTATGTATATGCTTAGTTCTTGGACAAATTGGTTGGACAAGTAATAATATCAAACCTGAGAATGAATGCTGGTGTAATTATTTGGATATAGGCCGCTAATTGAATAGATCCGTGTGAAATTCTTGCCATTGTCCTCTCAAATTGACTGTCATAGAGTATATTCTTATTTGTTGTTGGAAATAAATTTGTCTTCCATATATCAAATGGAACAGCATTAGGTAGTCTATAAAAAATTGCTAACAAAGGAAATCACAACACTGTTTGATTTTAAAAGCCAACACATGAGCAGTTTGGTCATATTTTAGCCTTTTCTATCTTTTCCAGTCATAATGATGAGCTCGGAACTTCCAGACTATGTCCATTTGTGGTCCCTTTACTGCTGCCAATAATATCAGCATGTGTGCAAGTGCTAAGTCATTTTTCCTTTGGGACTGTGGACATGTTTCAAAACACTAAGACAGATTTTGCGAGCACATCATCCTCATAATTTCGCACATATTGATTCATGTGTCCAAGATCATGTTACTATAATCCATAAAACCTTGAGTGGAAAGAAAATATGCATCAAGACAAACTATCTACATCAAAATGAAAGTTACATGCATCACCATGATCAACCCAGAACAAGAAGCATGAGATCACCAAGAATCAAACCATCAAAGAAAAGATGGAAACAATGTAGCAGAGGATTTTTTACCATCATCAACAAACTGTTGTACATATACATGAACAATATCATCTCAAATATGGGCATCACTACATTTCGGAAGGAGAAGCATCGCTAGGTTGTACACCTCAAGATGAAGTACCAACAATGATGACCTCATCTAGCAAGGGAAGGCTAGAAGAAACATCCAAAGGAGAGGATGGACTAGATGATGAAGTAATCCCTTTAGTCTCGACTCCCCATAGACTATTCAATAACTACAAAGAATGAACTCAGAGGAGTTTGTATAGGTTGACCAACACAAGATGGATATGTGGAAAGGTTCACTAAAACCAATTGGGAATCATCAACAAGCAACCCAACAAGAGAAGAAGAGGCATTTTCCATGGATACATGCTGAGATTCATCACTAGAAAGGAGCTATAGAAGAGATCTTAGCAGTCATCATGAAAAGGCTCATCAAAGATAGCATCATGATGCTTAGTCACTTGTTAACTGGTAGGGTGATAGAGATGATACCCCTGAAAAATTTCATAGTAGCCAACCAAAGTCCTATGAGGAGTCTAATGGACATGAGATATATCATGTCTTTCATGATACAAGTGGGTCCATGCACTTTATCCAAAGAACCTAAAATGTGAGATAAAGGACTTCTAGCCATGCAACCAATAAGTTTTTGACCTTGCATCAAGGAAGAATTATCAGGCTACAAATTAATGATAGTCTTTTGTTCCTACTCAATGGCTTATTTTGTCCCAGAAGGCCAACTAAAATATGAATTCAACCTTCTTCTCATATCCATTGTACGTGCTTTTATTTCTCCTTGCTTAACCTTAGTAATTCATTAAGAGAATACAGCACAGTCTGCTCCTCATCAAAATCCAGATTGAGTTTCAATGAAGCTATTGTGACAATTGTATTTCTATCCTTCTGCTCTTCTATAGACCTTCGAAGTATGATATTTGGTCTTGGCTCTTTACTGATTAGCATCTGATTAGTCATGGGACAAGTAGTGTGCCCCTCTGCAAAATATCTTTCAATAGAACTTCTATCAAATGTTTGACAAGAAGAAATCTCATCAGGATCTTCCATTACATCTCAAGGGATTGGATAATAAAAGGATTGTAAGGGAGGCAAAGAATGACTTCCCAAAGAGAACCTTTTCTCATAATATACCTTATCCCTCTCTTTGGCAGAAGATGCCACATCTGCACAACGAAGTAATCCAATGATTTGTTCCATTTGCAAAGCCTTTGCTTCATTTTTTTTTCTGAATATGGTATCTTCCATATCCCTTTTAAACTCTTTGTATCTTTATTTCAAATTTGATGTATCAGTGGAAGCTCCCACTACTTTGGCAATCTGCAAAATTAATTTATTTGCATAAACAATATCAATATGCCTTTATCTAATCTGGGATTCCATTTTATCAATAATTTCCTCTTCTTCCATTGTTGCCTTGAACTCTACATTCTGCAAATCCTTACAAAGATTATCAGTTTTGTCTAATAGCCAGTGACACATCCAATGCTGAGAGAGGAAGCAAACTCAGAGCATGTCCAATTTCCCTCGTAATATCTTGCAATTGTTTCACAATATTCCTACAATTGAGAAGAAGATAAAACTTGCTCTTTTGTGAATAAGTATCAATAACATTCTTTGCGGCCTTGAGTACCCTTTCAAAAAAACCAAGAGATTTTCTAATAGTCTAAGTTTCCCTTACATTCTTATTATTAAGATTTTTTAATATGGGCCTATATTCCAAATACTTGGAAAGTTACATGAGGTTTTCTTGGTCATAAATCACATCTTTTGCAACATGAATGGTGTCTCTAACTAGCACTAAAACTTTGGTTATCAACTCAAATAGTGGCACAAGTGTTGCATTACCAATTACTCCATCAAAAGCGACTTGACTAATTACTCCAAGAGAAGACACCATTGTTCATCCAAGGAAAAACAAGAAGAAACTTTTGGGGCGACGAAGGTCTCCTTTCTAGAAATTTGATCAGCAGAGAGCCACATGCATCCTTCTGACCCTTTTACAAAATTTCATTCACTTGAATGATGGCCATTCGATTTGTTGCAAGCAAGCTCCAAGGAGTCTCCTAAACCACGCCCATGTTCTCCAAAATTTCTTCCTTCTGAGAGTTTTGGAACTGAGTGGGATTTTTTCATGTTGATTCTATTTTGTGAATTATCCAATTATAGAACATAAGCTTATTTTTTAAATCTTGGCAATGATAACCATTATGGATTCATTTAATTGGTTTCTACCGAGGTGGAAGAATTGTTCTCATGTCCTATTGTTTATTGGGTGTCACGATGTTCAAGACATTTTTGTAAGCACTCCATTTTTTCTCTGAAAATGCCGAGGGGGGTTGGCTACTCCTGATGCACGAATCCATTAAAATCAGGTTGTTTCCTGTTTTTACAATACATTAGTCATCACAATAAAATCATTGGTTATCTAACACATGCAATGAACAAATCAACGAGTTATGGAATCTGGCATCCAATCTCATCTTCGGAATGACACTTCTGGTGATTCAGGTCGCCATTTTTTTGTGGGGTGTTTGGTGGCAACCATTTGTGGAAATTAAGGAGACAAGTTAGATTTGGAGGAAATCCATGAGTTCTGCAGAGTGGGTGCTTTGTTTCCCTCTCAGAACTCACTCTGTTTGTAGAGTATTCTTATGGTCATATCTCTTCTGGATTGTAACCTTTGGATACATATGGTTGTGCGTACTAGGGTTTTCCATTGTTTTTCTCTTAAGATGTCATTGTTAAGAGTCACTTTCATGACAAC
The DNA here is from genome assembly GCA_031772625.1 of Pinus tabuliformis. Classification (NCBI taxonomy): domain Eukaryota; kingdom Viridiplantae; phylum Streptophyta; class Pinopsida; order Pinales; family Pinaceae; genus Pinus; species Pinus tabuliformis. The sequence continues at coordinate 1,203,803,159 of CM062816.1, forward strand.
TGTGTCAATTTCTAGAATCTTGTTGTTCAACTTGGTAATCCCAATCGAAGTCGGTGAGCCATTCTGTCATTGAGCATGCGTTGGAAACATCATTGCAATCTCTTGCTCTCATTCATGCAAACGTCATCATCATGCCTCTCAGTGGCAGCATGATACCTAATCACCTCTGCTAGCCTCATGGAAATTGGTCTACTGATCCTCATTCTTTGTCTCAAACCTTCAATTTTATCTTCCCGTGGTGAGGGTGGAATCTACGTGCGTAGACGCATTTGACTCAGTAAATTTTATCTGAGTGGGTTTGATATAATGAAGGACGAATCCAAGGCAAAATAGGAAGAGATAAATAAATTATACAAGTTCTTATCCAAATTTATGGTGATTTCTTGAGTTTATCCACTGAAAGATGTCTAAATTTAGAGAGAAGAAAACAATGCCCCACTATGTAACCATTTATATATCATATGCAGATGAAGGGCTAACCAAGATTTAACCTTTTAGCCAGGACCACTGAGTAAAACATTCCAGGACCAACTCTTCAGCGTTGTTGTTGGCCACTCAACTAGGTCATGTACTATTTCAGAGGTGAAGATTGTCTCTGAAACGCCTGTATACCTAGGAGCATGCCTAGAATGGATGATACACGTAGGTCACATGCCTTCTCCCAATTCATTACTGGTTGAAGAGGTCGTAAAGTTGTAAATATCAATATCTATACCATGTCCCATGTATGAATCTTACATTTTTTACAACTCAATCAAAAACCAGAACCAACTTTTTTCTTACAAGTTTGTTAGAGCCTTTTTGGGAAAGTGATTTGGAATTTGTGCTGGATTACCAGACGACTATGACTTCCTAAATAGCATGTGTAGACCAAGCATGGGGTACTCAATGTAGTTATGTTTGAGCCTTAAACTTTTCCAATTCCAAATATAAAATTGTTCACAAGATTGACTATCGGTGGTGAAATTCTATTTTATATCGTGTACCCACATATCACTACAACTCATTTAGCATTAAACAATTACTCTCGAGCCCAACCATAGGTAGAGAAATTATATCGTATATCATGTGCCCACATATCACAACTCATTCAATATGAAATAGGCCACCCACCAAGGATCTTCTCTTAAATAACTATGTTTCAACCAAAACATTAACCAAATCGTTTACCTGATTAAAGTATTGAGACACCTGGTTTTCTTGAATCTACTCTTAAAGAACTCTGTTTCAATCAAAATATTAACCAAATTTTTTACGTGATTAAAGTATTGAGACACCTTGGTTTGCCTGAATTCCAAGCTCCAAATCCTAATTCTTTTTTCCTTCTCCCAATTCCTCGCAAGAATTCACCCCAAGCAAAAATTCATTCCTGGATCAGCTGACGTGGACGGAACTTCATCATGACCTAGCACGTGTTCCTACTTGTAGATTTCATTCCTGAAGGTATTGTAACATGACAATAGAAGATATGCACCACATGCACAGAGAAGGTAAACACCAGCTAATCACACACGGTTCAAATAAGCCATCCATTCATGGCGAAGAGAAATCCATTCACTGATGCACCTACCTATCTTCGTGTCATTAATAGCACATGGAACCCGTTCACACACGGATACTTGAGCCAATAATAAGAGAGCCCCTTGTTGGTGTCAATTTATGGTTGCCAATAAATAGATATCCATTTACAATACCCACGATAACTTTCCCCTCATTACCACTGGTCAACCTCAACCGAGAGGACATCAAGCCCAAGAATGATACCCCCCCTATTGATGATATGCACTCCCCCTTTTCTATGTGATAGCAGGCGAATTCCATATAGAAATTCTAGGACTCGACTAATTTGTACTCAACTAATCGAGAAAAACCTCTACCGCTGCTTCTACCGATTCTTAAATCTAATCAATATCATTTTCTTGCTAGAATTCACCCTAAGCAAATTCTCCACAATGGGAAATCACAATCACCCGAATTCCATTCGCGATGCTTCCTCGAACTTTTTGAGCCTCTAATTCGGTAATATTGGGCAGTTTGGAGTCATTTGACTATAGAAAATACCCATCTTACAAGGCTCAGAGCTATTTCAAAAAAACCTAGATGCAGAAAATACCCATCTTACAAGGCTCTGAGCTATTTCATAAAAAACTAGATGGTTGATGGAAGGACCTAAATGGCTGAAAAGATTTGCATTTCAGGCTTAAACGAATCTTTATAGAAGGGAGTCACCATGATTGGAGAAACCAAGAATCCAATATCTTGGATGAATTCAACATACCTGCCATGACATGGTTGCGCCCGACCTTCTCCTTCTTACCTGATAAACCTTGCAACTGGAGGGAAATAAATGAGGGAAAAAACAATTTTGATTTTTGAAAGACAGAAATCCCATGAAACCTTAAATGAAATGCATGTGTTTTTCTAGTGGAATGAAATTTAAATGAAATGTGTAAGTCTTTTCTTTTGGTTAATAGGGTTTTATTAATCGTAAAAAATCGGTTGGGTCTTTATGTCACCAAACATTATTTGAGGGGATTTTGATTGATTGATATCAAAAATGTGATTTATGGTGAAATCAAAATAACCTTTGTGTAGTTAAAAAGTGTATCAATGTAGTAATGTTATGGTAATAATTAATTTCAATGAAATGTTTGGTTTAGTAAAGATAAATAATTTTTAGAGATTTTTCATGATGTAGGGAGTCAATTTGGGAAAGGTGATAGTTTGGCTTCCACATGCTTTAGAATATTGATATCTTTTTGTCCATAAACATTAGGGGTTGAAAAATAACATAGGCTCTATAGCTAAGTTTGTTCCAACTTAGCTATATTTTGAACCAAAAATTGTTGTTGACCTCATGGATATGATAGAAATTTTGTGGCTTGTAGGGTAGTCTTGTCATGAAATAAATGGAGGTACTAGGTAGGTAGGAAGAATCATTTTGGTGGAACTTGGCCATAAAAGGGACATCTATCTTTAAATAGTTTTAAGAGCAAATAAACCTGGTGGATTATGTTTGTAAGGATATCACTTTAAAACCTAGGCTAGTGTGTACACACTAACCAAAGGGTGATTAGTAAAACCCACAAAAGTATTATAGGTGCCTCTAGAGAAGTAGGTGTTCTTGTGCTCTCATTGGATGGGTATGGGAAATGAATATAGAGTAAGATAAGGATTCAGCCACTAGTATTTCCTATAATTTTGATCCCTTTTTCTAGCATCACCCTTCTTAAGGTAGTTTTACATTTAGATTAACTAAGGAGAAAAACGCGAAATTAATATATCATTTGATGGATCCTTTTAGTTAAGAATTACTATTGGAAAGAGATACCAAACATATTATGTGAAGAGTATCTAGTACTGTGGCTAAGATGAGGGTTATGAGTGCCTTAAATTTGTATACTACTCCTCATGTATAGTATTTTCTCATGGTTATTCTAGTTATTATCATTTGCAATTGCAATACAAAACCAAGGGAATATTGGAGGTCTACCTAGGTATGCTAGTCTTACCATAATAAAGTTACATATCTAAAGCCTACATAAAGAAATTTATCTACTTGGAATCATCATATCCCAATATCTAGACAAGGGGAGCTATCATAGGTAACAAGCCATACTTAGTAGGTGCAAGTTTTGTATGTGCCACCTATAATTGGGTTAACTTGGCAACCCTTAAAAAAGGGCAATCTAATTTATTAATTGTATTTAATGAGAAAATACCATGCAGTGGAAATTTTCATTAAGATTCAGTAAGTTATAATTTAAAACTAAAATGGCATAAATGGAAGTAAATTTGAAAGGATATATTCATTCATAATCTAAGATATTTTTCATTGGCTTAATATTGAATGCTTGTAGTAAGCTTGAGTTCAATATAAAACTTCATCATCATTGATAAGGGATTCATCTCCCAAAGGCATAACTCCCTTCCACTTCATCGTTTAATGCAAAAGTTAAAAGGAAGTATATACACTAGCATACACATTACCAATGACATGGAAAATATCGAGGAGGATAAATTGTTTATTAGGATGACTCATCTTACTTATGTTGAAGCTCAAATGGATGTAAATCTTGAGTGAATCCTAGCAGCTCATAGAATTCAATAAAACTATTATTTCAAATGGAAAATCCATACAATGGTAGTATGCTTGAAATATTATCTCTTTCCATGTTATGGTTTCATCATCTTAAGAAGCCTCTAAATCCCCTAGGCCCTAAACCCCCTAAACCTACCTTTATCCCTAACCTATTAACCCCTAACACCTTAACCATTGAGCCCTAGTCTAGTCTTATTAACCCTTAAGCCGCTAAAATTTAAACTCCTAACCCCTTACACCCTATACCCCTAAACCTTAAACCCCTTAGCCCCTAAACCCTAATTAAAATCTACATCTTATGTCTACTTCTTCTCTTCTTAACTTACTCTCAATTTGTTGTGTACATAGAATACATCTATAACGAAAAAAAGAATATGTTATTTTATTAATATTTTAAAGTTGAGTTGTTAAATTTATATATACTTAATATTTTGAATTTTTTTTAAGTTTTGAATCTATTTATATATTTAATAACATAAAAACTTAAAATATATAAATTTAATCATATTAATAAATAAATTTCTAAAAACAAATTGTATAATTAGTTAATAGTCAATAAATATTGTTCAATGATTATATATAATAATAATTTTAAAATAAATTAAGGGAATTGTTTAATTTTTTATTGTCAATATTGTTGGGTATTTGGTTACTTCTATTTTAATAAGTATATCATTATAACCCATGAGGTGTAGACTACTTGGTTTGCATGGGGTGTTGTCCCCCTAATTCACATTTTCAAACCTCATGGGGAGGGGTTGAGGATGGAAGCCACTCTGGGGGAATTAACTATCCCAAGGGGCATCCAAGCTTGAATAAGCCTCACACAATCATGGTGAATAGCATCCTATTGTGGGTACATCATTATTCCTCTATCCAATAAAAGGAATAGACTTGGCTTAGGCTTAACCTAATCACAAAAAAACAAGTATATCCTTATGATATCCTTGAATTAAGGATGGTACTATGTTATGTCATTAATGAAGAGTCACTGGCAAGTAACAACATGGAAAAACTAAGATTAGAGCTTATAGCCAAAGCATCAAGAGTTAGAATAGAATTCTTAAGTGATCACAGTAAAAATAATACACATCAGAGATATCATATACACATGGATCATACATATCAAGCTAAATGTGGTAGCTAAAGCAACCTCTTCCTACACCTAGTGTCCTAGACGGACAAGGCAAGTTGTCATCAAACCAATGATACATCCATGAATTACATATAGATCCATATATCTCAGTTGGGAAATGATCGATGTGAAAAGAATCACAGGGGTTGAGATGACAATCAAAAATTAAAAATATCCTCTAAAAAATCATATAGAAAGTGGGGTAACATGTCCTATGACATCCAAGTTGCAATCTATGATGGGAAATCCTCAAAATTCAATTACAATGATGATAGTGATCATCATATGATGATGACTTGGATGACTATGTTAAACGTAATGATTATGATTATGACAATAATGACATTTAAAAAGGGAGAATATTGGCCAAGGTCATTAGCATCATCATCATCATCACCATAATCATTGGTATCATCATCATTGTCATTGTAACCACCATAATCTTTATCATCGTCATCATCCTATCCTTGGAAGTTGGGATTGATGCCTTATGGTTTTCTTAAGACTTGGACCAAACTAATTTCAAGGGCTATAATCTAGGTTTTGATGGTTTATTGGCAGTCATATGTACTCCATTAGGATGTGTATATGCATTATAAGGGTGGTGAAAATTAGTGATGAAAGGAAAGTTGTTTCACCAATGTGGACAACCACCTCTATGGTTTTGACCAAGTTTCTTAATTATATAAAACCTTAACCAAAATCAACATTATTTTTAATCACAGAGTGACCTTAGCTTTTGTGTATGGGTCAACTATAAGATTATCTTAAAAAATAAACCTCAATAGTGTTTAACTATTTGTAATGAAATTAGAAAAATAAAATATTTTTGTATTATGACAAAAAATAGCCATTCTATTGAAATTTCAATGGATGTTGACCAGAGAGATGTTGTCCAACTGGAAAAATATTGACTTTGTCAATCGTCAATATTCCAATAGATAGATAATTGACCTAGTCAAATGTCAAATATTTGATGAACATTCAATTGTCGCTGCATATTTGACCAACAAAATTATCATCAAATATCTGAATAACTTATCGTAGGATATCCGAAGATAATTGTGTTTGTTGGATATCTGACAAATGTCAGGTTTTTTTTTAATACAAAAAATATTTGCAAGTAAAATCCAACAGTATGACTGACCTATCAGAGTACGACATTGGATTTTCCACCCATATGCACTAGTGGGGATTAGGGGTTAATGATCACAAGTTAAGAGGATAAGGGGTTAAGGCATAGGGGGTTCATGGATTTTAGGTCAGGGGATAGGGCTTCAAGATGTTCCAGGAATTTACAATTTGGATAAGTAATTGTTTGATCTCGATGTTGTTATTAAGATTCTAGAATATTCCCCAAATCTACAATTGAAATGAATTCAACAGCTTTAGATTGGCCATGTATGTTAGCTTCTTCCAACAAATTTTAACTGGATTAATTTTATGGAATTCATGATTTAAGGGTGGCAACTAAACCTCTTTATCATTTGTAGAAAATATGTCATTAGTGCCCTTATTGCAGTCCACATATTATCTAAGAAACACCAAAGGGAAGAAGCAAAGAGATTGGTGTTATACTAATCTCTTCGTGCACATGGAGGGGGCCCTAGTCAAGTTGGTCCCAAAATGTCTGTAGCAGTGTCTAGATCCTATCAATCCATTGTAGCCTCGCACTCTTTGTAGTTTTAGATATACAAATCCAAATCAGCATGTTACACAAATGTATGTATTGTGTGAAGTTTCACATCAACTCAAACTGAAACTACTCACCATCAATCTGTGTGGAGCTTCCTTAGTCCTCAAACCTTCTCCTGTGTGGAGCTTGAGAAAATATGTGCATACACATATCACATTATAGCATGTTGTGGAGTACATTTACAAGAAACCAACCATTCAAATTTTTATATTCTGTCAAGATTGAGGCATGTGTTAAATGCCTATTATCTGCATCTCTGCACAATGGTGTCATTAATAATTTGAAGTTTCTTGTCTTGCTAGTATGATCTAATTATTGCTTTGTGCAAGATGTTTTTTCACTCCCATTATTAAAATTTTGATGTTTATGAACAGTATATAGATACAATGGATGCCTCGAATAATAAAAGAGTCAATTATTTTACCATTAATAGTGTTTAGTATTTTCATATGGTGTAAATTTAGTAGTTCTACTGGTGGTTACTTAGGGTCAACCTAAACAGTTCTTTCACATGCATCAAAAGAAGTAAAAAGTGATAATAGGAAGGACTCATGCGAACTTTTCTAATCGTACATGTTGAATCTACAAGTGTTGTTGTTGTGCTCAATTTCTTATTGGAGTACCTATCAGGTGACAAAGTTTGTACAAATGTTTGAAATGATACTAAATAAGGTGGACCTGAGGGACTGAAGAATGAAATCACAAGACAATACTTGACTGAGATCTATAGGTGGATGGAACAGAATCACCTTGAACTCCAATCAATCTTTGATTCTTACAAAGGAAAAATTTGACATATTATTGGTTAGCATTTTCAACATTGAAACTTGTACTGCACCTTTTTTTCAACTTGGAAATAGCATTGGTTCAATGAAATTAATGCATGATCCTGCTTTCAGGTAAACCAGTGTCATCCACAATGCCTATGCAGAACATGAGTACATGCTCAAATCGACCCGTCTTGGCTGATATTGGTAATCATATTCACTAACTAGTGGGTAGATAAAGGATCTTCGTCATTGTATCAACACCCACCCCAATGGGATATCGTGTGAATTTGGCTCAACACTCTCCCCATAAAGCTATTATGGTGTCAACTTCAGTAACTAAATAAAGGCTTTTTACTCTTCCAACATGGATATTGTGTTTTCTCCCTCCATTAATGCACCATTCTAGAACAACAATGGCATCCCATGTCATGTATTGAACTATTGCAGAAACGTTAATGCACCCAAAACTATTACATGAAGAATGCAAAATAATGATTAGCACAATTCCTATATCCCCACCTCAAAAAGTAAAAGATCTCCATTAGTGTAAAGTAGATAGATGATACATGCAATTATGTTAATTGTAGATAAATCCATCTGTAGTGTTAAACTTTAGAGACAACAGGGTATTTGGAACTTTAACACTGTAAATGGATTCAGAGACCCCTTTCTCTCTAAATTTTAACACTGCATATGGATTCAGAGACCCCTGTACTGAAATGAAAGACTTCGGCGTCAAAATTGCAATTTTCCATTTCTGGAGTGGTACACAATTAAACATTACTAGCATAAATGACTAATTCATATACTTGTACTTGTTATTTGGTCATATTTTTATTCTTGGACTATAATAGTCATTTATGTTAAGCATTATTAATTGTGTCACTTATTATCTAGTCATGTATTTTAATCCTAGACTAAATTAGTCATTTAAGCTAGTCACTTTTAGTTTAGTCATTTATTATCTAGTCATATATTTTATCCCTATACTAAATTAGTCATCTAATTTAGTCATTTTTAGTTCGGTCACTTGAAATTGCTCAAATTTAGTAGTAATTCACTTGAAATAATTGTGGTGACTAACTTTTTTAGTCACCTAGTAATTAAACTCATCATTTTCTACTAGTGTTGGATAATGAGCTGAAGTTGACAGAAAGCGACCATGTCACAGGAGGGCCATGATGTATTCCACATCATTGACACAAGACAATGGGATGCAAATGAGTTCAGATGGTACAGAGAATCATGAGTAAGTGTAACTGTAGAAGGACTAACTCTTGAACATATCGATGAAAAAACTCTGAAGTTTGGCAGCTTTTGGATCCATAGGATCGGTGGTCATGATGACGTAGCAGAGATCAAATGGAAGGAAAAAATGAATGGCCCAACCCAGGAAGGTCAATGATGAAAAGGAGGATATCCCAACCCGACACGAAGCAGAAAGTGTCATATTCAAGAGCGATCTTCTGACATGACTAATAGAATTTCCAATTTTCCCCCACCATTTCTGGCACGTACCCCAATTATTTTTTATAGAAAGCTTGAAGGAGATAGTATGTGCTTGCACTATAAGTCCATCTTTCAGAAGAATCCGACCTAGTAAGTTTAATGAGCCCTAGGAAGGAGAAGCTCATGTCCATCATGGTGACGAATCCAATGTAGTTTAATATTTTAACGAGTTCGACAAAGGTGTAACTTGGTATCTTTTTCATGTTTAGAGAGTTTGAAAAAGACACGGAAAATAAAACTCCACATGGTCCCTTTTCGTACATTTGTGACTCTCGAGCCCGAAAAGGTAGAAAATGATACTTGAGAGAATTGTTTGACCATTTCATTCAAGGAGTACCTTTTTCGTAAATAGTTGATCCCATCCCCAAAAAGGGGTAAATGTATACTGGGTAAATGACATTTCACATCCTTTGACGAGTTCAAAATGACAAGAGCTCGACAATATTTTCTTGTTTAAAGAGTCAAAAAGGAGGTTGAAAGCAAACCCCCCATTTTTATTCTATTTTACGAGTCAAAAAGGGAAAAAATACTCGGCGATCTTTTCATTGGAGTTTTACGAGTCGAGAAAAGAACTTAAACGTGACTCCAGTATCATCATCGGTAATCTGTCACCTATCGCTACACAAAACGTAAATGCATTATCTAGTTTTTGAGGAAAAATAGGTCAAAAATACTTTAGAAAAACCTAATATTTCATGAAAATGAAGGAGGAAAAAGTAATTATTTTTTACCATATACCATTTACCTTTGTCTGAAGAAATTTTCACCCATTTGTGCCCTAGTTTTTCAGGAGCAGATTGCGAGAGATCTGGGAGGCCATTCGTCGATCTGTTAGATGCAGGTAAGAGACAAGACCTTAAGCTCCATTTTCATGCTTATTTTACCTGTTTTTAACCAGTTTTTGGATTTTCTGAGAATATTTTGACAAAAAAAATCGTCGTTGGAAGGCGCAATTTCTTCGCACAGATTGCGTCGATCAGGGGTTATTTAGACTATCAAGTGCACCGTCGGAGCTACTATTTTTAAAACAGTTGCATCAGCACCATGAACATAAAATTTCCAAATTTTTTCCTAAATTGTCCAATCGAATCCAAATTTTTCTAGCCAAAGATGTTTATTGACTTGATTGTATGGTTTTTCCAGGGAAAAACTATGAAAAATGGTGGATTGGAAGGAACGTGAGCATGAGGACATTGACACACAAGCAATGGCAAACCCAAATTGCTTGAATTCTCTGAGGAATTGTGGGCTCCTCAAATTCTTCCTCACAATAGGACTATGGGATCAACCTGAATTGCTACGGTATCTAATCAGTCTCTAGGATGTGAATCGAGAAGTTTTCATGTTTTGTGACCAACAACTGGAATTGGAAACATCAGAATTTACCTGCACCACAAATTGGCGACTCCACTGGGGAAAATATCCCTAAGCTAGAATCAAATAAGAGGGCCTACCCCTTAGAACGCTATTCCGCTTGTTGATGATCCGGATTCCTCACTCCAGCTATCTTTCATTTCCTTCCTTTGAATACTTGAAACAAGCAAATAAACAACAACAACAAACATGATAGCATACAATATTTTATTCAACCTACTTAACCTGTCAAGGAACATTAAGCTATAAAGATGTAACATAACACTTCATGTAGGAAATCAATCAATAGTTGTATTCATATAAATTCAGAAAGAGATTACAACCAATGCCTTGATGTTGCTCGTCTCCTCCAATGTATCCAGGCTCCCACACTTTTGCTAGCATCTCATGGATAGCCCCAACAATGGAAATCTTAAGGCCTCTTCCCTTTAATCTCAAACCAAACCAAAATACATTATTCTCCCTCAAAGATACACTAGAAAGCTACAAGCTATAGATGTCTTGTTGATCATTCAAACTCACTCCAAAACTCGTTTAGCTTGGGAAAAGAGAGGTTTGTATAGCTTGGATGGGTGGCAGATGGTTCCTCTCATCATGGGAGAAGGTCTTATCTCTTGTGTTCCATCCTAATAGGGGAAAGGAGCCCAAACTGAGTTCTTCGGCTCCATCTAGCCCAACCATATACCAAACTTTCGTTACGAAGCTTCTAGAGCTAGAAGCTTCGACTCCATATTTAAAAAACTTGCCAAAAGGGGATCGGCATGACTAGAAAAGGGCTTAGTCACTCTGTATGGTGCTAGTGCTAGTTTTAATCTCTGCAAATCGGCACGAGGAAACTTGCCAGTAGCACCTATCTTGTAAACTGGGGTAAAAGGAATATTCTTGTGAAATGATGCAAAGGGGAATTATTTTTCTCATGAAGAGGGACATATTGGGAGTTTCTTCATGATAGGAAAGCATGTAGGGTTCACTATAGAGGTCCTCCAGGATCAAGGATGAGGAGTATAGGGACAGTGACAAAATGTTGTGTAACAGTGTATGGCTTCAATCAGTTTCCATTTACCTTTTCCAGAAATGGATCTCCATTCAATTTCACAAGCTGAACTGCTCCAACATCGGTAATCTCTTTGATCACATATGGCCCCAACCAATGCATCTGAAATTTTCCTGGAAATTTATCAAAATTGTTGTCATATAATAAAACTAAATTGTTTACCTTGAAGGTGCACAGTTTGATGTGCTGATCGTGCCATGCCTTTTCACGCTCCTTCTGAACTTGTTAATGGAATCTAACCAAGAATCTATCTTCCTCCAGCTTTATCAGCTGCGCTTGATCTTTTCTTCTAAGGCTCTGCAGTCCGTCATTCCTGTGAACACTGCTATGCGTAGACTAGGCATTATGTACTACATCGGCATCACAGCTTCTACGCCATAGACCAGCCTGAAAGGTGTCTGTCCAGTCATCTTTTTACAAGTAGTTCTATAAGCCCATACAACCGCTGGTACGTGCATGTCCCAATCATTCCTCTACCAATTACAAACCTTTGTCAGTGCATTCTCCAATATCTTATTAAATTCTTCCACCATCCCATTAGCCTGAGGGTGATATGGCATGCTCTTTTTATGATAAACTTGGAATTGTTCTGTCAGCGTGCTGATTGTTTCATTAAGGAAGTGTGTATCGCAATCACTCATCAAAATCTTCAGGGGCAACCAAACCCAGTCAGCACATATTCAAATAGGAGCTTCATTACTATTTCCCTGTACAATCCTTTACAGGTTGTGCCTCCGCCTATCTAGTCAAATACTCAATCGCGGTGATGATATACTGCGCACCCATATTCTTTCCTGGAGGCTGAATTGGTCCTAAAAATCAATTTCCCATTTCTCAAATGGTTGCAATGACACTTGTGGATTCAGAGGCATCTCATCGCTCCACAATGGCCTACCCATCCTCTGACATGCATCGCATGCCCTACAATAAGCTTTGGAATCCTTATGCACTGTCGGCCACCACAACCCAGCGCGTAAAATCTTCTGCGTTGTTTCTTTTCCTGCATAATGGCCTCCCGCAGCCCCTCCATGAGCTTTAGCTAGGATGTTACTTCGTTCAAACTCAGGCACATAACATCACAATATCTCATCCGCTCCCATCTTATATAAGTGACCAGCAATAACAGAACAATCTGTTGCGTGCACCACCAATTCCTTCTTTTGTTGGATGGTGTACCCTTCAGGAGTCATTCCTATAGTCAGAAAGTGTATGATGTCTGCAAAATGATTATCTGCTACACGCACCATAAAGAGTTGTGCATTAGGCAGTCCTTCGTCCAAATTAGTCAGCTCCTCAACTGTTTCAATGTGCGACAGATGATCCGATCCTGCATTTGATCGCCCTGGCTTCACAATAACTTTGAAATCATATTCTTGAAACAACAGTACCCATCTGCATATTCCCCCCCCCCACAACACAAGCTTGTTGACGAGGTACTTTAATGCAGAATGGTATGTATACATCTTAAAGTGTCCACCTAGAAAGTAGTGTCTGAACTTCTGGAGCACGTACACCATACCCAAACCTTTACATTCTGTCATCGAATAATTCTTCTCAGTCTTAGATAAGTTCCTGCTTTCAAATGTTATAGGGTGATCCAACTCTTCCTCACTAGTTTGTTTCAATACTTCTCCTAGCACAATACATGATGCATCCACATGCACATGAAATTCCTTCTTCCGATCCAGGAAGACTAGGATCAGCGCGGTGACCATCTTTTCTTTTAACACATCTATGCTTCATTGACATTCTTCATTCCAACAGAATGTAGCATCCTTCTTCAACATTTTTTCCATCGGCGCAGTAATCTGGGCATAAATCTTGATGAAATTTCGGTAATAACCAGTATGCCACAGCGTTGCGCGCAATTGTTTAACACTTCTTGGCACCTCCAAATTGATTATAACTGCAATATTAGTTGGATCCACCATTAATCCTTTTCTACATACTACATGACCCAACAATATTCTAAAGGGAACACAAAACAAACATTTCTTCAAATTTAATGCGATTTGATACCTCCAACATGTATCTAGCATCAAGCGTAGACTAGCTATATGGCATTTTACCAGCCCAAACATCATCCAATCATCAAAGTATACCTCCAAGAACTTATGAATGAAGTCCTTCAATGCTGCAATGACTACGCGCGAAAAGATCACCAGCGCATTCTTCAATCCAAAAGGAATTACAGTATGTTGAAAGCATCCCCATTTAGTCACGAAGGTCATCTTAGTCCTATCTTCCATCATGATCTTGATCTAATGGTACCCTGAGAACCCATCAGTGAATGAACATGCTTCCTGTCCTCCTACATTATCCAACACTTCATCGGTGAATGGGGTTGGAAAAGGATCATGCACACAAGCATCATTCAGCTTCTTGTGATCTACGCAGATCCTTATTTCATACTTCTGCTTCTTTTCCTAAACTACCATAGGACTTACCCAGTCGGACTCCTCCACTGGTTCAATGGTTCCTGCTTCTAACATTTTATCCATCTCCAAATGGACTTGTTCCTTATATTTAGAATTAAGGCAACATGGCCTCTGTTTCATAAGCTTCCCATCTAGTTTCAACATTATCTTCATTACTCCTAAATCACCTATTATCCCTTTTAGGTTTGAAAACTTTGTAGGGAACAAATCCTGGTACTCGCAGAGAAATTCAGCGACCTTATCCACCATAGTGTCATCCCAGTAGTCCCCTATCTTCGCAAACTTTTGCTTCTCCTCTATCCCAATGTTTACTTGTCTTGTTTTCAGTGGCGCAATGATATTGGGATTCTCTATGTGTGGCCCCTCAACTTTGCGGTGACCTTCTGTCTCTGGGATAATAATGTTCCTCGGATCCTCCTCTTCTTCTTCAACAGTCACAGTGTACCACTCCAGCGCATGGCGCAGCTAGGTGGTCCAATCTGGTTGAATCAAATCCAAGGGATCCTGTGGGATTCTAAAGATCATTGCTTTGACCTCCTACAATGCTTCATCAATACACTCAAATCCATCTTCAATGTTGAATGTCCCATTCGTCTGTGCCATGGTGGAGCTTTGTCTCCAAGTACCAATTCATAGGTAGTACATCCAAGGTGTGACAGAATAGATGCACCCACTCTGGTTACGGATCTACTCCATAAGAATAGTTCCATTTGGCTAATTGATCGCATGGATTAATCCTCCCATCATATTTATCTGGAAATCGTACCTTTGGGCAACCAAAACACACCCTCATCATTCTTCTATATTTGATACATCCATCGAAATTTCCTTTATGTGTACCCCACCATATTGCTGGCGTAGCGCACAACGCCAAGTCCAAGGCTTGGAAACGATGCTTCTCTGGCACTTCCCTTTCAAATGCATCCAGAAATTTATCAACGTTAGTTAAACCATCATAATAACATAGACTTCTTACCTCCGAAGATACAAAATGCAACAATTTGGTCATCATGTTACATCATAGCATAGGCACTTTGTGCAACCTATTCTACCAGCGTTCCAATTCCTCATCTAAATCTGATGTGCACGAGCTTTCACGGTCCCATGCAATATGTCCATCTGTTGTTGGATTCACCCAATCTTGATCTCACACTGTCATCTTATAAATTTGGTCCAAATGGTTGTCACTATCGTAATAGCGGACCGGTTCAGTACAGCACAGTCCTTCTACAACGTCCAACGTACTACTACACAGAACGATTTTCTTTCAAATGACATCATTCACTTCTTCAATTTGATCACCCCTTTCATTTCGATAGCCCAGTCGATCCCAAGCAGCGCGGGGTAGGGATTTTTGTCATAGACAATCTATATTACTTCAAAATCTGCCGATGTGCTCATGCCTTCAATATCGACTGTCACTCCCTACAATCTTCCCATGGGGATAATCTTTTGTTGATTCACCATCCTCAATTGAATAGGAGACCACTGTAGCGCAGGTCTCCCCATTCTCTCCCATGTTTGTTTCGGAAAAACATTCACATCTGACCCAAGATCCAGAATAACTTGGTCCATTTCATACTCTCCTATTTGCGCGGTGAGCCTCATCTCACACTCTGTTCTTTCATTATGCTTACCAATTTTCCTTGTCACCACGCGTTGTCCCTCAGGAGCATTACCACCACATTTATTGATCAGCTCCTATAATCCCTTTACAGCCTTGCTATCGTGTAGCAGCTTCATACAGGTCTCCAAAAAGGTATTAAGCATGGATGGGTCCATTTCTTCAGACTGCTTATCCTGAATTCCTGAGGTAGAAGCATCAGCGAAACTTTTCTTTGCTTCCATGAAGGTTTCCTTCACACACTCCAAATCAAAACCAACATCCTTGTCTAGAGCTTTACAGAACCATTCGCATTCTTCAGACCACTTTCCCTTATCTTCACCAGTTTTCATTCCACTTCACAACACAATATTCACATTAAGGTCCTCTTCACGAGGTTCAACCCTCATCATCTAGAGGTTCTGTGTAGGTTGCTGAGGTTGCATCCCCTTTTCACACATCTTAACTATTAATACAGGGTAGTCTTCTATCATGTGGTCAAACTGGGTACAATATCAACACGACAGGCATGTTGGGTTTGTGCATTCTCACGAATAGTGTCTTGGACCTCCACAATTGTAGCAAATAACTTTCCCCCTGACCTCTCGTAGGTCCTCCACCGCATCAGCCTCATCCGTGCCCGTGATATCCTCCTCACATCCCCCTAGCACCTTGATCTAGAGGCCAAGTTTCTATCTGCATCCAATATGTAGGCGTTCTATCCATCATTAACTCATAACTTCAACAATTATGCTCATCGTGACCTACTGGTTGGCAGAAGTTGCAGAAGAGATGTTGTGGTGTCTGTACAAATTTCTGCAACAAGTGGCAATTATCTGTCGTGTGTTTTCCAGCTACCTAACAAATTTCACACCACAGCGTGTGCCCTGCACTTGGCCTTGCTTGAGCTTCCGACCTCAAAGTCATTAGCCCTCCTCCTGCAACATAATTCGTTAACATAGGGCAATGATCCTTATCATGCCATTGACTCTTACATTTTAAACACCAAACCTCTTCGCGCACCTATGGCCGAGTCGCTCTATCCTTCTTTAGACTTTGGAATTCTAGGCAAAGGTTCTGCAACTCTGTGTGAATCTGTTGAACTCCCAAAGCAGCATCTTGAATTGGTGTCTCATGTAGTCTCATTGCAATTTCCAAGGCCACTACCTTCTTTTGTTGTGATAAAGCAACCCTCAGATGAGGCAAGAGCGAAGCCACAAACCATTCGCGGTGCTACCCATTCGTAAGATTCATGTTAGCTTCATGGATCTCACACTTCAATATTTGATCCATCTCCCAGGGTGTCTCGACAGGCTTCATCATGATTTCTTTGAATCCAATGATCGATTGCACTTTATATTTGGGCCTACTAAATTCCTTATTTAGCATGGTCTGAATGTCCACCAATGCAACCATCGGGTTATCAGTGCAGTACTTAATGTACCATGTTAGTGTGTGTTCCTGCAGAGAAGTAACCAGCATTGCTTTCTTCATCCAATCATCTATAATGCCCTGGGCTTCCCACACAACCTTCGCAATGAACCAAAACTGGTCTAGGTCCTCATTCCCCAAGCCCTTGAAAACGAGAAATTTTACTGAATTCACCATATTGAATAGTGGTGGAGATGGTGGCGGTCTGGGTGTAGGTGTATGTGGTGAAGGTGAAGATGGAGGTGGTGTGGGTGGATGGGGTATTCACAGGAACCCTCACCTTATTAATTGGGCATCACTCTACAGAGAATCCCGTGTTGCTTCTTCATTATCACTCAGAGGAGGCTCAATCAGCGGGCTATATTCAAGTCCAGTTCCTTTTCTATCCCTGAAAAATTTTCCACTTTCCATATCTCCAAACATCAAGGTAATTACATAACCTGCTTTTCACACAAAATCATTTTAATGCAAGTATTCAAAGACCTTAAATACTTACCTCGCGGTCCTTTGAAGAAGTGTCACTCTACTTCGCTATAGCTAACCGAGGTATCGACTGCGAACTCTGTCACAAATCCTCCTATGATACGATCAAGCCAGTGATCGACAGCACGTGTGATATTATCTTCAGAGGCTTCCAATCTCCGCACTAACTCTAGGGTCCACACTATCAAACCATCAAGCCTCCACCTTCTGTAGTCATCTGCCAATTTAGTGATCCACTCATATAATTCGACCGGGAAGGAACAGAAAAAATTTTGTGTATCTCTGTGTGCAGATATATGTCCAACCATTGTTCTTTCATCAATCGTGGGTTCCTGTTCTCTTGTGCCGTGAATACGTGGATCTTTCTATCCAACCAATCTTCAATTTCCTTCTTCATTGATTCTAGTGATGTGACATCACACATCTCTTTATGTAGATCTTGGTCCTGGAAATGGAACCATTTGTTGGCTTAGGGGGTCCTGACCCAAGTTCAGCGTTAAGATAGCCAAGAAAATCCCTACACTACTGGCCCTTTCGCCATCAATCCACAGAGTGCAATTTGAAGTCTCACACGAAGCAATATGGGGGGATGCTGGAACCAATTTTATGCACCCAGAGATGGTTATTATGTCATTTTGTACCCTTCATCTTCCTTCGTGTAGATCGATAAGCCCTCGATGTTTATCGATATAACTTCCTCTTACTAGCCTCTAGAACTTTTGTGAAGGTCTACGACTATCTTTCGCGGGTCCTAAACAGGTGAATCAACTACTTACACGCCTTTGTAATCACTCCTAAGTCTGTTATTACCCAGATCGTCTTAAACGTCTGTTATATTTGGCATGCATTAAGATATTCTTCGTGTAAGCAAATATTATTACTTGTGTTCATATAACAATGTAGAACATACAGATTCACACTTCAATAGAGAATTAAATCATAAACCCATTATTCATCATAACATAATTGCATTCATTCATAACAGAATTAAATGGATAAAACATAGATATTTCCATAACAGTCTCTTTATTGATACTTCAGGTTTTCTTACAGACTCAAACTACCTTGCGCACTCAGCTACAGTCCGCGCACACAGCTGCGGACTCTACTCTAGGCCTTTGCACACATAGTTGCAGAGCCTCTCTTCTACTCTAAGGCTCTTCGCTCTTAGCTCCTATGACCCATTACATTGTCTTCAAAACTTACTGAACTGCTTTAGACTCTCTAAGACTCTCATTTTTATAAAATCCCATAGTCTGTCGACCATGGGTAGGTCTACTAAATCCGACACAACTTACATAAACAAAGGGTAAAATGCTTTTATGAAACTTTACATCTACGCACTCTCTGACCACAAATTGTTGAGACTTTACACTTTACATACAAAAACTTGGGTTTTCAACCCCAAAACTTGGGATTTTTCCCCAGAAATGACCTTAGGGGACCCTATCCCAACACCTGTCAATCCCTTCTCTCCCAACTCCATCAATCCTCCTCAAATGGCCCTCCAAATGATCTCCTACTTCTCCTAGCCAGTTCCAGCTCTAAAATTCCTTCCTCCAACTACCACATGAGCCCAGTGATGGATCTCTGTGTAGGCCTGGGTGACTGTAAATCGAATTGTTCCAATGGTGAAACTTCCTGATCCAAAACTCTCCCGAAAGGTTCATCCTCCATTGTAGTTCCAATGCCCAAACTCCCTCGGCAGTTGCTTCCCAGATGAACCCACAAGCAACACTTTCATGTTCCCCTTCTACGTATTCCAAAAACGCGCACTGGCTGAGACAAATGTTGAATGATGAGACTTTGAAACTCCACCGGCTCTCCTCCAAGGTAGTACGAATTTCCTTCCTAAGGTAGCACTCGAATTCCAAAGCAAGGGTTGATCTCTCCTCTCAGAGACACTTGTGTGCTAAACAACATAGCAACCCAGCTAAGCAGCTCGAGCAACTAAGGTTAAGTTCAATATGTCAAAAATATACCAAATAAGTGAGCCCCCTCTATTTATAATTTGTGGGCCTCTTTTCCCATGTGAACCCCCTCCAACTAGAAATTCGACTTTCCCACCTTAGTCATTTTAACTTACCTCTAAGGTGGTGTGTATTTCCTTATGTGGGTGGCCCCCACGCTATGCCAACAAAACATTTCGGCCCCTTTTTCATTCCTATGTCTTTTCCAAAAATCACATGGGTCCCATGGCCTCCAAAATTGTCAAAATTGTAGAATAATTAAACATGTAACAATTTTATTTCAGAAGGGACATTACACTGACACTTCATTTCCATGCATTTGAAATTAGTGTTCCCTTGTGTTTCCTTGGCACTTGGGCCTAACACTCCCTATCATGCATTTGCACCACACCTTGGCACCTAGGACATATTGGCATGCCTTAGCAGTTAGCTTGTCTTAGCATTCCTAACATGCCTTGGAATTTTCTATAATGTGTTAGTACTTCCTGGCATTACCTGGCACGCCTTGGCACTACCTAATTGTCATGCCCTCATAGATAGATTTACTATTTTTCCGACTTGGGAACCCAACCAAGTCATTGGAAAAACAATGTTGTGTGCAACCCAAAGTCTCCCTTCCTCTGAAAATTCTTTGACCAACTCCTTATAATTGTAACCATAGGATTTCCTCCTACAATTCCTATTATAACCTTCTCCTAACACACATTTTCCTTGCAACACCTAGAATTCATTGACACTCCTTGGCACACACACTTATTTTTTCATTTCCATGTATTTTGACCTAGTTCTCCCTTGTTATGCCCTAACACTTTCTAACATTCCTCAACATGCATTGGCAATGTTCGGCATGTGTTAGCATGCTTTTTCATTCCTTGGCACACCCTAACACTCCTTAGCTATAATTCCCTCACAAGTACCCTTACTTTTTTGGGACTTGGGAACCCAACCAAGTCTTGCCTTGACTACAACAACTTGACCAAGTTACAGTTACAACAACTAGATTATGCCTTGTTACCTAATAACTTACTATAACTCATCTTAGGTTACTTATGTATAATTTCAGCTCACCCAACTTAACAATTTACAAGTTACCATGTCAAGGCTCACATCCAACCATGGCCATAAAACAAGTGAGAAAATATTTTACATCTTTACATGCCATATCACCTGGCACATCTAACAATCCCTTGGCACTATGTGGCGTGTGTTAGCACCCCCTACATTCCTTGGCATGCTTTGGCACTCCCTAGCACTCCCTGACATGCCCTGGCAGTATAGCATACCTTGGCACTGCCTAACATATAACCTTGTCACTCCCTCCTTAACACACCTAAAACTCACTAACACTCCCTATCACACACTCTTATTTATTCATTTGCATGCATTTTGAGCTATTTCTCCCTTGATTTTCCATGGCACTCCCTGACACCTGACACATCTTGGAATTTCGCCCTGGCACTATAGCATTCCTTTGCATTACCTAGCATACCTTGTCACTCAGTCCTTAACACACCTAGAACTCACTTACACTCCCTGTCACATACTCTTATTCATTCATTTCCATGAATTTGAAACTAGCACTCCCTTGTGTTTCCTTGGAACTCCCTAACACTCTCTGGCATGCATTGGCACACCCTGGCACTTGGCACATCTTGGCATATTGTTTCCCCTACCTCTAGCATGCCTTAGCACTACAAATAATATCTTGTCACTCCCTCAGCACACTTGGAACTCACTGACACTTCCTGTCACAAAATTTTATTCATTCATTTCCATGCATTATTCTAACCTAGTGGTCCCTTGTGTTTCCATGGCACTTTGTAACACTCTCTAACATGCATTGGCACACCCTAGCACCTGGCACATCTTGTTCGGATGCTGCCCTCACACTCTAGCATGCCTTATCTATGCCTAGCATACCATGTCACTCCATTCTTAAAACACCTAGAACTCACTGCACTCCTTGTCACACACTCTTATTCATTCATTTCCATGACACATCATTGGCCTTAAGATATGGTTACCCATTAATTCATTTTATTCTTTCTCGGCCACAATCGCATTCTACATTGCATCCAACCTATCACTTTGTAATTACATATATCCACAGTGTTCATCAAACCTCATTGAGGTGCCTTAACTACTACTCCTTATTGAGCTATATTTTATCATCAACCCTTTGTTTCACAACCATTCTCTAGTGTGGTGAAGTAAAATTATAAGTGCAAACACAAACAAATTCCTCTAGCCCGATAATGGGTCTAGCCACAATGGATACATTCTATGGAAGATTTCCTTAGATTAGAACCAATTAAGAGGGCCTACCTCTTAGTACTCTTAACCTGTTTGATGATGTCCTTGTTCGCTCACTCCAACCATCTATCGCTTCCTTCTTCAGAAACCTAAAACAAGTAAACAACAGAAAACAACAACCATGAATAGACAAATTAAAATTCAACCTACTTAACAATTCAAGAAACATTAATACATGAACATGTAAGATGAAAAATCATGTAGGAAATCAATCGATAGTTTCATATATATTAAATCAAGAAGAGATTACAACCATTGTCTTAACGTTGTCGTTCTCCTCTGACAAGACCAGGTTCCCACACACTTCTGTTAGCATTCCATGATGACCTCAACAACAATAGTTTTAAGGCTCTTCCCTTTAGGCTTCACTCCAAACCAAATCACACTTCTCCCTCACACAACTAGAGATCTACAACTATGAGTAGCTTGATGTTTACTCCAAACCAAAATTGCACTAGCACACCAACCTTAACACTAGCTTGTGCTTGGTAAAAAGGGAGGTTTATATAGGATGAATGGATGGGAGATGGATCCTCTTCTCATGGGAGAAGGTCTTATCCCTTGAGGTAGTTCCATCATTATAGGGGAAAGGATCCCAAACTACATCCTCAATCCCATCCAGCCAAACCATTTACCAGGATTCTGTTACTAAGCTTCTAGAGTTGGAAGCTTCGGCTCTTAATTTAAAAACTTTCCATAACAGAACTAGCGTGACTGAAACAAAGCTCAGTCACTCCGGTCAGCACTAGGGACAATGCTAATCCCTGTATATCGACACAAGGAGGACAAGGGTCATTAGCGTCGATCTTGTAAACTAGGCAAAACAGAAGTTTCAGGGAAAATGGTGCAAAAGGGAATTGGTCTGCTCATGAAGAGGGACACAATGGGAGTTTCTTCATGAAGGGTAAGTACCTAGGGTTCAATTTAGAGGTCCTCTAGGATCAAGGAATGGGGAGTACAGGGACAGTGACAAAATTCTATGTAACAGATGCCCCCTAAAGCGTGAAGGCTGAACTAGAGTGAGGGATGAAATTCTTTATGAATCAGTGCGGGGAACCGTAGTCCATCATCGAAAAACCTGCAAGAAAGTACAAATACATATACATAACTAAAAAAATTGTCAAATAATACATCAATCATGGTATGGAGGCAGCCATCCATAGAATTATCATGTAAATGGATCTAGGCATGGGTGCAAACATCCGTTAAAGAGGATCATAATGAAACCAAGGTATGGTCGCAGCCATCCAATAATGAGAAGGATCACATATGCTAACTCATGGTATGGTCGCAACCATCCATCTGAAAGAGACATGTATATCAACATAATCATGTCACATCACTTCACAACCTAGACTTTTTTGATCTTAGTCCAGGGTCTTGCGTTCCAACATGACCTAATCAAAGTACGAATTCTAACATGTAAATGGATGTGTCAATGTTGAACATGCTAGAAAGTCGCTTGATTACCAATCAATGATGTAAACTATTAACAAGCATGAGAGAAACCACCAATAATGATAATTGTCCTCAAGGTACTATCAACACAATCCACTAAATGTGAATAAAGGAACTGAAGTTGAACACCCGTGAAATCACTCGATCAAAAGCCAATGATGTGAACTTGTCGTCGAGTGCGAAGGACTTGCCATTAGGGCATGCAAGCTCTAAGGTACTGGAAGGGAGTCTCTCGGCCAACTTTCCAGATAATGGGCTGAAGTCGACAGGAAGCAACCGTGTCGAAGGAGGTCCATAATGTATCCCACATCATCGACACAAGACAAAAGGATGCAAAATGATTTTGGATGATACATAGAATCAGGGGTAAGTGTAATTGCACAAGGAGAACTCTTGAACATATCGGTGACACAACTAGAAGTTTGGAAGCTTTTGGATCCAAAGAATCAATGGTCATGATGACATGGCAAAGATCAAATGGAAGGAAAAAATAAACGGCCCAACCTAGGAAGGTTAACGATACAAAGGAGGATGTCCCAACCCAACACGAAGCAGAAAGTGTTATGTTCAAGAGTGAGCTGCCGACACAACTGATTAGATTTCCAAATTTTCCCCCACCATTTCTAGTAGGTACCCCAATTATTTTTAATCTCAATCTTGAAGGGGATAGCATGTGCTTCCACTGTAAGTTCATGTAAGTTTAACAAGCCCTAGGAAGGAGAATCTCATGTTCGTCATGATGACGAATCCGATGTCGTTTAACATTTTAACGAGTCCGACAAAGGTGTAACTTGGTATATTTTTCATGTTTAGAGAGTTTGAAAAAGACACAGAAAAGAAAACTCCACATGGTCCCTTTTCGTATGTTTGTGTCTCTTGAGCCCGAAAAGGTAGAAAAAAATATTGAAAGAACTGCTTGACCATTTCAGTCAAGGAATACCTTTTTCGTAAATAGTGCCTCCCAACCCGAAAAGGGGGTAAACTTATACTGGGTGCATGACGTTTCACATCTGTTAACGAGTTCGAAACGACAAGCGCTCGGCCATATTTTCTCTTTTAAAGGGTCGGAAAAGAGCTTGAAAGCAAACCCCCCATTTTATTCTCTTTTACGAGTCAAAAGGGAAAAATACTTGGCAATATTTTCATATGAGTTTAACAAGTTGAGAAAAGAGTTGAAATGTGACTCATCATCATCATCGAACATCCATCACCTACCGCTGCGCAAAAAGGTAAAGTGTATTATCCAATTCTTGAGGCAAAAATAGGTTAAAACATTTACAAAAACTTGACATTTTTATGAAGAATAAAAAGGAGAAAAGTAAATACATTTTTACCATTTACCATTTTACCATGCTGTGAATACTTTTTACTAACTTTTTCCCTAATTGTTTTGGAGCAGATTGTGGGAGATCCGAGAGGTCATTTGCCGAGCCTCCAGTTACTGGTAAGAGCTAAAGCCATGAGCTCCATTTTCATGTCTTTTATTCTTGTTTTTAACCATTTTTTGGGTTTTTTGAGGGGGTTTTGCAACAAAAAAAATCGCCCTCAATCGGTGCAACTTCTGGGCACAGAATCACGCCAGCCGAGGATGATTAACAAAGCCTATCACGTCGTCGGCTCAATTGTTTTTAAAACAAGCATGGGAGCACCGTGAATAGGGGAAAACCATATTTCCTCACAAAATCATCGTTAAAACTTAAAATTTATGGGCCAAGCATGATTGTTGACTCAAATTAATGGCTCTTGCAGGAAAGAACCGCTAAAAATGGTGGACAGGAAAGAACGGGAACATGAGGATGTCGACACCCATGCACTGAATGATCCAAATTGCCTAGAAGCTTTGAGGGCTTGTGGGCTCCTCAAATTCTTTCTCACGCCCAGGATGCAGGCCCAACCTGAGTTGCTTGGGTACCTGATTAGTCTTTGGGACATAAATCGTGAAATATTTGTCATTGGTGATTAGGAGTTGGATTTGGAAATTTCATCACTGGACTGTCCCAAAGAGGGGAACGAGTCAACTTGTACGGGTCACAACTGATTGGGGCAAGCATATCTTCATTGCTTGTTGAACACTGCCCTGAGGCACTTAAATCCAAAAGTGGGAAGATTGAGATTTCCAATGTTCGAGATCTGACACTGAAAGTACTTCTATTGACCATCAACAAAGTGGCGGGGTCCCAGGTGGAACATGAGACTAACAAGTCAAAGTTCCTATATGTTATCGATTGTACAGCACCTACGATCTTCAAATGGGCAGAGGCCATGAAGATCAACATAAAGCGCCAGCTGACTAAAGCTAAGACGTGGAATCTGAAGAAATGTTTCTTTGGATCTGTGCTCGTGACGTTTTTCTTGGAACGAGTGCCACTATTCCAATATCAGTTGACTGATGTAGATCCTCCTATGCCATGCGATCCCCAAATGGCCTGTTGTAGTCGTTTGATGCCCTGGATCACTAGGGATCAGCACATGTCGTACAAACCTGCATTCTTTTCATGGCTAGATTATAGAAGATCATCATTGAGGACTGGCCATATAGTGGCACTGACTTCTGTGGAGATTTGGACATGCCCTTAACAGATGCAAAGGATTTTGACGATGAAGGTAAAAAATCAATCTTTTAATTTTGAGATTTTTTAATTGTTTTTGGTATATATGTGCTTATAACATTTATTTTGTTAATGCAGATGTTGGAATAGAGCAGCCTGTCGGGATCTCCCCAATAGCTAGGTGAGTCCCCCGCTCGATTGATGATATCGCTCCTTATCAGGAGGGGAGTGACAATAAGGAGGAGATCACGAGGAACCTTAAGGGGTTGACTTGTGGTATCCCGGAGTAAGCTCGGGTAGGAGACATTCCTCGTCAATACCAGAGACACATGGTGGGAGTCTCGGATCAGATCCACCGATTCTTGACTCATGTTGCACAAGATGTATCATGCTACCACAATCACCGTGTTGATTAGTTCCTAGGTCCAGAACTTACATTTTTTGAGGCTTGCGTGCCACGGATATAGTAGGCCTACGAGCCGCCGATGTTATTTTGGACACACATATTATTTTTTTGGGTTCTGATGTATCAAGAATTATCACCATATATATATATATGCTGTATTTTCTTGCTTACTATGGTACAAATGGTTTGTTTTATATTTTCACATGTTTCATAAATGCCTATCCAACACATAATTAGCTAATGCATCTGTCAATGTATTCATGCACCTAGGAATATGATGATATGTAATGTAATAAAAATTTCTTTCCAGTAGAAAAATACGGAGATGCATTCTCAATATTTGAGGGTTTCTGACAGAATATTACCCATTAAGTTGAAGGACGACAAGCTGTGAATCTAAGTTGACAACCAACTCTCTAATGTCAAGAGTAATGGCTTCTGACAACAATTCAATGACCGCACTGTATTCAGCAATATTGTTAGTTGTACAACCTAGAAAGATACCTTGAAGGTCAATCAACTCCCGTTAGGGTCATAAATAGCCCATGCCGTGGATGATGAGTTCCCGGTACTACGGCAAGCACCATCAGTGAAACCGATGTGATGAGTCGCAGACATCTGCAAAGCAATAAAAACATAGTAAATAGGAAAGTTGTTTGAAAACTAACACACAAAGCCACACTGCACAAAAATGAATGATACACTAATGTACATTATGCAAGATGACCTAAGCATAGTACTTCTTGAGAGAGTTCGTTGCCGAACTCGGGTAATCAATCAACACAGATGAACACTAGAGTTTTCTCATTGACATGATGAGTAAGCATCGACTCAGCCAAATAATAGAGTAGAACTCATATAAGGCTTTGCCCCCATGACCCCTGGGCGAGGGAGGGTTATGAGTCAGAGGACAATCGGTGAAAACTTAGGGAGGGAGAAAAATCCTAAATCCATGAAGCGATAAAGTTTCCCTCAGTTGAAAGAGCTTGACCACGTTAGCATAAACTAACATGTCAATAGGTGATTGGGAAGAGAACTCTTCGAGACTGGTAGACCTAACCACTGGACGAGGCAGGAACGAGGAGCGATGATGAGTATCGGTACAAGGTGGTTCCTCGAGAGACATGAATTCCATGATACCTTCATAAGCAAGGAATGTCTTAGCTAAGAGATCAGGTGATTCCAAAGCCCCAAGCCACATGAACTGAGAGTACGTATCAAGAGAGGTCTTCGAAATAATAGAATCAGAGGATGCGGAACTTGAAGCCGATACAATTTCCACGTAATTGACTTTGGTGGGCCTAAGCGGCATAACCTCGCCCCAAGTATCAACAAGGTCTGGTGAAGGTATGACCCAAGGATCAGATTTAACTGAGATCATGTTGACAAAGGCAACATGAGGAGGTGGGAGTGGAAAAATTCCCATTAAGGCAAAGTCTTTAAAAAGACCTACCCCCACACTCTCATAGAGAGCACCAGTGTGCTTGACGTACAGAACATTACCATCTGAGGAGGAAGAGGAAAATAAAGACAGCTGGTTGACAGTGACAATATTCCCTTGGTGGGTTAATGAATCACGCGAAATAGGGAGGAGGCTACGGCGTGCATAGCATTGGTCCAGCTCCAGCCGAGTAGAAGATTATTATTGAGATTGGCGTCAACAATCTCTACCTCGACTTGCACTGTCTTGCTTTCCAAAGTAATGGCAAGGCTAGGTAAGACACCGAAGTGTTGCGAATCGCACCCATCGAAAGCTTCCAAAGTGTTTGGAGATTGGTTCAGAGTAGGAGAACCAATAGCCTTCCAATATGTGGTTGACATGATGCAGGTGGAAGCACCTTCATTGATGACAGTCTGATGGATGGTCTTCTCATTGATGATTATCTGAATGAGAAAGGCAATCTGATGAGGGAGGTGGGAACATGGTTCTCTAGATCAAAACATATCAAATTCAAATCGGTGGGATCAATACCCCCGATAGCTGACAGCAAAGATTTCTGCTGCGATGGGTAGCTTTAGAGCACCTCGAGAGTCGACATCGCTGACGACGCCTAAGCCAAATCCTCAACAATATTATAGTGCTGAGCAACTCAGGTGTTAGGATTGTATGAGGATTTCCATAACACACCTCGAGAGGGTGGCTATATAGCAGAATCAAGGTTAGGGTGCTCAATTTGATGAGGGCCAGAACTCAGGGCAAAAGAAGAAGGGGTGGATTCTTTCTCTTTCCCAACTGTCGGAGAAGAAATTTGATAATATTTTGATCTGGTAGCCACGTTAATAGGCATACACATCATGAACACTTGAGATCCTGAGGAAGCAGATTTGGTTGGTCTACCATTTGGGTTTTTTGAGACAAAAATGGCTCTTTAAGGACAGTGGGGGTCCCTTTGAGCAAGCGACTAACTTCGAATCGTCAGGGACAATCTTTAGCATAGTGATCTTCCTCACAAATGAGGCAGGGATACTTAGGTTTCCGTTGCGAAGATTCACCAACAGACGATTTGGGAGGACCCTGTTTTGGGGCATCGGCTTTACCCTTGCCTTTGCCTTTCTTCTTACCTTTCGAGGATTTGTCTGTTGCAGTAAACTGGACAGCATGGACCTCTCAGGTTTTACCAGGGCCAAGTGGATTCTGGGAAGAACTATTAGGAACAGCATTTGAGACTGACTTTTGCTTGGAAGAAGATTTAGTAGGGGTCCGAGATACTGAACCAATAACTCCATCGACAGAAGGTACAGCTTGCGACTTTGATGTTGCAGATTGGATGATGGCCATGGAACATCAGGTAATAACTCATACAAAGTGCCATACTAAGAGTAGACTAGATCTAAGTATTGCACGAGCAATGGCTTGCTCTTCAGTGACGCATCCACCCATAGCTATATCGCAATTAATTGGGGCCATGAATAACTTAGTGAACCATTCACTGAGCAACTGATTAGAAATATCAAATTTGATCAGGCGATGTCTATGTCTCCATTCATGGATGTGATCAGAGATGTGTGTCGCAGTATCTTGCTTAAGCGATGTGAGAAAATAGGTGTCATTTTCATAGTGAACCAGCAACTGAAAATGCATGAGGAAAGCCATGGCTAAAGAGTCAAAGTCATGGTAAGTAGTTTGAGGCAAATCAATGTACCACTATGAGGGTTCATTGAGAAAGATAGAGACAAATGGAATCATCAACGTATGAGTTCGATGAGAACCAGAGGTGATATGTCATCACATGAGCCTGAGGATCTTCTTTTTCTTTCCCAATGAATTTTGGACAATCGCTTGGTATCTCGAAGGCTAGTATGGCGAATGAAGGATTGGATCATTCATAAGGCGAGATACTTCTAGAAACTTGAGTGTGGCCAAGAATGGCAATTAGGTGTTAAAAGGCATAGGAGGTCGATAAGCAGGTCTGAACGGAGGAGCCCATCCCTGTTGGTAAGGATTTTAGCCCCACAGTGGGGGATTTTGGCCATATGGCATCTAATTCTAGCCCCATTACATGTTACCTTGACCATAGGGAGGATTTTGACCTTGAATACCTTGGAATTGTCCGGCCATAGGTTGTTGATAAGCAACATACGGGTTAAAAGGTTGTTGATCCTATTGATCTTGGACATATGGATATTGGACCTATTGTCCTTGAACATACAGGTGATGCACCTATTGTCCCTAAACGAGAGGAGTTTGGACCTGATGTCCTTGTGCGTAAGGTTGATACACTTGTTTCCCTTGGACAAAGGGATTATGTACCTACTTCCCTTGACAATAAGGATTTTGAACCTGGTGACCTAGGGTGTTAGGATTTTGCACCTGATGCCCTTGGACAAAAGGATGTTGGACCTATTGAGCTAGGGCATTAGGATTTTTGGCCTACTGCTACAGGACTTGACCTTGGCCCTACCCTTGCAAAGGTCAGCCCTGCTGATATGTATACAAGGGTTGCTGCTTCCCGGGTTGGTTTTGTTGTTGCAAGGGTTGGCCTTGCGATTGAAAAATTTGTCCCTAAGGCTGCAAAGGTTGGCCCTGTGAGGACATGGGTTGGGAGGTATGCAGAGCATATTGCATCTACGGCTACATGGTTTATTGTAACTGTTGCAAGGGTTGACCTTGAGGTTGTTACAGTTGACCTTGCTGCGGGATCATTTGCCCTTGCTGTTGCACGCAGAGCCCTTGCTGCAACAAAGGTTTCCCTTGTCGAAACAAAGGTTCCCCATGTTGTTGTAGAGGCTATCCTTTTTGTTGCAAGGGTACTTGAAAAGTGCTTGAAAAATTTCTGAACTGAATCTAGCCATAACCACCCTGGAAGGTGGACGAGCCAGGCTGAATGTACTGCCTAGACTGAAGGGTGTAAGGCTGATTAACCATTCCTTGAGAACCATATGGAACGTAAGGAGTTTGGTATTAGACCTACGCCTCGTAGGGATATTGATACTAGACATTTCTCGATCCAGACGGACCAACAGGATTCTGAACTTGTTGTTACTGGACATTGCTCGATCTAGTAGGATCAGCGAGGTTATGAACGACACTAGAAGAAGGTTGGTTCATACCAACCATGTGAGCCTGTGAGCCACTCACATTGGTGGCACCTGTCACCATAGAAACATTCATATTTTCCCCCCCACGTGGTGGCACGGCTTGGCCACTAACTAGAGGGATGGAAGAACTGACAGAGACATTCTTCGAAACTGCCGATTGTGCCTGATGGTTAACTGGGATTAACAATACAAGGGTTTTCAGAATGGTGGGTTGCACCGAGACTGAGTTAACAGCCTATTGGGAAGTCATGTTCACAACAAACAGACTGAAGTAGGCATGGCACCTGACGCCCAAACAAGGTTATGGTAAAGTGTTGAGGCACTAGGTGTACTTGAAACCAATTGTGCCAAAGACACATAGTTGGGTGGAAAACTAGCGGGAATACCCTCGGTATAGGGGAAACCCTCAAGAGGAAAAGGCTTCTCTTCCTCCTCAATAGTGTGTGGAGTAGAAACTTTGGACTCTTCTAGAGAGGTGACTGGAGCATCGCCTTCAGGTTCCATATCCAGGAACAAACGATGACGAATGGCCAAAGAAGTACGAGGGGATAGTTCCAAAGGAACACCCGGATGGTCGTACAGACTGTAAGGATGCTACGGTGATATCACAATAGGGTCAAATAGAGGATTCGGAGGGTAGATAACTAGTCCAAGCTTACCGTCAGTGGTCAACGAGTTCTCCGGAGTTTGGACGGGATTGTTCGGAGATTCTGGGCCAAGATCAGTTGATGACCCAGTATCGAAAGTAGGTTGAGGACGAGATGACAAATGTTGAATACTCAGAAAAATTCCGATTTCAACACCTTAGTCCTCAAGTGACTCTGGTAACTCAAGAAACGTCTCCTCAAACAATATTTCAGATGGAGGAGAGGAAGAGGAACTAGGTGAACCAGATGGTTCAGCCACGATGACCTTATCTTAGTCGACAGAAAAATTAACTTCAATGATTTAAAATTTTCTTTAAGGGAAACTCATGATTTGGTCTCAAAAAATACTAACATGGTGTTATCAGATCGTGGGCAATCAATTATTAAGATGCACAAAAGACTGGTGCTCTTTCATTTTTTAGGAGTCAAGAAAGAAACAAAGATGATTCTATCACTTTCAATTGGAAACGAGCTCGAAAGGACAAGTGCTCGAGTGATATTTTAAGTTTAATGAGTCAAAAAGATCAAATGACTACATTGGATGATCTAGGTAAACAGGATTACCAGGCAACCGTGAACTACAAAATACCTCCCAGTGAACTGAAAAGTACAAGTAGGCAATCTCTCCGAATGTTCTGTTCGATATATCACGTTTGCAAGGTGGCCTACTCGGCTTCCTAAGGATAAAGGATTGAAGCCTAGAGGGGTCTCTCATTATATACTCAACGATACATGAAGCACAAGTTCATACTAGCATTGTCTAATGCCGAAGCTAACGACAGATTCTAGGTTTAAAGACGCTGGAACACGTCTCTAGCCTAGACCTTCTAGATATGATCGTTAAGTGTCAAATGTGCCTTAGGTTAATTGAATTCATTTTAAAGTTTATCTTGAGTCATGTTTCAGTTTTCAAGTCTTAGGAATGAGACTCAAAAAACCTTAAATGAAACTAAATGAGACAAGACCCTTTCAATTCGATGAATGCCTACACTAGAGAGGGTAGAAACTACACAATCAAATGCAAACAACCAAGCAACTGAAAGCGAAATGATCTTTCACTACGTTACTTTTTTGAAAAATAAAATAATGAAAAATGCATTCCAATTCCTAATTTCCTGACAATCACATATCTAACAGTCCTTTCAAAAGCAAAAGAGTTCTTTTCCTTTTTCAAATGCCAATGCAATCCTAGTCGCTTAGTGATGCAAGTTATCATAGCACAATGATGCAACAAACAAGAATTTCATATTTTTCATGAAACAACGAAATAAACTTTTTGCATACAACACTTCAATGAAAAAAAATTCAAGACAATCCTTCAAGCAAATGAAAACATGAAAAGAGAGGCTCATTCAAACTAATGAAGCACCAAATTTACCAACAACAAGACAAGAAACGTAATCCATACCAGAAAAGAAATGTTTAGACAAGCAAATGAAAACTTTTCGAACTTGTGTAATAGAGGTCAAAGTCGCAAAAGGACCACAAACGAAATGCAAGGAGTAGGTACACCTACAACTCGACTCGCTGAGATCACAAACAGCTGAATGGATGACAATCTAGATGGCCTAGTGTCACTGACCACCCAATGACTCAATAAATCAAGAAGAAAGATGATAAGCCAACAAGCAAACAAAACCAAATGAAAAGTAGCTTTCTAGTCAGGGAGAAAATAGTCTAAAAGGCTTACAGGGTCAAAATCATGAGAGCAAAACACACTTGCCAAGATTGGGGAAAAACCCTAATCTTCACTTACAAGCATCGGCACGACTGCCTAACTAACAATAAGTTCCAGAGGTTGGTCAGTGCAACTATTCCTCAACAAATCACGTTGATCGGCACGACTGACAGTGGATTAAACGTGCTACTTGAGGGAGCTAAGGAAAAAGATAAAAAAATTTGAAACATGGACCAGATTTGCAACTATGAACTTCAAACTCAGGCCAGTAAGCAGGAGAAAAGAAACAGAACCAAAGGGAAAAAGTGGAACTAGAAAAGTTCACAGGAAATCACAAAATCCAAGACAAGCAAAAGGATTGGTTCCCTAGTATGGTCGCCAATTTGTGGTGAAGTAAAATTATAAGTGCGGACACAAACAAATTCCTCTAGCCCGATAATGGGTCTAGCCACAAATAATACATTCTATGGAAGATTTATTTAGGTTAGAACCAATTAAGATGGCCTACCTCTTAGTACGCTTATCCCATTTGATGATGTCCTTGTTCGCTTGCTCCAACCATCTCTCGCTTCCTTCTTCAGACACCTAAAAAAAGTAAACAACAGCAAACAACAACCATGATAATAGACAAATTGAAATTCAGCCTACTTAACAAGTCAAGAAACATTAAGCCATGAACATTTAAGATGAAAAATCAAGTAGGAAATCAATCGATAGTTGCATATATATTGAATCAAGAAGAGATTACAACCAATGTCTTGACGTTGTCATTCTCCTCTGACAAGACTAGGTTCCCACACACTTCTTCTAGCATTCCATGATGACCTCAACAACAATAGTTTTAAGGCTCTTCCCTTTAGGCTTCACTCCAAACCAAATCACACTTCTCCTTCATACAACTAGAGAGCTACAACTATGAATAGCTTGTTGTTTACTCCGAACCAAAATAGCACTAGCACACCAACCTTAACACTAGCTTGTGCTTGGGAAAAAGGGAGGTTTATATAGGATGAATTGATGGGAGATGGATCTTCTTCTCATGGGAGAGGTCTTATCCCTTGAGGTAGTTCCATAATTATAGGGGAAAGGTGCCCAAACTAACATCCTCGACTCCATTCGGCCAAACCATTTACCAGACATTCGTTACGAAGCTTCTAGAGTTGGAAACTTCGGCTCTTAATTTAAGAACTTTCCATAAGGGGACCAACACGACTGGAAAAAAGCTCAGTCACTCAATCATAAATATTTTATACAGGTAATGCAAAGAAAACTCCTTGGATAAAATATATCTTTCTAGATGGCCACACTATCTGTGAAAATTATTTTGAAGTTGTAGTGAGGTGATAGAATGAAATAGTAGAAGATTTAGAATAGAAGGTTGCAATTACATATTCTTTTATTATAAATCTTAGTAGAATACATGAAATACTAAGAGAATGAAGGTATGAAAATATGGAGTGCAATTTAAGGTTATTTAACAGAAATTTATAGGTACTGTGAACTCTTTCCAAGCAAAGTATATTTGTATTACCAAAAATAACCAACAGCTTCTTTACACATTTCCAAGAGAAGAAAAAAAATTAATGACTTACAGTATTAAAGGAACACATATCATATTCAAAAGATATTTGTAATCATCTAGAAAAACTTATTACATCTCCAAGAAAATTTTGACACATTACACAGGAAATCTCTCTGAGGTAAAAACTTCGGAACCCTAGAAATGGTTCCTCTATGCCTTTTCGTAGAAACGGTGCATTGAAAACATTTATAAAAAAATTTAACTGCCATGAACTAACTTGAACTACTTTCTAAAATTACTCTATAGTTTCCTAGGTCCTTATGAGGACTCAAAAGTCAAACTTGAAATTAAAGGACTTTGGCTTGAAATTACAAAATAAAATATTTTTTCCAAAATGAAATATTTGGTTGATTTTCATTCTATCACTTCGGATCCTTGTGCGAGATCGCTTGAAGAAGATCTGGGTTCCACTACATTGGTTAGCGACAGCAATTCTCGACATTTATGCCACACTGTCAAGTCATAATTTGGGCACTTGACCACTCTATCATAGACCATCCTAAAATTTGTTATCCTATTGTAAGTTGGACTGTCTATGAATAGAGTCTTGCCCAACCATAATAACTAAAAGTCCCTCTGCAAGGGATTCACAATGGTTAACCCTTTTATAGTTGTTGTCTTTTCATGGGAAGCATTGATTTTACTTTTTGCTTCAACTAATAAGGTTTCATATGTCTCCCATGGAAGAAGATTGCCCTATTTATCCCAACATGAGGGAAATCTCCCTTTGATTCTTTTATCAAAATTTGAATTAAAGGCCAACACATATTCTTTGATTCCCCCAGTTTGGTTCCTACTTTTTTTTCTGTAAATATTCTTTTGCACCACTTTATTTATTTCTAGAACAATGGATATTTTGTCTTTAATTTCCATCACCCTCGACTCCTAAGAAGACTTATCATTTATAAAATCAATCATTCGTTTGGCTAATTGTGCACTTTGATGTGATTTATATTTGTTAAAGCAATAGCCATTTCTAAATCTCTTACAATTATTTTCTCCTTTGACATAACTAGCATGTGATTCTAGATTTCTTTTACCCGTTGGATGATATCATTCTAAATTATTTATCTTGCTTATATGAGAGACGTGTTACCTTTTAATTTCTCTTTTAACTCCTTGATTTCAACACAGGTTGTTCAATAGTTTTTATGATGTTGTGATGCACGTTCTTTAGCCATGTTCAATTGCCTCTCTTTAAACTTTAATTTATCCTTTGTATCATCCAATTTTTTTTATATTTTCCTTATTTCATCCTCTAAAATATCTAGCTCAATCATCACTCTAGTGAGCTTGTTGGTTGGGTCTTAAAAGTCTAGTTGTAGCACAATTGTGCAGACATGTGCATCTATCTTTTGTTGTAAGCTTGCATTTAACTCTTTTAGAGTTGGCACCTCCTTATTTATTTCTAACATCTCATGGGTTATAAGTTCTTTCTCCTTCTCTATTTGAGCTACCTCTAGAGCCATGACATGTTTAGTTGAATGAAACTTCATCTTTCTTCTCAATGCTTGAATTTTTTATTCTTCTCCTTGTAAAAACTTATGTAAAATTGTCTTGTCTTTAGGATTTACTCCGAGATTTATGATTAGCTTCTTCAATTCTTCATTATGGGTGTACAGATCTCATGATTTAGCCTTCTTGAACTTTAATTGATTAATGACTTTCCCCAATAAGGTCTCTTCCTCATTTGTTTCTAGTGAATTTTTACTCAAATCACTGTAAATGAGTTCTCCAAGCTCCCTATGCAGATTTATTTTATCAGACAATGAAATGTCTTTTGCACTAACAGTTAAATTTATAGTCTTAAATCCAGCTATAGAAAAAAGTGGTAATGCATGAGGATGAGTAAAAGAAAGTTTCATCTTATTCCTCTCCAGGTCCATAGCTGACAGCAACCTAGTTTAATATTTAGGAATTGACTGGGCTTATATTTGAGTAAGCACATTTTCTTTGATATTCTTATTTCTTTCCTCAATCTGCTCATAAGACTCCTTCAAAATAGTAAAAGAAGTTTTCTCACCTTCTTCGGGAATGGGAGAAGAAGCTGCACATCGTACCTCTCCAAGCTACAATTGGAAACTAGATTCAACAAAAGGCATTTCCACAAAAGGCTCAAATTTTGTTTCCTCTATGTGTATCTTTGGCCTCTTTGAAGTTGGGA
The DNA here is from genome assembly GCA_031772625.1 of Pinus tabuliformis. Lineage (NCBI taxonomy): Eukaryota > Viridiplantae > Streptophyta > Pinopsida > Pinales > Pinaceae > Pinus > Pinus tabuliformis. The sequence goes on from CM062816.1 coordinate 1,203,840,060, forward strand.
AATTTCAGCATCCAAATCAATAACATCTTCTACTCCTCTTTTTAACCCTTTTTCAATAGGGCAAGGAGTCTCAATATCCATTCCTTTCTGTGGTTGAAATAGGCCACCACTTGCAAGTATTTAAATTTCAGGCCTTGGTTCATGAACATATGGTGCATAAGGATTTTCTACCCTTCTCTTCGAAATAATCTAATAAGGATCATAGGACCACTTCTCCCCTTGTTGAAACTACATCTCATGTAGCATTTTCTCCACCTCTTCTACAACCTTCCTATTATTGACAATAAAAGGCCCAACTGCCCTAGGAACAAGTATCCTTTATTGGTTGGCACAAAATGCACCTGGTCCACATTTAAAATTTGTCTAATGAACTCTAATGCAAGTAGACTGATAGATACAAAAGACGGAAGCCTATAAGGGGAAACTCCTGCTCCATACAACCTAATTTATGTGTAATCTTCATATGTAAACCAATCCCCCACTTTCAAATCTCTAATAAACTATAAGAGTGACTGGGATTTGGGCAAGACACTAGGTGGAATAAAGTTGTTAATGATAGTGTAGACCACTGACATGAAAGAGGCAAATACAATATTAAAAACCTTCATAACTGGGATGACTTCTTACAGTCTCAATCCAATTTACCACTGACTATTTCTTCTTGTTGGGTTCCATTATATTTAAGCCCAGGTGCATGAATTTCTCCACATGAACATATAAGAATAGATAGACTAATAGAGAGGGGAATCTAAAACACCTTGTGAGACTAAAATTCAATAATTGTGAATTAACTGAAAACTCCCAAAGTGCTACTATATTGAGAATTACATTTGGTTGCATAACTAGATAAAACATCGCTATGGTTGCTCAATCAACAACGGAAATGTAATCTTTTCCCAAAACCCTAACAATTACCTGTAAAATTGGTCTAACTGCCTCAGCATGATGTGGAAAGGCAATTTGGCATAATCTTCTGCAAAAAAGTTTTGAAAATTAGCCATAAGGATTTCCAAGGCTTGATGAATCAATAATGCAGAAACCTGAAAAATGTTTTCTCCTAACAAATTATTTACATAACATTTTTTACGATAGAGGGATGAAGTTAGACAGGTAATGAATTTGGGAAACAGGTACGTTTGAGAGACAATTACAGCTAATAGACTAGAGTTAACAACCTTAGAAAACACTTCTAACTCCAATTGACCAACTAAGACATTCAAATGAAGTTCCATTAAATTTAATGGGCATATGGGGTCAAAAACATCTGTCTTTGTATCCATAAGTCGGATATGGGTTGCACAACCTGCTAAGGATGTTTTCTTTGGAATTTTGAACAATTGGACAAAGTTGTGTAGTAGGATAAATACCTGAGAAATACTAGCTGACATTGTATTTGATTTGCCACACTGGCAGGTGCAGGTGGGTGTCAGTGAGCTCTCGAGAAATCAACAAAAAAAATAACTTTGAGCGAAGAAAACAGGGTTTTTATAGAAAAACGGAGGAAAAAACGAAGTTAATGAGTGTGGAAAAAAGTGTACTACAGGATGACACATGATGACATGAGGGGGATGACATGGAGTGGTGAGATGGAAGGTGACTTGGAATGATATATGAAGTGGCGAGGTGGAGGAGTGACATCGACCTGTTGTCATAGAATAGTAATCACGCTCGCGTGCCGTGGACAAGTTTAATATCGCTTACCACTCACGAGAGCACCTGTGGTGGTAAGCGGTTCCAACCTATGGTGATGTTGGGTGAGATCCTGACCATTGATTTGTCGATGGTGTTTTCATACTAGACCACCTATGAAGGCACCTGTCCGCATATGTGTTGAGCATGTTATGATGTCGGATTTCTCCTGTGGAAGAGTTCTGATGCCGTGAACGACATCTCCCTCAAAATGTGTGTGTTATTTAACTATGGTTCCTCTGTCGTAAGAGCTAGTCTCACCAACATATTATATAAAAATATAGCATAATTTCGAACCTGTGTCATCTTAGACCAACATTAACCTTCTTCTTTTTTAATAAATCTCCACAAAATAACTCCAATGATTTTTCCTTTTTACTTTCTTTACAAGTTTTTTTGTGTTTTATCATAATTGATTTTTTTTTCTTTTCGGATTTGGAACATCTGGCTTCATTTGGGGATAGTGATTTGGAACAAAACACTAAGAATCACATATTAGTTCCTTCACTTTGGGCATGGAGTTATATTATAGCTTAAAAAATTGCAATGAGAAACTCACTAGATACTTACAATGATCATATTGGTATTCACAATAAAAAATCTAAAAGTTGTTTAATGTTGGAAGTAATGTTTTAGAAACACCCCATTTATAGGCAGTTGTAGTAGTTCTCCATCAATATTCTCCAGAATGAAAGTATTGTTTCCTCTGGCTTCTGCTACCTTAAAGGTACCAAACCATAAAGGATCAAACTTACCATGCTTACCCTTGTCCTCCCTTCTGACATCCCACCTTAGGACAAGGTCTCTAGGCTGAAAGAGTATATCCTTGGCCTTTCTATCAAAAATAGTTTTCATCTTCTCTTGATAGCTGATCATATTTTCAGTTACTTGTTCTCTGTTCTCATTCAGTTCTACTAGCTAGTTTATCCTCCAGGTCAATGCATTTGGTTCTTCTTTAGCATCTTGAATCAAAGCAGCTACTAGTCTGGCTAACTGACTAGGAAAAAGAGTTGCCACTCCATATGCCAATTCAAAAGGTGACTTACCAGTAGACCTTTTGTAGTTACTTTGTTTTCCCATAAGGAAAACTTAAGCTGAGAATCCCAATTCTTTTTATTTTCTACAATTGTTTTCTTCAAAATTCTTACCAGAGATTTATTTGAAGATTCTTCCAACCCATTTCCTTGAGGATAATAGGTGGTAGAGTGAGTAAGAATAACATTATATTTCTGGAAAAAATTGATTAATTTGAATATTTAAATACCTAAGCATTGTCTATGACCAATTTCTTGGGGCAACCAAATCTTGTAAATATGTTTTCTTCCAGGAACTTGATCATCATTGATTCAGTTGCATTTCTAGTTGGAACAGCGTCCACCCACTTGGTAAAGTAATCAGTGGTTAGCAGAATCCACATATGTTTTCCACAGGAAGGTGGGTTAGTTCCCCCTATGAAATCTAACCCCCACTTCCTGAATGGTTCTTCTACAAATACAGGAATTAATGGCAGTGGTGCCAACTTCTTCTTTTCAACAAAAAGTTGACAATTTTCACAACATCTAACCAGTATGTAAACATCAGAAAACAAAGTTGGCCAGTAAAAACCAGATTTCAAGATTTTTTGTGTTGTCACTTTCCATCTGTAATGACCTCCGCAAGCACACCTATGATATTCATTGAAAATTTCAATTGTTTCCCCCTCTGTTAGACATAACAACAAAAAACCAACATGATCCTTCGAATACAATTGACCATTGTTTATCACACACTTTTATGTTTCCAATCTTAAAACCTTATATTTTTATCTTTCTAAACTTGAAGGAAAACTAAGAAATATAAAATAATGAACAATGTTCTTGTACCAATCAGAATGAACATATTTGTATGCAATTTTCTTGTCTTGTCCATTTTTCTTACCTTCTTCACTAATAGTGCTTGACTAAGGAATTGCAGCTAGAAAATTAATTCCCATCTCCTAATAACTTGCCTCTATTCAAATCTTAGCCCATCACTATCACTTTATTAGTTTTTTTGGCTTGATGTCCATTTCATATTCCTAAATCTTAGTTATCCATTTTCCCTTTCTTCTTGTGTTATCCCCTTGTGTCAACACATCTTTGACAACTAAATTTGGTACATATGCAGTAATCTGGGATTGTAAAATGTACATTATGAATGCTTTCAAGGCTTTGACCAGAGCATAAGCTTGTTTCTCCAAAATATTATATTTCAATTCAGCATCCCTCAACACCTTGCTGAAAAATGCTATTGGTTGCTCCTTATTATCTTGATTCTTTTGCAAAAGAACAGTTGTAATGGTAGAAGGTGAGGCAAAAGAAAAAACTTGAAAAGATTTTTGGTAATCAAGACTTACCAAAATTGGAGCTTCTCCAAAATCCTTTTTTATCCTTGTAAAAGACTCTCTGGCTGCTGGAGTCCATCTAACCTCTGCATCCTTCTTTAACATATCAGTGATTTCTTTAATAATTTCTGCATAATTTGGAATGAACCTCCTGAGGAAATTTATTCTTCCCAAGAAAATTTGAATCTCCTTCTTATTTATGGGCAGAGGTATATTACTTATTGCTTCCACTCATTTTGGGTCAATCCTGACTCCCTCCTTTGACACGATATGTCCCAATAATTTACCTTCTCTTAGAGAAAATTGAGACTTTTTTAGATTTACAGATAGTGCATATTTCCTACATTTCTCAAAAAAAAATTGTAGGTGTTTCAAGTGTTCATCATCATATTTGGAAAAACATATAATATCATCTAACTGTATAACCACAAATTTGCCTTCTTCTCCCACAAAAGCTATATCCATATCCCTTTGAAAGGAAAAACCAGCATTCATCAACCCAAATGGCATCTTTTGCATTCATAAAAGTTCCCCATGGTCTTGTGAAAGTTGTTTTCTTCTGATCATCTAGATGTACTACTATTTGATTGTATCCTAAAAATCCATCAATCATAGACAACCTTGAAGATATTGTCACTTTCTACAAGATATGATCCATTTTTTTAAGAGGTTAGTTATCCTTTAGTGATGCTCTGTTTATATTTCTGAAGTCAATACACAATTTTATCTCTCCATTCTTCTTCCTTACATACACTAAATTTTCTACCCAATCTGAATACCTCAAAGGCATAATTATCTTTGCCTACAACAACTTTTTCACTTCCTTTTCTATTGAGGGTGGCAGTAAAGGATTGGCCTATCCTAATTTTTATTTGTATGGTTTGACCCCTGGATTTAGAGGGATATTATGTTGTATAACGTCCTTATTATAAGTTTTAAGGTCTTCACAATACCATGCAAATACATCAGAATATTTTTTTGAACAAATCTACATACGTGTGCTTACAATATTTTAAAATAACCTTTTCCAGCTTCACAAGCTTGGGCTACTGTTTAGTACCAATATTACAGCCTTCAACATAATCCCCCCATCTTTGCTTGCACAGGAATATTGTTTGCATCGAACAATCTCTCCAAAGTTACCAAACCTTTAGGAATTACATTACCTTTCAATTGTATAATATTTTGGTTTTCCATTGCATATTTTTAAGGTAACTCGTCTTCAACCTCTTCCTCTTCATCATTTTTAGCTTCTTCTTCTTGATCAATCTTTGAGTTAGAAAACTCCCATACAACTTCCAAAAATATTTCGATTTTTTCCTCATCTTCAAATATCTGCCAATACTTGACATTGTTTGGTATAGAAGGTTTGCTTCATACTTCAACTTCATACCTCAACTTTAGATTCTGTGGAGGTCTAAAGGTGTTGGCTTCCATAGTGAGTGAATCATCCAATCTATTATCTTCTCTTGGAAGAAACTAAATATTGAATGTTGAAAAGAAATTATCTACCAGATCCCAAACTCCATTCTGGTAAGCTCTTAGCCTTAGGTACTTCATCTAACACTACCCTCTTATTTGTTTTACAACTAATTCTGAATCCCAAAAAATAGAAATGCATTCAATCTTCATGTTCTTGGTAGCTTGCAGACCAATAATTAGAGCTTCATACTTTGTTATGTTATTAGTAGAATCAAACTCCAATTTGTAGGAAAGAGGAATCATTTCACCTTTTGGGGAAAGCAGAAGAACCCATGCACCATTCCCTTCCTTGGAGTAAGCTCCATTGAAATAAAACTTCCAAATACCATTTTGTACTGCTTCTTTCTTCTAAACTATTGTAGGAACCTACACCTATGTATCCTCAACAATATCTTCATGCACTTCCAACATAAAACAAGAAAATTCATTTTCTTGACTATAAATGGGAGAGTTGTTGGAACTCCCCTCCTTCGTAATTGTTTTGACAAATCGTGACTCCCTGTACAATCTTCTTTCCTCACCATCGAAGATTGGAATTATTGCATAAGTAAAATCTAGTTTTAATACTCCTCCCAGCTTAGCTCCCCAAGATCTAGAAAGCAGCATTCCAAATCTAGTTGGGATGTCTGCAACTACTATGTCCATCACAATACTTCTGGCTGGAATTTGAGCCAGAGAAACCACAAGGTATTTGATAATCTCAATACATTTTACTCTCTTAGAGTCAAAAGAATACAGATCCTTATAAGGTTTTGTGATCTAAAGATTTAGTTGCTTCATCACAGAGAGGGGCATTAAGTTGTGAGAAACCCATGAATCCAACATGAAGTTATGAAGTATAAAATAATGCATTAGAAGATAAATAAAGAAGGGAGGAGTAGCGGAATCATACCACTAGAATTTCCTCCTGGAAATTGACTATGTCTGCTGAAACATTTTCTTGAGACAAGTTAATAAAATCTGAAATTTGCTTTCTATAAGCAGACTGCTTTACCAACTCAACCAATGGGATCAATATTTTTACCTTCTCCAACTCTTTATAAATTATAAAAGAAGGTATTTTTATTGTTTCTTTTGCTTGATCCTCATCAACTAGTTTTTCTTTTTGAATGTTTTGATAACTCCCTACAAGTTGTTGAACTTTCTTCTCCTGGCCCACTTTTATCTATTGACTCTTAGAAATTTCTCCTTTTCGGACTGGAATTGTTATAAGAGATTTCTTTCCCTTATCATCATCTTTCTAAACAAGTTGTTGGGATGGTTGTTTAGACTATTCTTCCACTTGACCTTGAGTCTTAGATCTCTTCCTGGATCTCAGATCATATATTTTATGAAATTTTGCATGCATCATATCTGCAAATCGTTTACAATATTCATTAATTTCTTCTTCACCCAATGCAATTTGTGAATTAGGATCCAAATGATCATCATATATTTCCTCTCCTTATTCTTCTGATAGAGTAGAGTATTGATTTTTCTGAAATTTAAGAGTTTCCTCCATCACTTCTTCAGGTTCATCTTCAAGTTACAGAGGGGGTTGCACCAGATCTTGGTCTTTCCTTTCCATCTGCATAATTTTCAATGATATTATCCTAAATTGAATATTAAAGTTTCTATTATGCCCCCATTGAATTTGTTTGGCAAGACTTTTATTTTCCAGCTCTATCTTTACTAATTTATTGGACAAATTCCTAACTATCTTTGTCATTTCATCCAACTTCTATTCATGTGAGTCCTTTTGATTATTTCAAGGTCATGCTTCCTCCTTTCCCTTATTCTTATTTGTTTGTTCAGATTTGGATATAATTTTCCCAGTTGAAAAAAGCATTGCTTCAATTTCCAATGCAGTAGTTTGGATCTGATCTAGGATGGGAGGTCTTCTTTCTCTCGGTGTGAAGCTAAAATCTTATTCAAATGCTCCTGCAAAAACTACCTTTGCACCAGAAGGAGGTGATTTAATCTCTAATGGAAGGTTATTATAATTTTTGCTAAATATATTAATAAATTCATCAACTTCTTCATTTGGTTTCCTTTTAATAGCATTGAATTATGTCAAAAAGTAACCATGATCTTTTTTCTCTCCCCATCTTCGTATAAAGGTATTTTCCAATTCCTCCCAGGTATTGATTGAATTAGTTGGGACGGTGTTGGTCCCCAATTTTGTACCTATTTTACACCTACTATTTTACTGTTCCTATTGACATTTACTCCCTTTTTATCCTTTTTTGTACCATGTTATCACTGCCAAACCACGTTATTTTGCAAATGGAGGTAGAATATTTACTTACTGCTATTTTCATGTGCTTTTGATTATTTTAAGTAGACATTAATAGACTTAAAGCCATTGAATTATTTTTTACTAATCCTTATATGAACTCATAGAATTTATAAACATATGGACAGGTAGTAAGGGTTCCAGCACATTGATGAACAACGCATCAAGAAACATTTCGTGGACTCGCTATTTTGTACTCAATTTTGCATCTCGATTATGTACTTTATTTGGCAGCAGGTGTCCAAATCCTTGGTGTTCTAGAATTGATCTCCATATACTCAAAAAGGATTTGGTTTCATAAATCACACTATGATCAGGACGAGCTCAACCGGGATCCATTTGAATATTATTCAAGAATATTTCATACAACTTAATTTTAACCTTGATGTTATATGTTTACCTTTTCTAGTTAATTAGTTATGCCTATTTTTCATCAGCTAAATTTTATAAAAGCCTGATGCTTTATGTATGTAAGGGGTTGGGAAAGATTGTTAAGTAATTTTGTTGCAAGAAGCTTTACGCTTAGGAGACATTGGAAACTATGATGTACTTGTTATTTTAACTGATATTTTTTTGAACCTTAATACGTAATTCTGATTCAGCATTTAAATTTCTATAGTTATTATGATTATTTTTTGTTTTTAAAGCATTGAGTTAACCTAGACGTGCTTTGGGAAGTGGAAAATCCCACCACCACCTGGAAACAAGTCCTGTAATTGATATAGGATATATAAAATGTGTTTGATTGAGATTGAGTGTGGATCTTAATCTGAAGAAGTCTATTGGTTATCTCTTAGCATCACCATTTTCTATTTTGTACTTAATATCTTTCTTTGTTTTTCTTGGATCTAAACAGATATCTTGTCTTTGAATATTTGTAAAGCAGAAAGGACCGTATTGATTAGCGTTTTCAATGTATGAATGGTTTCTCCAATACATTCTCATGGTTAAAAATATTTAAAAGAGTTCTTTCCAATTTGGATGAATACATAGGTTGATAGTTGTGTCATAAGCTTGAGTTGGAATCGGTTTTATAATTTTGCATCCTATACATTTCTTATTTGATACAGAATCCTATAGAATCATGTTTGATATGAAAGTTCCCAGAAGTAATGTGACAAGATGTTGGTTTTTGATTGTGATTGTAGCTTGGTTCTAAGATTCAGAATAATTGTAGCAAGGTTGGATTGAAGATTGTAGGTTAATGCTATTTCATAAGAATGACTTTCTGAGTTTGAATAGAGTGGTTTTAAACTAGAATAGACTTCGATCTTTAGAATCTTTTAGATCTGAGTATGTCGATGTAGCTAGTGAAGGATATCAATTTAGAGTTTTGTTACTTAGTTTATTTTGAGTATTTGCAAAGTCGAATGCTAGGAAAGATAAAGAGATTAGTTTGAATTCTTGTTGGCTTGTTTTATGCACCCCGGGAATTAGACTTAGTGATTAGACTCGGTCTTGTTTGGATTGTCCATTTTCCTTAGCTTAAAATCATTTGGATTAGAATCAGTTTTGTCTAGATTGAGATTAGCATAAGCTTGATATCATTTTGAATAGTAATTAGTCTTGTTTGATTTGAGATTCCTATTACTTAGATTAAATAGATCTTGTTTTTTGGGTTGAAATTTCCATTATTTTAAAAGTGAAGTTAGAACATTTTAGTAATAGTTTGTCTTATTTGGATTGAAGATTTTCATTGAATCTGTTGAGTGGTAAATTTTAGTGATTAGGTCATGATAAGTATTTCTCAGGTAGTAATTAGAAATAGTCTCATTTGAACAATAGTTAGAAATGTTAGCATAATGATTGGTAGTGAGGTAGTGATTGATATTGTGACTCGTCTTATATTCGCAGTAGCTTGAATCGCTTAAGAAGTAACTCATATTTTTATGAACAATGATTTGCATTGCCTGTGCTATAGTTTTCAAGTAGCTTGTAAATTCATTTGTTTGTTTGATTTACCTTTAAGTGATTTTTTGAGTTAATAAAGTTAGCATTAAAATAGGATAATAATTAAAGTTTGAATAAGATAGGGATTTAATTTGATAAGTTTCTTCACCTCAGTTTGTTGTGGTTAGAAATAATAGAGATTAAACATTTTGTACTTAACTTGCACTGAATTGTTGGAACTTGAATCGGAACGCAGTGTAACTCAAATATTATGAACCTCGGTTAATAATTTAATTTAGGGGAATTAAAAAACAAAGAAAACTCCTAACATTTTCGGCGTCGTTGTCGGGGAGTTGCAAACAGTTCAGATAACAATTTCTTTACAAGTTCAAGAGTGTTGAATATTTTGCAGGAAGATTGGAGGGCAGAGAGTGTATGGTAAGACGTGAGTGAAGAGCCACGCATCCACTATGGTGGGGTTGCTCCAAAGTATGATTGTCTTTAATGAATCTTTGTAGTATTTTGTTTTCTTATGCGCAAAATTAAAAGTAGACTTGGAGACAGTAAAGGTAGATTCATTTCAAGTACGAAATTATTTTCTGAGATATTTGGTCCCACAAAACACCCCCAACTAATCCAACTAATCGTTATGCAGGTATTGGAGAGGAGGGAGGAAGCACCAACAACAAGGTGGCATCAGTAAAAGAAATACTACATCAGAAGGGGGTTGAACAACCACAAATTGTACCACAACAAGTGCATACCATTTTGGGAACCACTGAAAGTACAAAACTGGTGTTAGTTCCACAAGTGGAATCAGCAGCAGGAGGAACTCATAGGGTCCTAGGGCCTGGTGGCATTAGGCTCAACCTAGCTGATTCTTCTTCCAGTTGAACCACCACATCAAAGCCTACTTCCGAACCTATAGCAAATATGGCTAACAATGGAGGAGGTGAGGAAAACAGAAAAAATGGGGAACATCACCCTAGAGGTAATGACAGAATACACACCTTGTTTGGAGGGAACAATGATCGAAGGGATGGACCAAGCAGAGGTCCTGAGAAGCTAGAAGATGATACATAATCAAATTTTGGATTTCCTATTCTGGACATTACCAAAAATATCACTATGAAGAACATACCCTTGGTATCTCTTCCACTTTTTCATGGTATGTCCTCTGAAGACCCTGACACATTTTTATTTGAATTCAATATTCTTTGAAGGAGCTATAATTATTATGACGATGCACGCAAGCTTAAATTATTCCCTGCCACCTTAAAATGCTCAGCCCTCAGATGGTTCATGAGACTGGTAGAGCACACCATTTACTCTTGGGATGACATGAAATATGTCTTAAGAAATATCAAGACTACTGTAAAAGTAGAGATGTTAATGATATATTTAGGATGCAACAGATGGAGGACAAAAGTTTGGAGGAATACCTAGAAAGGTTCCTTTATAACTATCATAAGTCGCGAGTGGGAAGCTTAGATGAAAGGGCCTTTAGGTCTATCTTTCTGAAGGGGTTAAGGGAAGAGTGCATTAAAACACTTAATCTCCTAAGTTCCAGTGACATTTATAAAAACCTTTTGCCGAACTAACTGAATTATGTCGAACCTATTCTAGAAGTCAAGATAAGGTAGGAAAAAGAATCTGGGACAATTCAAGGGATTATGTGTCTAAAAATTCAAAATATGTACAAAATGTTGTCACTAGGGTTGATTTTGGAAACCTTCTGGAAAATTTCAAAACAAATATCTTAAACACCATTAGTGACCAACTTGATACTCTAAAAATAAAACAAAACAAGAAGAATAAAAAGTTGCCTTGGCAATTTTTTGTCTGAAATGCAGGCATAAGCATATTGAAAGGGAATGTCCTATTAATGTGGTTGAGGTGTGTGGTATTTGTACACAAGATCATACCATTGAACAATGCCCATCCCTTCTTAGAATACAAGCCATTTACAAAGGAGGTGTTGAAACTAGTGATTTCCCACAAGCAAATAGGAAGCCATCATGGAGAGGGCCAAACCAAAATATTTATCAAGAACCTAATTTACAAGGATTTGCCCAAAGTCATTCATGGAACTCTCAACCATCTTACCCTCCATGGCCTCCACAACCACCTCAAAACTCACCTTCAAACCAGAGAGTGAGATGATGTTTTTATCGGAATGTATTCCAACCTAAAAATAAGCCAATGCCCACCTAACATGCCCTATACATCTAATATTCCTCCATTTCAGCAAGGCTATAACCCAACCTATTATCAGCAACCCTCATTGCCATTACCTCCATTACATCAACTCCTACCCCTACCTTCAAGCTCTAATTCACCCTCACAGCAGGCACAAGAATCATTTAATCCACCTTGCCCAACTCAGCTACCTGCACAACCTGTTGCTAACCCCAATAATAGACCTCCACAACCTATGAAAAACATGGAATTACAACCTTTCCCTACATATGTTATTATTGTTGTCCCTATCAATGAAATTCAATTAAGATCAGGGAAAATAGTTAATAAAGAAAAATTAGTTGTAATTATTCAAGAGGAGGATCCTCAAGTGGAACTTGAGGATAAAACTCACCAACAAATAGAAAATCAAAAAAATATTGAACTATAAGAACCAAGGGAGCCTCCTTACCCGGAAAGATTGCTTGCCAAGAAAACTGAAACTCCCATGGAATATGATTTGGAATCTAAATTAAGGAATTTTTGTAGAAAAATACATTTGATGCAAGCTATCAAGGGCATTCCTATTTACACAAAGACCATTAAGGATCACTGCATCAAAAATCCAGGAAGAAAGAAAAATAAAAATAAGAATGTTAAAGTAATGAGCCAAATGACAGAAATGATATCTAGTTTTTCACTGAAATATAATGATCTAGGGAACCCCGTAGTCACAATAGAAATCAATGGAACTCTTTTACCAAATACCCTTGTAGACTTAGGTGCAACCATCAATCCTATGACAGTTGACACCATGACAATGCTACAACTACAAGGAGTTAGGCATATGCCCATAGTGTTGGAGCTGGCAAATAAGTCCATTGTTAAACCTTTGGGGATCCTAGAAGATATAGTGGTAACAATAACTTCCTGGGAATATCCAATTGATTTCATTGTAATTTCTCCAAAGACTTCTAAACCTAGACATCCAATAGTCATAAGTCGACCTTGGCTAGCCACTGTTGATGTTGTCATTGGGTGTAGAAATGGGGAAATGATTATTTCTAATGGACTACAAAATCAGGTATTAACTATTTTTCCACCTACCCAAATGGCCACGGAAATACCCCTTTCATTAGAAATCCCTTATTAACTTTAAATCAATCGAGAGGACTTCAGGAACAATCATAGGAACATATTTTGCAACAGTTTTTGTCTAATATTAATTGCATTGATTATCTTGTTTCTTTTAATGGTTATCATCATGTTTTTAGCAATGAATTTTAGGAGACTTGTCACCCTGTTGTATTTTCATCATTCACTATGGCATCTTTAGAAGGAAACAACGAAGTGAGTACCGAGCCCATTGAAATTAGTGCTGGAAAAACATTGTATATTGGTACAGAATTAAGTACATAATAGAAACAACAGGTATTGAGTATGGTTCAAAAGCAGTCCAGAGAATTTTCTTGGGATTATTTGGACATGAAAGGTATTCATCCAGACACTTGTATACATCACATTTATACAAATGAAGAAATTACACATGTTGGGCAGTCATAGAGATGAATGAATCTAGCTCTAAAATAATTTTTTAAGGATGAATTGCAGAAACTTTTAAGTGCAAATTTCATTTACCCTATTTCCGACAGCAAATGGGTGTCACCCTTGGTGGTAGTCCCAAAGAAAAATGGGAAATGGTGAATCTACATAGACTACCGAGAGTTGAATAAGGCTACTCTGTGGGACTATTTTCCTTTACCCTTAATTGGTTAGGTACTTGATACATTTTCAGGGAAAAAGTATTTTTTCTAGATGGATATAGCGGTTATAACCAAATTCAAATAGCCCCAGAAGATCAAGAGAAGACTACCTTTACCTACCCATGGGGCACCTATGCCTATCGAGTTCTTCCTTTTGGTTTATGTAACGCTCCAGCTACTTTTCAGCAAGTTGTTTTGGCTATCTTTTCTGATTTGATACATGATTGTGTAGAAGTATATATGGACGAATTCATGGTATATGGGGATGATTTTCATCAATATTTGGCCCTTCGTAGTATTAAATTTAAAATGATGCAAATTAAGGGGATTGTCTTGGGACATCATGTATCACATGAAGGGATAAAAGTCGACCCTACAAAAATAGAGGTAATATCACATATTCCAATTCCCATGTCACAAAAAGAGGTAAGAAGTTTCTTGGGACATGTAGGGTACTATAGGAGATTTATTGAAAATTTTACTAAAATTGTAGCACCTATGTTTAAATTTCTTACCAAAGATGTTGATTTTTTATGGGACACTAACTATCAGAATGATTTTCAGGAACTAAAGGGTAAATTGACTACTGCTTTGCTATTGCAAGGGCCTAACTGGTCTCTCCTGTTTCACATTTGCACAAATGCATCAGACACTACCCTTGGAGTTATGTTGGGTCAAAGGGAGGATCAATTTCCTTATGCTAATTACTTCGTTAGCAAGAATCTCTCACCTGCATAATTAAATTATACAGTTACTAAAAAGGAATTATTAGCATTCATTCACGCCATAAACAAATTTAGGCATTATATTACTAGTTATGAAACTTTCATCCATACTGATTATTCTTCCATTAGATTTCTTGTGAATAAGCCTATTACTAATGGTAGAAGTACAATATGGTTACTTTTGTTATAACAATTTAACATTACTGTGATTGACAGGGTTGGACGAGAAAATTTGGTTGCATGTTTCTTACCCTGAATTAACATTGCCCAAGATAGAGCTTCAATACCAATTCTAGATGACTTTCCAGATGAAGATTTGTTCACAATTTTAGCCTTCACTCCTTGGCTTGTTGATATGGCTAACTACCTGGTGATAGGGAAGCTACCACAGAATCTTTCCACCAGGGAAAAACATAACATTGTACAGCGAAGTACCAATTATTCGTGCATAGATGGGGACTTGTTCCTCACATGACCTGATTTGGTTATGAGAAGATGTGTGAAGGAAGATGAGATGCTTGATGTTCTGAAGGCTTGCCACAGTGAGCCCTGTGGCGGGTACTTTGCAGATAAAAATACAACTTATAAGGTCCTACATGTGGGCTTCTATTGGCCCACACTTTTCAAAGATGCCAAAAGGTTTGTTTCAAGTTGTGATGCCTATCAGAGAATGGGGAGGCCAATCCCAACAGATAAAATGCCTATCCAAATGAAAATATCAGTGGGACCTTTTGAGAAGTGGGCATTGGATTTTGTGGGACCCATCTCTCCCATGTCCAAGAAAAAGAGATACATATTGGTTTGCAATGATTACATGACGAGGTGTGTAAAAGTAAAGGCTTTATATTATGCTTTTGAGAAAGCAATGGTAGATTTAATTTTTGAGAATAACTTCACTCAGTTTGGGGTGCCTAGAGAGATTGTTACCAATCAAGGCACATAATTCATGTCCAAACTAGTGAAGGCCATTACTGAACAATATCATATTAAGCATCGAAAGTCTACCCCATACCACCCCTAAGCAAACAAATAGGTGGAATCTGAAAATAAATTCTTGGAATCTATCCTCACTAAGACAATTCAGCTTCACCATGGTGATTGGGCTAACAAGCTACCCGAGGCATTGTGGGCTTACCAAATAACTTGGAGGAATGTGACAGGACACACTCCTTACGAGTTAGTATATGGGAAACAAGTGCTACTTCCCATTGAGTTTCAGGTAAAAATATTACAAATTGCCACTCAATTGGGAATGAATTTGAATGAAGCCAGGGAATAAAGGTTACTGTAGCTGAATGAGCTTGAAGAAATCACACTGGATGCATTTCAACAAACCATGTTAGTACAGGATCAGAGAGCCCTTGTGAAGTAGGAAAGTGTTCCCTCTGCGGACAGAGGCAACCCCTCTAGCCCTAGAGTGGGTCTAGTCACAGCAAAGAAAAAAGAACAATTAATTCCCTTAAATAGTCATTGTTGGAGGCCTACCTCAAACCGGTGGTTGGTGAAGTTCCGTTGCGTTGCTCCAGCTTCCGTTTCTTTCTCCTGAATGAGCAATCAACCTGAAACATCACAAGGAAACAACAGAGCACGTAACCAATAACAACAATGATCTATTTACTTATAAAGTCAAGAAATCATAAGCTATCAAGTAAATTGTACACAAGATATAGGAAATCATCATTGATTGTATTAATAATGAATCAAGAGTAAAGCTTACAACCAAGTCTTGACATCACAAGCCTTCTCGGAGGGTCGAGCCAGTATGTTTCTTTAAGCATTCACTCTCAAGAAAGGGTCTCCAAAATAGACAATATCTCTCTGTCACTCACAAGCTTTAATACAAAGTTAAGAGAACTCCACAACCTCTTATCAAACTATTAGTAATCCCACACTTGGCACACTCACACCAAAGCTATCTCAAAACTCAAAAGAACTAGCAGCACTTTCCAACCAAAAGAACCAGCAAATCATAGCAACGGTGAGTGATTTTATAGGAGAAGTAGTCTCCATGAAATAAGGGAGAGGGAGCTTATCCTCAAGGAAGGTTGCACAAAATACGAAACCACCTTCCCAGAGGAGGGAGGGCGACCCAAACTGACCCAAAAACCAGGTCTAAAGACATCCAGAAGGCCGACTGTTGGAAAAAATTCGCCCAATCTGGATTGTCGCTAGACATGAACTAAGTCTTCGCGACAGCATCGCAAGGAGGCAATGCATGTAGACCAATCGTCGCGATAAATAGCTAATAGCCTCGCGTAGGGCCTTGAATTTTGACCATCGCAGGAAACAGATGTACACCTGCGATGATGTCACGAGGAGACTGTATTAAGGGCTTACTCGCGACGAGGCAGAAACTTAGGGAATTAGGGTCAACTTGCAGCAATAGAGAGCATTTTTTAATCTTATTTCATGAGTAGGAAGATATGAACATGTTTATTTGACACATGACACAGCAGAGGGACTGAGATGAGGACAGTGAAAAATTACTGTGTAATAGATGCCCCCTAAAGCATGAAGCCTGAGAGAGTGGGAGGGGTGAAATGCTTTATGAAACTGTCTGAAGTGGAACACCACCTGGAAGAACCTGCACGAACAAGTACAACTGATATCGCTGATAGCGAAATACATGTAGTCTAGGCATGGGCACAGCCTTCCAAAAGACATATGAAATGTGGTCTGTGGTATGGACGCAGCAACCCGGCTGATAAGATCATGATAATGATAAAGGTATGGTCACAGCCATCCATGAAGACTCAGGTATGGTCGCAGCCATCCATCAAAGAGTCATGTATGTAATCATGAACCAATCCATGGAGCCCAAACATATGTAATCTTAGTACGGGGTCTTGAAACCAAACCAATTATAGTACAAATTCTAGCATGCGAACAGATGTGCCGAATTCGAACATGATAGAAAGTCGCTTGATTACCGGTCAATGATGAAAACCATTAACAAGCACGAGAAAAACCACCAGTAATGCCAATAGCTCTCAAGGTACTGTTCAGTACAATCCACTAAGTGTGAAAATTGAGCTGAAGTCGAACACTCATGGAATCACCCAATCGAAGACCAATGATGAGAGTCTATCATTAGGCACGAAGAACTTGCCATTGAGGCATGCAAGCTCCAAGGTACCGAAGGGGATCTCTAGACTAATCTCCTGGATAATGAGTTGGTGTCAACAGGAGACGATCCATCGCAGGAGGGCTCGAACATATCGGCAACATGACTCTGGAATGTGGTAGCATTTTAGTACCAAGGGATCGGAGGTTTGATGGAGACAACATGGATCAGATGGAATGAGGAAAAATGGCAACCCAAAAACCTCGGAAGGCCAAATGACGATTAAAGGATATCCCAACCCGACAAGAAGCAAAAGTGTCGATGTTCAAGAGTGACTAGCTGCTGCGGGTAACCAATAATGACTTCCAACTTTTCCCCCACCATTACTGGCGAGTACCCCAATTATTTTTGAAAACAACCTTGAAGGGGATAGCATATGCTTGTAACATAAGTTCGACCTTCGTAAGAATCCAACCTAGTAACAGTTTAACGAGCCCTAGGGAGGAGAAGCTCGAGTCTTGTCATGGTGACGAGTCCAATGTCGTTAGGGTTTAACGAGTCCGACATAGGTAAAACTCGGAGTCTTTTTCATGTGTTAGAGAGTTTGAAAAAGACACAGAAAAGAAAACTCCAGGGGGGTCCTTTTTCGTAAATTTGTGTCCCTCGAACCTGAAAAAGTATAAAATAATACTCGAGAGAACCACTTGACCATCACGATCAAGGAGTACTTTTCGTAATTATTGACCCCGATCCGAAAAAGTAAATAAGCGATCGAAGGCACGTTGTTTCATAACCAGTATCGAACTCGAAACAACAAAAGTTCAGCAATCTTTTTATGTTTATACAGTCAGAAAAGAGCTTAAAGTGGACCGCCTTTTATTCCGTTTAACGAGTTAAAAGGGAAAACTTGGCCATATTTTCGTCTTTTGTGAGTCGGAAAAGGGCTTAAAGAGGAATTTTAGAAAACATGGACCAAGGATATATGGATCATTATATGTACCCGCCATCCTTGTTTCTACACAAAAACACCACATCATAATATCCATTCGATACAAATACATTATATATATGGAAATTAGATTGAAAAACTCAAAAACCCTAAACAAAAATTAAAATAAATGATAAAACCCTAAACCCTATAGCGCAAAACCTTAAAATTTGGAAAATCATTATAAAAGGGGTCCATGGTAATTCATTTTTACATTTAACCTTTGAGTTTTTTACCTTTGGTGATTTTGTGCAAACCTATGCGAAGCTCCGAGCTTGATTTTGGCATCAGCGATCAACCATTTCGCCCAAGACTCTTACCAAGTAAGTAGAACATATTTTGCACTGCAATGCAATTGTTTTTCAGTCAATTTTATATTCCATAGGTGGCTTTGGGTGGATTTTTAGTTCCAAATCTGCCACTCGGTCGTCGCGAAAAACTGCCACGGGTTAGCAATGACCGAGCATGCTAACACACCACCATCGGGATTGTCACTTGAAACAGGTGTACTGTCACGATGATCGACGAAAAAAATGAACTCTGATCTCGAGCCGTCACTGTTGTTTGAAAAATAGCTGCGACGGTGCCGTAAAGATTGAATTTTTTATAAATTGTGCATTTTAGCTTATGGAAAAGATCTTAATTATTTTTTCCTTCAATGCAGGGCAAAATGGCATTCGTATGGCAAGAGAGAACCCACGATGACAATGATGAATAGGCATTTAACAATCTCGAGTGCAGAAGAGCCCTACGTGATTGTGGATTGCTGAAATTTTTCCTTACACCACACCTTCGAGCACAGCCTGACTTGCTTGAGCTGCTGATCCGCTCATGGAACCCGACAAAGGGGAAGTTTGTCATCTGTGGCAAGGACATTGAATTTGACATGACAGACATATATTTTTTGACTGGTTTGTCTCATCGCAGTGAGAGACCGATCTTAGAGGGTACACGGGTTGTCGGTGAGACCCTTGATATG
The DNA here is from genome assembly GCA_031772625.1 of Pinus tabuliformis. Lineage (NCBI taxonomy): Eukaryota > Viridiplantae > Streptophyta > Pinopsida > Pinales > Pinaceae > Pinus > Pinus tabuliformis. Next base: position 1,203,859,455 of record CM062816.1, read on the forward strand.
CTGATAGCGCGGGTGTGCCCAGGGGCACGCAAATCATCCACCAGCGGGAAACTACAGATCCCAACAGTGGGGGATTTGACCCTTCACTCAGTATTGTTCATGGTTATGAGAGCAGCAGGCTCTCAAGCACAACATGAGGCAATAAAGACTCATCTTTGGCTAGCTCTTGATTGCCTCAACCCGACCATGTATAACTGGGCCGAAGCAGTGGCCGTTAACATGAAGAGGCAGCTTGCTAAGTGTTGGCAAGGGGAGAGGAAACAGTTCGGATACGGCTCCATTCTGATCTCGCTCATGCTGGAGCGAGTGCCATCCCTTCAACTATATGATATGGACCTGTATATGCCTGGTGTTATCACAAAATCACTACTGAGGGCTGCAACCAAGCAAGATTTCATGTAACTCTTTCAACCTAACTTTAGATCAAAGCTTAGCCTCTTTGATCAGAGAGGGCTCTCTCACAAACTCTTGATAAAAATCATTCACTACAACAGATGGCTAACTCTTTACTCAGTCATGAAAGCAAAAGCTGGTTGGAAACATATCAAACTGGTTCTCATTGGGCTATGGAGTCTCATATACTAAGTAAACAAGAAAAACATAGTCATCTCATGGAAGTCAAGGCTCTTTGCATTACATGTCAAACATACTCCATCAAAACCACAGCTTGCCAAACACACAGGAAGTCAGAGCATAAGATTATGAATTCTGAGTGATTGTGTTACAACAAGGCTGTAAAAGAACATAAAATATAAAACACCATCATTATATTTGAACACAATAATCCATCGAGAATCTTGAGAAGAAATCAACACTGTTTTACTATTACTGTCACAAGTCTTACAATGGCCCAAATAACTCTGTTTTTGTATAAAATGTCCAACCCTTTCTACATCCAACCTTGATCCATATATAGGCAAGCAAACTAAATCACCTCGAGCTTCCTCCTCCAGCATGAGGGGAGCCTCGAAGGTGGCTATTGACTATCCCTATCTAGTGCATAACTAACTTATTAATTACATAATGGCTAAACTGAAATTACAAATGGTTTTCATTTAATCAAAATCCACAATCTTTGCTCCTCGTAGCATGATGTTTTTCTGGCTCTTGACACATGTCCTTTCACTGCTTGGGTTAAGAGGGCTGAGCTACAGATGCAATGAATGCTGACTTTGGATGCTTGAAAGCGCTGATGGCTCATTAATTGACCAAAAGATGTGCTCCTATTTTAACGTTCTATGTCTCCCAATATTCTCCGAAAGTTCAGCAACATGTCTCAGCTCTTTTAATAACCCCAAGTATGGAATGCTGCCATGTTTTAGGTGTGCTGTAAGTGATATTAATAGACAGGTGCTTCTCTTCCTCAACTCCCGCTCACAGTATCACACTAGCTGCTCTGCACTTTAAAATCATCACCTACAGCAGTTTCGTAGCGCGCTACGAAACTGCTGTGTGATTTCAAAAACACATTCTTGTGATATGCGTAATAAATTCTACTGTACTTTTAATAGTCCCTAACAGGATCCCTGCTCCTCTCTCTGTCATGATAACGATCACCATTGGTTGATTTTGGAATAGCATCACTGCCATTCCTGTCACGAGGCAGTGTTCGACGCACAGGTGAGGCATCTCGGGTAGAAGCATGATGTGGTGCACGCTGGCCAAATTACACAGATAAAGCAGCTTTAACTGATGGTGGCCTTCGGGCAGTGTCATCTGATCCATAGTGATTAGTATCACCAGTCACTCCTACATGCCGAGTAGGAGGATTCATTCGTTCCAAATGAGCAGTAATTTGACACATGATAGGTACCGGTATGCGAGGAAAAAGTGTATCGAAATAGTACTGGCCTAGAAGTAAATCACGAACATAAACACCCATTGTGGTCATCCTTCCATTTGATCCTGGAGAAAATTCCTCCTCGTCCTTAACATAAGGCTCAACCCAACCCCATAACGTCTTAGGATCTGCAACATAACGCAGGTACAGGAAACCAATACATCTTATGTATGGAGAATCCTCGTGCTTAAGAAGCCCATGTATTTGCTTCACTGTCAACTTCATGGTAAAAAAATTTGTAGAGAAGACAAAATGCTGTAAACGGGCCCCTACAATTCCCTGTCATCCATGGTTCTACATGATCAACTTGATTATAGATCTCATCAATAACTTCATGGTAGATCTTCAGCCTGTACAGTTCCTTGAAATAATCTGAAGACAGGATGTTCATACAGAGAACCTTTTCAAGCAAAGAATCAATAGGATTTCCACATGTTTGTACTTCCATATTCTCACCCAATAAACTTCGTTGAGCACAAAGTTTGATGTCCTCCTTTGTGAATGACGAGTTATAAAAGACGAATAAAATGCAGCAAGGGATTCTTCGAATTGGCAAGGTAGAATGTAAGAGTACTGAACCTCTCTCTCCCTCGATCCTCCTAGATGATCTTTACTGTGCTCTTAGCAAGCTCAGAAAATTTTTCTGCCCACATGCTCTAATATTTCCAATTAATTTAAACACTTTAAGATGCATGTACATTGCACCGATATCATGACCAGTTCTAAGTAATATATTCTGAACAGATACTTAACTAACACAATTTTCACCAATGTCTGTATCTGTGCAGTGGTCAAGGCCAAATACAGAAACCACTTCACATAAAATTGAGGTCAGGATAGCCCACGTGATTCCACTTCCAACTATCAAGCCTGCACCAAAGTTACAGGTGCCCTGGATCTCAGATATACAAGAAACGCGAATTCAGTCCGATCGGAGGAAACATCTGGAGATTTGAGATGGCTGGGTGGGGCGAACGAAGTTGGGACCCTTACAACGAGGGTTTATATGGCCGCACATCCCCCAAATCCGTTTTTGTGAAGACAAGTTGTTTTCCCTTGTATAACAGAGTTGCAAGAACGCATCTATTTCATGATACCCTGAACCATGTCGAAAATGCTTCTGTACAGCAATATATGCTGAGTGAAACGTGTCCCAATACTCGTTCCTTCCAAAAGGTATGTAAGCTTTTAAGAGGCAAACGTTGAAGCTTAAGATTGCCAAGCTCTACAAGTGAATCGTGGAGAGCGCCGAGCAGAAATATAGATTCACCATACTATCGAACAACTGCCACCACTCGACATAACCTGCCATGTCAAGATGCCCCTTTTTTTTTAAAAAAATTCAATGCATGCATGCTCAATTTGGCGTGTGGCAACCTTTGAACATCTGGCAGCTATAAAGGCGCCACAATAACGTGAACATGATTAACTACTTCTCTGCTCTAGCGTTCAAACATTGCTGATAAATCCCCGTCATTTACATTACTAAAATGCAGATCAAAACAAGATTCATGAACCTGCTCGCACTTATTCAAGAAAGAAACAAATCCACCATTCATACTAATGACATCAACAGGTCCATTATTTAAAATACAAGCAGTCTCTGTTTCACCGAGATTTTGCATGTCATAATTAGTTTCGGGACAATCTTAAAGCCAGCAAACATTGAAGCGGCTTCAACTGCATTCCTTACATTACCTTTCTCATCATACTGCAAATAATCAAATTGAGACCTGGTGTTCCCAAATATTGGCTTGGAAAGATCCACCTCTACTTTTTTCAAAAAAATACTTCACAAATGAACTGTAGGCCATATCATAATTTCTGGGGATATCACCAAGAAATGCGATACACATATAAAGCACTTTTAGTGGTTGCACAGTCTCTAGTATTCGGTATTGTTCTTCGTATGTATGAAGGATCCTTTTGACAAGACTAAATGGCTTAGAGAGGTTATAAAGGCTATCTAGGTATCCATCTATCTTATTCTTTAGTATGCAATTCTACAGCCTCCAGGGAATGCCATTCAATCTTCCACGGATGTCATTCACTAGTGCGAAATCTCGTGCATATTCATCATTTGCAACTTCAGTGAAACCTTTCTCGGCCCTTTCCAGAGCAGGGAAAACAATCCTTTCCTCCATTTGAGCATGTTCCTGCATTAAATCCACAAGCTATGCGTAGTTTTTATCTTTTTATTTGCATGGAACTACTTCTCTTAGCAGGATCTATAACCTTAAACCCTTGCTTTCTTGGACACAGCTAATTCATCTGCAGAGGGAACGATCTTCTCCATGTAACACAAAATACTCTTATGTTGCAGAACTGTCAATGTCAGGGGTGAAGGGGTGCCCTTTCAGCCAAGATTTTGAAAATAAAACTCACTAGTAAGTTCATGACAATTTGAATAGAGCGATAAAAGGGAAAGGCCAGCATTTGTCTGCAATAACTCTGCAGATGAGAATGCACTGGACTGATTTCAATTCCTCGGAAATATTGCAATGGGACTGCTAGATAAAGAAATGGGATAAGATAGACATCTGCCATACTCAACATATCTTGACAATTATCATCGTCCTCAGAAAGATCTGTAGACTGGGACTAGGTGGCCAAGCATTAGGATTCTGCTCTACCCAAATCTTATGTTTGCAATATTATTTAATTAAGAGATTACAACTGACATCATCTAGAATGAAGCTCCTTTTTGACATTTTTGTAAAACATACTCTGTTTCCATTATTCTGCCTGTGGTGCAAAGCCCTTGAATCAAGGCATTAAGAGAAAAACTGCCTGCCACATGGCCCTCTCTTTTTTTATTAAGTGATACAGCTCCAGAGTTTTGTTGATAGCACCATTACCACATTCATAATTAATGAGCATGTAACAGGTGTAATCGCTTGGGAACTTCATTTCTTTTAACAGCAATGTTGCTTGTTGTGCCTTCCCTGTTTTGCAAAATCCATAGATCAGAGCATTGTATGCAACAACACCAGAGTTATATCCTTTAGTCAGCATTAGACCTTTAAGCACATCAACCTCATCCACAGCAGTTGTAGCCAGTGTACAATAGGCATGCTATGATTTGGGCCTCCACTGAAAACTCGAACAAATCCCCAGTTTCGTAGCACGCTACGAAACCACTCAAACAGGTAGCGCTGCGAAACTGCTAAAAATAATTCAGGCGCTGCGAAAACACCCACTCTTTAAGCCAGGCTAAAAAATTTTGGCTACAGCATTTTCAGTGATAACACCTTAGGGTGTGTGTGGTGCACTAAGAACCTGCAGCTCCAGTGCATTTTATGACAAACGCTTGACCAGCATGATGTAGGAGAAAGACTACATCTACTGAAAAATAAATGCTCAGAACTTGAGCTTATTTGCAATTTCCTATCTACCTCCCTAACAATTCAAACTTCCCTCTGCTCAATCAATATGATTTCCAATGCAGCCAATCATTTGCTTATCTGCATTTGAGCCTTTGACCGCACTAGAGCAGAGGTAAAACACTTGATGACCACCACCACTGATTTTGTCTTTTTTTTTTTAAGTATGATACACTGGAGAGTTCTTGTAATCAGCTATAGGATCCCAGAACATATGATCAGCTTGTCTTTCATTGAAACTTTCCAGCTGTGCAAACTGATCTTCAACCACAGTGTTCAGCTCCTTAAACGGAAAGAGAAAGGAAGTGGCACTCTCTCCTTGTGTTCTGTCATAGAAAGCTGCTGAAAATAATATCATGTAACCTTGAGGGCTTGAGGACTGATCCCAAACACAAGGGGATCGAGGAGGTATCCAGTAGAGTATCAGAGACTATAGTTAGATTGGCAACTAGGGTGAATAGGCTCTATTATGATGTGTTTGGAGTAAGCTGCTGCAAGGAATTACAAAATTGAGCAAGCTTTTCCTCTGCCTAGGATCATAGAAAATTTCTCCAATATTTATTCTTGACATACACACTGTTTTTTGAGTGCCTCGGTGCACCACACTATATATATATATATATATATATATATATATATATATATATATATATATATATATATATATATATATATATATATATATATATATATATATATATATATATATATATATATATATATATATATATATATATATATATATATATATATATAGATAGATATATATATGCTATCTATGGTTTATTATTGTGTCTAAATGCTTCTATACAATGTTTGATTACATGTTGTGTAAATGTCTGTCTAATACATGATTTGCTAATGCATCAGTTAATGTGTTTAACCTTCTTGGAATGTGTTGATATGTGATAAAATCAAAATTTCTTTCCAATAATTTAACACGTAAATACAACCTTAAAATCCGATGATCTCTGACGGAATAATGCCTGTTAAGTTGGTGGACAACAAGTTGAGAGTCCAGATTCACAACCAATGCACGAATATCGAGGTTAACAGCCTCGGTCAGTAATTCAATGACAACGCTATATTCAGCGACATTGTTTGTGGTACAACCCAGACAATCACCTTGAATATCTACTAACTCACCGTGAAGATCATAGATCACCCATGCCGCAGAGGAAAGGTTCCGAGTACTAAGGCAGGCACCATCAGCGAAACCAATGTAAGATGCACCAAACATTTGCACAAGCATTAAAAAGACACAATAAGCGGCAATCATGCCTACACACCAGGCCATAAATGCAAACACACACTGAAAACACACGTATGTACATGTCAAATGCACGGAATTCATGCATAATATTTCTTCAGATAAATCCCATTTCGGGGCTTATCTAGAGGATTCCCCTCATAATCGATTAGCTCATAGGCCCCCTTTTGTAAAACACGCTTCACAATGTAAGGTACATGCCACATAGGCTCAAATTTGCCTGTCCCCAGCTTATCATTCACTTGATCATAGAGCGGGACTAAGTCTCCTTCAATGAAATAACGAGGGTTGATAGCTTGGTCGAAGTGAGTTTTCACTCTCTTCTTCTATGCTTCAATGACTAAAGAAGCTAGTCGATGGGTCTCATCTAACCACTCTAGGTAAAGAAGACGTTCTTCTACCAGAGTAGTGTTTGGGAGAAACTCAATAGCTAATTTAAGAGAAGGGATCTCACATTCAATCGGAAGGGTAGCCTCCAAACCATAAACTAATTGGAATGGGGTGAATTTGGTGGCATCCTTCACTGAAGTTCGGTAGGCCCATAAGGCAGAAAACAACATCAAATTCCAGTTGGATTTGTACATGCCGATGGTGCGTTGAAGCATCATGATCAAAACTTTGTTGACAGCTTCTACTTGGCCATTGGCCTGAGCATAATATGGCATCGAACTATCATGACGCAAGCCCAGCTGGGTTGTTAACTCAGTCATCATATGATTACGGAAATGAGAATCGTGATCAATGACGATAACCTAAGGGACTCCGAATCGGGCAATTACATGATTGAATAAAAATTGAGCCACTATCTTACCTTCATTAGATAACGTAGGCATCGCCTCAGCCCATTTTGTTAAGTAATCGACGGCAACAATGATGTACCCATGCCCCACGGCCGAGTGAGGGTTACAGGTCATATAATAAATGCCCCATTTGGAAAAAGGGCCGACGGTAATGACAAGGTGTAAAGGAGCAGGAGGCACATGCATCCTTCGTTGGTAGATTTGGCACTCATGACAAGAGCGGACGGCGAGAATGCAATCCTTAAAAATAGACGGCCAAAAATAACCAGGGCGAATGATCTTTTGAGTAGTAGCATACCCGGACATATGACCACCTGTTGTGGTCACCAACAACCCCCCTCTTTGTTTGGTATTAGCAATAACATCAAGCAAAGGGGGACCCTTAACTAAAAATCCCAAAAATATTTTTATCAAAATTTTTGTATTTAACTCCCTAAAAGCTATATCGCATCACAAAGAGAGAGTGAAGTGTTTTCCTATGCGCATAAATTAAGATGCAAAGAAGCAATGCGACATTCATCGCATCGCATATTTTTGAAAGCGCCTTTAAAAGAAAATCTAAGGAATCGCCGACGGCCGATATGCGACGTCGCATATCGCAACGTCGCATAAGCAGCGCACAGTGATCAAATGAAAAATGCGATATTGCGATCTGCGATCTGCGATATTACGACCTGCGATTTTGCGATTTGCGATCTGCGATGAATGAGACTATTAATTGCTGCGATGCAAATCGCAGGAACCACTCATCGCAAAGTTTCTTCGGCGTGATCTGTAAACCCAAAATCGAGCGCTCACCTTATGGTAAATTAATGATTGCACGCCTGAGTATCCAAAGATGATCGTGTTGCGTTTTTCGAAGAGTCAAGTCATTATGAGTGTCATGATTATGCATTCATTAGAACTTAAAGCTTTCATGTCAATCTTTTCGTCAATTCTCTTTTCCTTTGCATGAACTGTAAGGCAGCAACTAATATAAATCTATATGCAGGAAACATCTAAGGAAAAGGGGAAAGCGCCAATACTTGGAGAACAGAGAGGAGATGCCTTCGCAAATGGATGCCGCATGCAGCAGAGCCGCGGATTCCAAAGTATCACTCCACAGACACTGATGAAAATAGACTATCCAAGACTCAGAGTCAAAGGCGCACAAAAGCAGCATGTTTGCAAAAGATCTTGAAGCTCAGATTGGATAAAGCAAAAAGAAAAACGCTAAAAAGGGATGATGCTTCAGAAAAGCCTGGAACAAAGAACGGAAGCAATTTTCAATACGTAAGATTGTTCAGGCAACGAAATCCCTAACTCATTGAGTCATTCGCACGGCCGGAAACCGAAATAGCAACAGCACAATCAGTTTGAAAGAAATCTGGGTTATACTAAGTATACACACAGCAAATACACCCAGCCAGAGGAAGATTTTCAAAAATATCTTCTAGTTTGTCAGAGAGAGGTGCCAGCTTTTGTTATTTCTACTTTTATCGCTTGAGCAAAGGAAAAAGACAACCAGCCGACTCTTTCCAGGCGAACCTTACATTGCTTACAGCACTAAGGAGCAGATACAGAAACGGTTAGAAATTAGATTCAATTTTTAGAAATAAATTTGTTTTAGTAAAAGGGCGGTCATTTGAAGCCGTTCCCTAAATTTGTGTAATTAAGATTAGTTAGTTAGTAGTATTTAACCCTTCTCATGGCATTTGGAGAAGGGTCCGGAAATTTGTCAAAAAACTTGTCCTCAGAACATGCACTTTTGCACCCTCGGAGGGGGTTTTTGATGAATGGATGGATCGAGGTTTATTTATGTTTGCATTTTAATGTCTGCTTCTGATGTTGCACTTCTGTACTCTTAGTAGATGTTAGAAGTAAGTAGAGATAAATCGTTATTGCTTGAAGTTTGTGAGTAAAAAATCAGTCATAAATGGTACTTTTATCTCTTGATTAATTTCTGCTCATATTCTTAGAGTGATATACAGCTGAGTTGTTTATATGTTAATGTATGAATGTGTGGGTTACCATTTGGCACTTTTGTACGGTGGAGTCATTTGTTTGTGCTTGACATATGAATAACTGATTATGCGATATGTTGTTCACAACTGTTTTGCCTAACTTCTTATGCAGAATGGTTTATCTTACTTGATTTATATTCTTATGATAGCTGAATGATCTTCATACCAGTTGTTGTATGAAATCTTTTTAGATCGCATAATGAAAGAATTTTACCCCGGGTTAGTATAGATTAGATGTGTTGTTTTTGTTAGATTACAGTAGCAGAGAGTCAGTTTAGAGTCTAGAATTAAATTAGCTTAAATTACCTTTAGATTAGCATCATCAAAATCTACACACACACACACACTTCTTTTAGATTGGGAAGCTGGTCCCATTATCCCCAGTCGGACCCGCTACACCAAATGGGCAAGGAGCCACCAACCAGGTTCCCGACCGGGTGGGTATCCCCCTTGTTGTTAACCCGATTTCGGGGCCCTCAACATATTTGGTGCTAGAAGGAGGGCCCGAACTATGAATGGAAACCAAGTCAAAATCTAAATGCCATTCTGAGAGTAAATCACCCTCATCAACTCCTCCGACTTCTCCAGTACGGTTAAACCCGGAGTTAGAAGTCGCTTGAGTATCCACCACTGCAACCTACTCTAATATATCAGACCGACTCATTATTGAACCCCCTGAAATTCAAACTTTGATTCGTAAACTCCAGGGATTCTCTATTTTTTCTCATAGGTCTGATAAATCTAACAACAACGTGACTTCGAAGTACAATCCTGCTCATCCTCTGATCAGATTGAAGAGTGAAAAATTTGGTATTCAACCAAGTGAACTCCCTCTCCCTACTAGGAAAAGAGCAAGGAAAGCACCACCAGAGTCTGACCGTGAGACTCTTTCATCTACTTCGTCCATTTCAACCCCCTCACCGCGAAGTCAACCACCCACATCCTCATCCCAAATCACTCATCCATCTTCCACAACCCTTCCTCTTCAATCATCAAAGATCATAATATCTTCGTCTTCTCAACATCAGGGATTATCTTCTGCACTTTCATTAACTAGCAGCCCAACGATGGCCCAGTCTCCATGGAACAATCCTGGGGCGGTTTTAATGCCTCCACCCCTGAGCCCAATACCGGCCCATCCTGAGAAATGGCTACCTAAGTTCAATCCAGAAACAGGCATGCTAGCTTAAGAGCATATCAATAATTTCATGCTTTCTGTTAATCTCAACGGAGTTACTAACGAAGATGCTGTCGTCCGACTTTTTCCTTACACAATGCAAGGAACAGCCGGGTCATGGTACTTTTTGTTACCTTCCGGATCCATCACAAGTTGGGACATCTTTCAAAGTCAATTCCTCACCAAGTTTGGCGATGACAGATCAACAGCGACATTGATCAATGACCTATATAATCTTAAAGCTGAGGCTAGAGAACCCATTAAATATTTCAATTTACGGTTCAATAAGATCCTCAACAGAATTCCCGCTGCTTCTCAACCCAGCGAGGAAATAAGATGTGAATGGTACATCACAGCCTTACCATCAAACTTGGCTATCTTCGTAGATAGGGCAAACAAGACGACCTTAGTTGAAAACTTAACTGAGGCATTAGCAGTAGAAAAACGCGTAGTTTCCCTAGAAAAGAGATCTGCAATAGAAGAACACAAATCTAAGAAAATCTCTTTCAAAGAAGACACCAAGAAGAAGCAAACGAAAGATCCTTTCGATATGGAAGGATTACAAAAGGTGTTAAAGGCCATGTCCAATGAGATGATTGACATAAGAAAACAAGTAGCAGAAACTTCTTCAAAAAAGCCCTACAGATCTTTTAAAAGAAATCCTCCCATGGAGGTGAAACCACCCAATGCTGTCTCAAACGTCGAATCTGAAGAAGAAGAAGAAGAAGAGAATACCACTGAAGGGTAGACCGATGATGAAGAAGTTGTGGAACTACAAGGAATGTGGGATTTCATCCTCCCACAAGAAGAAGATCAAGAAGAATTTCCGGTTAGCACACGAAGAAAAAATCAACTTGATCCTCCCCAAACTACCCCTAAACAGAAGGGCGCAAGCCCTGCAACAAAAGATAAGGTCGCATCAAAGAAAACAACTGCTAGAACGACCCAGTTTAGCCCAGTCCAATCAGATCAAGCACCTCCATCAAGAACACTGATAGTGTCGGATGAAATGGAGTATAACATTATCGATGACATGAAAAAGACTAGGGCTAATATCACTCTTTACGAATTGAGCAAATTGAAACATCAACAGAAAATAATGATGAAAGAATTACATGCCGTGCCTACTACATCTCTACCTACAGCTGTAGCTTCCCACAACATGGGAAGACCTCCAACCAACAAGATCAATAAGATTGATCCGAATGACATTGCCTTGATTGGAGGAAGGTCAAGATCACGTACTCCTCCTTTTCTTCTCACTTATGAAATTTTCAATAAAAACGTGCACAATTGCTTGGTTGATTCTGGTGCTTCAACGAATATTCTACCCAGATCAATATGTGCCAAATTGAATGTTCAGCCTCAGAAATCCGCAGTGCGCATAGTTCAACTTGATCGATCTCAAGTCGAAGTGATTGGTGAACTTAACCAGGTGAAAATAAGATTGTCGTCTAACCCGAAAGTATGTCAGGTTATCGACATTCTAGTAGCTGATATCCCTGAATTCTATGGTTTAATTCTTAGCAGGGATTGGTCTGAGAAACTCCACGGATATTTCTCAACCGACTGGTCGCACATGTGGTTACCCTACAACGGTAAACCCAATCAAATAAAGGTTGAACGAGAGTTGCACCAAAAGTACATAGTGACAGAATTGGAAGGAGAGAACGAAGCAATAGCATACAAAAACAGTATCATAGGCAATTACTCGGTAGATTCTTTCCTCGGCAATTTCAATGCTCACACCTCACCTTACTTAGAAAATTCAGTTGTGTCCCAAGTTGAAAATTTTTCCCAAACTGATGATTCAAAGTGTTTTAATTTTTTAGATAATTCTGTAAATACATCTTTATTTTGGAAATTATATTTTGATGGCTCTAAATCTAACGAGGGAGCAGGAGCAGGATGCGTTCTGATTAACCCAGATGGGAACAAGGCCATGCTTACATGCAGACTTGAGTTCGATTGCACAAACAATACAGTGGAATACGAAGCCTTTGTGCAAGGCCTATACAAAGCAATTGGGATGAATGTTAAGTATCTTCAAGTCTTTGGAGATTCTGAAATTGTCGTCAAACAGGTACGTAACACCATACATTGCCTGTCAATTCATTTAAAGCACTATCAATCTTTAGTACAAGATCTGACTTCACATTTCATAGCATTCAATATTTCGTCAATCCCAAGACTCCAGAATGCGAGCACAGACCTGTTAGCTAACGTAGCCTCTAGACTTATTCCCTCCGAAGATTTTAGTCCCGATAGGTTTTCAATAGAATTAGTCTTTAGACCATCCATCCCTGACAACATCACCAACTGGAGAGTATTCAATGACGATCCAGACATTGTAAATTTCCTCACTTCTGAAGGATCCTACTCAAATCAAATAATTGACGAAGACCATCATGATCACCAAATTCAACAAAATAGCACTGATAATGCTATACCTAAATCGGTGGTTAAGTTAGAAGATTTATATGATTTGAAAAGTCGGTTTAAAAGGTCTGCCAATTCTAAACTCTATAGTTCAACTCTGAACTATGAATTAGTGAACCTAGGAACCGATCAGAAGCCGCAAAACGTTAATCTGGGCCACGGCCTAGCCCCTGAAGAAAAATCAGCATATATCCATCTTCTGAGACAATACAAAAACGTTTTTGCATGGAATTACGATGAGCTGAAAACATACAACACTTCTATCATTCAACACACTATCCCTATGATTGACAATGAAAAACCTGTCCAGCAGAAGCTCAGAAAAATCCACCCCAACTTATAAAATCAGATAAAGACTGAGCTAAATAAATTGTTGTGAGCCAAAATAATTTTCCCCGTCAGACACTCCAAATGGGTATCCAATATGGTACCCGTTAGAAAGAAAAACGGAGATATTAGAATCTGTATTGATTTCCAAAACCTCAACAAAGCCTGTCAGAAAGATAATTTTCCCCTCCCACCTATGGAGCAAATACTATAGGCAGTAGCAGGCTTAGAATTAATGTCTTTCCTGGATGGATTTTCAGGATACAATCAAATGCTGGTACATCCCGATGATCAGTTGAAAACCACATTCCGAACCAAATGGGGCACATACGCATATCGGAAGATGCCATTTGGTCTTATCAATGTCGGCGCTACCTTTCAGAGAGCCATGGACATCGCGTTTAAAGGTTTAGTCAATAAATCGGTAGTGATTTACCTGGATGATATAACAGTGTACTCCAAGAAGCGAAGCGACCATCTCAAAGATTTGAAACAAATCTTTCAAAGATGCTTAAGGTATGGAATTTCACTTAACCCAAAGAAATCTTTTTTCGCATTAAGTGAAGGGAAATTGCTTGGATTCATAGTGTCAAAATCTGGTATTCACATTGAACCTAACAGAATCAAAGAAATTTCCGAAATATCCATACCCCATAACAAAAAGGCCATGCAATCTTTCCTTGGACAGATCAATTTTGTAAAAAGGTTTGTCCCGGATTTTTCACGTATTATTTCTCCTTTACAAAACATGATAAAAAATAATTAAAATTTTAAATGGGGTCAAGATGAGCACGAAGCATTCAACTTGATCAAACAAGCTATCATCAATGCTCCATCTTTACCTACCCCAAATTTTTCCGAATCTTTCATCTTATACACTTTTGCCTCAGAGAAATCTTATGCCGCGATTTTAACTAAAGTAAATCAAGAGAAGGCGGAAGCTCCAATCGCATTCTTTAGCTCGAACTTACAAGGTGCTGAACTCAATTATTCAGACGTGGAGAAACAAGCATATGTCGTTTTCAAAGCGCAAGACCCTCCGGACCTTCCTTTTCTTTGGGAGAATCTCATGTTGCCTGGCCTCCGGAGGACAACCTCATGGTCCTTACACGCCTTTACCGGACAAAAACTCCTTCCTGACCTTCTAGAGAGTCTCCTTCCAAAGAGTCCAGAGAGTATGCGTGACTTTCCATAGAGTACAGGTACCTTCCTGACCTTGCAGAGAGTACAGGTATCGGTGGTTCAGGAATATGAGGGATAGCGGGGTTTCGGGGATCTCCTCTCAAATTAGAATGCTTGCCTTACCTCATGCTTGCCTGACCTATAGAGTCTGCGAGTTCTTTCACCTTCCTGACCTTCAACTCTCACTGTCTCATGCTGGGGAACTGGTCCTATCTCATTAACACGAAACAACCGGACAAAGGGGAACGGGTCATAAGGTCATTTGTGTACCTCTATCTGCAGGTAATGGGCATGAGCTAACAACTACCTTCTCCAGCTACACCCACTACTTAATGAACTAATGCTAGCTAGATAGGCATGGTCTAACCACTCTACATGATATAACCTCTACTAGAATAGGTAGGCATGATCTCACCTTCACTAGATAGGTATAGGTAATGGACACCCCACTACCTCATGAACTAATGCTAGCTAGGCCCCCAGCCAGGGAGATAAGGTATGAGGCTAACCTATACTCGCTAGGAAAAGCTGCTTCCTACCGGCTTATAGTCTCAACAACTAGTTGAGAGGAAGCTTTTTCAGATCGACCCGATCAACGAACCCCACCTGCTTCACCTTCACGACTTACCTTTGTACCAAACAGCCTTGTCCGGCGGCTTCCAATAGCAATCAAGAGATGGAAGAAAGAGTACCTTTACCAACCCATTCATTCTGCCTTAACAAGGAAAGGGCTTGAGATAAGGGCTTTCATTATGAAAGGGCTTTCATGATGACATGCTAAAGGGCCGGGCTTACATACCAAAGTCATAGTACCGTTTCCAGCGGTAAGAAACCTTTTGGTACAGAAGGACGTGGGCGAAAAGAGAGCAAATTAGATTACAGCTTTACAAGAATACGATCTTGAGATCAAACCAGCAAACATCATAAGAGGTCAAGGCTTCTGCAAGATGTTAGCTGGAGCATCGCAAATTCTGAGAACTCATCTGAAGAGGTACACACGTATGAGGTAAGCCTAAACGACGCAGAATCATTATATGCGGACACCATTTATTATCTTAAGAATGGGTATGCTCCATCACACCTGGATCACACCAAGAAGAGAGCTCTGAGGTTGAAAGCTAAACAATACCAGCTCATAAATGATGTTCTGTTTAAAAGGAATTACGATTCTGTACTTCTTAGGTGTCTTGAGAAAACTGAAGCCGAAAAGGTTTTGCAGGAACTCCACGATGGACCAGCAGGTGGACACTATGCTAGAGAAGCTACTGCGCATAAGATATTACATGCAGGATATTATTGGCCCACGCTGTTCAAAGACTCATACAATTACGTAAGGAAATGCCAAATCTGCCAGACTGTTGCAGGGAAACAAAGGAAATCGTCCATGCCACTACAGCCGTTAACATCGAGCAACCATTCAGCCAATGGGGCTTGGACATAATAGGTGAGATCGTTCCTCACTCTTCTAAGCAGCATAGGTATATCCTCACGGCAACAGATTATTTTACTAAATGGGTAGAAGCAGTTCCTCTCAAGACAGTTAATTCTGAAAACATTATTGAATTCATAGATCAATTTATCATCACTAGGTTTGGATTGCCAACGGCCTTAATGTTTGATAATGCATCATACTTTTCTGGAAATGCAATGACTGAGTTTGCACTAAAAAGAGGGTTCAAACTGAAATATTATGCCACTTACTATCCGCAAGGTAATGGGCTGGCTGAATCGACAAACAAAAACCTAATCAGGATTATCAAAAGAACAGTCGACCAAAACCAAAAGAGTTGGCACAAAGCACTGGTAAATGCTTTATGGGCAGATCGAATCACGAAGAAAGCTTCAATCGGCACTTCTCCCTTTAATTTATTTTATGGGAAAGAAGTGGTTCTTCCAGCTCACTTAGTCATTCCCTCTTTGTCTTTAGTGCAACACATCGATGAAGTATCTACTTCCTCTTTACAACTGAGACAAATGGAGATAATCAAACTAGAAGAATGCCGAGAACAAGCTAAGAAAACCCATGCTCATCACCAAGCGCTAATAAAATCCTCTTTTGACTCAAGCATCATATCCAGAAAGAACTTTCAGATGGGAGATTTAGTTTTGAAATGGGATAAGGCTCATGAAGAAAAGGGCAAACATACGAAATTTCAGAAGCTGTGGCTTGGTCCTTTTCAGATTGTAGAAGTCATAGGCCCATCGACGTTTATGTTGCAGGATTTGGCAGGTAGAAGAGATTCTTTGCCTGTGAATGGACAGATTCTTAAAAAGTATTTTCCATAGAAGATCATTCTTCTATTTTTGTAGGATAGTTTTAGTTTCTTTTATTTTGTTTTTTCTCTTTCTTATAAATAAAACCGGTTGTAAATGATCATTGAAAAGGATTCATGAAAGAGCACACCAACTCTCTATCAGATTTTGTTTTCACTTGTACAAATAGCAAAACTTTTCGAAAAATATGACTTTTATTATTGACAAATAGAGTTAACTTTAACCTGGATTTGATATTAGTTTCAACCTCTCAAAAACTTTGACGAGAACAACCTTTGGTAAAAAAATTGTTTTATGCCAGCACAGTGAAAGGTATCATCAATAATAAAATAAATATTCTCTGTAAAGCTGTTGTTTCCAAACTCTATTATTGTCGTCCAGAGCTTTCTTAAGGAAAAACAATGACTTCCTCCCTGCTAAAGGAAACCGCAGCATTCAGAGAAACAATCCGAGAAAACATTATATCTCAAAGAATCAGAGGTCTCATCACGAGCCGGCTTATCATGATCACAGATATTATAACTTGCTGACTTTTCCAATACTGTCTATCAAAACAGGGCAACGACTCAAGATTGTTGCAATCAAAAGACAAGGGGTCTCATCACGAGCCAGCTTGTTCAGCAAAAGTGTAAATCAAGTGAATGAATGTGTCATAATTTGGCCATCAAACCAAGACATTGTTCTTTAGAGAGCAAAAAAGGAAAAAGTGTCAAAAAGGATTTTTCTCAGAAATGTTGTAAATAACCTCAAGCAGGAAAAAGGATCATTGCTGGATAACATGGTAACCCTGTCGAGGCTATGGAAGCTTGCGGGCAGCAGAGGCTCTACCTACGAAAAGTGAGCATATTTTAAAGCCAGTGCGCAGAGAAGACCTTATTTTATCTTTAAAAAGGACCGAGTAATGTCTGGTATGAATGCAAGAACTAAGCCTAAGGAAGCAGACAATTGGAATAAAAGAAAGGTTGAGACAAAGTATCATTCACAGGATAAGGGGTAATCTACTCTATCTGTCCATAACAAAATTTAGACATATGAAAAAAAATTTGTTTCGGAAGTGAAAATGTCAATAGAAAAGCAGAGATAACTGGTTCTTCACAGTGAATCGCCATTGTTGTGGTCACCAACAACCCCCCTCTTTGTTTGGTATTAGCAATAACATCAAGCAAACGGGGACCCTTAACTAAAAATCCCAAAAATATTTTTATCAAAATTTTTGTATTTAACTCCCTAAAAGCTATATCGCATCGCAAAGAGAGAGTGAAGCATTTTCCTATGCGCATAAATTAAGCTGCAAAGAAGCGATGCGACATTCATCGCATCGCATATTTTTGAAAGCGCCTTTAAAAGAAAATCTAAGGAATCGCCGACGGCCGATATGCGACGTCGCATATCGCAACGTCGCATAACCAGCGCACATTGATCAAATGAAAAATGCGATATTGCGATCTACGATCTACGATATTACGACCTGCGATTTTGCGATCTGCGATGAATGAGACTATTAATTGCTGCGATGCAAATCGCAGGAACCACTCATCGCAAAGTTTTTTCGGCGTGATCTGTAAACCCAAAATCGAGCGCTCACCTTACGGGAAATTAATGATTGCACGCCTGAGTATCCAAAGATGATCGTGTTGCATTTTTCGAAGAGTCAAGTCATTATGAGTGTCATGATTATGCATTCATTAGAACTTAAAGCTTTCATGTCAATCTTTTCGTCAATTCTCTTTTCCTTTGCGTGAACTGTAAGGCAGCAACTAATATAAATCTATATGCAGGAAACATCTAAGGAAAAGGGGAAAGCGCCAATACTTGGAGAACAGAGAGGAGATGCCTTCGCAAATGGATGCCGCATGCAGCAGAGCCGCGGATTCCAGAGTATCACTCCACAGACACTGATGAAAATAGACTATCCAAGACTCAGAATCAAAGGCGCACAAAAGCAGCATGTTCGCAAAAGATCCTGAAGCTCAGATTGGATAAAGCAAAAAGAAAAACGCTAAAAAGGGATGATGCTTCAGAAAAGCCTGGAACAAAGAACGGAAGCAATTTTCAATACGTAAGATTGTTCAGGCAACGAAATCCCTAACTCATTGAGTCATTCGCACGGCCAGAAACCGAAATAGCAACAACACAATCAGTTTGAAAGAAATCTGGGTTATACTAAGTATACACACAGCTGCGGATTCCAGAGTATCACTCCACAGACAGTGATGAAAATAGACTATCCAAGACTCAGAGTCAAAGGCGCACAAAAGCAGCATGTTTGCAAAAGATCCTAAAGCTCAGATTGGATAAAATAAAAAGAAAAACGCTAAAAAGGGATGATGCTTCAGAAAAGCCTGGAACAAAGAACGGAAGCAATTTTCAATACGTAAGATTTTTCAGGCAACGAAATCCCTAACTCATTGAGTCATTCGCACGGCCAGAAATCGAAATAACAACAGCACAATCAGTTTGAAAGAAATCTGGGTTATACTAAGTATACACACAGCAAATACACCCAGCCAGAGGAAGATTTTCAAAAATATCTTCTAGTTTGTCAGAGAGAGGTGCCAGCTTTTGTTATTTCTACTTTTATCACTTGAGCAAAGGAAAAAGACAACCAGCCGACTCTTTCCAGGCGAACCTTGCATTGCTTACAGCACTAAGGAGCAGATACAGAAACGGTTAGAAATTAGATTCAATTTTTAGAAATAAATTTGTTTTAGTAAAAGGGCGGTCATTTGAAGCCGTTCCCTAAATTTGTGTAATTAAGATTAGTTAGTTAGTAGTATTTAACCCTTCTCATGGCATTTGGAGAAGGGTCCGAAAATTTGTCAAAAAACTTGTCCTCAGAACATGCACTTTTGCACCCTCGGAGGGGGTTTTTGATGAATGGATGGATCGAGGTTTATTTATGTTTGCATTTTAATGTCTGCTACTGATGTTGCACTTTTGTACTCTTAGTAGATGTTAGAAGTAAGTAGAGATAAATCGTTATTGCTTGAAGTTTGTGAGTAAAAAATCAGTCATAAATGGTACTTTTATCTCTTGATTAATTTCTGCTCATATTCTTAGAGTGATATACAGCTGAGTTGTTTATATGTTAATGTATGAATGTGTGGGTTACCATTTGGCACTTTTGTATGGTGGAGTCATTTGTTTGTGCTTGACATATGAATAACTGCTTATGCGATATGCTGTTCACAACTGTTTTGCCTAACTTCTTATGCAGAATGGTTTATCTTAATTGATTTATATTCTTATGATAGCTGAATGATCTTCATTACCAGTTGTTGTATGAAATATTTTTAGATCGCATAATGAAAGAATTTTACCCCAGGTTAGTATAGATTAGATGTGTTGTTTTTGTTAGATTACAGTAGCAGAGAGTCAGTTTAGAGTCTAGAATTAAATTAGCTTAAAATTACCTTTAGATTAGCATCATCAAAATCTACACACACACACACATCTTTTAGATTGGGAAGTTGGTCCCATTATCCCAAGTCAGACCCACTACACCAAAAGGGCAAGGAGCCGCCAACCAAGTTCCCGACCGAGTGGGTATCCCCCTTGTTGTTGACCCGATTTCGGGACCCTCAACATATTTGGCGCTAGAAGGAGGGGCCGAACTATGAATGGCAACCAAGTCAAAATCTAATTGCCATTCTGAGAGTAAATCACCCTCATCAACTCCTCCGACTTCTCCAGTACGGTTAAACCCGGAGTTAGAAGTCGCTCGAGTATCCACCGCTGCTACCTACTCTAATATATCAGACCGACTCATTATTGAACCCCCTGAAATTCAAACTTTGATTCGTAAACTCCAGGGATTCTCTATTTTTTCTCATAGGTCTGATAAATCTAACAGCAGCGTGACTTCGCAGTACAATCCTGCTCATCCTCTGACCAGATTGAAGAGTGAAAATTTTGGTATTCAACCAAGTGAACTCCCTCTCCCTACTATGAAAAGAGCAAGGAAAGCACCACCAGAGTCTGATCGTGAGACTCTTTCATCTACTTCGTCCATTTCAACCCCCTCACCGTGAAGTCAACCACCCACATCCTCATCCCAAATCACTCATCCATCTTCCACAACCCTTCCTCTTCAATCATCAAAGATCATAATATCTTCGTCTTCTCAGCATCAGGGATTATCTTCTGCACTTTCGTTAACTAGCAGCTCAACGATGGCCCAGTCTCCATGGAACAATCCTGGGGCGGTTTTAATGCCTCCACCCCTGAGCCCAATACCGACCCATCCTGAGAAATGGCTACCTAAGTTCAATCCAGAAACAGGCAAGCTAGCTGAAGAGCATATCAATAATTTCATGCTTTCTGTTAATCTCAATGGAATTACTAACGAAGATGCTGTCGTCCGACTTTTTCCTTACACAATGCAAGGAACAACCGGGTCATGGTACTTTTCGTTACCTTCCGGATCCATCACAAGTTGGGACATCTTTCAAAGTCAATTCCTCACCAAGTTTGGCGATGACAGATCAACAGCGACATTGATCAATGACCTATCTAATCTTAAAGCTGAGGCTAGAGAACCCATTAAAGATTTCAATTTACGGTTCAATAAGATCCTCAACAAAATTCCCACTGCTTCTAAACCCAGCGAGGAAGTAAGATGTGAATGGTACATCACGGCCTTACCATCAAACTTGGCTATCTTCGTAGATAGGGTAAACAAGACGACCTTAGTTGAAAACTTAACTGAGGCGTTAGCAGTAGAAAAACGTGTAGTTTCCCTAGAAAAGAGATCTGCAATAGAAGAACGCAAATCTAAGAAAATCTCTTTCAAAGAAGACACCAAGAAGAAGCAAACGAAAGATCCTTTCGATATGGAAGGATTACAAAAGGTGTTAAAGGCCATGTCCAATGAGATGATTGACATAAGAAAACAAGTAGCAGAAACTTCTTCAAAAAAACCCTACATATCTTTTAAAAGAAATCCTCCCATGGAGGTGAAACCACCCAATGTTGTCTCAAACGTCGAATCTGAAGAAGAAGAAGAAGAAGAGAATACCACTGAAGGGCAGACCGATGATGAAGAAGTTGTGGAACTACAAGGAATGTGGGATTTCATCCTCCCACAAGAAGAAGATCAAGAAGCATTTCTGGTTAGCACACGAAGCAAAAATCAACTTGATCCTCCCCAAACTACCCCTAAACAGAAGGGCGCAAGCCCTGCAACAAAAGATAAGGTCGCATCAAAGATAACAACTGCTAGAACGAACCAATTTAGCCCAGTCCAATCAGATCAAGCACCTCCATCAAGAACACTGATAGTGTCGGATGAAATGGAGTATAACATTATCGATGACATGAAAAAGACTAGGGCTAATATCACTCTTTACGAATTGAGAAAATTGAAACATCAACAGAAAATAATGATGAAAGAATTACATGTCGTGCCTACTACATCTCTACCTACAGCTATAGCTTCCCACAACATGGGAAGACCTCCAACCAACATGATCAATAAGATTGATACGAATGACATTGCTTTGATTGGAGGAAGGTCAAGATCCCATACTCCTCCTTTTCTTCTCACTTATGAAATTTTCAATAAAAACGTGCACAATTGCTTGGTTGATTCTGGTGCTTCAACGAATATTCTACCCAGATCAATATGTGCCAAATTGAATGTTCAGCCTCAGAAATCTGCAGTGCGCATAGTTCAACTTGATAGATCTCAAGTCGAAGTGATTGGTGAACTTAACCAGGTGACCATAAGATTGTCGTCTAACCCGAAAGTATGTCAGGTTATCGACATTCTAGTAGCTGATATCCCTGAATTCTATGGTTTAATTCTTAGGAGGGATTGGTCTGAGAAACTCCACGGATATTTCTCAACCGACTGGTCGCACATGTGGTTACCCTACAACGGTAAACCCAATCAATTAAAGGTTGAACGAGAGTTGCACCAAAAGTACATAGTGACAGAATTGGAAGGAGAGAACGAAGCAATAGCATACAACAACATTATCATAGGCAATTACTCGGTAGATTCTTTCCTCGGAAATTTCAATGCTCACACCTCACCTTACTTAGAAAATTCAGTTGTGTCCCAAGTTGAAAATTTTTCCCAAACTGATGATTCAAAGTGTTTTAATTTTTTAGATAATTCTGTAAATACAACTTTATTTTGGAAATTATATTTTGATGGCTCTAAATCTAACGAGGGAGCAGGAGCAGGATGCGTTCTGATTAACCTAGATGGGAACAAGGCCATGCTTACATGCAGACTTGAGTTCGATTGCACAAACAATACAGTGGAATACGAAGCCTTGGTGCAAGGCCTATACAAAGCAATCGGGATGAATGTTAAGTATCTTCAAGTCTTTGGAGATTCTGAAATTGTCGTCAAAAAGGTACGTAACACCATACATTTCCTGTCAAGTCATTTAAAGCACTATCAATCTTTAGTACAAGATCTGACTTCACATTTCATATCATTCAATATCTCGTCAATCCCAAGACTCCAGAATGCGAGCGCAGACCTGTTAGCTAACGTAGCCTCTAGACTTATTCCCTCCGAAGATTTTAGTCCCGATAGGTTTTCAATAGAATTAGTCTTTAGACCATCCATCCCTAACAACATCACCAACTGGAGAGTATTCAATGACGATCCAGACATTGTAAATTTCCTCACTTCTGAAGGATCCTACTCAAATCAAATAATTGACGAAGACCATCATGATCACCAAATTCAACAAAATAGCACTGATAATGCTATACCTAAATCGGTGGTTAAGTTAGAAGATTTATATGATTTGAAAAGTCGGTTTAAAAGGTCTGCCAATTCTAAACTCTACAGTTCAACTCTGAATTATGAATTAGTGAACCTAGGAACCGATCAGAAGTCGCAAAACTTTAATCTGGGCCACGGCCTAGCCCCTGAAGAAAAATCAGCATATATCCATCTTCTGAGACAATACAAAAACGTTTTTGCATGGAATTACGATGAGCTGAAAACATACAACACTTCTATCATTCAACACACTATCCCTATGATTGACAATGAAAAACCTGTCCAGCAGAAGCTCAGAAAAATCCACCCCAACTTAGAAAATCAGATAAAGACTGAGCTAAATAAATTGTTGAGAGCCAAAATAATTTTCCCCGTCAGACACTCCAAATGGGTATCCAATATGGTACCCGTTAGAAAGAAAAACGGAGATATTAGAATCTGTATTGATTTCCGGAACCTCAACAAAGCCTGTCAGAAAGATAATTTTCCCCTCCCACCTATGGAGCAAATACTACAGGCAGTAGCGGGCTCAGAATTAATGTCTTTCCTGGATGGATTTTCAGGATACAATCAAATGCTGGTACATCTCGATGATCAGTTGAAAACCACATTCCGAACCAAATGGGGCACATACGCATATCGAAAGATCCCATTTGTTCTGATCAATCCCGGTGCTACCTTTCATAGAGCCATGGACATCGCGTTTAAAGGTTTAGTCAATAAATCGGTAGTGATTTACCTGGATGATATAACAGTGTACTCCAAGAAGCGAAGCGACCATCTCAAAGATTTGAAACAAATCTTTCAAAGATGCTTAAGGTATGGAATTTCACTTAACCCAAAGAAATCTTTTTTCGCATTAAGTGAAGGGAAATTGCTTGGATTCATAGTGTCAAAATCTGGTATTCACATTGAACCTGACAGAATCAAAGAAATTTCTGAAATATCCATACCCCATAACAAAAAGGCCATGCAATCTTCCCTTTGACAGATCAATTTTGTAAAAGGTTTGTCCCGGATTTTTCATGTATTATTTCTCCTTTACAAAATATGATAAAAAAGAATTCAAATTTTAAATGGGGTCAAGATGAGCACGAAGCATTCAACTTGATCAAACAAGCTATCATCAACGCTCCATCTTTAGCTACCCCAAATTTTTCAGAATCTTTCATCTTATACACTTTTGCCTCAGAGAAATCTTATGCCGTGATTTTAACTCAAGTAAATCAAGAGAAGGCGGAAGCTCCAATCGCATTCTTTAGCTCGAACTTACAAGGTGCTGAACTCAATTATT
Source organism: Pinus tabuliformis (assembly GCA_031772625.1). Taxonomy (NCBI): domain Eukaryota; kingdom Viridiplantae; phylum Streptophyta; class Pinopsida; order Pinales; family Pinaceae; genus Pinus; species Pinus tabuliformis. Next base: position 1,203,884,189 of record CM062816.1, read on the forward strand.
CAGACGTGGAGAAACAGGCATATTCCGTTTTCAAAGCGATCAAATATTTTAGACCTTTCTTACTTAAAGCCCATACCAAAGTCGTAGTACCGTTTCCAGCGGTAAGAAACCTTTTGGTACAGAAGGACGTGGGCGAAAAGAGAGCAAATCGGATTACCGCTTTACAAGAATACGATCTTGAGATCAAACCAGCAAACATCATAAGAGGTCAAGGCTTCTGCAAGATGTTAGCTGGAGCATCGCAAATTCCTGAGAACTCATCTGAAAAGGTACACACATATGAGGTAAGCCTAAACGACGCAGAATCATTATATGCGGACACCATTTATTATCTTAAGAACGGGTATGCTCCATCACACCTGGATCACACCAAGAAGAGAGCTCTAAGGTTGAAAGGTAAACAATACCAGCTCATAAATGATGTTCATTTTAAAAGGAATTACGATTCTGTACTTCTTAGGTGTCTTGATAAAACTGAAGCCGAAAAGGTTTTGCAGGAACTCCACGATGGACCAGCAGGTGGACACTATGCTGGAGAAGCTACTGCGCATAAGATATTACGTGCAGGATATTATTGGCCCACGCTGTTCAAAGACTCATACAATTACGTAAGGAAATGCCAAATCTGCCAGACTGCTGCAGGGAAACAAAGGAAATCGTCCATGCCACTACAGCCGGTTAACATCGAGCAACCATTCAGCCAATGGGGCTTGGACATAATAGGTGAGATCGTTCCTCACTCTTCTAAGCAGCATAGTTATATCCTCACGGCAACAGATTATTTTACTAAATGGGTAGAAGCAGTTCCTCTCAAGACAGTTAATTCTGAAAACATTATTGAATTCATAGATCAATTTATCATCACTAGGTTTGGATTGCCAACGGCCTTAATGTTTGATAATGCATCATACTTTTCTGGAAATGCAATGACTGAGTTTGCACTAAAAAGAAGGTTCAAACTGAAATATTCTGCCAATTACTATCCGCAAGGTAATGGGCTGGCTGAATCGACAAACAAAAACCTAATCAGGATTATCAAAAGAACAGTCGACCAAAACCAAAAGAGTTGGCACAAAGCACTGGTAAATGCTTTATGGGCAGATCGAATCACGAAGAAAGCTTCAATCGGCACTTCTCCCTTTAATTTAGTTTATGGGAAAGAAGTGGTTCTTCCAACTCACTTAGTCATTCCCTCTTTGTCTTTAGTGCAACACATCGATGAAGTATCTACTTCCTCTTTACAACTGAGACAAATGGAGATAATCAAACTAGAAGAACGCCGAGAACAAACTAAGAAAACCCATGCTCATCACCAAGCGCTAATAAAATCCTCTTTTGACTCAAGCATCATAACCAGAAATAACTTTCAGATGGGAGATTTAGTTTTGAAATGGGATAAGGCTGATGAAGAAAAGGGCAAACATACGAAATTTCAGAAGCTGTGGCTTGGTCCTTTTCAGATTGTAGAAGTCATAGGCCCATCAACGTTTATGTTGCAGGATTTGGTAGGTAGAAGAGATTCTTTGCCTGTGAATGGACAGATTCTTAAAAAGTATTTTCCATAGAAGATCATTCTTCTATTTTTGTAGGATAGTTTTAGTTTCTTTTATTTTGTTTTTTCTCTTTCTTATAAATAAAACCGGTTGTAAATGATCATTGAAAAGGATTCATGAAAGAGCACACCAACTCTCCATCAGATTTTAATTTCACTTGTACAAATAGCAAAACTTTTCGAAAAATCTGACTTTTATTATTGAGAAATAGAGTTAACATTAACCTGGATTTGATATTAGTTTCAACCTCTCAAAAACTTTGACGAGAACAACCTTTGGTAAAAAAATTGTTTTATGCTAGCACAGTGAAAGGTATCATCAATAATAAAATAAATATTCTCTGTAAAGCTGTTGTTTCCAAACTCTATTATTGTCGTCCAGAGCTTTCTTAAGGAAAAACAATGACTTCCTCCCTACTAAAGGAAACCGCAGCATTCAGAGAAACAATCCGAGAAAACACTATATCTCAAAGAATAAGAGGTCTCATCACGAGCCGGCTTATCATGATCACAGATATTATAACTTGCTGACTTTGCCAATACTGTCTATCAAAATAGGGCAACCACTCAAGATTGTTGCAATCAAAAGACAAGGGGTCTCATCACGAGCTAGCTTGTTCAGCAAAAGTGTAAATCAAGTGAATAAATTTGGCCACCAAACCAAGACATTGTTCTTTAGAGAGCAAAAAAGGAAACAGTGTCAAAAAGGATTTTTCTCTGAAATGTTGTAAATAACCTCAAGCAGGAAAAAGGATCATTGCTGGATAACATGGTAACCCTGTCGAGGCTATGGACGCTTGCGGGCAGCAGAGGCTCTACCTACGAAAAGTGAGCATATTTTAAAGCCAGTACGCAGAGAAGACCTTATTTTATCTTTAAAAAGGACCAAGTAATGTCTGGTATGAATGCAAGAACTAAGCCTAAGGAAGCAGACAATTGGAATAAAAGAAAGGTTGAGACAAAGTATCATTGACAGGATAAGGGGTAATCTACTCTATCTGTCCATAACAAAATTTAGACATATGAAAATTTTTCTGTTTCGGAAGTGAAAATGTCAATAGAAAAGCAGAGATAACTGGTTCTTCACGATGAATCGCCATTGTTGTGGTCACCAGCAACCCCCCTCTTTGTTTGGTATTAGCAATAACATCAAGCAAAGGGGGACCCTTAACTAAAAATCCCAAAAATATTTTATCAAAATTTTTGTATTTAACTCCCTAAAAGCTATATCGCATCGCAAAGAGAGAGTGAAGCGTTTTCCTATGCGCATAAATTAAGCTACAAAGAAGCGATGCGACATTCATCGCATCGCATATTTTTGAAAGCGCCTTTAAAAGAAAATCTAAGGAATCGTCGACGGCCGATATGCGACGTCGCATATCGCAACGTCGCATAAGCAGCGCACAGTGATCAAATGCAAAATGCGATATTGCGATCTGGGATCTGCGATATTACGACCTGCGATTTTGCGATTTGCGATCTGCGATGCAAATCGCAGGAACCACTCATCGCAAAGTTTCTTCGGCGTGATCTGTAAACCCAAAATCGAGCGCTCACCTTACAGGAAATTAATGATTGCACGCCTGAGTATCCAAAGATGATCGTGTTACGTTTTTCAAAGAGTCAAGTCATTATGAGTGTCATGATTATGCATTCATTAGAACTTAAATCTTTCATGTCAATCTTTTCGTCAATTCTCTTTTCCTTTGCGTGAACTGTAAGGCAGCAACTAATATAAATCTATATGCAGGAAACATCTAAGGAAAAGGGGAAAGCGCCAATACTTGGAGAACAGAGAGGAGATGCCTTCGCAAATGGATGCCGCATGCAGCAGAGCCGCGGATTCCAAAGTATAACTCCACAAACACTGATGAAAATAGACTATCCAAGACTCAGAGTCAAAGGCGCACGAAAGCAGCATGTTTGCAAAAGATCCTGAAGCTCAGATTGGATAAAGCAAAAAGAAAAACGCTAAAAAGGGACGATGCTTCAGAAAAGCCTGGAACAAAGAACGGAAGCAATTTTCAATACATAAGATTGTTCAGGCAACGAAATCCCTAACTCATTGAGTCATTCGCACGGCCAGAAACCGAAATAGCAACAGCACAATCAGTTTGAAAGAAATCTAGGTTATACTAAGTATACACACAGCAAATACACCCAGCCAGAGGAAGATTTTCAAAAATATCTTCTAGTTTGTCAGAGAGAGGTGCCAGCTTTTGTTATTTCTACTTTTATCGCTTGAGCAAAGGAAAAAGACAACCAGCCGACTCTTTCCAGGCGAACCTTGCATTGCTTACAGCACTAAGGAGCAGATACAGAAACGGTTAGAAATTAGATTCAATTTTTAGAAATAAATTTTTTTTAGTAAAAGGGCGGTCATTTGAAGTCGTTCCCTAAATTTGTGTAATTAAGATTAGTTAGTTAGTAGTATTTAACCCTTCTCATGGCATTTGGAGAAGGGTCCGGAAATTTGTCAAAAACCTTGTCCTCAGAACATGCACTTTTGCACCCTCGGAGGGGGTTTTTGATGAATGGATGGATCGAGGTTTATTTATGTTTGCATTTTAATGTCTGCTACTGATGTTGCACTTCTGTACTCTTAGTAGATGTTAGAAGTAAGTAGAGATAAATCGTTATTGCTTGAAATTTGTGAGTAAAAAATCAGTCATAAATGGTACTTTTATCTCTTGATTAATTTCTGCTCATATTCTTAGAGTGATATACAGCTGAGTTGTTTATATGTTAATGTATGAATGTGTGGGTTACCATTTGGCGCTTTTGTACGATGGAGTCATTTGTTTGTGCATGACATATGAATAACTGATTATGCGATATGCTGTTCACAACTGTTTTGCCTAACTTCTTATGCAGAATGGTTTATCTTAATTGATTTATATTCTTATGATAGCTGAATGATCTTCATTACCAGTTGTTGTATGAAATCTTTTTAGATCGCATAATGAAATAATTTTACCCCGGGTTAATATAGATTAGATGTGTTGTTTTTGTTAGATTACAGTAGTAGAGAGTCAGTTTAGAGTCTAGAATTAAATTAGCTTAAAATTACCTTTAGATTAGCATCATCAAAATCTACACACACACACATATTTTAGATTGGGAAGTTGGTCCCATTATCCCCAGTCAGACCCGCTACACCAAACGGGCAAGGAGCCGCCAACCAGGTTCCCGACCGGGTGGGTATACCCCTTGTTGTTGACCCGATTTCGGGGCCCTCAACACCACCACAGGCGCCAGAGTGGCAGTCATTCAGAGCTCATTATGCTTCCTTGAATGTCAAACAATGGCAGAGAATAGAGTCAATGCCAAGACAGTACAGGGTGTCTCCGATAATGCGATAAGGCTGAGAATGATGGTGAATACGTCGCCAAGTATCCTTGGACAAATCAGGACGAAAGGAGGACATCTGAACGTAGAAAATAATATCCCCATACCAGGGATCGAGGGTGCTAATCAATAACAGAGACTCGTTTGGAATATGGTCCTCTAATCGAGAGGGTGTGATTGCAGATGGTAGTGAGCAGAGAAAATTAGCAAAAATGAGGGATTACCTAGACTTGGCCATAGTAAACTCCAAGTAAAACTCTTGAAGGATGACAATCCATTTCAAGTATTTGTCCCCCAGTAACTGACGGGACAAGATGTACGTCATCGGGTTGCAGTCAGAAATCACCGTCATTGTACACAATAATATGTAATGGTGGAAACGTTGGACGACATGAATGGCTACCAATGCCAACTTCTCAACATGGTCATATCGAGTTTCCGTGTCAAGTAGATTGCGACTAAGATAATAGACAACATGCTCAGTACTGTCATCATCATCTTGAACCAGAACCATGCCGATGGTACTATCGGTGGCAACTAGATAAAGAGTATAGTTGTGGTGATAATCAAGTGGACGTAACAAAGGAGCAGAAACAAGGAGCGCCTTGAGTTGCTCGAATGACTCTTGTGCAGTGGTATCCCAGACAAAAGGAATATCCTGCTTCAACAACTGCGTATAGCCCTTGGCAACTTTAGCATCGTTCGGAATAAAACGACGTAAAAAATTTTCTTTGCCCTACAAACTCTACAATTGCTGCAAAGAAGCAGGAGGAGAGAGATTTAGAATGGCTTCAACCTTGAGGGGATCTAGACGGATGCCCTCTTTGGAGATGACAAACCCAAGAAGTCTGCCAGATTCAATGTAGAAGACACATTTATACGGATTAAGACAGATACAGTAGTGTCGACAGTGAAGAAAAATTTTGTGGAGATGATTTGGATGGTCATGGCGCTTTGCTGAATGGGTCGGAAGGTCATCTAGGTAAGGCTACACAATGTGTCGAATATCATGGAACGCATAAGACATTACGTGTTGGAAGGTAGCACCGACATTATAAAACTGAAAGGGAGTTTCTTATAGGAAAAGGTACCCAACGGGCAGATAAAGGCAGTCTTGTGTTGATCTACTGGCGATATATTCTGCTGGTTATAACCAGAAAAGCCGTCCATAAATGAATAAATCTCACTTCCAGCACAATCATCAATGAGTTGGTCAATGAAAGGCATGGGGTAGTTATCTTTGGGACAGGCATGATTAATGTCGCAATAATCAACACATACCCTAATAGTGCCCTGTTTCTTGGTCATAGGGACAATATTAGAGACCCAATCTGTGAGTGGGATAGGGTAAATAAACCTAGCTTTAAGAAGTTTTTCAACTTCTGCTTTAATAGTTGCAGCCTTTCGGGGGTGCATGGGGCGTAAACGTTATCGAACAGGTTTAGCACCTGGATACGTAGGTATTTCATGCACCACGATGCTAGGATCAATGCCGGGCATCTCTTCATATGACCAAGCAAAAACATCATGAAATTATCTAAAAAGATTGGTATAAAGTTGAATCTCCTCCGGAGTGCAGGTTACTCCGATGTGAATATTCTCGACAACCCCTGGTTTAACAGAGATGTCGATAGGTACGGTTTGCATAATGTTCCCCATATTGCCTTCAGAGAAAACTTGATGGATTTGAATAGGTGTCATAATGGGTTGGGAGGGGACACAGGAAGCAAACTTCTCAAGACAAGTAATCATAGCCCTGTGGCTAGGGAGAAACGAGGAACAATGGTGATGATCAAACCAAGGAGGTTCCTCGAAAGACATAGTCTCAATAATCGCTTCATCAGAAGGAAAGGTTTCCTGCAAGGGGTCCGAAGAAGCACTATCTCCGAGCCAAGGGGATTGTATATACGTGTCGAGAGCCCTGCTCGAAGGAGCAGGTTCAGGAGATGAAGCTGATGCAGAAACAATTTCGACATAGTTGAGCTCGGCAGGACTCAACGGCATGACATTGCCCCAAGATTCTATCTGATCAATGGGAGGAAGGACCCAAGGATCAGGATGAACAGAAATCATATTGATGGGAGCGATGTTGGGAGGTGGGAGTGAAAAAACACCCATAAGGGCAGGATCTTTAAAAATTCCATCACCCACGCTCTCATACGGAATGGAGGTATGCTCCACAAAAGGCACATTGCCATTAGAAGAGGAAGAAGCGAAGAAGGACAACTGGTCTACCATGACAATTTTCCCTTGATGGGGAAAACGAAGAACATGAAATAGAGATGAAGCCATGGCTCGCATGGCATATGTCCAGCTTCGTCCTAAGAGGAGGTTGTAAGTTAAATTTGCATCGACAACTTTGACCTCCACTTCAACTGTCTTCCCTTCCAGGGTAATAGGCAAACGCGGGAGGATACCATAAGGACGGGAATCTCTCCCATCGAAGGCTTCCAAGGTATTGGGAGACTGACTCAGCGTCGGAGAACCAATAGCCTTCCAACAAGCAACAAACATGATGCAAGTAGAAGCACCCTCATCAATAACAGTGCGGTGAATATTCTTAGAATTGATGATGACTTGAATAAGGAAGGTGATTTGGTGAAGTAGTCTCGGTACATGATTATCGAGGTCAAAAGTGATCAAATTTGAGTCAGTCGGGTCGATGCCAGCGATGGCCAATAGCAGAGACTTCCTCTGGGAGGGATAGCTTTGGAGGACTTCCAACGCGGACATAGATGAAGGAGCTTGGGCTAAGTCCTCAAAGATGTTGTAGTTCTGTGCAGCACGAGCATTAGGGTTGTAGGAAGACTTCTGAAGCACTCCTTTAGGAGGAGGTTGGATGACTGACTCAGTATTAGGTCGCTCGATATGGAGTGGACCAGCACTAGACGAAGGAACACTGGAGGGGACCTCAGTTTCCTTCCCAGCAGGTGAAGGATATTCTTTTGACTGTGTATTGATATGGATGGGAATCGTCCCAACCATAAAAACTTGAGAGCCGAAGGTGGAAGAGGATTGAGATGGATCAACCACCATTTGAGTTTGTTGCAAGGGAAAAGGCTCTTTGAGCATAGCAGGAGTCCCGGGGGCGCCTTTTAGCAAATGACTAACTTCAGACCGCCTGGGGCAGTCTTTAGTATAGTGATCCTCATCACAAATGAGACAAGGATACTTGGGCTTGCGTTTGGCACCTTCCTCGGCCGGAGGCTTAGGGGGATCCTGTTTTGGTTGATCGGCTTTATTCTTTCCTTTTCCTTTCTTCTTACCTTTCGAAGTTTTGTCCGCCGCGGTGGACTAGATGGCGTTAACTTCATAAGTTTTAACAGCATTAGGTGAAGCCTGAGAATCATTTTCATTTGCAGCATTAGAATTTTGCTTCGTAGGGTTCACGGAAGATTTTCTGGAGGATGCATTAACAGAACCAATGACACCATCAATCGATGGCGTTGACAGAGCTTTGGAAGTTCTGGGATACGGAGCATCCGGAAAATAATCATATAGTGTACCAGACTGGGAGTAAACCAAGTCAAGATACTTAGCACATGCAATAGCCTACTCTTCAGTTACACATGCCCCCATAGCAAAGTCTTGGGCTATTGGACAGACGAATGAGGTTGTAAACCGGTCGGTTAGAAGCTGATTAGGGATCCAGAACTTAATTAAATGACAACGCCTTCTCCATTCATGGATATGATCGGATATATGTGTGGTCGCATCCTATTTCAAGGATGCATGTCAGGAGATGTGTGCCCATTTCATATCGAATCGGCAACTGAAAATGAGTTAAAAATGCCATAGCAAGTGAGTTAAAGTCCTAAAAAGTTCCACGAGCTATCTCAATATACCATTTTGCAGTCGAGCCAGTGAGAGTCCATTGGAACAGATGGAGTTAGATTCAATCATCAAACCATGAATTCGATGAACACCATAGGTGATAGGTCATGACATGGGCCTGGGGATCTTCTCCAGCCTTACCGTCAAATTTGGGACAACCACTGGGAATCTTGGTTGGAACCGGTGGCCAATATAGATTATGAAGAATAGGATCATTGTTAGTTTGGACACATCTGGAAATTACAACGTCGCCAAAAATGGTAATTGAGGGTTGAAGGACATCTGAGGCCGTAGGTAAGAAACAGCATTAGAATTCCATCCAGTTCCCGGTTGCCCCCATTGATTTTGCCCGGACGGATTTGGCCCATAAGGGTTTTGTCCATAGGGATTTTTTCCATAGGGATTATAACTGTAACTGGATGGTTGACCTTGGTTTTGACTACCAGCAGTCCATTGATTACCAACCTGACCAACAGGAGCAACGTATGGTTGCTGAAAATTCTGATAAGGGTTAACCTGTGGCTGTTGATAATTTTGGTATGGGGCAATTTGTGTTTGCCCTTGGGGCTGCTGGAAACCATATGGTGGTTGGGCTCCAAACTGTGCTTGGGGACCAGGCTGCATTTGATAAGCAGGTTGGGTTTGAAAACCAACTTGAGTTTGAAGACCGGATTGGGTCTGGAGCCCAGACTAGGTCTGAAAACCGGGTGGAGCTTGAGAAGCAACGAACGTTTGAGCGCCCGGTTGAGCGGGTCCAGACGGATGTCCTTGCGAAAACTGAGGTTGACCCATCTGGCTAGAAGGTTGGCCTGGTTGAGGCTGAGGTTGACCCATTTTCCCAGAAGGTTGAGCTTGCTAGGTAACAGGTTGACCTTGCGGCATTGACGGCTGACCTATCTGACTAGATGGTTGAGCAAGCTGAATAATTGGTTGGCCTTACTGGATTTGAGTTTGACGAATTTGTCTAGAAGACGGACTAGGCTAGACATTGGGTTGGCCTCGCTGGTTTTGAGGCTGACCAATTTGTCCAGAGGGGGGACCTTGCTGGGCACCAGGTTGGCCTTATTGGATGTAAGGTTGTCCTAGATTACCAGAAGGTTGCCAGAAGTAAGTAAAAGAGGAACCACTGAAGGCCGAAGGTTGTCCCTGGAAGGGTTGTCCTTGTGGGCCAACAGGTTTCCATGGATAAGGTTTCCCATAGTACAGCTATCTGTGAGACGGCTGTCTATGTGTCTATGAGACGGCTGTCTGTAAGACGGCTAACCTTGATAGGGTGGACCTTGAAAATTTGAAGGTTGTGCTTGGCCACCATGATAACTAGTGGGGCCCCAAGCAACAGATAACGGAACCGAAACCTCAACTGCAAGCTGAGATGCTATGGGTCCAGGGTGATAAATATGGGCTCCTCGAGAATCATAATAATGAAACGGATTCTATGGATCCGGATTCTAAAGAGCTTGCAAATACTGATCATATGCCCCCCTGCTGGAATGGAACCAGAAGAAGGTGGGGCACTATGGGTGGGATTGACAACTCCAGATGTTGATGCCGATGGACCACCATCTGTAGGACCCCTTGAAGGTCCAGCAACAGTGGTCATGACTGAAGATGTAGTGACGGCACTGACAACGAGGGCTGAAGAAGCCACACAAACAGTCGGAATAGTCGGGACAGATGTGACAATCACATTGTGAATCTGAGGCATAAAAGGTTCTGAGGTCAGAGTGATGGTGCAAGACCACATGGAACTCATAAGGGGAGATCTAGAGCTCATGATATCAACCAAAGCATTATAGCGTAAAGGCAATGTGATAGCAAGAGGGGCAACATGGAAGGGTGAAGTCTTTGTAGGTATAGGGATTTCACCACTTGCCATAAAGGTCTCTTCACTAGAGACAGGGTCTGTCTCATCCATGTCAGAGGAAGACTTCGGGACCGAAACACCGGAAGGAGTAACGAGAAAGTCTTCTTCAGAAGGCTCCCAAATGGGGTTCCAATGAATATCATAAAACTCGTCTTCTGGAGCACGAGAGTTAAGCGGTTGGATACTTAGAATGACAAGAAGAGTATCACTAACAATCGGTACCTCAGAAGCAACAGAAGATGGGGAGCCTTGGTCACTTGGTACGAGGGATGGGATCGGTGATTCCGCCAGGATGATTTAACTCAAAAACCCTAGGGAAATACAAACGAGTAAGGAAAAGAACCCTACACAAACTAAAACGCAAACCAGATCTAACAAGGTAAATGTGAATGTGGCCGAATAAATTTTAATACACGAGAACAAAACTTGACCTTTTCATCTTCGAAGAGTCGAGAAAAGGATGAAAAAATGACTCTAGTCACCTTCCAATATTTAATGAGCCTGAAAGGACAAGTGCTGAGATGGACCTTTTCTTTTAAGGAGTCCGAAAAGGAACGAAAGTGACTACTCTGGAGAGCTAGGAAAAAGGTTTACCAAACAACCCACAAAACTACATATACACGTTGGCAATCATATGAAAACCAAGGACTTTCCATACGGCAGTCAATCTTCCCGAATGTTGTGTTCGGTGTGTTACGATTTGCAAGGTGGCATACATGGCTTCCTATGGATGTAGGATGATCACCTAGTGGGGTCTCCTGATATATACTCGACGATACTGGGAGCACAATTCCGTGCTAGGCAACTATTGAGTCACAGAAGGAGGAATCACCCAATCTTAAGTCAAAGAAATAGTGACTAGGTTTAACGACGTTGGAGCATGTCTCTATCCTAGACCTCTAAATATTGTGCGTTAAGTTCCAATGCATTGTTAAGTTCATTCATTTCATTTTAGAGTTGATCTTGAATTAGGTTTCAATTTTCAGGCCTTACCGTATGTATACCAAAAACCCTAGGATGTAGCTAGAATGAGTAAAGCATCTTTCATTTCAATGAACACCTACTTACAGAAAGGTAGAGAGTTCATTCCCAAACCAAGACAAAACTAAGACAAGCAAATGCAAGTGCTAAGAAACACAATTCATTAACACACCAATCCTACAGTGCATCGATATTACTAATTATAGATTTAAAGTTTGCTTTCCAACTTCTCAAACATGAAAATTTGAAATGCAGATGTACTTTCACTTTCTATACTAAATGAATGCAATCTTTTGATTTTGATTGTTTAAATTTAAAGAGACAAACAAGCAAGCATGAACTGATTGATCCAAACAATTGTAATCTACAGTGAAAAATCTAATCAATGTCAAAAATTGTTCCAATAATTGACACTAAACATCAATCAGCAAGAAACAAGCAATGAAAAACCCTTAAGCAAGTCAATAAGACGGTTGTGGATGAATCTTTGGTAGACAAGAAACCAGGACAAAAACTTGAAAGAGATAGGTTACAAAGCCAAGAAACACAAGATTCACTCAATGAAAAAAAAGAGACCATACCGTTAACCAACAAACCAATGGGCAAGAGGAAGATAACAGGGGATAAACAAGACTGGTAGGTTCAGGAGGCAGAGTTGAAAAAAAACAACTCTACAGGAATTGTCGTGGGTATAAAACCAGCAACTAGTGATGATCAACCAATAGACGCAGCAACAGAGCGACGTCGTCGTGAGAGTACACGTCTCTTCCGCAACGTGCCGATTTCAAGAATCATCGCGACTGTACAACCAAATTCAGCGACGCATAAGTTTATAAAATAGAGACAGGGCGACGTCGGCATGACTGTTAAGCTTTTATCAGTAACGAGCTAAAAAATAATGGAGAATGAATGAAAACTCCCAAACAAAGACCAGACTATCCTTCCATACAGTAAAGGGATTTCCCAAATTGACCGAGATAACCCAAAACACTGATGGTTTAACCCCAAAATCCAAGAGATACTAAATCAAAACCAAACAAAAGCAAACAAGAGAAAAAACATACAAAGGACTCCCCAGTGGAGTCGCCAACTTGTGAAGTAGGAAAGTGTTCCCTCTATGGATAGAGGCAACCCCTCTAGCTCTAGAGTGGGTCTAGTCATAGCAAAGACAAAACAACAATTGATTCCCATAAATAGTCATCGTTGGAGGCCTACCTCAAACCAGTGGATGGTGAAGTTCCGTTGTGCTGCTTCAGCTTCTGTTACTTTCTCCTGAATGAGCAATCAACCTGAAACACCACAAGGAAATAATAGAGCACGTAACCAAGAACAACAATGATCTATTTGCTTATAAATTCAAGAAATCATAAGCTATCAAGTAAATTGTACACAAGATATAGGAAATCATCATTGATTGTATTAATAATGAATCAAGAGTAAAGCTTACAACCAAGTCTTGATGTCGCAAGCCTTCTCGGAGGGTCCAGCCAGTATGTTTCTTCAAGCATTCACTCTCAAGAATGGGTCTCCCAAATAGACAATAGCTCTCTCTCACTCACAAGCTTTAATACAAAGTTAAGAGCACTCCACAACCTCTTATCAAACTATTAGCAATCCCACACTTGACACACTCACACCAAAGCTATCTACAAAACTCAAAAGAACTAGCAGCACTATCCAACCAAAAGAACTAGCAGATCATAGCAATGGTGAGTGATTTTATAGGAGAAGGAGTCTCCATGAAATGAGGGAGAGGGAGCTTGTCCTCAAGGAAGGTTGCACAAAATACAGAACCACCTTCCTAGAGGAGGGAGGGCAACCCAAACTGACCCAACAACCAGGTCTAGAGACATCCAGAAGGCTGACTGTTGGAACAAATTCACCCAATCTGGATCATCGCTAGCCGTGAACTAAGTCTCTACGATGGCATCGCAAGGAGGCAATGCATGCAGACCAATCATCGCGATAAATAGCTAATAGCCTCGCGTCGGGCCTTGAATTTCGACCGTCGCGGGAAATAGATGTACACCTGCGACAATGTCGCGAGGAGACTGTTTATGACCATGGAGCGTCGCGTATATTAAGGGCTTACTAGCAACGAGGCAAAAACTTAGGGAATTAGGGTCAACTTGCAGCATCATAGAGCATTTGCTTAATCTCCTTTCATGAGTGGGAAGATATGAACATGTTTATTTGACACATGACACAGCAGAGGGACTGAGATGAGGACAGTGACAAATTACTTTGTAACAGCCCTGTGGCATGACAAGTATATTTATAAAAAGGTCTTTCAACCAGGATATTATATGATAGTAAATTTAAACATTTTAAAGGGAAATTTTCAACTAGGTGGTTGGGACCTTATGAAGTGGAAGAGGTCTTCAATAATGGCTCTATTAGCATAAAATATATTGATGTTAATCATACCCATTTTTGGTGAATGGCCATCAACTGAAGATATACCACCAACCATTCTCTTGCCAAAAAAAATTGCACGAAGTAATGCGAGATCTAGAAATGGAGTTGGTTCAAGAGAAGGGTCCAGCTCCTGCTAGTTATTTGAACTGATTTTCTTTATATTTATATTTTTGTATTTATGTATATAGTATAAAATAACAGTGGACTGATTCTTTTTTTCCCCTCAACTCACATCAAATAAAGGGGAAATTTGTCAAGGTTAAGTTTATTCCTTTAACCAGACTTAACAAATTATTTATGGAAAAGGACAATTTGGAGTCTTCTTTGAACGTTTCAGACTCCCAAAAAATGAATGTTCCGAGAAGATTAATCCATGGAACAGTGGTAGTTAGGGATCTATTGAGTACATAATTATTCTTTTCCGGGCCCAGCAAAATAATTATGAAAAAAAAAACCCTTGGAGTATACTTTGGGTTTTTAGGCTCTCTAAAATGGAATACACTGAGAAGTGGCTAAGTCAGGCTCGATAAATTTATGAGGTAGTAGTAGCTAGGGATATGCTGAGTACAGAATTACTCTTTTCCGGGCTCAGTATAATAAGTATGGAAAAGAAACACTCTGGAGTATTCTTTTTTGCATTTCAGACTCTCTAAAAGTGAAATACTCTAGGCAATAATCATTCCAGGCCTAGTCAAAATCCATGGGATGATGTTTCAAATTATGTATAATAATCAAAAGGAAAAAAAATTCAGTCAAGTTGTATGAGATATTCAAGAAAAAAGAAATTTTATTCATTTTTCAAATCAGTTCAAAGGATTTTGTACTCAACTTGGCATTGGGATAGATCAGGCACAACTACTAGAAGGTCTCTTTAAAATTTGTAGAAAAGTCTAAAAGAACTATACAAAGGTAGCTTCAGCTCATCAGCACCAAAATTAATATGGATGGTAGAGTGGAAATATTATGAAATTTTCTTGATGTTCTGAGTTAATTCATCATTATGGAACCAGTTATGCAAATCATGCTTCGCTAAAGATCAAAATCAGTACTACTATTTTTGCTCTCGAGTTCTAGAATATTAATAAAGTCAAAACCAAGGTATGAGAACGTTTTATTTATTTAGACTATATTGGAAGTGTATGCATAATAGGCTAAGTGGTAATTTGTCTCCATTACTTGTTATGATTTAATTTTCCTCTCACATTCGGATTAATGTCTTGTCTCCATTACCCTTTTATTCATTTTTAATTATGTGTCCATATATTGATTCATCATTATAGTAACCAATCGCTTCTGCGATTAGAGTCGCCACCCTGTCCACTACCTTGCCCCTTCATCCTACCTCGTACAAACTACCCGTCAAACGTTGGTTCATCATTACCATCGTGCATGTATGTTGTCATTCCAAATTCCCAAGCATTATTTCTTGAATTAATTTATGGCTGAAAGCACTAGCATGGTAATTGCCCCTCTCAAAGTGATAAGTTTTGGAAGGAAAATGATTGTGAGCCCTCCTTTTCTGTGGAAAAACTTCCAGGACTTACTTCAACTCAGGAATGGGGGTCGATCGTCACGAACGCACCTTCGTTCAATTCTCAAGAAGTCTAGAGTATGCTAGTTGTAAAGAATTATTTGAAGAGAAAGGGTGGACGGCTTTTCTTCGAAAATTTCAAGGATATAATGGTAGATTCGCTTTGGATTTTTCTCAGAGCTTCAATGGAGAGGTTGTAGAGATTGGAAATTTCAAATTTAAAGTCACTGAAGAATATATAAGTAAAGTGACAGGGTTACCTCTGTTTCATGAGAAATCTTTCAAAAGAGGGCCACTTGACCCAATGGATTGTGCTAAATTTCTAAAACCAGCTTATGACTCTTTGAATTGGTCGAAAGGGGTCTTGTGTAGCTACCTAGAAGAAAAATGGTATCCACTTGTTACAGCTCTACAAAGGCTTATTACTTGTGAAGGTACGTAAGCTATCATTTTTTTTATCATGTCAAACTGTTGTTGTATTTTTCAGAAGGTCGAGAAGTTAATTTCCCTTTCTTCTTGCATAATATTTTATATAAAATTACTAGAGTTCAGTCAGCTAGTAAAAACCCTGAAACTAGTGTATGTCATCATATTCTCATTAAAATGTTGGTTGTTGTGAAGTTAAGTAAACGGCGGAAATCTTGGGAAGATTTTCTGGTTGAAATTTTTCTAGGAGTAGAAAATTAAGTGAAAGGACGACAAAGGCTCATCAAACCCTTGTCAAATAATTTAAGTTTCGTAGTTGAGGTTCCTCTAGATTCTAGTTCTCAACACAATCATAGTCTTGCAGTGGTGCCTACGTCTACAATGGAAAAGAATTGTTCAGTGAAACCTTCGAAGACACTAGTAAACCCTAGTACTTCAATAGAAAAAGTGGCCCCAATATCGGGAAAGAAGAAATGTAAGAAAAGTAAAGTACAGAAATGAAAACCTAGCCATGAGGAGGCACTCGCTAAGGAATCTCGGTCATAGAAGTAGAAAAATCCTTCCATAAGAGTTGGGGAACCAGTGATTGAAGCAATAGAACAACAATGTGAAAGGGTCAATGTTACCCTTAAGAAAAGGAAAAGGAGACTCGGAAGCGACACCTGTGCCTTCCACCCCAGTACAGAAAGCGACAAAGAATTTGAATGTGTCTCAGAGTCGACGTCGTACTTGAAGTATGTCTAAATAGGGATTATCCATTTCCAACACCCAAAACCAGGAGCTTCTCACTGTTTTGTCTTCTCCTGAACAAGAGGCTGAAAAACCTCCTTTGGTGAATGAAGAAGCAGAGGATCCTCTATTTGAGGAAGATGGTCCACAAGATAATGATCAATATCTTTTGAGTATCTCACCGCCTCAAAATCTATCCAACAAAAGTTCAGGTAAGAAGAGATGAGAATGACTACCTAAGCCTAAAAAGAGAAACACTGGGTCAGCTCATGGTGGGAGAAACTCTCAACAACAAATAGTGTTGGTCGAAAACACCTCAACCCATAATGAAGAAGATTTGCAGTTGCTCATGGCCAAATTATAGAAGAAGATATGAAGTTGAAAGACAAGGCTCATAAATACAAAACCCTATTTCGTTATGTGTGAACTGTAAATGAACAGTATCAAGACACAAACCTCTCCTTGGTCTCTAAAAATGACACACTTGTCTTAAGGAATAAATGTCTGGTTAACTAGAAGTTGAATCAGTTGAAGCCTATTAAGAAGCCTAGTGCTTAGAAATTGGCTTTGTATTTTCAGAAGTCATTGGTGAAATATAATCATGGGCTTGAAGTCTTGGTTAGAACAACGGGAATGTGAAGCCTAGAATACCCTATTTTTTATGATTGGATGACCATTGCATGAGGGAATGCAACCTTTTAGGCATGGGGGGATGTTGGTACCCACTTTTGTACCTATTTTATCCTTTTTTATCCTTTTTTGTACCGTGCTATCACTGCCAAACCACGATATTTTGAAAATGGAGGTAGAATATTTACTTAGTGGTATGTTCATGTTCTTTTGATTATTTTAAGTAGATATTAACGGACTTATATCCATTGAATTATTTTTTACTAATCATTATATGGAATTGTAGACTTTGAAAACATATGGACAAGTAGCAGGGGTTCCAGCACATTAATGAAAAATGCATCAGGCAACCTTTCGTGGACTCGCTATTCTGTACTTAATTTTGCATCTCGATTTTGTACTCTATTTGGCAACAGGTGTTCAGTCAAATCCTTGGTGTTCTAGAATTGATCTCCTTATACTCAAAAAGGAGTTGGTTTCATCAATCGCGTTATGATCAGGATGAGCTCAACCAAGATCCATTTGAATATTATTCAAGAAGATTTCATACAACTTAATTTTAGCCTTGATGTTATATGTTTACTTTTTCTAGTTAATTAGTTATGCCTATTTTTCATCGATTGAAATTTATAAAAGCCCGATGCTCTCTGTATGTAAGGGGATGGGAAAGATTGTTAAGTAATTTTGTTGCAAGAAGATTTACGCTCAAGAGACATTGGAAACTATGATGTACTTGTTATTTGAACTCATATTTTGTTGAACCTTAATACATAATTCTGATTCAGCATTTAAATTTCTGTAAGTATTATGATTCTTTTTGGTTTTTAAAGCATTGAGTTAACCTAGACTCACTGCAGGAAGTGGAAAGGGCCCACCACCACCTGGAAACAAGTCTTGTAATTGATATAGGCTATAGGAAGTGTGTTTGATTGAGATTTAGGAGTGTGGATCTTGTTCTGAAGAATTTTACTGGTTAGATCTTAGCGTCACCATTTTCTATTATGTACTTAAGCTCTTACTATGTTTTTCTTGGATCTGAACAAATATCTTGTCTTTAAATCTTTGCAAACCAGAAAGGACTGTATTGATTAACATTTTCGATGTATGAATGATTTCTCCAATACATTCTCATGGTTAAGAATATTTAAAAGAGTGCTTTCCAATTTGGATGAATATAAAGGTTGATAATTGTGTCATAAGCTTGAGTTGGAATTGGTTTTATAATTTCACATCATGTACATTTCTTATTTGATATAAAATCATGTAGCATCATGTTTGATATGAAAGTTCCCAGAAGTAATGTGACAAGATGTTGGTTGTTGATTGAGACTGTAGCTTAGTTCTGAGATTCAGTATAATTGTAGCAAGGTTGGATTGAAGATTGTAGGTTAATTCTCTTTCATAAGAATGGCTTTCTAAGTTTGACCAGAGTGGTTTTAAACTATAATAGAACTCAATCTTTAGAATCTTTGAGATCTGAGTGTGTCTACATAGCTAATGAAGGAAATCGATTTATAGTTTGCTACTTAGTTTTTTTTAGTATTTGCAGAGTTGAATTCTAGGAAATATAAAGAGATTAGTTTGAATTCTTGTTGGCATGTTTTATGCACCCCGGGAATTAGACTTAGTGATTAGACTTGGTCTTGTTTGGATTGTCCATTTTCCTTAACTTAAAATCATTTGGCTTAGAATCAGTTTCATATGGATTGATATTAGCATAAGATCGATATCGTTTTGAATAATAATTAGTCTTATTTGATTTGAGATTCCTATTACTTACATTAAATAGATCTTATTGTTTGGGTTGGTATTTCCATTATTTTAAAAGTGAAGTTAGAAAGATAGAGTAGTAGTTTGTCTTATTTGGATAGAAGATTTTCGTTGAAGTTGTTGAGGGGTAAATTATAGTAATTAGGTCGTGATAAGTATTTCTCGAGAAGTAATTAGAAATAGTCTCGTTTGAACAATAGTTAGCAATGTTTGCATAATGATTGGTAGTGAGGTAGTGATTGATATTGTGACTCATCTTATATGCACAGTAGTTTGAATCGCTTATGCAGTAACTCATATTTCTTATGAACAGTGATTTGCATTGTCTATGCTATAGTTTTCAAGTAGCTTGAAAATTAGTTTGTTTGTTGTTATTTACCTTTAAGTGAGTTTTTGAGTTAATAAAGTTATGATTAAAATAGGATAATAATTAAAGTTTGAATAAGATAGGGATTTAATTTGATAAGTTTCTTCACCTCAATTTGTTGTGGTTAGAAATAGTAGAGATTGAACATTATGTACTTAACTTTGCATTGAATTGTTGGAACCTGAATTAGAACGCAGTGTAACTCAGATATTATGAACCTCGGTTGATAATTTAATTTAGGGGAATTAAACGACAAATAAAACTCCTAACAGAGGGTCTTGAACCAATTTTTGGCTTCTCCATCTAGATATTTCACAAACAACCTCATTACCACACCCATATACTCTACATTAATATTTTCTACAAAAGCACAAAAAGTTGCTACATGTTTTTAAGTTTTAAACGCATCTTCTCCTGTGCATCTTGGCAATAGCTTCATATAGTCTTGAGGCATTGCATTCATAGGCTTGGGAATATTAAGCAGGCCATATCGATTTAAAAGAAACCCTGGAATCACTATATTTTGATTTTGAAGAGGAGGAGGAATATTTCGTGCTTTAGACACAAAATAGGCTGGAGGAAACACAGATATAGGAACTAGATGAGAGACTGAACGAATAGTTTGATAGGAGGCTACAAAATCAATAGTTTGTATTTATTCAACTTCTGAGATTGCTAGAAAATAAAAAGAAACCATATTCAAAATATATTTCTTTAAGAGTAGGCTCAAGAAACAGGGACTGACAAGAAAAAAATCCTCTTCAGAGAAATTCAAATTTCTTGCAACTTCTTCTAAGTGATAAACTTTCGTATATTGAGATAAAGAACTGCAACCATGAGCAGACAAGGTAGGACTTGAGGTTTCTGGAGATTGTTTTTCTCTCCAAACCCTTTGGGAAACCAATATTTCAGGGTCAGATAAAGCTGGGGTTTTTTTCTGGGAAGTATTTGACCTCATGTGGGATCTTTTTTTAGCCAGGACTATTACTTTTATTCTCACTTAGGGAGAAAGCTCAGTCGCCACTTTCTTTGCTCACCAAATAGAGAAATAGTTTCCAAAAGCCCAGGGAAAAATAACTTCGTTCTTTAGTTCTAGCAATGACGCCAAAAGATGTTGTAACCCTAGAGACAACTTATGGCTAAGAAGAGGTTAGTGCCTAGGACATATGTACAAAAAAATGTTGTTTGTTGTCCCATACATGATTATTCAGAGATGTGTTATACAGGTAAAGAAAAGAAAACTCCTTAGATAAAAGATATCTTTCTAGATGGCCACATTGTCTGTGAAAATGATTTTGAATTTGTAGTGAGGTGATAGAATGAAATAGTAGAAGATTCAGAATAGAAGGTTGTAATTGCATAATATTTTGATATAAATCTTAGGATAATACATGAAATACTAAGAGAATGAAAGTATGAAAATATGGAGCATAGTTTAAGGTTATTTAATAGAAATTTACAGGTACTGTGAGCTCTTTCCAAGCAAAGTAAATTTGTATTAATGAAAATAACCAGCAGCTTCTTTACACATTTCCAAGAGAAGAAAAAAAATTAATGACTTACAGTAACAAAGGAACACATATCATATTCAAAAGATAGTTGGAATCATCTAGAAAAACTTTATTATATCTCCAAGAAAAAGTTGACACATTACACAAGAAATTCTCTCTGAGGTCAAAAATTTGGAACCCTAAAAATGGTTCTTCCATGTCTTTTTGTAGAACATTTACTTGAACTACTTTCTAAAATTACTTTAGACTTTACTCGGCCCTTATGAGGACTCAGACATTAAACTTGAAATTAAATCACTTTCGCTTGAAATTACAAAATAAAATATATTTTCCAGAAAGTCTTTTTCCAAAATAAAATATTTGGTTGATTTGCATTCGATCACTTGGGATCCTTGTGCGGTCTTGTTGTAAGAAGCTTCAGACTCAACTGATTTGATTGGTGACAAGGATTCTTGACATTTCTACTACACTATCAACTCAGAATTTGGGTACTTGACTAATCTTTCATAGACCATCCCAAAATTTGTTACCCTATTGTAAGTTGGCTTTTATGTTAATAGAGCCTTAACCAACCATAATAATTGAAAGTCCCTCTGCAAGTTATTCACAATGGTTGACCATTTTAGAATTGTTGTCTTTTCATGGGAAGCATTGATTTTACTTTTTGCTTCAACTAATAAGGTTTCATATGTCTCCCATGGAAGAATGTTACCCTTTTGGTCCCAACATGAGGGAAACCCCACTCTGATTCTTTTATCAAAATTTGAATTAAAGGCCAACACAGATTCTTTGATTTCCCCCAGTTTGGTTTCTGCATTTTTCTGTAAATATTCTTTTGCACCATTTTATTTATTTCAATAACAATGGATGGTCCGTCTTCAATCTCCATTGCCCTCAACTCTTGAGAAGACTTATCATTTAGAAAATCAATCATTCTTTTGGCTAATTGTGCACTTTGTTGTGATTTATCTTTGTTAGAAGCAATAGCCATTTCTAAATCTCTTACAATTATTTTCTCCTCTGACATAACCAACATGTGATTCCAGATTTCTTTTACCTACTGGATGATATCATTCCAAATTATTTCTCTTGCCTGTATGAGAGACATGTTACCTTTTAATTTCTCCTTTAACTCCTTGATTTCATCATAGGTTGTTTGATAGTTTTTATGATGTTGTGATGCACTTTCTTTAGCCATGTTCAATTGTCTCTCTTTAAACTTTAATTGCTCCTTTGTATCATCCAAACTTTTCTGTATTTTCCTTATTTCATCCTCTGAAATATTTAGCTCAATCATCACTCTCATGATCTTGTCAGTTGGGTCATCAGAGTCTAGTTGTACCACAATTGTGCAAACATGTGAATCTATCTTTTGATGTAAGCTTGCATTTAACTCTTTTAGAGTTGCCACCTCCTTATTTATTTCTAGCAACTCATGGGTTATAAGTTCTTTCTCCTTCTCTATTTGAGATACCTCTAGAGCCATGACATGCTCAGTTGCAGGAAACTTCAATTTTCTTCCCAATGCTTGATTTTTTTATTTTTCTCCTTGTAAAATCCTATAGACAGTTGTCTTGTATTTGGGATTTACTTCAAGCTTGATGATTAACTCCTTCAATTCTTCATTCCGAGTGTGGAGAGCTCATGATTTTTCCTTCTTTAACTTCAAATAATTAATGACTTTCCCCAGTAAGGCCTTTGCCTTATTTGTTTCTAGTGAAGTTTTACTCAAATCACTGTAAAAGATCTCTCTAGTCTGCCTATGCATATTTATTTTATCAGGATATTAAATGTCTATTTCACTAACAGTCAAATTTACAGTCTCAAATCTAGCTACAAAAGAAAGTTCTAATGCATAAGGATGAGTAAAAGAAATATTCAATTGATTCCTCTCCAGGTCCATAGCTGACAGCAACTTGGTTTTATATTTAGGAACTGACTGATTTTCTAGCTGAGTAAGCACATTTTCTATGATCTTCTTATTTCTTTCTTCAATATGCGCATAAGACTCCTTCAAAACAATAAAGGAATTATGCTCACCTTCTACAAGAATGAGAGAAGGTGCACATGTTACTTCTCCTAGCTGCAATTGGAAACCAACTTCAACAGAAGGCCTTTCCACCAAAGGCTCAATTTTTGTTTCCTCTCTGTGTATTTTTGGCCTCTTTGAACTCTGGGAAATTTCAACATCCAAATCAATAACAACTTCTACTCTTATTTTTAACCCTTTTTTAGTGGCATGAGGAGTCTCAATCTCCATTCCTTTTTGTGACTGAAATAGGCCACCACTTGCAAGTCTTTCAATTTGAGGCCTTGGTTCATGAACATATGGTGCATAAGAATTTTCTACCCTTCTCTTTGAAATAATATGATAAGGATCATAGGACCACTTCTCCCCTTGCTGAAAATGCATCTACTGTAGAATTTTATCTACTTTTTTTGCAACCTTCCTATTATTGACAATAAAAGGCCCAACAATCCTAGGAAACTTGAACAAGTATCCTTTCTTGGTTGGCACAAAATGCACTTGGTCCACATTTAAACTTTGTCTAATAAACTCTAATGCAAACATCCTCATAGGTACAAAATATGGAACCCTATAAGGGGAAAATTCTACTCCATACAACCTAATTTCAGTGTAATCTTCAAATGCAAATCAATCTCCCACTCTCAAATCTCTACTCAACTGTAAGAGTGATTGGGCTTTGGGAAAGACACAGGGTAGAACAGAGCTATTAATGATAGTGTATACCATTGACATGAAAGAGGAAATAAAATGTGAAAAACCTTCATAAATGGGATGAATTCTTACAATCTCAATCAAATTTACCACTGATTGTTTCTTCTTGTTGGGGTCCATTATATTTAAGCCTAGATGCATGAATTTCTCCACATTAACATATAAGAATAGATAGACTAATAGAGAGGGGAATCTAAAACACCTTGTGAGATTAAAATTCAATAATTGAGAATTGATTTAAAACTCCAAAAATGCTAGTATATCGAGAATTACATTTGGTTACATGACTAGATGAAACATCGATATGGCTGCTCGATCAACAATGGAAGTATCATATTTTCCCAAAACCCTGACAATTGCCTATAAAATTGGTCTGACTCCCTCAGCAAAATTATCTATAGGGAACAGGGTTGGCTCTAGAGACAAAGTATTCCCTAGTGGCATAATGTGGAAAGACAATTTGGCATAATCTTCTACAGACAAATTCTGAAAAGTGGTCATAAGGGTTTCTTCATAAAATGAGATATACTAGTCAGACTGAGGAAAATCCAAGGCTTGTTGAATCAATAATGCAGAAACCTGAAAAATGTTTTCTCCTAACGAATTCATTACATAACATTTTTTAGGATAAAGGGATGAAGTTAACCAGGTAATGAATTCGGGAAACAGGTACATTTGAGGGACGATTGCAGCTAAGAGACTAGATTTAACAACCCTAGAAAACACTTCTAACTCCAATTGACCAACTAAGACATTCAGATGAAGTTCCATTAAATTTAATGGGAATATGGGGTCAAAAACATCTTTCTTTGTGTCCATAAGCGGGATATGAGTTGCAGAACCCGTCAAGGAAGTTTTCTTTGACATTTTGAACAATTGGACGAAGTTGTGTAGTCCGATAAATACCTGAGAAATATTAGTTGACGTCAGATTTGAGTTGGAAAATAAGCCGGTGTCGTGAACTTTGGAGCAATCAGTAGAAAAAATAACTTTGAGTGAAGAAAATAGGGTTTTTATTGAAAAACAGGGGAAAAAACGAAGTTAATGAGTGTGGAAAAAAATTGTACAACATGTTGACGCATGATGAAATGAGGGGGGATGACGTGGAGTGGTGAGATAGAAGGTGACGCGGAATGATAGATGAAGTGGCAAGGTGGAGGAGTGACGTGGACCTATCATCACATAATGGTAATCATTCTCGCCTGCCACAGACAAGGTGAATACCACTTACCACTCATGTGGCACTTGTGGTAGTAAGCAGTTCCAACCTATGGTGATGTCAAGTGAGATCCCGACTGTTGATTTGTCGACGATGATTTCCTATCAGAATGCCTACTGGGGCACCTCTCCGCGTATATGTCGGGCATGTCATGATGTCAGGTTTCTCCTGTGTATGAGTTCTAATGTCGTGAATGACATCACTCTTGGAAATTAAGCGTTCTTTAAATGTGGTTCCTTGTTGTTGGGAAAAGTATCCAATACGGAATGACCCTATCCCACTCTAAGGGTGATAGTACCTCAGCAACAACTGAATGCAAAGCTATTTAAGATTACTTCTTTATGAAATGTAAGAGAGGGGAGAAAGAGATCCACTAACCGTTGTCTTCCGCTAATGATTGATCCAATCTTCTCTCGTTGCTGCTTGCTCCTAGCTCCTTGCTCTTTCATTGGCCCAGCTACACAAAGATCCTGCAAAAGGGCAAGAAAGGAAAACTACAAGCAACATACATTCATAACTGATTCAAGGATTAGAATAAATCAAATACACAAGTATAACAATTCACCATTGAGACACATGCATATAGAAGAACCTCAAATGATTTATTAATGGAAGAAGTAAAGTTCTGAGAGTGTTACAACCATAAGAGGCCCAATCCAGCAACACCTCCCAGCAGAAAGAAATCTCCTCTTCACCTCCTTCAAGCAAATCACCCAATAGTTCTATACTCAAACCAACAGCACTTCCTTACATTCACAAGATTCCAGCCCCCATAGACCTCATGAGAGAGCTCTATATATAGGAGATTTGGAGAAAGGATGAGTCAGCTTGAGCTTGGCATGGAGCTGACTAGTGTCCTCTCCCACTTCAGTTATTCTTCAGTTCTTGAGTCCACTTGGAGTTTCTTGCTTCCACTTGGAGATCTAGATCCTCTTACTCATCACAAGGCGAATTCCCTGATCCAAGTGTCATTTTGGAAGCTTCCTGGGCATTTGACACCTTGAGGAATGACTGTGCCACTTGGCCAATCTCGCCCAGCGCAGGTAGCCTTCATTAGAGTTGACATTCAGCGCAGGTACAGAGTGGAGCAATTGACATTCAGCGCAGATGCTCAGTGGAGCAGTTGACATGATCCAGAATTAGCTTGTTTTTGAGTGTTTTCAGGTGGAGAACTGATATTTAGTGCTGTGGTTTGCTGACCTTGTTCCTCTAGGGGTAGGAACAACATGTTTAGGGACTTTGGATCCCTCAGATTATTGACATTTCATGCTTCATGCTGTAAGGCACAAAAATGTCTATAACAGTTGCCCCCTAAAGTATGAGGTCGTTTATCGGGTGAAATGCTTTATCAGGAGGATCCGAAGTTCATTCAATCGCTGAGAGGTGACCTGTAATAAATACAATACAATACATTATTTTTCATTCTGCTTTCATGATCTAGCTGAGGCGGGCATTCCCATGCTCAGCTTTATAAATTCATTTTGGTACATATAACAGACGACCGTCTGATGGTAGACTGATAATTCTCTGCTGAAATTATCATCCTTTGAATAGGATGATCATCTGCTGTAATGATGTACATATCAAATGTCTTTATATTTCTTGAATATATATCGCAGCCCGGATAGATGAAACTAGATCTGGGGTCTTCAAACTCGTTCGATCTTCACTCTAAGTACAAGTCGAGCCATGTGAGAATTGCGCTGAAGTCGAACATGGAAAGACATCGCTTGATTACCGGTCAATAATGTAAACCGTTAACAAGCGCGAGAGGAATCACCGATAATGATAATGACCCTCAAGGTACTGCAGTACAATTCACGTGGTGTGAATAAAGGACTTAGCGTCGAACACCACGCAAAATCTTCTGGTCGAAGGTCATTGATGTATACCTGTCGCGGGAAGTGAGAAACTTGCCATTGAGGCATGCAAGCTTCAAAGTACTGAGGGGGGTGTTCCTAGATCAACTTCTTGGATAATGAGCTGAAGTCGACAAGAAGCGATCCGTCAAAGGAGGGCCTTAATGAATCCCACATCAGTGACACGGAACGGAGCTAATGATTTTAGTGGAGGTGAAAACAATCTGTGAGATATGATTCAGGGCGGCGATCATGGGTGGATGAAGGATAATGTATGGCAGTGGATGGGACACGGTTGACTCTTTCTGAACGACATCTCTTGAACATATAACGACACTGATGTGATGGATCGGTAGCATTACCCCAAATGTGGATGGTTTGGCGAAGACCATGGTGATGAGACCGGTGAATGAAACAACCCAACCCGATGTGATACGGAGGACAAAGTGTCATGTTCAAGAGCAACTTGCTACCATTAAAGCTTTGAGGTTCTCCCAATTTTTCCCCAGTCATTTCTGACCAGTACCTCTTTATTTTTGTCAAGCTTGAGGAGGATAACATATGCTTGTTCTATAACCTGCCCTTCGGGCAAGCCCATCGCTATGTTTTAACGAGCCTAGCGATAGGGAAACTCGTTCTCGTCTAAAGACAAGTTTGTCGCTATTTAATCATTTTAACGAGTCTAACGACAAAGAAAACTCGGTCCTTTTCATTTTTAGAGAGTCTGAAAAGGTACAGAAAGTTAACTCCAAAATTCCTTTTTCGTCATCTAATCCCTTAAGTCCGAAAAAGTATAAAACAATACAGAAGGGATGAGTTTTCGATAACTTTAACGAGCCGAATAAAACAAGCGCTCGACCTTTTTGTGTAATAATCCCTCAGGTCCAAAAAGATTAAAATCTAGAGGAGGGATAGCTCTTCCGGTCACTTTAACGAGCTGGAAGGCCAAAACTCGGCAAACTTTTCATATTTTATGAGTCAGGAGAAAAGAGCTCAAAGAAGACTCGTCTTTTGAGGAACGAGTGATAAACAGGGATAGCAGCAGATTCCAGGTACAGGTTGGAATTTTCCAATCACGGCAATGTCACAAGGATGGCTAAGTGAAATCACTCTTCGCAGTTGTTCCTCAAAATGGGTAAACAATCATATGGGGGTGAACGATCGGCCAAATGGAATGGAGGTGGCAGGTGCAAACACGACCAAGGCTTTTTATGGCTAATAAATTTACGATCACAATGGTTATTTACCGGAATAGGTTCATTTTTTATTTAAAAATGAGCTTAAACTCTGGGGGAAACATTGCTCACTGCTTTTATTTATTTTTTAACGAGCATGAAGACCGCGTTAAAACTGCTCGGATCTTGCGTTTATTTTTTAACGAGCATGAACTTTATGCTAAAACTGCTCGATAATACCAGTCATAAGATAAGAATGTCTCCTGTGAGATCTCTATTTTTTATAGAGCTTCATCTTCACTAAGCTTTGCTCCCTCTCATCCTTTCTTTATGCAAGTTCGGAAACGGCTAATCCCAAAAACAGATAAATAACCGCTCTTAGCTTGCACTCCAAAAGGTTTGCATGCCCCCAGGTATAAAGTACAATTTCAAGGCTGCCCCTACTTATCCGATAAAACATTTGTTTTAAAGGGTGAGGCTTGCCTCTTTCTGGTTACCCAAAGATTGTTTTGTTAACACCATCAAACGAAAACACTTCCTCGGCACTGTCTACCGAAGTAGACAATGGTGAATGACCTTTGTCAAACAAGTAACCTTATCAAAAGAATCTTGTTCTAGAACAACCCCTCTTTCTTCCACGGACGGGGTACGGACTAGTCATATTCCTTCACGGAAATTCTACTTTATACCCAAGGTTTCCTCTGCCCGAAGCAGACCAGGATGCATGCCCCCTGGGTTCCAGTCCCATCTTTCCGAATCACTCGCACTCATCGGGAAGGAGGACTGGGGGTGGAGACATTTCTTGAGTGAATAGACCATTGAGGGTTGGTATGTGACTATTTGCGATGCGTGATCCCGGAAATGAAAGTTGGTCTACGAGCTTGACCATTCTTCCTTCGTGTGGAAAACACATTACTCTAAAGAGTGAGGAGACTATAGCTCCCATGCAATATATATAGTCTCGTCCAAGGAGTAGGTTATAATCCAAGGGTCCTTGAACAACCATCACGTTCATTTGAACGGTCTTCCCTTTCAATGTAACAGGCACATTGGGGAGGATCCCTAATGGTCGACTGGTTCCTTTATCAAAACCTGAGAGATTTCTTATCTCAGGCAAAAGCTCCGGGGAACCCAGTGCTTTCCAAGCAATAGAGGAAAGGATACTCACAGATGCCCCTTCATCAATGATAGTTCCAGCCATTACCATTCTATAAATTTGGACTATGATTCTGAATGGTATACTGGCTGGTAACCGGGGTCTGCCTAGTTGGTTCCAATCAAAGGACACAACCAGGTTGCTTGGTGGTGGGACCGAATACACGGCCGGATATGACCCTGACGATGTTCCTTCCTGCGATAAAGGAATGGGCGCATTTCCCTGATGCTCATCAGAGTCGGTGTTGATGAAAAGAATCTGGATGGTG
Organism: Pinus tabuliformis; assembly: GCA_031772625.1. Taxonomy (NCBI): domain Eukaryota; kingdom Viridiplantae; phylum Streptophyta; class Pinopsida; order Pinales; family Pinaceae; genus Pinus; species Pinus tabuliformis. The sequence goes on from CM062816.1 coordinate 1,203,913,567, forward strand.
TCATCCTTATTCTCTTCAGTGAGGGTGTCATTTGAAGATGAATCTTTAGTGACGGTGTCATTTGAAGATGAAACCTCTGAAGGCGGAACCGAGTCAACTGCCGTATCGACCTTTAGACTTTCGTCTGGTCTGGATTCAGTAGGTTCATTTTCAATGACTGACTCTTCAGCTGACCACTTGAGCGGGCCAGCTGTATTTTCAACCAACGAAGGACTTGGCACGAGTTTTCTGTATCCAGGAGGAAGTCTCATCGGTGAAACCGGGCGATCTTCCAAAACTCTCTTCGCTTCGTCTAAGAAGGGACAACGGTGGATGGCGTGATCGCCTTTACACAGTTTGCAGGGGGATCTTATTCCCCCTCTTTGTCTTGAACCTTCACTTTCGTTGGTTGACGGTAAGCATTCAACATGGCTATCAGAGGTTGATGCTCCCGAATTGTGCAACCAAGGGGACCAGTCCCTTAGTATCCGGGGAATACAGGGACAATCTCTATGGAAGTGGTCTCCTCTACATATGACACATGGCGATTTAGGCCCGGTCCGTGCTGTGTGTGGATTTTTGTCAGATGTCTTTTGCTTGCCCCCAGTCGCCTTAGGCTCCTTCTTCTTCTTCTCTTTCTTCTTCTTCTCCTTCTTCTCCATGGGAGCTTGGCTTTTGCCGGCTCTACCTTGCAAAGATGAAGGATTGGAGGAAGAGTTATAGGAAGTTGAAGGCTGGTGGGCAGCTCTAGACTCATCTAACTGTTGACTCGACTGTTCAGGAACCATGGTGGTCTGAACTACATTGGTTGAGAATAACCAAATAGGCAGGCCAATTGTCAGTCCTGGAAGCGACAATGTGGCCATGTGGGGCGCACCAACTTCTCCCCAAGAGGAGAAAGGACAAGGATTTCCATCATGTGGAATTCCTTGGTTGGGGCGTTCCATGTTCTCAACCTAAAGATCAACGTAGGAATAGGAGGTGATTATGTTCCGTTTAAAATAAATTTTATAACGACGCTTTAGACACAACTTGCTTTTTCACTTTTTAAGAGTCGAGAAAAAGCTAAAGATGACTCTAGTCTCCTTCGATGTTTTAACGAGCCCGAAGTGACAAATGCTCGGATGGACTTTTTTAGTTATAGAGTTTGAAAAAGGCCAAAAGAAACTGCTCTGGAGTTCTAGGCAGAGGGTGTGCCAAACTTTTCGCAAAACCACAGAATACGTTTTACGGTACGAGTGGTCGATCTTCGTGAATGTTGTGTTCACTGCATTGCGATCAGTAGGGCGGTCGACACGGTTTCCTATGGATAAAGGCTTTGATCCTATAGGGGTCTCCCAATATATACACGACGGTACGTGGGAGCACAAGTCCGTATTGATACTTATCGCTTCACCGTGGAGGAATCACCCAACCACTCAATGCTAAGATATCACGTTTAACGACGCCGGAACACGTCTCTAGCTTAGACCTCTATGTGTTTGCGTTATGTTTCAATGCGTTGTTATGTAAATTCAATTTATTTTAAGGTTGATCTTGTTTAGCAGTTTGCCTTTATGGATCACCACGAGATGTATAGTAACACTCCTAAATGCAGTCTAAGATGATAAGCAAGCTTTTCAATCTTTCAACTTTGAAAATCTTAACTACTGAGGGAAAAGAAAGACAACATCTTTTCACACAGATCATAGAGCACACACTAATGCATTTTCCTAAATCAACATGCAAACTGTCATAATGCACATGCACAATGCAAGTATTTCTTTTCTCTTCCTTAATGTTTGTGCGATACAAAAAGAAAGCTGTTGTATAACTTTGAATTCAATTTCAAGTGAAAGCAAACAAGCTTGTCCAAAATCAAAAGACACCTTAAGATTTACTTGTTTCGACACTAGAAATATATAAATTCAAACCATATGACGAAAGCAAAGCTCAATCAGCTATGAACAGCAAACAAATTAACTCTTAAGATCAAAACGACACTTTATCACAGGTCTAGATCTAAGAGGTCACAGCAAGACTAGTTCACTTTCGTTATGGGAAACTGTAAATGATACAAGAAATACACAAAGAACAAATACAGTTTCTTTATACAACCGAGGCAGAATAGTGGCAAGGAAAGTTGGTTTCAGATAGGCACATTGACTGGTAACAGGCAGCAAAACAAGAGTGAAAACAGGGCAAGAAACAGCAGGAAACCCCAGTAGCACAAGGCAAGACTGGTCCAGCGCAGGTAGTACACAGGCAGTTTGACCTTCAGCGCAGGTAGCCCCTTCGGGAACTGCGCTGAAATGCAGACAGCCTTCACACAGCCTGCACTGAAGAACGAAACTTTCGTTTCTCTTGGTTTCCGGGTCACAGATTGCTCAAAAATTCACAGTTTTTGGCCAAATCAGAAGCTATCAGTCAAGGACACACTAAGGGATGAAAAGGAGGATGAAAAGCTATCACTAAGAGCTATTTAGAGTCCTTGTGGATCAGCTCTTCAAATCATAAACTTGCCCAGAAACTGAGCTAGAGTAGCTGCCCTCTACTTTGTATTTGAAAGATCCAAATGCAGTTCGATTCGGTACTCCCTGTGTTTATGAAATGAATAGCAAAAAACACAAACAACCAACAAGATACGATCCCCAGTGGAGTCGCCAATTTTTTGTTGGGAAAAGTATCCAATACGGAATGACCCTATCCCACTCTAAGGGTGATAGTACCTCAGCAACAACTGAATGCAAAGCTATTTAAGATTACTTCTTTATGAGATGTAAGAGAGGGGAGAAAGAGATCCACTAACCGTTGTCTTCCGCTAATGATTGATCCAATCTTCTCTCGTTGCTACTTGCTCCTAGCTCCTTGCTCTTTCACTGGCCCAGCTACACAAAGATCCTGCAAAAGGGCAAGAAAGGAAAACTACAAGCAACATACATTCATAACTGATTCAAGGATTAGAATAAATCAAATACACAAGTATAACAATTCACCATTGAGACACATGCATATAGAAGAAACTCAAATGCTTTATTAATGGAAGAAGTAAAGTTCTGAGAGTGTTACAACCATAAGAGGCCCAATCCAGCAACACCTCCCAGCAGAAAGAAATCTCCTCTTCACCTCCTTCAAGCAAATCACCCAATAGTTCTATACTCAAACCAACAGCACTTCCTTACATTCACAAGATTCCAGCCCCCATAGACCTCATGAGAGAGCTCTATATATAGGAGATTTGGAGAAAGGATGAGTCAGCTTGAGCTTGGCATGGAGCTGACTAGTGTCCTCTCCCACTTTAGTTATTCTTCAGTTCTTGAGTCCACTTGGAGTTTCTTGCTTCCACTTGGAGATCTAGATCCTCTTACTCATCACAAGGCGAATTCCCTGATCCAAGTGTCATTTTGGAAGCTTCCTGGGCATTTGACACCTTGAGGAATGACTGTGCCACTTGGCCAATCTCACCCAGCGCAGGTAGCCTTCATTAGAGTTGACATTCAGCGCAGGTACAGAGTGGAGCAGTTGACATTCAGCGCAGATGCTCAGTGGAGCAGTTGACATGATCCAGAATTAGCTTGTTTTTGAGTGTTTTCAGGTGGAGAACTGATATTTAGTGCTGTGGTTTGCTGACCTTGTTCCTCTAGGGGTAGGAACAACATGTTTAGGGACTTTGGATCCCTCAGATTATTGACATTTCATGCTTCATGTTGTAAGGCACAAAAATGTCTATAACATTCCTCCATCTTAATAGCTAGTCCCACCAACATATTATATGAAAATATCTCGTAATTTTGAACTTGCACCATCATGGACCCACAATATTCTTTTTTTTTAAATAAATATCCACAAAATAACTCCAATGATTTTTGTTTTTTACTTTTCTTTACAAGATTTTTTGTGTTTTATCATATATGATTTTTTTCTTTTGAGATTTGAACTGAATGAAAACAAGATACAACACACTCAATGCACCAAGCCTATGTACCATCATTATTCATAATATGAATGTCATGACCAAATCATGCCATAGTAACTCATGGATGCATCACAAAGATTCTAGCAATATTTACACAACGAAGGCTTCTTGCATTTGTCACAACTTACTAGGTATTAATTCAAACTTTCTTTCATATATCAAAAATTCCATACAATTTTCGCCTTAACTAGGAAAAACCAATCCTTCGATTACATGTTCCTTACCAATAAACTCAAAATGATATGATAGAATCACTTATCTCAAGCTTAGAATGTATTGGGTCAATACTCATGGACTCATGAACATAGTTGTAGTCCCTACATTTGTTTCATACATCCCACATTTTCGTGCATCTCTCAATGCATTACCAAACATATTTTATCTCATGAGTGTATTATCCATCCATTTAATCTTTGTTTAACATGACAGTGCAATGCATGTACACATTATTAATATTTTACTAAATATTTTTGTGCCAAAAATTTTCCACGTAAGCCATACCCCTTGTTACACTAAAATTTGTCACCATGACTATTTGCAGTTAGTATGGCTCCATCAACTGTCATACTATCCTCCTTGGCAAGCCTCATACCTCTGCTCTCCATGTCAAACTCCAAGAAAGAGAGAAAGTCATTAAAAATCTATATATCTCTGGGTACGCAGTTTCTCTTAGCCTTACCTGCGTGTACGCACCCCAAGTTCACAATACCTGCGTACTTGTACGCTCTGTCTGTAAAGCAATGGGTGCGTACTCCTGTAAAGGTCAAAAGGCGCAAGTTTCACTCTAAAAAAGTTACTTGTAGTCATTTCTAGAGCATTCTAGAAGCTTGTTTGACGTGTATGGAGCGCTTCCAGATGGTTCATGTATCCCTATGAAAGAGGAACTTATCCCATCAAGAGGGGAGCTATCCCATCCAAAGAGGGGCTTATCCCATTGATGGTGGACCTGAATAACTTCCTCTAGAGCACTATAAATACAGGCATTGGGCCAGAGGGAGGGGAGGTTGAAAGCTGAACATTCCTAAGGGTAGATGCTGCTGGAATTAGGACTCCCTTGTAAAGCTTGAGAGGAGATATTCCCATCCTTTCCTAGCCTTATTTGAGAGTGGGTGAGCTGATCAAAGTAAAGGAAAACTCTTGTTGGACCCTAGGAGGGACTTGCACAACACCAAGGCTCAGGTTGTAATGGTTCCTTTTGTTTCCTCTTAATACAAATGAACTCATTTTTCTCAACAGATTGTTATTCATGATTTGTTTCATATACTCCTTGGTCTGTATGATGGATATGTATTGTTTTATGAGTTTATCAGGTGCTATTTAATCTTTTGGCTTGTTAGTGAATGCAGGTTTCAAAGAGAAGGAGGAGCTCATCCAGATCGGCGAGGTTGGACTACTACAAAGCGTTGGACTAAAGGTATGTTAAAATCACCTGATTACTTGTATTCTCAATGCATGTTTAGAGAAAGGTAGTGTTTATTTGTCTTGTTTGTCACTAGAAAGATTTTGCTTCTAGGGAGGTCGGTTGTGTCCGCACTATCGACTCTTTCCGCATGACAAAATGGCGACTCCACTTGGGAACTCCATTGATGTGAATGATTTTTCCTTTGTGTGAAACTTTGATTTGAGAAAAGTCGTTTGTTTTCTGGTTTTTGGCTGTTTGACTGTGTATTTGGGTGGGATAGCTTAGGGTTAAATTAGATTTTAGTTTTTCTTGGTTTTGCTAGAAGTACGCAGCCTCTGCGTTAAGCACAGTGCGTACTTGTACGCACTGCAGCTTTGTGCACAGAGCGTACCCGCACCTGTGAAAACAGGCTGCCTGCGTACCCCTGTCAAAAGCCTAGAAAATTTCAATTTTTTCTTTTTTATCTTTTAGATTTTGTTTATAGCTTGTTTTTGCTGCCCAGATCCACTGGTTACCTGTCAGAAACTTTCCTTGGTTAATTCCATTGGCATTCCTACTTTAAGCTTTCATCAATTGGGTGTTTTGAGTCTCTTTTTTGAGAAATTCTTAATTTGATTTCCTTTGGTGATTACTTGGAGGTTTGTCTCAGTCTTTTCACAATTTTGCATTTTTTGCTTTTGTTTTTGCAAAAAAAATTCCCCCTCATTCACCGGGGGGGGGGGCTAAATTGTGTATGAGTGTTAATCGCCTTTGAGTGTTTTTATTTTTTGATCTTTGGAACTCTCACCCAATTTTCTCGACTTACACTTGATTGGTTCTTAGATTACATTGGAATCGTCTTGTGTTTGCGAATTCTCTTGCATAGATCACATTTGCATAATTAGAATTCTCATTTTCAGAATATGAATGAAAAATGTGCATAGATTACATTTGCATACTTTTCAAGTGAATTGTGCTTAGATTACCATTGCATAGTTTACATTCTGAAAAATCAATTGTAGATTTAGATCAGCTTTCTTTGATTTGAATTTACACAAAAATAAAAATAAAAAAATGGTTTGGAATTGATTTGCATTAGTTTTTCTTGATAAAATTAGTGCATTAGAGAATTTGTTATATTTTCTCTTAGTGATCAATTTTTTGCATTGTTGGAAGTGAATGGAAACTCTCTCCTTACTTTAGTTAGGATTCATCGAATTGAAAAGATTACATTTATCATATTCGATTGCATTCAGTTGAGTCGGGTCATAACACCATTGGTTTCATATCCATTTACCCATTTGAGTAATAACAGCATTAATAACACAGTGCTTAATTAAAATTCATCTAGTAATTTTTACATTTCTAGGGCTCTGAAACACCAATATATATCAAGCTAGTGTCTTGGAGTAGGAGAGTAAATAACTCTCCAAGACAGCAAAACCAAACAAGTAGCTCATCTTGTGGTAGGATAAATCCAACTGTTACATTTATGCTCTGGGAAAGCTCCTCTTAAAGGAGAAGCACGAGACCGTGTCCGAACCAGTGAGGGGATCAATCCTCCTTCATTTGGAAAGACGCCAGATACGCACGTACTACAAACGGTAAACCTCGTATTATTGTTGAGGAGCCTGGGGTCACTTGTCGGTAAACCTTGGATTATTGTCAAGGAGCCGGCAAGGGGATTGAGCTTGTTACTCTGCCCTTGCATGCTATCGGGTCGTAGACTGTTCCCCCAGGTGTATTTGTTGCTGTTGGTGACCTTAGTGACCATTATCTTTAGGGTTCTACCCAAGGTGACGGTGGAGGGAAGATCCCACTGTACCTGGAGCAGACGTCGGCTAGACTCACTTGGATTTTCTGGGGGGTTCACTTCACTCGAGACGGTTAAAGTGGAGGAACTTGGTCCAGTCTATTCATTAAGCAGGTTGTCGGGGTAACTGTTCCACCCGCCAATTCTGTACTGAATTCTGCGATGTTGGATTTCATCACCAACTAGTGTTTTCGGTCTGTAAGGTTACTGTTTGTGTGTGGTTTGACTCCTAGATTTGATAGCGCGTGTTATTTTGTTTGTTTTTACTTTTAGAGACCATAGGTGTGAATTGTGGATTTTAATTGTTAAGTGTGAATTGTGAATTGTTAATTTTAGTTTTAAAAATTGTTAATAAAATTCACTGAAGTTGAATATAATGGCAAATGTTCCGTAATTTACCAACCTAGGAACCCCTCCTAACGAGAATCCTAGTACTTTTCCTTACTTTGGAAATGTTGGTCCTCCTTATATGGCTACTTTGTCATTACCTGGATTTACAATAGGTTTACCGATATGGTTATTTTCAACTTCATTGGCCCAAAATACTCCAATTGTTCCATCTCAACCGGATGCTTCACCTCAACAGAGTTTACCATCTCAACATCACCAACCTTCTATTGACCCTTTACCTTCTTCGCCTAATTTTTCTTCCTCCATTTCTTCCTCTTCGCCTGGTAAAAGCCTTGATGCTAGTAACCAGGAGGCTAAGAAGAAGAAGAAAGGGAAGAAGAAGAAGAAGCAAGATAAGAAAGAAGTCAACCAACCAACCACGACTGTAAGTGTTAGTTGTGTTGAGGAAAACTTCGACATGCATCGTAAACCCAAATACCCTTGCAGGCTTTGTAAGGGTGACCACTTCCTTGTCAATTGTCCTGGTATTCCAAAGGTCTTGGAAGTATGGTCAGAAAAATCTCATCAACTTTCCATTGATCCATCAACCAGTGATAGTCAGGTTACTGGGAAAAAGGGTAAAGTTAGGTTTCCTTGTAAGTTATGCAAAGGGAGTCATCAAACTCACATTTGCCCTCACATGGATGAAGCCTCAACATTGTTGGAAAACCTTACTGTTCCACAGCAAGAATTTCCAACTGGTTACCGTAAACTTTCTCCCAACCTACCGTCAACTGACGGAGTGATTGATTTAAATTCAAGTACAGTCGATCACACTCTCCCATTGGAGAGTGAAACTCATGTCACTCAGGTTGATGATCCATTAGTTGATCAAGTGGTCGATTCAATTTCACATTCGGTCGATCCCACTTTCCCTTTAGAGAGTGAACTTCATACCGCTCAGGTTCTTCTTGTTACATCCGATTCTTCTATGCCGGGGGGAATTTCACCTGTTTCTATGGAACCCCCTCCAAGTACTGAGGTCTTTTCCTTTGATTGGAATAGACTGACAGAACCTCGTCTTCCTTCCTCCATCCCTTTCCAAATCATTGTCAAGGCTGGTGGTAGGGACATACATCGTACTCAGGTAGATGAAGGTGCTTATGTTAGTATTTTATCCTCAACTGTTTGGAAAGCTTTGGGTTCCCCTTAGCTTGCGCCTATTACGCAGAATCTGAAAGCTTTTAACAGAACCATTAGTGAACCTTTAGGGATCCTTCCTAAGTTTTCTCTTACCTTGGAAGGTAAAACTGTCTGTATTGATCTTATGGTAGTTCGAGGTCCCTTGGATTTCAATTTACTCCTTGGGTGAGACTATGTTTATGCAATGAAAGTTGTCGTATCGACACTCTTTCGCGTGATGTCTTTCCCTCACAATGGCAGTATTGTGACTGTAGACCAGCTTTCGTTCCCTAGTCTTGTTTCAACTACCAATAATATGACACCCCTAAATGTTCCTGATTCTAAAGTGGTATCTACCCTGCCACGGGTTAATTATGTGGCAACTGGTCCCATGTTTTCAGTTACCGATGTAAGTGAGCCTCTCACTGTTTGCTCATCTTCCTTTGATTTAGATCCGGTAATTGACATGGAAAACTATATGGGATTACTTGAACACGATGTTCTTATCCCTTTTGAGTCCCTTGACATGTGTTCCTTTCAGAGAAGTATTCTTCCTTTTGATGAAGACCTCTTGGAAGCCATGATCAAGGTGTGTCCATTGACATGTCTTTCTTCCAGTTGGAAGCCATGATCAGTGAGCTGCGAGGATAGTTTTTTCCTGTATCAACCTCGTTAAAAAATGAAATAGGAGTTACGAGGAAAGTTCCTTTTACTGTGTTGACCTCGTTAAAAAATGAATCAGTGTGTGTGAGGATAGTTTCTTCTAGTCTCAACCTCGTTAAAAAATGAAACTAGAAGTCATGAGCATAGTTCCTTGTCTTGTGTCAAGCTCATTAAAAAATGAAACAAGGAGTTGTGAGGAAAGTTCCTTTTACTGTGTCAACCTCGTTAAAAAATGAATCAGTGTGAGCGAGGATAGTTTCTTTTCCTGTACCAACCTCGTTAAAAAATGAAACAAGATCGTGAGGAAAGTTCCTTTTACTGTGTCAACCTCATTAAAAAATGAATCAATGTGAACGAGGATAGTTTTTTCCTGTATCAACCTCGTTAAAAAATGAAACAGGCTAGTATGAGGATAGTTCTTTTGCTGAGTCAACCTCATTAAAAAATGAATCAGGTAAATTTTAGGATCTGTAGGTAGATTGTAGAAAGTAGGGTTTTGAGGATAGTTCCTGTTACTGAGTCAACCTCGTTAAAAAATGAATCAGGTATGAGGATAGTTCCTGTTACTGAGTCAACCTCGTTAAAAAATGAATCAGGTATGAGGATAGTTCTTTTCTTGTGTCAACCACCTTAAAAATGAAACAACTCCCTTTTCAAGTTAAATATTGAGAGTAAACCTTCATTCCATCCATCTAGTTGAATGCAATGAAGCTTGGGGGGCATGTACCTCGCTTTGCATCATTATACTGGGGGCATGCAAACTTTTTGAGCATAGTTCCTTGTCTTGTGTCAAGCTCGTTAAAAAATGAAACAAGGGTAGGTTAAGTAGGTATATTGTAGAGAGTAGTCATGAGCATAGTTCCTTGTCTTGTTTCAAGCTCATTAAAAAATGAATCAAGGATTTTTAGAGCACAATTCCTTGTCTTGTGTCAAGCTCGTTAAAAAATGAATCAAGGTTTTTTAGGTATAGTTCTTTGTTAGGTAACTTGTAGAGTAGTTATGAGCATAGTTCCTTATCTTGTGTCAAGCTCTTTTAAAAAATGAAACAAGGGTTTTGAGGATAGTTCTTTTCCTGTGTCAACCTCACTAAAAAATGAAACATCTCCCACAAGTCTTTCCAAGATCTTGAAAGTAAAGCTTCATTCCATCCACCTCATTGAATGCAATGAAGCTTGGGGGGCATGTACCTTGATTGGCGTCATTGTGTTGGGGGCATGCGAACTTATAACAAGCATAGTTTTTCGTTTCAAGCTTGCGTAAACATGAAACCGGATCCGAGCATAGTTCTTTTCCTGTGTCAAGCTCGTTAAAAAATGAAACAAATCCTCCTCTACTTGAATCGAGACTTTGACTAGATTTCGTAAATGTTAAGTTTAGGTTAGTTATTTTAGTGTTTTGCATAATTTTCTTACAGTTTTAGGTCGAGTCTTTCAAACGATCTCGTTCATGAACCTTCATTCCATCCAACTTGTACTTAGTTGAATGAAATGAAGCTGGGGGGGCATGCGCTCTAGCAGTTATGCTTAGGGGGCATCAAGCACAGTTTTCTCTCTGTTTCATACTTTTTCTCTGTTTCAAGCTTTTGTAAAAATGAAACCTATCTCGAGTCAATTTCAATTATTTTCAAGACTCATTAAACTCATGAAAATCTCGAGATTATTTTGCCATCTTTCATTCTCGTAAAACAAATGAAAATGCCGAGTTCTTTCCGTCTTTTCCTGCTCGTAAATTAAATTGAAAGTCGGCCATATGAGTACATTTTTATCATTTTTTCGAACTCATTAAAACTTACGAAAAAGTGAAAACCATGAGTACATTTTTATCATTTTTTCGAACTCGTTAAAACTTACGAAAAAGTGAAACCTTGGAGTTCTCTTTTAAGCCCTTTTCAGACTCCTAAAATATGAAAATATTGCCGAACGTTTCTTTTACACTCGTTAAAACGGAATTAAAAGATGGTCCCCTTATAGCCCTTTTCTGACCGTAAAAACAGGAAAAGATTGCCGGGTTTTTGTCGTTTCAAACTCGATATTGGAAATAAAACGACGTGTCCTTGATCTCTTTTTACTTTTCAGGTCAAAGACACTAACTATGAAAGTACTCCTTGGGAGACACAACTTTACGAAAAAGTTCAACCTGGAGTCTTCTTAAGTTTTTTCAGACTCTCTAAAAATGAAAAACGCCGAGTTTCTCCTATACTGGACTTGTTAAAATTTCACAGTAAAGGACCTGTTCGATTACAAATAGGAACGGACCACTCCTTCTTAGGGTTCGAATCAAAACTAAGTTGGACTCATCCGAAGGATGAGCTTATAATCAAGTATATGTTATCCTCCTCAAGCTTGTAAAAAAATAAAGAGGTACTTGCCAGAAATGGTGGGGGAAAAGAGAGAAAAATGAGCCCATTTGTTATCCTTTGTCTCAGAAGAAGCCTTATTACCACTCTTGAACACGACACTTTGCATTTACCTGGGTTGGGAAATCCTTTGCCTCACAGTTGATCAAACCACATTGAAAGTTTTCAGCCGGGTATTAACTTTGGGTCAAATGTCACCAAGCCATCTGTCGTGTCATTATGTGTTCAAGAGGTCTCTGCAATAAACATTCATCTGCAAAATACCCGTCATCCATTTTGACCGTCCCTGAGTCAGTCCTTACAGCTACATTTCTTCAACTTGATCTATGATTTCGTGTTGTGGGGTTGCCTGCAACGGGTCGCTTTCTATCGACATCAGCACATTATCTAGAAATAGGACCTAGGAATCATCAGTACCTTGAAGTCTGCATGCATCAATGGCAGGTTCTCGCCTTTGACGACAGTTTACATCATCAACTTTCGATCGAAGGATTCCATGAAATGTTCGACATCAACTCATTCATTCACATCTCATGGATTGTACTGGGTACTTTGAGAACCATTGACATCACTGGTGGTCTCTCTCACACTTGTTAACAGTTTACATCATTGACTGGTAATCAAGTGGTTTCTACCATGTTCGACATCAACTCATTTATTTGCATGGATAGAATCATACCTGTCGGGAAGTAGAAATCAAGACCCTGGATCTAGTTTCCACCATCCAGGCTGCGAGGAGTTTTGTATTCATTATATAGTAGACTAACTATAAACATATGGCTGCGTCCATACTGTGTCTACAAAAGTCTATGATTATGATGTACTCAGAATCATTCCTGTATCAGAGCAGTAGATAGTTTGTTAGTTAAAGTTTTCAATCTGAGTATGGGAATGCCTACCTCAGCGATGATATGATCTTATATATGTATTTTGTGTTGAATACTTGCAGGTTCCGACTGGGCTCTCCACAAGATAATCCTTGAAATGATAAAGTACTTCACCCTTCCTAGATGATATGAAACCCTTATCTACTACAGGCTTCGCACTTTAGGGGGCAATCTGTTACACTAAAATTTGTCACCATGACTATTTGCAGTTAGTATGGCTCCATCAACTGTCATACTATCCTCCTTGGCAAGCCTCATACCTCTGCTCTCCATGTCAAACTCCAAGAAAGAGAGAAAGTCATTAAAAATTTGTATATCTCTGGGTACGCAGTTTCTCTTAGCCTTACCTGCGTGTACGCACCCCAAGTTCACAATACCTGCGTACTTGTACGCTCTGTTTGTAAAGCAATGGGTGCGTACTCCTGTAAAGGTCAAAAGGCACAAGTTTCACTCTAAAAAAGTTACTTGTAGTCATTTCTAGAGCATTCTAGAAGCTTGTTTGACTTGTATGGAGCGCTTCCAGATGGTTCATGTATCCCTATGAAAGAGGAACTTATCCCATCAAGAGGGGAGCTATCCCATCCAAAGAGGGGCTTATCCCATTGATGGTGGACCTGAATAACTTCCTCTAGAGCACTATAAATACAGGCATTGGGCCAGAGGGAGGGGAGGTTGAAAGCTGAACATTCCTAAGGGTAGATGCTGCTGGAATTAGGACTCCCTTGTAAAGCTTGAGAGGAGAGATTCCCATCCTTTCTTAGCCTTATTTGAGAGTGGGTGAGCTGATCAAAGTAAAGGAAAACTCTTGCTGGACCCTAGGAGGGACTTGCACAACACCAAGGCTCAGGTTGTAATGGTTCCTTTTGTTTCCTCTTAATACAAATGAACTCATTTTTCTCAACAGATTGTTATTCATGATTTGTTTCATATACTCCTTGGTCTGTATGATGGATATGTATTGTTTTATGAGTTTATCAGGTGCTATTTAATCTTTTGGCTTGTTAGTGAATGCAGGTTTCAAAGAGAAGGAGGAGCTCATCCGGATCGGCGAGGTTGGACTACTACAAAGCGTTGGACTAAAGGTATGTTAAAATCACCTGATTACTTGTATTCTCAATGCATGTTTAGAGAAAGGTAGTATTTATTTGTCTTGTTTGTCACTAGAAAGCTTTTGCTTCTAGGGAGGTCGGTTGTGTCCGCACTATCGACTCTTTCCGCATGACACCCCTCCTTAGGCATCCATGAAATACATGGATTAATTTGAAAAACAAAAGATATCAAATTCATTTAGAAGGAATTATTACCCAATTCCTCTATCTTTCTACCTCTGCTTGCCACTTGCCCTATTTACTTGGCTGCCATCACATGCATTCTTAGCTAAGATATTTTCAAGGAGTTCAATTGGCTTCTTAGTATACTTAATGTTGCGACATTCAATAGCTTCTAAAATTATTTTAACCTCACATATTGGTCACAACTCTATCATTTCATTTGCTTACACATAAGTTTCAATGAATATTCATAATGGAAATTTGCATTGCATCCAATTTTTGCACTCAAACAATGCCTTCAATCATGCACCCAAACATGTGCATATACATATTGTCATGCATGTGCCATACTTGCACATATTCCATGTTATTCATATAAATTTATTTTTAAATTTAATTTTTTACCTCTCTTGTTTTCAATCATTCATATGACAATTCTCATAAGCATAAGCACACTACTTTCTTTCATGTGGTATTTAACAAGAAATTACTCTTGCACACTTACCATATAAACATTCCATATGACATGGAATTCATTAGGTAACCTTATTGTATTACCCAAAACATAATGAGTACTACTTTCTATCTGCTTACCATTCACGCATTCATATTATTTTCATAAATAAAATATGTCATCCAAGGACAATTTTCAATTAAGGAAAACTCCATTCTTAATATATTTTCACAATTGTGAATTCACTATCCATATATTTCATATTGACCGAGTCAAACCCTCCTTAACTGGTCATTTATCCACATCAACAATGCAACTCTACAAGGTAGGGTTCCGAGTTCATTAGGAATTTCATCACATGAATAAACATAACAATTTTATTAAACAAAGAAATAACTTTTATCAAATTCTTAGTAGGCTCACAACCCAAATTCCTTCCTTGTAATAGTTATGAGGTCCCTCTCTCTTACACTTGTTATAGACATATTTGGGCACTGCAACCCCAATCTTATATGTCGATAAACCAAGGGCTCTTTAACCCCTAAAAGTGTTGTTTCATACCCTAAAGGATCATAGTCAACTGATTACATCATTCCCCAAAAGTTCCACATCAAAAACCACTCAGAATTGACCAAAACTGGACCATACTTATTGCCCCACTGTCAAGGTGCAATGCATACTGACTTCTACACTAGCCAGGTGTGGTGCATCCTGAAGAGGCCTTCTATAGGGTGTGATGAGCGAGGATGGACAAATGTCTGATACAGTTTGCTAAGTGGATGCTCATGGAATCTTCCAGAAACTTTTCCTATGACACTTGCCTCTCTGAAATCGCCCAAGGATGAGTAAGAGATCCAAGAAATCTCCAAGTGGAACCAAGAACAATAAGTGGAATGACACTATCTGAGAGATCTAGAGGCTGGAATTTGGTAATTTGTAAGGAAGTGTTGATAGTTTGTCTTTGAGAAAAGGCATTGTATTGTTGGGTGATCTTGCTTTTCATGAGGTGAAGAGGGCTTTGATGCTGGGAGGATGATGCTGGATCAGACAACTGGGTTGTAATTCTCCCTTCTATTATTAATAAAGTTCTTTGAGTTTTCCTCCATACAATCGTGTATTTGTGAATGTTTTTATTTGTGAATGTCGTTGTATGTTCAATGTATTTCTGATTCTGCATTGTTTATGATATAATAGATCGAGATGCTTTAATGGTGTTTTGTTACTTTGTCTCTACGGGTATTCACTGAGCAGGATAAGTAGGAGAAGAGCCACAAGCTCTATCAAGGGAGATAGAAATCAAGCAAGGAGTCAAGCGGAAGATCCAGGTTGGTCCCTTTGCTTCTCTGTTATCTATCATACATAAAGGAAATCGCAAATTGCTTTGATTGTTTGTTTCTAAGATAGCTACCAATCCTAGTGGGACTAGCAGATCGAAAAGACACTAGTTTTCCTAGAAACAAAATGGTGACCATACTGGGGACTGAATAGTTTGTTTGTTTATTGTTGGTTGTTCGTTTTATAAACTACAGACGGAGCCTGAAGTTAGCCAAATAGCAAAGTAGATGAATGCTGCTTTAGTCAATCCTCAGTTTAGTTTATAATTTGAACATCTGACTTACAAGCATTCTAGATGCCCTGTTGGTAGCTCAATAACCTTCCAAGATCATACCCCTATACTTTGTTCTTTACTATCCATAAAAGCTCAGCTTAACTCACTGAATTCAACTGCAAATTTGAGCCAAAACCCACCTCAATTGCGCTCCCTAGCCCATCGCATTGTCTATCACTGGAAGCCAGTATGCATTGCACTTTGTTATCGGGAAAACTAGTGTCCATTCAAAGTTGCTAGTCCCACTAAGATGGGTAGCTATCTTAGAAACAAACAAATTAAAGTTACTTGCTTTTTCCTTTATGAGAGATAAATGAGAGAGAAGCAGAGAGTACCAACCTCAGTCTTTCGCTACTCTCCTTGCTCATTTCCTCTCTCCCTTGATAGAGCTTTCGCCACTCCTTTCTCACTTGTCCTACTTCAAAGAACACCTATAGATTCAAAGCAGCAAAATACCATCAAAGCATAGAGATCTATAACCATAAACAATGTAGGATCAGATGTACATTAACCATACAAATGCATATACAAATACAAGATTCAAAGATATACAAGCATATGGAGGAAAACTGAAATAGCTTTATTGATAGAAGTAGTAGAAGGGAGGATTACAACCAAGCTGTCTGATCCAGCATCATCCTCCCAGCATGAAACCCCTCTTCACCTCATACAAAGCAAGATCACCCAGCAATGTCTTCAAAGAGAAACCAACAACACTTCCTTGCAAATTACAAAATTCCAGCCTTCTGGATCTCTAGGATGAGGTATCCATATATAGATGTTTACAGGAGAGTGATTCAGCTTCTGGGATTTTGATTAGTTTCATTTCACTGATAGTTCTTGGTTCCACTTGGATATTTCATGATCTCTTACTCATCCCTGGGCGAATTCAGAGAGACAAGTGTTAAATGAGCAGTTTCCAGAAGATTCTTTGAGTTTCCACCTAGAAAACTGCTTCTGCCATTTGTCTGCTCTCGTTCATCGCACTCTACAGAAGGGCTTTCCAGTATGCATCGCACCCCCCATGTGTAATAGGTGAGATGCATCGCACCCTATGCATGGAGTAGTCTGTATGGTCCATTTTTTACCAGTTCTGAGTAGTTTTTTAGGGAGAACTTCCGGGTAATGATGTAATCAGCTGACCTTGTCCCTTTAGGCTATGAAACAACACTTTTAGGGGTTTAGAAGCCCTTGGTTTATGGACATATGTGATTGGGGTTGCAGTGCCCAAATATGTCTATAACATTTACCCCCTAAAGCATGAGGTCATAAATCTTCTGATATCGGGTGAAATGATTTATAATGAGGATCCGAGGTTTTTCGAACTGGAAGGTGACCTGTAATAAGATACAATACAATACATTATCTTCACAATATTTTCATGATCTA
The DNA here is from genome assembly GCA_031772625.1 of Pinus tabuliformis. Lineage (NCBI taxonomy): Eukaryota > Viridiplantae > Streptophyta > Pinopsida > Pinales > Pinaceae > Pinus > Pinus tabuliformis. The sequence continues at coordinate 1,203,930,836 of CM062816.1, forward strand.
GCTGAGGCGGGAATTCCCATGCTCAGCTTTATAAATTCATATTCATGTACGTAAGACAGACAATCGTCTGTGTGGTAGACTAATGATTCTGGTAGAGCCATCATCCTTTAGTTTAGATGATTATCTGTGCAGTTGTGATGTACATTTGATGTCTTTATTTTCCTGAATATATCGCAGCCCAGATGGATGAAACTAGATCTGAGGTCTTCAAACTCATTCAATCTTCACCCGAAGTACAAGTCAATCCATGTGAGAAGATGTTGTAATGTCAAACATGGAAAGACATCGCCTGATTACCAGTTGTTACCAGAAAATCTAGTGTCTATTCAGAGCTGCTAGTCCCACTAAGATGGGTAGATATCTTAGAAACAAACAGATTAAAGTCACTTGTTTTTCCTTTACGAGAGAGAGATGGGAAAGAAGTAGAGAGTACCAACCTTAGTCTTCTGCTTGGCTCCTTGCTTGTTTCTTTTCCCCTTTGATAGAATCTTGGCACTGCTTCCTTACTTGTCTAGCTTCAAAGAGCACCTGTAGATTCACAGCAACATAATACCATCAAAGCATAGAGATATTTCACTGTAAACAATATAGGATTAGATATATATTGACCATACAAATGCATATAACAAACACAGTATTCAGAGATACAAAAGAATATGGAGGAAAACTCAAATAGCCTTATTAGTAAAAGTCGTAGAAGAGAGGATTACAACCACTTGGTCTGACCCAGTGCCATCCTCCCAGCTTGAAAGCCCTCTTCACCCCACACAAAGCAAGATCACCAAACAATGTCTTCAAAGAGAAACCAGCAGCACCTCTTTGCAAATTACCAAATTCCAACCTTTGCATCTCTTGGATGAGGGATCCATTTATAGATATTTGCAGGGGGGTGAGTCGGCTTCTAGGATTTTGATTAGTGTCATCTCTCTGATAGTTCCTGGTTCCACATGGAGATTTTAGATCTCTTACTCATCCCTGGGCGAACTAAGAGAGGCAAGTGTCAAATGAGCAGTTTCTAGAAGATTCTCTGGGTTTCCACCTAGCAAACTGCTCGTGCCATTTTTCTGCTCTCGCTCATTGTACCCTATAGAAGGTCTTTCCAGTATGCATCGCACTTTTTGCGTGTGGCAAGTGAGATGCATTGCACCTTTAGCACTGGGCAGTCTGTATGGTCTTGCTTTGACCAGTTCTGAGTAGCTTTTCATGGAGAACTTCTGGGAGATGATGTAATCAACTGACCTTGCTCCTTTAGGGTATGAAACAACACTTTTAGGGACTTAGAAGCCCTTGGTTTATGGACATATGTGATTGGAGTTGCAGTGCCCAAATATGTCTATAACAGTTGCCCCCTAAAGCATGAGGTCGTAAATCTTTTGATGTCAGGTGAAATGCTTTATAATGAGGACCAGAGGTTTTTCGCACTGGAAGGTGACCTGTAATAAGGTACAATACAATACATTATCTTCATAATATTTTCATGATCTAGCTAAGGCGAGAATTCCCATGCTCATCTTGATAAATTCATTTTCATGTACATAGGACAGACAACCATCTGTGTCCAGAATGATGATTCTGGTAGAGCCATCATCCCTTAGTTTGGATGATTATCTGTGCAGCAATTATGTACATATGATGCCTTTATTTTCCTGATTATATCGCAGCCCGGATGGATGAAACTAGAACCGGGGTCTTCAAAACTCATCCAATCTTCGCCCGAAGTACAAGTCGATCCATGTGAAAAGATGTTCTGATGTCGAACATTGAAAGACATCACATGATTACCAGTCAATTATGTAAACTGTTAACAGGCGCGAGAGGAATCACCGATGATGATGATGACCCTCAAGGTAATGCAATACAATTCACGTGGTGTGAATACATGGGTTGATGTCAAACACCTTGCAAAATCTTTCGGTCGAAGGCCATTAGTGTAAACATGTCGCCAGAAGTGAGAAACTTTCCATTAAGGCATGCAAGCTTCAAAGTACTGGAAGGTTTGTCCCTAGGTTGGCTTCTTCGATAATGAGCTGATGTCGACAAGAAGCGACCCGTCATAGGAAGGCATTAATGGATCCCACATCTATGACACGGAATGGAGGAAATGATTTTGTAGAGGTGAAAATGATCTGATGATACAAGGTTCAGGGTGGCGATCATGAAAGAATGAAGTGTGAAGGTATTGTAGCAGATGAGACACACGATGGGTAGGTGAATTCTCTGAGCGACTTCTCTTGAACATATCGGCGACACTGAAATGGATTGGTAGTGTTAACCACAAAAGTGGATGGTACGGTGGACCGATGGTGATATGACCGGTGAACGGAATAACCCAACCCTACTCAATCATGGTGATGGAGTGAAAGTGTCATGTTCAAGAGCGACTTGCTACCAATAAAGTTTCTTCAAGTTTTCTTCCCAATTTTCCCCAGTCATTTCTAACCAGTACCTCTTTATTTTTGTCAAGCTTGAGGAGGATAACATATGCTTGTTCTATAATTTTCCCTTCGGGCAAACCCGTCGCTATGTTTTAACAAGCTTGGTGACAGTGAAACTCACTCTTGTCTGAATGGACAAGTTTGTCATTATTGTTTTAACAAGTTTACGACAAGGATAACTCAGTCCTTTTCAATTTTAGAGAGTCTAAAAAGGGATAGAAAGAAGACTCCAATATTCCTTTTTTGTAGTATAATCCCTTAAGTCTGAAAAATTATAAAACAATACGAAAGGGATGACTTTACGATAGCTTTAATGAGCCGAACAAGACAAACGCTTGATCTTTTTGTGTAATAATCCCTTATGTCCAAAAAGATTAAAATCTAGAGGAGGGATAGCACTTCCAATCACTTTAACGAGCTGGAGAGGCCAATTGCTCGGAAATATTTTCATATTTTACAAGTCAGATGAAAAGAGCTTAAAGGAGACTCGTTTTTTTAGGAACGAGTGATGTTCTCAAATAACAGCTGGTTCCAGGTAAGGTTTGGAACTTTCCAGTCACGGTAGTGTAAAAAGGTGGCTAATAGGATCACTTGTCGCAACTGTTCCTCAAAAGGGGTAAACAATCAAATGGAGGTGAATGATCGGCAAAAACAGAGTGGAGGTGATGGTAAGAACATGACCAAGGCTCGAAAGTTGATGATAATGCATTCACAATGGTTATTTATCGGAGATGGGTTCATTTTTTAATGAGCTTCAACTCTGGTGGAACATATGCTCATTGCTAGGTTTAATTTTTAACGAGCTTGAACTTCGCGTAAAACTGCTCGTGCCAATCATATAATAAGGATGTCTCATCGATAGGTTCATTTTTTAGGGAGCTTGCACCATTCGAAATTATGCTCCGACTCCTTTTATTATGTAAGCTAGGAATGGCCAATCCTACGAGTTTAAAGGGTTAAGAACCTACAAACCAAGAAAATAAATGGTCGCTTTTCACTTTCACGCAAAAAGTTTGCATGCCCTCAGGTATAGCGAAGTAGAGTTTCGAAGATTACCCCTCAATTTTGCAGACAAAACACTTGTTCTATCGAGAAAGGCCTACCTTTCCAAGTTACCCTTCAATTTGCAGACAAAACATTTGATCTATTGGGAAAGGCCTACCTTCTAACAAAGGTATCTTCTAATCCCATTTTCCTAAATGGACGGGTGTGTCAGACCAGTCATATATCCTCTACGGAAACCTACCCTATACCTGAAGTTTTCCTGCGAAGCAAGCCAGGGTGCATGCCCCCCTGGGTTTCAGTCTTGACCACCGAATCACTCGCGCTCATCAGGTGGACAGACTGGAGATTAATGAGACATTCCTTGTGCAAAAAGACTTGTTAGGGATGGCATTTGACTATTAGCTATGTGTGAACCGGGGAATGAAAGATGGTCCACGAGCTGGACCACTCTGACTTCATGCGGAAAACACATTACTCGAAATAGTGAGGAGACGATGGCTCCCATGCTATAAATGTAGTCACGCCCAAGGAGTAGATTTTAATCTAAAGGTCCTTGGACTACCATTACGTTCAGATAAACAGTTTTCCTTCTCAAATTTATAGGCAAATTTGGAAGGATCCCTAACGGCCGACTAGTTCCTTTATCGAAGCCTGTCAGATATCGCATCTCAGTCAAAAGTGATGGCGAACCAAGTGCTTTCCAAGCAGTTGGGGAAAGGATACTCACAAAAACCCCAATCATCAGTCTTGGAAGGGACAATGTGGCCATATGAGGTGCACCAACATCTCCCCAAGAGGAGAAAGGACTAGGACTTCCCCCAAGGGGAAATCCTTGGTTGGTGGACTCCATTTTCTCAACCTAAGACCAATGAGGGAACAGTGACGTTATTCCAATTAAAATAAATTTTAGACGCTTTGACACAACTTTCTTTTTCACTTTTTAAGAGTCGAGAAAAAGCTAAAGATGACTCTAGTTTCCTTCAATTTTTAATGAGCCTAAAGTGACAAGTGCTCAGATGGACCTTTTCCTTTAAGGAGTCCAAAAAGAAATGAAAGAGACTACTCTGGAAATCCAGACAAAGGGATTACCAAACCAATCGTAAAACTACAGAATACTTTTTACGGTACGGCAACCAATCTTCCCGAATACTTTGTTCAGTGCATTGCGATCGATAGGGCGGTAGACACGGCTTCCTAAGGATAAAGGATATAGCCTATTGTGGTCTCCCAATATATACTCGACGGTATGTGGGAGCACAAGTCCGTACTGGCACTTATCGTCTCAAAGAGGAGGAATGACCCAACCTACGATGAAAGCAACAGTTACCAGGCTTTACGACACCGAAATACATCTCTAACCTAGACTTCTAGATGTTGTGCGTTAGGTTCCAAAGCGTTTTTATGTTCATTAAATTTATTTTACAGTTGATCTTTCTTAAGAAGTTTGCGTTTCAGGTTCACCGCGTGATGTAGATATACAATTCCTAAAATGTAATCTAAGATGATAAATAGTTGTTTAATCTTCTTTTTGCAATGAAAATCCTAGCTACTAAGGAAGAGAAATGAAATCCTTTCAACATAGAGCAGAGAGCACACACTAGATGCACTGTCCTAAATCAAAATCAATAAGCAGTCTAAATGCAAATGCACGTGCATGTATTTGTTTTCCTCTTTCTTAATGTGTGAATGACAAAAAGAATGCTAAGTACAAATCTGAATTATATCTTCTTTCAAAGTGACAATACTAAAAAATTTCTTTTCAAAAAACGAAAAGGAGACAAAACGACACTTTACAATTTTGAATTGAAAACTGCTTTCAACACTTGAAATCTACTAATTCAAATCAAATACAAGAGTAACAGTACAATCAACTATCAATAACAGTAAGATTCTTTTCTTTGACTGAAAACGACACTTGCGACACTTCCAAATCAAAAGACGACAATTCGATTAAGCTACTATTTTGTAAAAGAGAACTGTAAATGGCGCACAATACATAAAAACATTCACAATTCTTTGTACAATAGAGGTTGGATGATGCAAAGAAGGGGGTTTCAACAATGGTCTACTGATCACAGACAGCAAAACTCCTGAATAAAACTGAAGACAGTGAAGAAAAAATCAAAATCTGGAGGCAGATCTAGTCTTGTCTGATCATCACACCTATAACACAGGGAAACAGGGATGCATCCCACCTACTGCACACGGGAGGTGCGACGCATCCAAATTGCCAAGAAGACAGGGTGCGATGGTCCAGGGACGAGACTTTAACTTGGTTTTTGGTCACAGTTTGCAGTTTAGTCGGATTTAGGCCGAGCAAATGATAGTCAGTAACTACAAAGTATAGCACTGATCTAATGAGGTTACTCAAGCTACCTCTAGGGCACTTAGGATTTTTGCAAGTCAATTGTTCAGTTCATAAACAAATGCGGAGATTGACTGAAGCAGCGTTGATCTACTTTTCACTTGCATAGAAAATGCAGTTCGAAGGCTAGTTGGCTTGACTTCGGGCTCCGTCTATGGTTTATGAATCAAACAAATAGAGACAAGCAATCAAACTAATCGCTTCCCCAGTGGAGTCACCATTTTGTTACCGGGAAATCTAGTGTCTATTCAGAGCTGCTAGTCCCACTAAGACGGGTAGCTATCTTAGAAACAAACAAATTAAAGTCACTTGTTTTTCCTTTACGAGAGAGAGACGGGAAAGAAGCAGAGAGTACTAACCTCAGCCTTCCGCTTGGCTCCTTGCTTGTTTCTTTTCCCCTTTGACAGAATCTCGCCACCGCTTCCTTACTTGTCCAGCTTCAAAGAGCACCTGTAGATTCACAATAGCATAATACCATCAAAGCATAGAGATATTTCACTATAAACAATATAGGATCAGATATATATTAACCATACAAATGCATATAACAAACACAGTATTCAGAGATACACAAGAATATGGAGGAAAACTCAAATAGCTTTATTAGTAAAAGTCATAGAAGAGAGGATTACAACCACTTGGTCTGACCCAGCGCCATCCTCCCAGCTTGAAAGCCCTCTTCACCCCACACAAAGCAAGATCACCCAGCAATGTCTTCAAAGAGAAACCAGCAGCACCTCTTTGCAAATTACCAAATTCCAACCTTTGCATCTCTTGGATGAGGGATCCATTTATAGATATTTGCAGAGGGGTGAGTCAGATTCTGGGATTTTGATTAGTGTCATCTCTCTGATAGTTCCTGGTTCCACATGGAGATTTTAGATCTCTTACTCATCCCTAGGCGAACTCAGAGAGGCAAGTGTCAAATGAGCAGTTTCTAGAAGATTCTCTGGGTTTCCACCTAGCAAACTGCTTGTGCCATTTGTCTGCTCTCGCTCATCACACCCTATAGAAGGGATTTCCAGTATGCATCGCACTTTTTGCATGTGGCAGATGAGATGCATCACACTTTTAGCACTGGGCAGTCTGTATGGTCCTCCTTTGACCAGTGCTAAGTATCTTTTCATGGAGAACTTCTGGGAGATGATGTAATCAACTGACCTTGCTCCTTTAGGGTATGAAACAACACTTTTAGGGACTTAGAAGCCCTTGGTTTATGGACATATGTGATTGGGGTTGTAGTGCCCAAATATGTCTATAACACCAGCTAATGATGTAAGCTTTTAACAAGCGCAAGAGGAATCACCGATAATGATAATGACCCTCAAGGTACTGCAGTACAATTCACATGGTGTGGATACATGAGTTGATGTCGAAAACCATGCAAAAAATTTCGGTCGAAGGCCATTGATGTAAACCTGTCGCCAGAAGTGAGAAACTTGCCATTGAGGCATGCAAGCTTCAAAGTACTGAAAGGGTTGTTCCTAAGTCAACTTCTTGGATAATGAGCTGATGTCGACAAGAAGTGACCCATCATAGCAGGGCCTTAATGAATCCCACATATATGACATGGAACGGAGCAAATGATTTTGTGGAGGTGAAAACGATATGATGATATAAGGTTCAGGGTGGCGGTCATGAAAAATGGAGAGTGAAGGTATTGCAGCGGATGAGGCATTAGCTAGGTTGGTGAATTCTCTGAGTGACTTCTCTTGAACATATCGGCAACACTGAAATGGATTGGTAGCGTTAACCCCAAAATGGATGGTACAGTGGACCAATGGTGATATGACCGGTGAATGGAATAACCCAACCCGACTCAATCATGGTGACGGAGTGAAAGTGTCATGTTCAAGAGCAACCTGCTACCAATGAAGTTATTCAAGTTTTCTTCCCCTTTTTCCCCAGTCATTGCTAACCAGTACCTCTTTATTTTTGTCAAGCTTGAGGAGGATAACATATGCTTGTTCTATAATTTTCCCTTCGGGCAAACCTGTCGCTATGTTTTAACGAGCCTAGCGACAGTGAAACTCACTCTTGTCTGCATGGACAAGTTTGTCACTATTGTTTTAACGATTTTAACGACAAATATAACTTGGCCCTTTTCAATTTTAGAGAGTCTAAAAAGAGACGTAAAGGCAACTCCAATGGTCCTTTTTCATAATGTAATCCCTTAAGTCCGTAAAAGTGTAAAATAATACGAAAGGGATGACTTTTCGATAGTTTTAACGAACCGAACAAGACAAGCACTTGATCTTTTTATGTAATGATCCCTCGGGTCCAAAAAGATTAAAATCTAGAGGAGGGATGGCACTTCTGATTGTTTTAACGACCTGGAGAGGCCAATTTCTCAACAATATTTTCATATTTTACAAGTCAAATGAAAAGAGCTTAAAGGAGACTCGTTTTTTGAGAAACGAGTGATGCTTTTTGATAGTAGCTGGTTCCAGGTAAGGTTTGGAACTTTTCAATCACGGCAATGTAAAGTAGGTGGTTAATGGAATCACTCGTCACAGTTGTTCCTCAAAAGGGGTAAACAATCAAATGGAGGCATATGATTGGCTAAAAAAGAGTGGATGTGATGTTAAGAACATGACCAAGGTCAAGAGCTGATAATTATGCAATCGCAATGGTTAGTTACTGAAGGTGGGTTCATTTTTTAATGAGCTTGAACTCTGGGGGAACATTTTCTCATTGCTAGGTTTATTTTTTAACGAGCCTAAACTTCGCATAAAACTGCTCATGCCAGTTGTATAATAAGGATGTCTCATCGATAGGTTCATTTTTTAGGGAGCTCGCCCCATTCGAAACTTTGCTCCTGAACCTTTCGTTATGCAAGCTAGGAACGACCAACCTACGAGTTTAAAGGGTTGAGAGCCTACAAACTAAGAAAATAAATGGTTGCTTTTCACTTGCATGCAAAAAGGTTTGCATGCCCCCAGGTATATAATAGAGTTTCCAGGTCACCATATGGAAGTTCTTGCATTAGCAAGATCATTCCATCTGTGTTGCAAACAAAACACTTCCTTGGCAATGTCCATTGAAATGGACAAAGGTGACTGTTGTTAGTGCCAATCACATAACCTTTGATGGGGGAATCCTTTTCCAGTCTGATTCATTTTCCTAAACGGACAGGATTGTCAAACTAGTCATATTCCTACGCGGAAACCTACCTTATATCTGGGGTTTTCCTGCCGAAGCAGACCAGGGCACATGCCTCCTGGGTTTCAGTCACAATCACCGAATCACCCACGATCATCAGGTGGATGGGCTGGGGATTGATGAGACATTCCTTGTGCAAAAAGACCAGTTAGGGATGGCATTTGACTAATAGTTGTGTTTGAACTAGGGAATGAAAGCTGGTAAACTAGGTGGACTACTCTGCCTTCATGTGGAAAACACATCACTAGGAAGAGTGAGGAAACAATAGCTCCCATGCTATAAATGTAGTCACGCCCAAGGAGTAGATTGTAATCTAGAGGTCCTTGGACTACCATCATGTTTAGATGAATAGTTTTCCTTCTCAAAGTTATAGGCAAATTTGGAAGGATCCCTAACAGTCGACCGATTCCTTTGTTGAAGCCTGTAATATTTCGAATCTTAGGCAGAAGCAATGGCGAACCAAGCGCTTTCCAAGAAGTTGAGGAAAGGATACTCACAGAAGCCCCTTCATCTATGATAGTACCAACCATGATCATTCTGTAATCTTGTACTATGATTCGGAATGGTACATTAGATGGTAAGTGGGGTCTGCCTAGTAGATTCCAATTGAAGGAAACGACTAGATTACTTGGAGGAGGGACCGAATAAATGGTCGGATAAATCTCTGACGAACTTCCTTCCTGCGGTAAAGGAATGGGTAGATTTCCCCCATGTTCATCGGAGTCTGTGTTTACAAAAATAATTTGAACTGTGTCGTTCTCCTTCTCTTTGGTGACAGAATCATCTGAAGGTGGACCTTCTGAAGACAAGATTGAGTCGACTGCCATATTGACCTGTTGACTTTGGTCCGGTGTGGACTCGGAGGGTATATCTTCAATGATAGGTGCTTTGACCAACAACAACAGTGTGTCAGTCAGATTTTCAACTAGTGATGGACTCGACAAGAGTTTGTTGTATCCAGGAGGAAGTCGCTGCGGTGACACAGGAAGGTTATCCAAGACTCTTGTAGCTTCATCTAGGAAAGGACAATGGTGGAGGACATGATCGCCTTCACACAGTCTTCAAGGAAATTTAGATCTTCCTTTCTTTCCGTTGGCTTCGTTTTCACTAGTTGATGGTGTGCTCTCAACATGATCGTTAGAGGTTGAAGACACCGGATTGTGCAAGTGAGGGGACCAGTCCCTCAAGATCCGTGGGATGCAAGGACAATCTCGATGATAGTGGTCTCCCTTGCAAATGACACATAGAGACTTCGGTTTGGAAGGTGCAGTGTGTGGATTTTCGCCAGACGATGCATGGTTTCCCCCTTTTGTTGTTGGATTCTTCTTCTTCTTCTCCTTCCCTTTCTTCTTCTTCTCAGTTACTTGGTTTTTAGCATTACTAGCTTCACCAAGCAAAGAGGAAGAAGGAGAGGGAGAAACGAATGAAGTAGAAGGTGGAGGAGCAACTTCATCTGGTTTGTGATTGGATTGCTGAGGAATTGTGGTGTTTTGAATGACAGAGGTTGAGAAAAGCCATACTGGCAAGCCAATTGTGAGTCCTGGAAGGAACAATGTAGCCATGTGTGGAGCACCAACATCTCCCCAAGAAGAGAACGGACTAGGATTTCCCCCAAGGGGAAATCCTTGATTGGTAGACTCCATTTTTCTCAACCTAAGACCAACGAGGGAACAGTGATTTTATTCCGATTAAAATAAATTTTATGACGCTTTGACACAACTTGCTTTTTCAATTTTTAAGAGTCGAGAAAAAGCTAAAGATGACTCTAGTGGCCTTTGATTTTTAATGAGCCTGAAGTGACAAGTGCTCAGATGGACCTTTTCTTTTAAGGAGTTTGAAAAGGAATGAAAGTGACTTCTCTGGAAATCTAGATAGAGGGATTACCAAACCAATCCCAAAACTGCAGAATACTTTTTATGGTACTGCAGTCAACCTTCCCGAATACTGTGTTCAGTGCATTGCGATCGATAGGGCGGCAGACACGGCTTCCTAAGGATAAAGGATGTAGCCTATTGTGGTCTCCCAATATATACTCGATGGTACGTGGGAGCACAAGTCCGTATTGGCACTTGTCATCTCAAAGAGGAGGAATCACCCAACCTACGATGAAAGCGATAGTTACCAGGCTTTACGACGTCGGAATACGTCTCTAGCCTAGACTTCTAAATGTCGTGCGTTAGGTTCCAAAGTGTTTTTATGTTCATTGAGTTTTATTTTACAGTTGATCTTTCTTAAGAAGTTTTCCTTTAAGGTTCACCGCGTGATGTAGATATACAATTCCTAAATATGCAATCTAAGATGATAAACAGTCATTTACTTTCTTTTTGCAATGAAAATCCTTGATACTAAGGAAAGAGAAATGAAATTCTTTCAACATAGAGCAGAGATAACACACTAGATGCACTTTTCATAAATCAATTTCGGCATGCAGTCTAAATGCAAATGCACATGCATGTATTGTTTTTCAGTTCCCTTAATGTGAGAATGACAAAAAGAAAACTAAGTATAGATCTGAACTATCTTCTTCCAAAGCGACAATACTAACAATTTTCTTTTCAAAAAACGAAAGTAAGGCCAAGACAACACTTTGCGATTTCAAATTTAAAATTGCTTTCTACACTTGAAATACTAATTATTCAAATCAAATAAAATGGAAAAAGTGTAATCGACTATCTAAAAGAGGAATGCTTTGCGACACTCTTTTCTTGACTGAAAACGACACTTGCGACACTTTCAAATCAAAAGATGACAGTTCGATTAAGCTACTATTTGCAAAGGAGAACTGTAAATGATGAAAAATGCATAAAAAACATTCACAATCTCTTCTGATGGAGGCTGAATAATGCAAAGGAAGATGGTTTCAACGGTGATATACTGATCATAGACAGCAAAACTACTGAATAAAGCTGAAGACAATGAAGAAAAAACCAAAATCTGAAGGCAGAAACAGTCTTAGTCAAGCATTGCACTTGTAACACAGGGAAACAAGGATGCATCTCACCTGCAACACACGAGAGGTGCAATGCATCCAGGTTGCCAAGAAGAGATAGTGCGATGGACCAGGGATGAGACTGAGCTTGGTTTTCACTCATAGTTTGCAACTAAGTTCAGGGATTTAGGCTGAGCTAATGATTGTCAGTAAACACAAAGTATAGGGGATGATCTAATGAGGTTATTTGAGCTACTACTAGGGGACTTTAGGATGTTTGAAAGCTAGATGTTCAGTTCATAAACCAACCCAGAGATTGACTGAAGCAGCATTGATCTACTTTGCAGTTGCACAGCAAAAGCAGTTCGAAGGCTAGCTAGCTTAACTACAGGCTCCGTTTGTGGTTTATAAAGCAAACAACAGTAACAAAATAAACAAACTATTCGCTCCCCAATGGAGTCGCCATTTTGTTATCGGGAAAACTAGTGTCCATTCAAAGCTGCTAGTCCCACTAAGATGGGTAGCTATCTTAGAAACAAACAAATTAAAGTTACTTGTGTTTTCCTTTATGAGAGATAGATGAGAGAGAAGCAGAGAGTACCAACCTCAGTCTTTCACTAGTCTCCTTGCTCGTTTCCTCTCTCCCTTGATAGAGATTTTGCCACTCCTTTCTCACTTGTCCCGCTTCAAAGAACACCTGTAGAGTCAAAGCAACAAAATACCATCAAATCATAGAGATCTATAACCATAAACAATGTAGGATCAGATGTACATTAACCATACAAATGCATATACAAATACAAGATTCAGAGATATACAAGCATATGGAGGAAAACTCAAATAGCTTTATTGATAGAAGTAGTAGAAGAGAATATTACGACCACGCTGTCTAATCCAGCATCATCCTCCTATCATGAAAGCCCTCTTCACCTCATACAAAGCAAGATCACCCAACAATGTCTTCAAAGAGAAACCAACAACACTTCCTTGCAAATTACAAAATTCTAGCCTTCTGGAGCTCTAGGATGAGGGATCCATATATAGATGTTTACAAGAGAGTGAGTCAGCTTCTGGGATTTTGATTAGTGTCATTTCATTGATAGTTCTTGGTTCCACTTGGAGATTTCATGATCTCTTACTCATCCCTGGGCGAATTCAGAGAGGCAAGTGTCAAATGAGCAGTTTCTAGAAGATTCTTTGAGTTTCCACCTAGCAAACTGCTTCTGCCATTTGTCTGCTCTCCCTCATTGCACCCTACAGAAGGGCTTTCCAGTATGCATCGCACCCCTCGTGTGTAATAGGTGAGATGCATTGCACCCTATGCATGGAGCAGTCTGTATGGTCCAGTTTTGACTAGTTCTGAGTAGTTTTTCAAGGAGAACTTCCGGGAAATGATGTAATCAGTTGACCTTGTCCCTTTAGGGTATGAAACAACACTTTTAGGGGTTTAGAAGCCCTTGGTTTATGGACATATTTGATTGGGGTTGCAGTGCCAAAATATGTCTATAACACACTTCCCGAGTGTAGCAGGTGAGATGCATCCCGGTTTCTGTGAAGCACAGGTGCGATGACTGAGTAGTCCTATTTCTCTCCTTGAAATTTAGGTTTTTTGTCCTTGTTTTCAGCTCTGTTCAATTGTTTTGCTGCTTATGAACAGTACCTCATTGTTGAAGCCTCCTTACTTTACATAGTTCAGCCTCCATTCATTAGGATTAGCAAATGTTTTTATGTATTTGTCCATCATTTGCAATTCATTGTCGAAAAGTTGCTTAAATCGAACTGTTGTTTTGGTGCAAAAGAGTGTCGTAACTGTTGTTTTGTATCAAAAAGTGAGGTGTTGTTGAGTTTTCCTTCCTTGGATAGTCGATTGAACTTTTTGTCATGTATTTGATTTGATTTTTTGATATCTTGAAGTGTCGAAAGCATTCTCTATTCGAAATCGAAAAGTGTCGTTTAGTCTTCCTTTCATTTTGAAGAGAAATTGTCAAAGTGTCACTTTGAAGAAAATATTTCAGATCTATACTTAGTTTTCCTTTTGGAATTCTTCACATTAAAGGAAACGAAAAACAAATACATGCATTTTCATTTGCATTTAGACTATGTGCGAAAAATGATTTAGGAAAAGTGCATTTAGTGTGTGCTCTTTGCTCTTTGTTTGAAATAATCGTAATCTTCTTTCCTTAGTAGCTAGGATTTTCATTGCTAAAAATAAACAATGATTGTTTATCATTTTAGATTGCATATTTAGGAATTTTACACCTACATCACACGGTGAACCTTGAAAGACAAACTTCTAAACAAGATCAAATCTAAAATAAATTTCAATGAACTTAACAACACTTTGGAACCTAACGCAACACATCTAGAGGTCTAGGCTAGAGACGTGTTCCGGTGTCGTAAAATCTAGTAACTATCGTTTTCATCGAAGGTTGGGTGATTCCTCCTCTTTGATACGACAAGTGCTAGCGCGGACTTGTGCTGCCCATACCGTCGAGTATATATTGGGAGACCACAATAGGCTGATATCTTTTATCCATAGGAAGTCATGTCTACCGCCCTATCGATCGCAATGCATTTAACACAGCATTCGGGAAGATTGACTGTGGTACATAAGTCCTTGGTAATTTCTCTTTAATTTATCACTAAGGTGTATTTTGTAGTTTTGTGATTGGTTTGGTAATCCCTCTTTCTAGATCTCCAAAGTATTCACTTTCGTTCCTTTTTGACTCCTTATAAGAAAAGATCTATCTGAGCACTTGTCACTTCAAGCTCATTAAAAATCGAAGGGGACTAGAGTCATCTTTAGCTTTTTCTCGACTCTTAAAAATTGAAAAAGCAAAAGTTGTGTCAAAGCATCTTTAAAATTTATTAATTTCAGAATAACATACATGTTCCTTCATTGGTCTTGGGTTGAGATAATGGAGTCCACCAATCAAGGAATCCCTTTGGAGAGGATTCCTAGTCCTTTCACATCTTGGGGAAATATTGGTGCACCTCATATGGCCACTTTGTCCCTTTCGGGACTTACTATTGGCCTGCCAGTATGGCTATTCTCAACCTCTGTGGTTCAAAATAACATGATTCCTCAGCGATCGAATCGGCATCCAGTTGATACTCAAGTTGACCCTTCACCTTCCTCTTCGTTTGTTTCTCCCTCCCCTTCTTCATCTTCGCTTGGTGAAAATAGTGATGCTAGTAACCGAGTGACCGAGAAGAAGAAGAAAGGGAAGGAGAAGAAGAAGAAGTCAGATAAGCAAGTGGGAAACCATGAATCATCTGGTGAAAATCCGCACACTAAATCTCCTAAATATCCATGCATAATTTGCAAAGGAGACCACCTTCATCGAGAATGTCCTTGCATTCTTCGGATCTTGAGAGAATGGTCTCCCCGTTCGCACCGTCAGGTGTCATCAACCTCTTGTGATCATGTTGACAGCACACCATCAACTAGTAATAATGAAGTCAATGGACAGAAAGGAAAGGTTAGATTTCCATGTAATTTATGTGAATGGAATCATACTCTTCCCCATTGTCCTTTTTTGGATGAAGCCAAAGGATTCTTGCATAATCGTCCTGCTTCACCGCAGCGACTTCCACTTGGATACAAGAAACTCTCCCCTAATCCTTTACTTGTTGAAAATCCAACTGACATAACTCAATTGTCGGTCGAAACACCTATCGTTGAAAGTGAATCTTCTGAGTCCATACCGGACCAAAGTCAACAGATTGAGATGGCAGTCGACCCAGTTATACCTTCAAAAGGTCCACCTTCAGATGATACCATTCCCAAAGAGAGTGAGAATGATATTGTTCAAATTCTTTTTGTTACTTTAGAGTGTGATGAATTTGGGGGCAATCTGCATGCTCCTTCACAACGGGAAGAGAATCTCCCAGTTCCTGCGACTCAAGGGGTTAATTCAACCATTTATTTGATAGCGCCACCAAGTAGTCTAATCACTTCCTTTGATTGGAATCGACGAGCAAGATATCGCCTTCCTTCTAACGTACCATTCCGGATCATAGTAAAAGTTTACAAAATGATCATGTCTGGCACTATCATAGATGAAGAGGCTTCAGTGAGTATCCTTTCCTCAACTGCTTGGAAAGCGCTTGGTTCACCATCGCTTATGCTTGTTACATAGAATTTGTCAAGCTTTAATAAAGGAAACACTCGACCATTAGCGATCCTTCCCAAGTTGTCGATAACTTTGAGAAGGAAAATCGTTCACTTGAATGTGATGGTAGTGTAAGGACCATTAGATTACAATCTACTCCTCAGACGTGACTATGTTTACAACATGGAAGCTATTGTTTCAACACTCTTTTGAGTGATGTGTTTCCCACATGAAGGCAAAATTGTCCAACTTATTGACCAGCTTTCATTTCTCATTTCAAACACAGCTCCAAGTCAACCATCATCCCTAAATGGTCTTTTTGCATCAACGGTGTCTCTTCAACCTTCATTCCATCCACCTAGTTACCGCAAGTAGTCTGGTGAATGTAATGAAGCTTAGGGGGCATGCACCCTTGTCCAATTGCCAGATGAACCCAGCTGAAAAGATAGGTTTCCCTGTAGGTTATGTGATTGGAAGTGCCATCCCACACCATTCACTTTTGTCCACTCCGTGGACGAAGCCAAGGAAGTTTTTTGTCTAACCGCTGACGAAACCATCCTACCATATGAATTTCCCTGTAAGTTAAGTGATTGGTCTGACACACCACTCACCTTTGTATAATTGGTGGACAAATCCAAGGAAGTGTTTTTATCTAACTGCTAACAAAAACAATCATGGTTAACCACAGTGATTCCCATATGGTTACTGGAGACTCTCCTTTTCTCGATGCCTGGGGGCATGCAAACCTTTTTATGCAAGCGAAAAACGACCAATTTCATTTTTTAGCTTTTTAGCTTTTTAGTTTTCTAGTATTTCAACTTCTTAGGTTAGGTGATTGGTCTGATCCACCATTCACCTTCGTCTATGTTGAGGACGAAGCAAAGGAAGTGTCTTGTCTAAACTATTGATGAAACCATCCTACCTAACCTTAGTAGTCCTTAGCTTTTTAGTGTTTTTTTAGCTTTGTAGTTTGGTCGTTTCTAGCATACATAAAAAGGCAATGAGCAATGTTATGTATGGTTCAAGCTCGTTAAAAAATAAACCTACCATTGAGCATATGTTCCCCCAAAGTTCAAGCTTGTTAAAAAATGAACCCACCTTCTGTAAATAACTACTGTGATCGCAATTATATCCACCTTTTGAACCTTGGTTGTGTTCCCTCCATCACCTCCATCCGTTTGGTCGATCATACGCTTCCACTTGATTTTTTACCATTTTGAGGAACAGCTGTGACGAGTGGTCTTGTTAGCCACCCTCTTCACATCACCATGTTTTGAAAAGTTCCAAGATTACCCGGAACCAGTTGCTACCCCGGATACCACTCGTTCCTCAAAAAACGAGTCCACTTTAAACCCTTTTCAGACTCTCTAAATATGAAAAGATTGTCGACCAATTGGCCTCTCCAACTCGCTAAAGTGATTGGAAGCGCCATCCCTCCTGTGTATTTTGAACTTTTCAGACCTGAGGGATTATCTCATGAAAAAGTTCGAGCGCTTGTCTTTTTCGACTCGCTAAAGTGATTGGAAAAGTCATCCCTTTTGTATTATTTTAATCTTTTTCGGACTTAAGGGATTATGCTACGTAAAAGAACTACTGGACTTTTATTTTCATCCCTTTTCAAACTCTCTAAACATGAAAAGGATAGAGTTGTCTTTGTCATTAAACTCATTAAAACAATAGCGACAAACTTGTCTACCCAGAGAAGAACGAGTTTCACTGTCGCTAGACTTGCTAAAACATAGCGACAGGTTTTCCCGAAGGGAAAATTATAACAAGCATATGTTATCCTCCTCAAGCTTGACAAAAATAAAGAGGTACTGGTCAGCGATGACTGGGAAAAAAGGGAAGAAAACTTGAATAATTTTATGGTAGCAGGTCGTTCTTGAACATGACACTTTTACTCCATCACCATGATTGAGTCAGGTTAGGTTATTCTGTTCACCGGTCATATCACCATACCATCCATCTTTTGGGGTTAACGCTACCAATCCATCTCAGTGTCGCCGATATGTTCAAGAGAAGTCATTCAGAGAATTCACCATCCAATTAATGCCTCATCCACTGCAATACCTTCACCCTCCAATTTTCATGACCGCCATTCCTGAACCTTATATCATCATATCGTTTTCACCTCCAGAAAATCATTTGCTTATTTTCATGTCGTAGATGTGGGATACATTAAGGCCCTCCTATGGCAGGTCACTTCTTGTCGACATCAACTCATTATCCGAGAAGTTGACTTAGAAACAACCCTTTCAATACTTTGAAGCTTGCATGCCTCAATGGCAAGTTTCTCACTTCCGGTGACAGGTTTACATCAATGACCTTCGACTGAGAAATTTTGCGTGGTGTTCGACATTAGATCATATATTCACACCACGTGAATTGTACTGTAGTACCTTAAGGGTCATTATCATTATCGGTGATTCCTCTCGTGCCTGTTAACAGCTTACATTATTGGCTTGTAATCAAGCGATGTCTTTCCATGTTCGAAGATAGAATGAGTTTGAAGACCCTGGATCTAGTTTCATCCATCCAGGCTGCAATATATTCAGGGATATAAAGACATCAAATGTACACAGAAATTGCACAGATAGTCATCTAAGCCAAGGAAGATAACTCTTCATATGAAGAACCAGTCTGCGACTGCAGACAATTATCTGTCCTATGTACATGAAAATGAATTTATAAAGTTGAGCATGGGAATGCCCGCCTCAGTTAGATCATGAAAATAATATAATGATGTATTGTATTGTATCTTATACAGGTCACCTTCCAGTTCGAATACCTCGAATCCTCATGATAAAGCATTTCACCCGACATCAAAAGATTTACGACTTCATGCTTTAGGGGGAATTGCAACCCCAATCTTATATGTCAATAAACCAAGGGCTCTTTAACCCCTAAAAGTGTTGTTTCATACCCTAGAGGATCATAGTCAACTGATTACATCATTCCCCAAAAATTCCACCTGAAAAACCACTCAGAACTGGCAAAAACTGGACCATACTGACTGCCCCACTGTCAAGGTGCAATGCATACTTACTTCTACACTAGCCAGGTGCAATGCATACCGAAGAGGCCTTCTGTAGGGTGCGATGAGCGAGGATGGACAAATGTCCGAGATAGTTTGCTAAGTGGATGCTCATGCAATCTTCCAGAAACTTCTCCTATGACACTTGCCTCTCTAAATTCACCCAGGGATGAGTAAGAGATCCAAGAAATCTCCAAGTGGAACCAAGAACAACAAGTGGAATGACACTAATCAAAAACCCAGAGATGACTCACACCCTTGCAGACATCTATAAGTGGATCCCTCATCTGAGAGATCTAGAGGCTGGAATTTGGTAATTTGTAAGGAAGTGTTGATAGTTTGTCTTTGAGAAAGGCATTGTATTGTTGGGTGATCTTGCTTTTCATGAGGTGAAAAGAGCTTTGATGCTAGGAGGATGATGCTGGATCAGACAGCTGGGTTGTAATTCTCCCTTCTATTATTAATAAAGTTCTTTGAGTTTTCCTCCATACAATGGTGTATTTGTGAATGTCGTTGTATGTTCAATGTATTTCTGATTCTGCATTGCTTATGATATAATAGATCGAGATGCTTTGACGATGTTTTTTTACTTTGTCTCTACAGGTATTCACTGAGCGAGATAAGTAGGAGAAGAGGCACAAGCTCTATCAAGGGAGAGAGAAATCAAGCAAGGAGTCAAGCGGAAGATCCAGGTTGGTCCCTTTACTTCTCTCTTATCTATCATACATAAAGGAAATCACAAATTGCTTTGATTGTTTGTTTCTAGGATAGCTACCAATCCTAGTGGGACTAACAGATCAAAAAGACACTAATTTTCCCGGAAACAACACTCCTATGCATATCAGTTGTATCAGCATACATTATATTATAACAATTGTCTTAGAACATGATCATTCATTTATGCAATATCACAAGTATATGTTCATACCATGCACTTAATCAGGCATTCAAGCAATGCTTTAAGTTTGCATAAAGTTCAAGAGTCATAATCAATAATTCTTAGAACACTTATCTGGAGAAAACCAATGACTAGCAACAAACCTCTTATTTTTTCTTAACCATAGGCTCTGTTTCTCTTGTTTAATAGTGGGTATGTCAAGTAGGGCCATGACTCCACCAAGGCAGTGGCTTACCAAGAGCCAAGTATGATACATAACCAATATTGAACATAAACAAAGTCAAGGTACCAACCCCACAAACCTCTGAATGACAATTTCACATCCCCCCATCATCCAGCTTGTCCCAAGGTAGTGCACCCCTTTCTCTTATCACAACGGTACCTCGAGCTATGCTACTATCCTTTCATGGTTTCCAACTTGGGTTGGTCGAGGATGACTCATAGCCCTGTGGTATAGAGGAGTTTCATCTGTCTTTGGGGGTCCAAGTACTCTCTAGAACCACACACAAACACTTGTCCATACACTCCTCCCTCAAGGACTCCATCCTTCCACAAGGAAACCCAAGGATAAGTGCACTCATAATGTTGTCACAACATGCATAGGTGCCACTTGTACCATTCTATCATCAGCACCTTATCTTCCATAGCCTTGATTCCACAAGACTACATGTAACAGCTTCATCATCTTCCCAATCATGTAAAGCTATTCCTAGTTACATATTCACAATTAATCACTATTAGTCATCTCAATGATGATATGTCAATAGACTACTCTAAGTCTTTATGCATGCACATCCATTATTGTATGTAGCTAACATATCTTCGTGAATCTAGCATATCATTATTTAATATCTCTTCAATAGACATGCATCTTTGAACTATTTCATTTATTACATTTGTATCATGCATGTGCTATTATTCATCAGCGTGTGACAACTTCTCAAGGCATTAAAGAAAAATATTAAAACTATAAAGAGGTAAGTTAAGAGATTCCCCCTCATAGTTATGGTTGCATCACTCGACCATAATCTTTTGCAATGTTATTTGCTTTCTCTATAGAATCTAAGTCAGCATCTTGCATTTTTATCTTGTTGCATCAAACTCAAGTCAATATTCAAGTAACATCAATGTATTCATATATACAACAAAATAATTTCACATAAATACACATGCATGAATAGATATTAATTAAAAAAAAAAAAAAAAAATTCCTATACTCGAGCCCATCAAATTTTAGTGTTGAACCTTAGCTCTGATACCACTTGTAGCATACCTAGTTCCCTCATTGACTTGCAAAGGTTATGGGGTACCTAAAAATTTCTTTTTGTTTTTTACTAGCTTGGCAATAAGCTATGATACAACTTGTAACATACACGATACCTTAATGCTTGATTAAGGATACAAGTATCAATTTTTTTCTTCTTCACAAGCTTAACAATCATCTCTAATACCACTTTTGTAGATACCCCTACTAAGTTTATCCTAACCACACTTGCAAAAGTTGATTTTCATCTCTCATACATTTTTTCAAACACTTTACATATAAACATTTATTCAAATACTTTGTATACAACCATTTAAGTCGTTTTTTCCTTGAATACATTTTGTCAAATATTTTGTATGAAATCAAATAAGAAACATTGCTCTGATTCCACTTGTAACATAATAACTAAAATATACACTCAATCGTGCAACTTTTGATTTATGTCTTTGAGGTAATTTATCAAATAAATTTGTATGCAAATTGTAATAAAAAACCTTTAACACATTTCTTGAAATTTTTTGCATGCAAATAGGAATAGATTAGCTACAAAAGTACATAAAAATGACAACATGCAAAAATACTATCTCCACCCACAAAACACCATTTTCAATGGGGCATTTCATCAAATAATTTGTATTCAATGAATCATTAAACTATTTATGCATTTCTTCAAACACTTGGCATGCAAACTAATATAGCAACTTCCTTAAGGCATATCTCCTAAATCATAGCAATCCAAGTTCTAGAAATTAAAGCAAATGATTAGTGGGATTTCCCCTTACTATGGTCCGATATTCAACTTCTGGAACCTCCTAGAAGAACAATTATAACATAAATCCCAGCATGACATACATGATGCATGATTTTAAGAGCATCTAAGAAGCTCGACTTCCTTTAATCATATCTCCTAAAATTTTGTGACCCAAGATCTGAAAGTTGGACCAAATAATCAATGGAATTTCCCATCACTATGTTCCAAATTTTAGCTTTTGGAACCTCCTAAAAGAAAAATTTATATTAGAAATTCTAACATGACCTTTTTGATGCATGATTTTAGGAGTATCCAGGAAGTTTGAATTTCTCTAATCATATCTCCTAAAATTTCGTGACCCAAGATATAAAAGTTGGATCAGATGATTAGTGGGATTTCCCCTCACTATGGTCCAATTTTCAGCTTTCAGAACCTCCCTGAAGAAAAGTTATAGAAGAAATTCCAACATGGCCTATTTAAAGATGCATTTAAGTAGCCCAACTTCCTCTGATCTAATTTCCTAAAATTATGCAACCTAAGATCTAAAAATTGGACTAGAGAATCAACAGGATTTCCCCTCACTATGGTCCAAGTTTCATCTTCTAGAACTTCCTAGAAGAAAAGCTATAGCAAAAATTCCAACATGGCCTATTTAAAAGAGAATTTAGGAAGTCTATCTTCCTCAACCAATGCTATTACAAAATTTAACAGATAAAAAGATACAACCAATTAGTATAGCAGCTACAGCCATGATGAATTTATTGAAGGGTAAATGCATGTACACATAAACTTGTTGAAAAGAGAAATTAAATAACCATGCATAAGAGATACTTATCTTGAGTCAAATATTTTTCAATCTAGAATTGACGAAAGGTGAGCCACTCTCCGCCCAACCATAGGCTCAGTTATGTTGTAGTTTTTCTCATAGTTGGCCACCCCTGTGCCAAATCTTGATGCCTTGAGGAGAACTTAACTCAGGGGTATTCTACACACTCATATTCAAACCAGATTTTAACACCATAAAGGAATGTCATTCTCCTTCACACACACAAGAAAACTCATTGATCAAGCCTTTCCATCTTTGACCAAGCTCACATTCACAAAAATACCATGTAGGCATGCACAACAGAAGGGAGCCCTTCTCTGATCTTTGCAATCCCTTGACCCTCCCATCTTCAATGCTCTATGCGCCACACATAACCAGGACCATTCCCAATACTCAGAGCCATCTAGTCCAAAGAAAAAACACCGCAACACATTCATTTCATGTTGCATAAGTTGTTACTCACGGCTCTTAACCAGTGATAAGGTCTAAACCTATCTTAGTTCTATCACCAATCCTTTTGCTAATTCGAATTTTCTAAGTGAGAAAGAGAGATGTATGAGAGAGTAATAGAAGAGACAAAAACTAGCAGCGTAAGAACCAAGAAGAAGAACCCCTTGATTGCTCCTTCCTCTTATTTATATAATCATGCACCCTTCGTCTTCTCAACCTTTCAACTTCTTGGTAAGACTACCCATCACATCAAAGAGAAATATTCACCCAAGGTATATTTATCCTCTTAAGTCGAGTTTCCCCCACTCCCAAAGGCATTTTATATGTTGGTTGTCCCCTTTCTTCAACTCTATCATTTTTATCTGTAAAAATAGATATTATATCATATAAAAGAGTTTGAGATCATACCATCAATGTTGGCACCACAAAATTATATATATTCTTAATTACATTACAAAATTTGTGGTAATGAACGGGGTCTCCAATGTATTGTAGATTGTTTGTTATAAATTATGAACTAATTATTTTCTTGAGATTTATACAACAATTTAGGGTAATGAAAGGGGTGTCACATGCATCGTAGGTTGTTTTTTGCAACTCATCATTGTTATTAATTATGAATTAATCATTTTCATGAGATTTATACAACAATTTGTTTAGTAATTCTACAACTAATCCTATTTCCTTTATGAACAAAGTGTGGTTTGATCATTTGTGATCTATTGCATTACCTTGCACGTACAACTACATTTCTATGACAACCATGACCGCCTTAATATTAGAGCAAGTCACTTTTGATACTTGTGTTATTTACTTTCTACAAGTGTGTATTTACTTTCTTGCAATTTAGATTAAGAATTGTGCTCTTTACATTTCTGCAAAATGTGCAATGGATTGTAAGTGAAATGGTTACAACAGCAGATTGTATCACAGACAGGACAAATCATAACAAAGCATATCATCATAACAAAGCATATTTACAGTTAATAATAACCCTAGTGATGCAGAGATAATCTCCATGGTTAAAATTCTTATTACGTGATTTTTTTTAATGTATATAAGTTTAATTCATATATTAATTCTTTTTATAATTAATAATAATAATTTAAAATAATGTTAAAATATAATTAGTTTTTAAGATTTAATTTTTTTGGCAATCTCAAATGTATCATGAAACGTATTTTGATGCCTATTAGCATTTCAAATGCCATTTAATTTATATGGTTGTCCTAGTGTAAGGTTAAATTACAATTATTTGTTTTTATTTATAGGATCACAGTTCGATGTTATTTAAAAGCATGTGACCCTGTTATTATAACTCTAAGGATGAAAGTTTGAAATATTTATTTTGGGCATCTTGTGGATAATAATTATGTTAAAAGAGTTATAGAGCATGATTTAAAACCATTTTTATTTGCTAAGAGCTTGTTTTCCTTAGATTTATGGAAATAGGTTAACAACTCTAGTCTCAAAGACATTCAGCAAGAGAGGGAATCACCACTTAAAATATTCCAACAGGGTAGTTTTCTTTATACATAATGATATATATATATATATACTTCAAAATTTTGAAATTATATCAATAAAAACTAAATCAGTATTTTTCTATTTTGAAAGAAAAATCTAACTATTTTACATGAGAATTCAGTAAAAGAGAATAGCTATGATCCCATGAGAATTCAATAAAAAAAATAGCTATAATCCACATGTCAAAATGGGTGACTAAAATTGGATGAAATTTAATGATGTAATTAAAATATGAATAGGTGTTATATGAAAAGCAACCTCCATATCTAATATTAAGTTTGACATGTCCTTTAACATTTGGACAGTGACTTTTTATATTATCAAGGCTAGAACTGAATCTACCTTTTGTTTCTATAAATTTCTTTTATATGCATTTTTATACAAATTGATGTGGCAGAAAATCAAGACTTTATTACATTTTTCTTAAATCAATACTTTATTATATTTTTCTATCAATTTTATAGAATTCAGCTTAAATTTTACCCAACTTAGAAATCACTTTGAATGATATTTATTAGTGTTAGAGATGAATTTACATTTGGTTCTATAAAAAAAAAATCATGTACACTTTTATTCAATTAGATATGGTAAATATTTGATAATTTATTAATTTTTTTATTATGAAAAAAAATGAGATTTTTAGATAACCCACCTAACTTATAACTTTGAATTGATGTTAGAATACAATTTACATTTTGGTTCTATAAAAAAAATCATGTACACTTTTATGCAATTGGATATGGTAAATATTCGATAATTTATTAATTTTTTTATTATGAAACAAAAATGAGATGTTTAGATAACCCACCTAACTTATAACTTTGAAGTGATGGTGAATGTATATACCGTTAAAACACTCCTGGCTAATAAAAAAAGCATACCTGAAATCTGCACATGGTTTTGCATTAGCTTGAGACGTAGCCTCTTCAATGTCAAGGAATCCAAAATTATCAATGCCCATATGCTCTTTGTGGTTTTTAAGTAATGGAAAAGGAGTTATGTTGTATACAATATATATTTTGACCAGCCTGCTCTGTAATGAGGCACTGACTACTAAGCTTTATAAAGATCTTATCATTCAGGTACCAGAGGCATTTGAAGAATATTTCCTTTACAGAGCTGAGTAGACATGAAGCCCAGTCAAAAGAGTTTCTCAGGATATCCATTGAGATGTAGATATGAGCCTTCCTACCCATTATCAAAATTAACGTTTGCGAATTCAACTCTTATGAAGCCGCGCAAAAATTTTCAGGTCTATTCATAAATCCTCCCATAAAACTTCAACAGGTCTATACATAATTCCTCCCATAAAACTTAAAGCCTCCAGACATGATGCCTGAACTCATTGTTTCTTTGAACAGCATGCCATGCCAACACCTATTATAATATATTGACCTGCAAAAAGGGATATTCAATTGGGACATTTGCAAGAGTTAGCCAGCTCTAAAGGCATTATATCATCCTGGAATATGCATAAAGGTTGAAGCCATTTACTATATTGTCAGGCTGACATGGGTTTCAGATTGGGAATTGGCATGTCATCAAATGTAAATGGTTGTTTGAATTGCCTCAATGAGTCTCCTTGTCCTTTTCACCTAAAGCTGGTATAGGTTACTTGTCATTAAAATCCAATCTCATTGATTCTTCTTTTCCAGTACCCGCATGGATATACTTCTGGCTAGAATGCAACAGTACTAATTACCAAATTCATAAACGAAAATGCTATCTTCACGAAACAAACTCATTCGAATCCAGTTTAGGTTGGTAATTTGCTTGTAAAATTTTAAGACCACAAGAAAGAGCAACCAAATCTAGTTCAGACTAGACTTGGCTGAGATTCTGAACCTGATGAAGAGGTATTGGCCTTGCCAATATGTCACGGTTGGGATTCAGGACTTACGATTATGAGCCATACATTAGAAACTTAAAACCTATTTGCCTTGAAAAACTTCTAAATTAAGAAAAGTGAGCACTGTTCCTAGCCAATAATAAGTTCCGATTTTCTATTATGCAAGGTCAGTTCAGTCCTTAATCCAGAGAAAAAAGAAAAGACTAAATGGGTGTTGCAGGCTACTCTTCTTTCAACCCTAATCTACTATAGTTAGGCATGCATATTAGAAACTGATGAATATTAGCAGGAACCTGCAATCCCCAAAATTCAGTGCGAAATTGATCCGAAATTTTACACCTGCCACTAGTTACACTTTTTATATTTAAGAGAGCATTGAATGCATCGAAGTGAAGGTCGGCTTTTCCCAAAGGACAGGCTATTTGAATGCTCCAGATATTGTACATTGAATTACATGGATTCTAATGGAACACCCAAAAGAAATGACAATGAACGGAGGGTAAGCTATTAAAATTATAATCCTGAATGCTAGACCCAATCTATGCCTGGTAACCTCCGTGGTCCACAACAAAAGTTCTTCAGATTTTGATTTTGAGCTGGTGAATCTAAACATTTCTCCATACTTATTAGCAACTGACCCTCTCGCCGTGGCCATGGACGACTAAAAATTTTATATACCAAGTGGGATTTAGATTAACAAAAGTCATACAAGATTCAAGCATTTGAATGGGCACAATGGAGATATTGATAAAGGCTTGCAGAATGCAACCATATACAGACTCCAATGGTGCAGCAGCCAAGGAAGATGTGAGACAAAATTACTTACTGATTCATTAACAAAGGAAATGGAAATGCTCTTCAGTGAATATCATTGCTACCAAATATTTTATACACCTAAAATGAAGAAACAAAAGCCTTATCTGCAACATCATAAAGCCCTAACGCAATACCCACACCAGGCCTTTGTGGGCGATGGATTTTGTTCACAAGCTGATGAATTAGGACTTGTCCAAAAAATTTCATTATTCCAATAGTGTTCTACTACACCAGAGCTTCTCAATCCCAAAAACGCTGGAACTATATATTCGGAGACAGTTTATATAGTTCATCATAATTTCTTCTTCTATGCTTTGTGTGGGCTTGCATCCACAAGCATTTCTTTGATTTCGCCTGATAGAATGAATTATGGTCCTTAAGCCATCGCAGTTATGTTTTGAATTGAATTTCTCATACTTTCCTTGGAAGAGAGGAATCCATTGCGCAATTTAGGCCACCGGTCTGATTGCACTGATTCGGCTGTGACATCGCCATGTAGTTCTTAACCTCCTTGGCAATCATTTCTCTCATGATATCCAGGAGTCCTCCGCTAGCACTAAACCCGCTTCTTTCAACTGCGCCTAAACTCCCACATTGAGATTGAGAAGCCTGAAAAACCAATGAAACTGCCTGCCCTACTGCCATCTTCACAGCCTCTGACATCATGACCATGGCATCATCTGTTTTCAAGTAGCCATTTGTGCTTGTAGGTGTCATCACTGGCTGCTGAAAGTAGGGAGGAATGAATGTGTATTGAAGCTGCTGTGTCTGGGTTTGGGTACCTGCGAATCCATTGAGCTCAACATTCTGCTGCAGCTGCTTCTTTGGGGCTGAATTCTGATTTCTGTCATCAGTTTTGGAATCTTCTTCCTTCATGCCAGAGCCAGGCAAGGATAGAGATAGTAACGTTGGAGGATCCAGATTGTTGCTGTAAGATTTGAAGGCGGATTGCAGGGGTAGCGGGCGGTGGATTTGTTGTTGGGCTGTGGAAACTGGCGGACTGTTGGTGGTGTTGG
Source organism: Pinus tabuliformis (assembly GCA_031772625.1). NCBI lineage: Eukaryota > Viridiplantae > Streptophyta > Pinopsida > Pinales > Pinaceae > Pinus > Pinus tabuliformis. Next base: position 1,203,959,278 of record CM062816.1, read on the forward strand.
TATTGGTATGAGAGTTAGCTGGAGACTCGGGGCTGTAGTTGAGCCTCCTCTTGAATCTCTGCGATTCCACTTCCATATTCCCCTCCTGATCCTGATCCTGATCCTGATCTTGATCTTGATCTTGATCCTCCTGAGCGCTTCCCCCGTCATCATTTGACAGTAGATCGGCGCTGCTTCGCTTCTCTCCTCCCATGGCGAATGTGGGGACGGGAGCGGAGGTGGAGGGGGCACCTCCGCCGCTGCTGTCCTTCTCGGCGAGGCATTTGCGCCTGAGAGTAGAATTCCAGTGGTTTTTGATAGCGTTGTCGGTTCGGCCGGGCAGGATTCGGGCGATGGTGGCCCATTTGTTGCCGTGCATGGAGTGGGCTTCCATGATCATTCTGTCCTCCTCGGGGGAGAAGGGGCGGTGCTGCACTTGCGGGCTGAGCTGATTACACCACCGCAGGCGGCATGATTTCCCAGATCGGCCAGGAATGCCCTTGCTTATGAGGGACCAGTTGCGAGGACCCAGCTTCTCCACCAGCTTCTGGAGAGCTGCGTCCTCTTCTGGGCTCCATGGCCCCTTGATTCTCTGCCCCCTCTCTCCACATCCACTGCTCTCTGATCCCGGCGCCTTTGTGTTCCCCACAGCCATTTTCCCCCGCCCTATTTTTTCCCCAAAAACAATACCAAATATGACGACACTACCAGTTCCCCTCTGCACTATAATTTCAATCCCACATTGATAACAAATCACAGATGTTCCTCCTCTGGAAATAATAATACAGTCTTGACCCGACAAACAATGACTGCTTCCGCTTCAACGGCAGCAGCTGCTGCAAAGCTTCTGCTCCACCAATCTCCAGGGGATTGATTTTGATTATGCCGACTGTCTGAGAACTATATACACACACGAATAAGAAATGGCAAAGCTGGCCAAGAGAAGGAAAGTCGGGGCGGCCCAACCTTGCAAGCTAGGGAGAGCAATGTTATTATTATTGACGACCAACCGTGGGGTGGGGGAGGAAGAATATGAAAATAGCCAAGAGGAAACGAAACCAACCAACGACCTACCCGGTGGAGAGGGAGAGACAGTTGGGATCAGCTGCCATGCATTCTCTCTCTCATTATCATCATCATCATTAATTATTTTTATTTTTATATATACGTACGTATCTCACCCCCACCCAAAACCGCTGTCTCTTCTGATTATCTCAAACCCCTGCGCACCCCCTTGAATACCGCCTCACCTTGTTCAACAAGTATATGCTCATTGTATATGTTATATCCAATGACAAGTATATACACATTGTATATGTTATATTGGACAATAAGTATATATTCATTGTATATGTTATATTCAACCACAAGTATATACTCATTGTATATAACAACATAAAAGTTTAATTTCTGGAAATATATATTTATTATAATAAAAGTTTAAAGGATTTTATATATATTCAATATTCCTCCATATTTCTTTGACGGTAAAATAATGTAATATTAATTTTTAAACTATGTAATTTTTAGATCTCAAAGGCAAAAGGAAATTTCTTTTTTTTAAGGATGGTACTGAAATAGACCTATTCGTAAAAATCTGCATTTTTAACTAATTAACAAATTTATATAATTTCAAAGGGAAAAAAATTGGTTTTTCTTCTTTATTGGGATTGTATTGAAAATGAACTATTTACTAGAGTGATATAAATATTAGCATTATATACTAGAGTGATATAAATATTAGCATTATATACCAGTTAAAAATTAAATGAATTATGTACGACAAATTTGCATTACAGTGATATAAATATAAGTATTATATATAAATTGAATCAACTATTCAAAACAAATTTACACTCATAATAAATATCAATATTGTATACAAATTGAATGAATTATTCCTAACAAGTTTACATTACAGTGATAAAAATATGAGCATTATATACCAGTCTTGAGATATAATTAGTTAAAATCACATGAAAGCCTTGAGATATAATTAATTAAAATCACATAAATTACAGTGTTAATTTGTTTGAGTTTATTCCAATTGTCTAAAAGTATTAAAGAAATATTTATATAAAAAATTTGAACATATTGAATCTTTCTTTATATTTAAAATTTCTACTAAATAAAATATTTTCATTAATTTTTTTAATTAATTAATTATTAAATAACATAAAAACAGTGAATATTTATTTTAATCTCCATAAAATATACTTGTAACATAAATATACTACACAATCAAAATGAAATATGATATTCTACTATTAAAAAAAATGTATTCTAATTTTTTTATACTTAAACTAATAAAATCATTTTTAATAATATTATTATTCTTTATTATTTAAATTTAAAAATATATTCAATTCAATTATAAAATATTTAAATTCTACTTAATAAATTCAATTATAATTTTAATAAATTTAATTAATAACAAATTCTAACGAAAATTTTGGTTAAATTATGGTTAAAATAAACATGGGAATTTTGGTTAACTTAGAATTGAATTTTAGTAAAGAAAAAAGATAGGGTTATGGAATCAAAATTTTATTTATATAAGTTTATCAAGACTATTGTGATATTATTTTTATCCAAAAATTGAGATACTATTTTATCAAGGATACTTTAATAATATTTTAAAAGAATATTATAAAGGATACTTTAATAATAATGCTAAGTGGACTATTAAAAAATCATAAGAAATTAGCCAGTTACGACTATCGTCATATATGAATGACTTACTAAACCCAGTTGAGTCCCAAAAAAGATATCTAAAACAAAACTTTTTATTATTTAAAAAAAAAAAAAATTCAATTTCTTTTTTATTTATTTTCCATTTAAAATTGTAATTTCCAAAATTTATTATTCAACCTAGAGAAATTAAAAAAAAATTAATCAACCAAAAATTCGATTAATATTTAAAAAAATAAAATATTACATGAAAAAGAAAATACATATATTACATGATCCAATAAGAATAATTAGTAACAATTTCAATAAATTTAACTAAGCATTTTGAAAAAAGGAAATCGAAAAACACAAAAACTTTTGAAAATTATCCAACCCTCCTTCCCTCCCTCCTTCCTTTATCTTCCATGCCAGTGTTAATCGCAACGCGAACCAAAGTTCCACACCTGTGGTTCAGTTACAAAGGGGGATCTCATTAATGAACTGTCTTCTCTATCTGCACCTCTACCCGTTTTTTTGACTTAAAACGCAGATACTCTTGACTTCTAACTAACGGTTAACATGATGCCATCTGTACCAAAAATCCTTAATTTTCATTGCCGGTATATCCCGACCGGCCCCGACCTGATGGGTAGGTTTGTTCGTAGACACAAAAATATTCGATTCAAAATGAATTTACACACACGGGCGTCCGCCGTGAAACTGAGGGGAAGTTTTGCAACCTACCGGAAAATACTCCCCGGCGTCGAATATTAGGAAACGAACAATTCCAAATATATACGACATTCGCGATGTCAACCGACAGACTGACTCCTCTGTCTACAAATTAACAGAAGTTCTCAGCGTTTTAAAAGTATAAAAAGGCAGACATCTTTATTTTACTTATGCCCATTCCTATGCCTCTGCGTTTAAAAATATGTCGGCGAATTAGAGAATGGCCAGCTAATAATTCCCCTGCAATTGACGGGAACCGGGCACTGTGTTGGACCGTTGCACGTGTTAACATTTATAACAATTCTTTGTCGCCCATTAACGGCTGCTTTCCAATTCTTTTCATCCGTGGCCGCGCTCCGTGAGAAGAGGATTAAATGGCAGCGGAAAAAAGGGTCTGAATCCGGGAAAGTGGGAAAAAGAGGGCTGCCATTTCCGTTTAACTCGTGTTAAAAAAGTCAAAACTCTACTGGCTTATATTATTATTTTATTTCGGACTCACGTAGAGATTGTGAGTGACAGGTAATCGTGGGCTGTAAGTCTGACCAGTCACCACTGTCTGACTAGTCGGCAGTACGTTGGTATTTTAACCACACTCAAGGAAAAATAATCTCTGGAATTTACCTCATCTGCCCAGTGGGCTGTGATGGGAAGCGTACAAACAATTGCCGTAAAAAAAAGAATGGATTAGTTAGTGCAATAGGAGGGAGGCATTTATGACACGTGAGGATAAGGCAGGAGAGGCGACAAACCAGGCTGGCATCAACTGACACACCAACTAACCAACAAACAAACAAAACACCACGCCATTCCCATCCCTGAATTCCCCCACAACAGCTCATTCTTTCTTTATTTCGTAAAACTCGATTGTCAACGAGACGGCGGTTAAGCTCATCTTATCTAACCGGCGTTAACGGGCTCCAACCCCCGGCAGGTGAAGCATGAGCTGAGCTGGGCTGGGTGGGGATCGGATTCATTCAGCGTCCCCAGGGTCCTTTGGGTTCGTTTGTTTTCGAGCCAAGGTGGTGAGGGCCCACCTTTTCAGAACACAGGCTGGCGGAATATCACGTGAAAGATTTTGCACTCTTTCTCGTTGACCGACTTTCTAAGCAACTTGGTGTTGAGCTGCGTATTTAATTGCCCGATTACTTTAACTGGAGGAAGCAGTTGGGCAGTTACGTCTGTGCAGGCGGATTTCCCTGGACACGTAAGCAGGAGCCGTTCGCCCTCGCCGGCTGGCTATTGTTATTGTTATTATTATCATGATGAGCTGGATTCCAATACCAACACCGCCCCGCGCCTTCCCCCCTCCCCTTCCCTTCCCTTCCCTTCCCTTCCTACACACATCAGCGTAATCGAGTGCATTTGGAGCGTTGCCACATCTGGATCAATATACAAATCACAAAATTCAATGGTTTCATTTACATTGAACCTGAACTGGAAATCATTCAAAACGCTTCATCCCCTCGCTCTCTTTGCATTTCATTTTAAAAATGATAAAAACATTTATGGTTAATAACGTTGTGACTCAGCCACGGATGTCTTTATTGTCGGTTGACCACTCAATGTGATAAATTTAATCTTAAAACATGAAAAATCCACTAATAAAAAATGAAGTTATGGGATGTATTCACTCTGTGTCATTATATTATCTTTGCCACATTCGTTTTCATTTTTCAAATTTTTGCCCCGGGCAAATTTTTTGTTTTCTTAATATTGATTAAAAATATATATATATATATATATATTTTCCTTGTTGATAATAGAAATAAAATATTAAAAAATTTCAAGTGAATAGACTATATTGGTTTTAGTGTATTTTAATCATCATCATTATCATCAAATTTTAAGTTATAATAAATTTTGTCATCTTAAAAAGAAAAAAATTGCTTTCACCACTTTAGTATACAGAAAACTTTCCATAAATAAGTTGTTAGGGAGTAGAGAAAATTTTAGGAGTTAATATTTGGAGTATGTTAATTTTTTATGTCTTTCCAAAAAAAATCATCAATTTCTATTTCTTCTAAAAATTATTGGCCGAAAATTTATAATATAAAATTATTTTTTCTTTAAAATAACCAAAATTTATATAGAATTAATATAAAAATCATTAGAAATCTGAATATATATTTTTTTAAATAGAAAAAAAAATTACAATTTGCATATTTGAGACTAATAATATTCTCCAATATTTCTAAATTTCAAGATAAAACTCCATCCTCAAAATTTTCCTTGTTAATATAGAGAGTCAATGTACAACCAAGTACATGAGTGAATATAGAATATCAATGTACAACCAAGCCGGGGTGCTTATAATATCATTAGTCATGAAAAGAATAGTGTGCTTAGACCAACTAATTTGCGTGTTCACTTGTAGAAGGTGTAACATGATAGTACCTATGTTCTATAGGGTGCAATGTAGATAAGGGGAATCAAAGCATGACAAGCGAATATAGAAAGAACATAAACATGGATTCAAGGGTGCCCACTTTGGGGTATGAGGCTTCTCTAAGCCAAGGAAATATAGCAAGGAGAGGAAGAAGAAGAGATCTATAAGAGACAAGCCAAGGGAGAAAGAGAGATTGCAAATGAGCAATAAGATAGTGCCAAACTTTCCTATTCAAAAGCAAATGGAGGTGCAATGGCTTGTTAAAGGCTTTAATGAAAGGCATAAAACCACTTACGACTCTAAAAATTTAAAAGTTGGAGTAAGAAGATAGAAAAGGAATATAAGGGACTACACTTAAACCATTACAAAATTAGCTAACATTGTACTAAACTCTAGTTTTATACTACTTTGTTTATCTATGTTTTCTAATGATATAATTAGAAACGCATACATGATTAGTCTTTAAAATCTTTTTATTGATATGTTTCTCAAGTTAAAGGCCACAAAGTAAGATATAAATGTCACCACTTGGAAGTCAAGGCTCAAAGACTAAAGCCTTATTAGTAAAGTAATCTTAAACTACTTCGTTTTATTGAAAAAACAATTTAGGCCTGATATGTACTTATAATTTACTCTCTATAATACAAAGAGTCCTCATTGTATTTAAATTTTAACATAGGTTAGATTTGTTATCATTAGGATAATCTAATGAGTTAACAAACATATTTTTAGATCGCTAAATCTAATTAAAATTGTGAAAATTGTAATTTTAAGTTATTGAGGTTGAACAATCCAAGTGCCACACAGAGAACAGAGATGGAATCTGATTAAAAAAAATTGCTAAGTGATTTGTTCATCAAATACAACTTAAAATTTTACAAAGCCATCCAAATCTTTCCTTGAAAATAGGAAGAAGAAGTGTGAAAACTTTCAAATTTAATGAATAAAACTGTTTTAAAATTCCGACACTATACCATATAAAATTTTCAAAACTCTAAATCCATTTTTACTTTTAAAAATACACTTTAAATAACCCATCCCCAAAAATCTACTAAAAAACTATGCTTCTTATTTTATATATTATTAAAAAAAATCATCTTAAAATAAATAACCCCTACTTAAATTTAATAAAAAAAATTAGTATAATCAAGAATTTTATCATTATCCGCAATAACTGTTCTTAAAAATTTTCCAATTTTGAAAGTAGATTATTAAAATAAAAATAAAAATAAAATCCCCACATCCAGAAGAACTCTAACTTCCAACAACTCAACGGAAAGTAGCTAAGATTTAAACGGGTGCATTATGACTGGGTCACCAACCAACTAAAAGTTGTGGGTATGAATTGTGAATTCCAGAGAACACTTGGCATTATCTACGGCTCATTCAAACAAGCACTTCCAAGGGATAATTAGTGGTGGATGGAAATATGGAACGGATTTTTGTTATCAGGTTTCATGATTCCGTCCGTGCGAATAAATAAATGCTGCAGCATCGACTGTTGACAAACAAACAGTTGAGCTCGCTATCATGCTTGCCAACTGGCGGGCGCATACAAAAATTAATAATTAATAATTAATAGTGAGCACGCAAACGCCGTAGAAGTTGATGTTGCAGTAATAATACTGTGGATCTCATCACACAGAGAGCTCAATGTAAACGTGTTCATAAAGCAGCACGAAGAAGAGTACGATGCTGTCAAATCAATTCAAAATTGCCGTCACATCATACTTCAATACAAAACAAAGCTCGGCTGTAATTCCGGAATCGGCTGAATGCGTCCTCGCCCATTTTCACTTTACACTTTGGGTAATTTTTTAAAAATCGTCCTATTTTAACCTAAAGTGCAGTTTTTTTTAAATATATTTTGGAGTGTATAAATAAATTGTCTGGAAAGAATCTTAGTTTTTTTTAGATTGAGTGTTGTTTAAGTAATTGATAAAATTATTTTTTGGGAATTTTTTCAAATCAATATTAATCAAAATCTTTAAAAACTTAGAATTTAAGTTGTTTTATCTTTAAAATTTAAGTGTTGTTCGTGTTTTTTAAAGGTGTTAAATATATTTATGCATTCAAAAATGTATTTTAAACAACAATAAAAGTCACAATTTAACTAAAAATTGCAGTGAAAAATGGCATTTCCTCTATTAATTAGACTCTTCCTTTAAATTGCACAAACTTTACAACTCAAACTTATAATTCCAAAAGATTCATACCACATTTAGACAAATTGTCTAGATCTAAAACCAGAGTCAAAACATAAAAGAATACAATATAGAATCTTATTTAATACATGTTGTGTATTCATATATAGGTGGTAAAATATCACTTAGAATAAATATTTGATTTTAATTTTTTGAGATAGTTTGTTTTTTTATTAGTGTGGTCCAAAATCAAGTGAAAAAAAAAAAAAAAAAAATTGTAATGAAAATGATAGTATTAAAATTATTATTTTATTATATTAATTGAATTTTTGGTAATTTAGTTACAAATTTGAAATCTATGTGTTTTTTCTTAAATGGTGGACTTTACTAGAGTGGGGGAGCCCACTCCTTGAGTCTCATCACTACGAGCCAAAGATGTCTCCTAGTAAGATTTGAAAGAGGGTAGAGGGGAAAACACCCCATTATGCTACAAACAAGAAAGTCTCATATACTAATTTGGTGTCTAAGTTGACCATGACTTTAAAATTATATTATTATTAAGAATTATGTTTTAAATTTAACTACGATCCAATCCCAAATGACATGTTTGGCTTATTGTGATAAAGGCTGGAATAGTAGGCAACCTCACATGTCTACTCCCACCCAAGCTATGTACCCACTCTTGCTAAGTCATAAGTTGGTATATTTAACTTCCAACTATTGGATATAAGCTTAGTCTTATAGTGCTAGCGGAAAGATTTGATCATGTATCATCTCTTGCTAAGTCATAAGTTGGTATATTTAACTTGCAAACTATTGGATATAAGCTTAGCGTTATAGTGTTATCCGAAAGATTTGATCTTAGCCCTCGCTCAAATTACTTCAATGTATTATTGATTAGCATAGTTAAAAAAATATAAAATAATATAATATTTTAAATTTATGTTATAAATGTTCTTTTATATATTTTAAATGCAATGAAAATAAAAATATTAAAAATATAGCCTTAGTTCTCAAGTTTTTGAGAAGTCAGTTCAATTACGTCAGACACTCTTAAGATTGGACTCTATGGTTGAACCCATAAATAGTACAAAATACAAATATTTTGTAGATGTAGTGGTCACCAATCATTATAGACGTAGTGGTCACCAATCCCAATTAATAAACCCTTGTACATATAGTTAAATCAAATTTAATAATTTAATTATGACTTTTAAATTTATGTTTCATATTTTCTTGTAAATGTATTTTTTTAAAATTTGAATGTAATAAAAATGAACGTATTTATGTTATTAATTTCTTTATATTAAATTAATTTTAATAATTTAATTATAAATTTTAATATTTTGGTTTAGATTATTATTTATAAATTTTAATATTATGGTTTATATTATTAAAAATAAAAGAAATGGGGTTTATCTTAAAAATGCACATTTTTTGAAGTATTTTTTTTGAGAGTGTAATCAATTTTAAATTTTATTTTAGATTTTGTGATGTCCCTAGTAATTGTAAATATTTTATTACTGCAGTGAACAAACTGAACATTACTATTTTAAGTTTATAAATTTATTACTTTGATTAAAATTTTTACATGAGGTAAATGTTTTGATAATGACAATCATATGTCAGGTGGTTAGGGTAGGCAGTTACCTATCCCTAACTACTTCCTTGAGGATTTATTCTCAAGGAAAGAAATCAAGAGGGTATTGGTACCTGAGATGAAAAGAGGAAAAGGAGAAGGGAGATTTATGTGCTGATGAATCAGGCAGATTCCCAAAAGGCTAAGTCTAGTTAAGACCAAATAGTCATGACCAGTAAGACTAATGGTCTTGTAGGGAATATCCTGCATATGAGTAACAGCTCAAGGGGAGGCTTGGACCTGAAGGCAAGTCTCAAGGTTGGGAGGAAAATCTGATAGATTATTGTTGTGACTTCAAACAATCGACAGTGGTAAAAATTGGAATCCAGATAAGTATTAAAACTTCTGTATTTATTTTGTTGTGATATTAAGGTTGCAAATAAAGTTGAAGAATGTTATTGCTTGAGTTAGATAAGTGTGTGGGCTTGTAGCCGCAAGATGTAAACTGTGCTTTTATATATATATGGCAATTAAGCAAAAGAAAACTCTGGGAAACTGTAGTAAGAATAGCAAATTCTTAGAAACATGAAACCTTAAGTGATTACCATGAAAACTCTTTAAGCAAAAAGGTAGGAAATAAAGAGTGGAAAATTTCCAGATAAACCTTAAACCTGTTAAACAAGGGTATCACGGTGCTGGTAAGAGCATCTTAAAAAGGATTGGTTATTTCTAGTAAATTCGCTCCAATCTAGAGTAATGTTGTAAAGAACAAGGAATCAAACCTTTGGCCAAAACATTTCTGCCAAACCAAATAATTGCTGAGAAAATTTAACCTAAACAAAAAGATTTACATTAACTATTTCTAACAGACTTACGGCGGTTCGTAGGAATCTAAATAAAAGACCTCCTATTCTTTTATTATTTTATTTCTATTCCTCTATTCCGGTTTAGTAAACACAAAATGTATTGCACAGTAGAGATAAAACATGGGTCAAACCCCGCAATATTAAACTCAATAATACGAGACAAAATCGTCAAGTTATCAAAGATATTTTTAAAGAAAAATGCTATCTGATACATACAATTTATGAAACAATGAAAGATAAAACCAAACTATGGATAACTTTTAATTGAAGGAGAAATGAGTTCAATCCAAGATTTTAAGACCCTCTTCGATACAATTCAAGCAGCTTTATATCCAAGCAAAGTTTCACGATGTTGAGATTGCAACAAGATGATGGAGCTTAGTGGAAAGGAGTCGTCTTCACATTGGATCACAGCAAGAGTGATCACAGCAGGAGTGATCAGAGTCTATTTTTAGACTGCTAGTCAAAAATACAAAAGTCAAATATTATTGTCTCATAATAATATTTAGACTATAAACTTTATCTTATTCTCTTAGAGCACTTCAGTTTGAGCTACAGATGTGGCACATGCAGCTGTCAGAAGGAAATACGTTTTCTTTGTGGGTCAGTTGAGTTGTTGCATGCATGACTTCAGTTAGAACTCAAGCAGTTGAGTTTGGTGGAGTTGATTGTGGAGTTGATGGAGTTGTGTTCAGTTTGACTTGGTTAAACTAGTTGTAATTAGTCTAACTGCAAATGGACTAATGATGAGTTGTTAAACTAATTATTAACTCATAAAGCAACTAAAGAATACATCAACTAACTTAGTTGCATGTCAGTGCATGTACAGTTCAACATGGACAAGTGTTAGAGGATGAGATTGCTATTAGTTGTGACTATAGTTGTGCATGAGGATTTGCACAAGCAATGTATTGAGTATGCCAATGAGTATTGCGTTGATTTTCCCAGCATAATAGCCTGTGCTCACGTGATTTCCACTGTGAGTGATTCTCAGCAGGTTTATGCAATACAGGCAAGCAAAGCAGTGGAGCAGATTTGAACTTGTGACTTGTTTGAGTCTGAGCTGGTTTGTGTGTAATAGGTGGAGATAATGCTGGATACTTGTGAGGAGTATTGACTATGTAATGTTACATGTTCTCAATCATTAATATACAAATAGTGTGGGGTTTTCAGCTGTAAGCTTTCCGGGGGTTACATACTGTGTTAATGTGTGCATGCTATTGATGTTTTATTGTTATTGATGCTGCTAAATTGATGATCAACGTAGAGGAGCTTATGTATTGTGTATGTATTCCGCAATAGTACATGATCAGGATAATGTCCGTTGAATATGTGTTTATTATTCAAAATTTCTACATGGTATCAAATCTGTTGATCATCAGATCTACTATTCAGGAAGTGTTTACATTCTATTTCTTCAGGCAGAGTCTGTAATCGGGCCAGGTAGCCTCTGGATTCATCCTTCCTTTGGAAGGTGAGATATCCGGTAAAAGCCCATACAGTCAATCTTTGTACGAGAAATAATTTGTTCTCACGAATCTTGGATTCGAGGCGGTTGAGTTTGGAGCTGGTGGAATTCGAATTTGCAGCAGTGTTTTCTTGGTGTCACTGAAGCAATGTCTTTCAACGGATTGCGATTGGAGTATGCTCTTGAGGGCAGCTCAAACTATATTGCATGGAAGGACAAGATGGAGGCAGTATTGGATGATAACGGGCTGAAGGAGTTCATAGAGACTGATGTCCCAAAGCCCATTGATGCTACTCAAGCTGATGCTTGGCAAAAGAAGACAGCAAAGTGTCGAAGGATTCTGTTGGAGGGCGTGAAGGATCACATTGTGTCCAGCCTGCATGGAAAGACTTCTCCATACTTGATGTGGAAGGCTTTAACAGATCTATTCCAAAGCAAGAGCGATCAGAGGAAGCTGGCGCTCAAAGATAAACTCAGAAACATCAAATGCGAGAAGGGTGACAGTATGCCCAAGTATCTCACGAAGTTCACTCAGTGTCGAGATGAGCTGGGAAGTGTGGGGGTTACTGTTGATGATGAGGACTTGGTGAGCTTGGCTCTCCTTGGTCTTCCGAAGAGTTGGCATTCCTATCAGGACTCTGTCAATGGTCGGGAGAAATTGCCAGGATGGGAAAGACTGTGGTCAGATCTTGTGCAGGAGGAGATCAGGCGGAGTACCAGGGACGGATCTTCATCAAAGGGAGCTGATGAAGAAAATTGCGCTTTGGCTACCAAAGCAAAGAAGGGGAAGAGCAAGAAAGCTTCTCAGTCTGGTGTGAAAGGAAAGAAGCAGGACATGTCCAAGGTGAAGTGTTTTCACTGTCACCAGCATGGACACTATGCCACTAATTGTCCATAGAAGACGAAGAACAAGCAAGCTGCTGGATCTGCAGCAGGAGAGGCTCTAGCCTCGCAGTTTGAGCTTGATTTTTCATTAATCGCACGCTTGGTTTCAAGTGTGATGGGATCGGTGTGGTTCCTGGACAGTGGTGTGTCTTTTCACATGACGGGAGATCGAGATTTGTTTTCTAATCTGGAGGACAAAGATCTTGGAGTGCACATCGAGATGGGCGATGATGGTAGATACAGTGCGACTGGTATCGGTACCATTTCCTTTGAGAGGGAGTCTGGTAAACCCTTCGTATTGAAGGAAGTCATGCATGTTCCAGGATTGAAGAAGAATCTTATCTCTGTGGTGATGTTAGAAGACAAGGAGTATGATGTTGTTTTCAGCGAGGGAAAGGCTTTCTTGCGCAGCAAGACAACTGGTGAAACTCGGAAGATAGGGGTTCGAGTGAGGAACTTTTATCAGTTGCATGTAGATGGATGCGCAACAATGGCATGCAAGGCAGAAGGATTGGTGAGCCGGGATGATGGCGAGTTGTGGCACAGGAGATTGGGTCACCTTCACCATGGAGCCTTGAAGATACTGCAGCAGATCACTACAGGGCTTCCTAAAGGCACTCTTGTGCAGTCAGATCAGTGCAAAGCATGTACTTTGGGGAAGTTTGTGAAAGCCAGCTTTCACGAGAAGGATAGTCACGCCACGACGATCCTTGAGAGAATTCACACATACGTGTGTGGACCTTTCTCAGTTGCTTCGACAGCAAAACACAGGGATTATGTGATTTTTTTTTATGATTTCTCTCGTAAGTGCTGGACCTTCTTCGTGCAGAAGAAGAGCGAGACATATTCAAAGTTCTGTGAATTCAAAGCACTAGTCAAGAAGGAGTTGGGGAAGAAGGTGAAGGCTCTTAGGAGCGATAACGGTGGTGAATACATCTCTGACGAGTTCAAGGATTTCTGCAAGGCAGAAGGGATTCGAAGAGATCTCATAGCTCCCCATAACCCACAACAGAACGGGGTTGCTGAGCAGAAGAACAGAACGATCGTGGGTGCTGCACAGGCGATGTTGCATGATCAGGGCCTACCCCTTAACTTGTGGGCGGAAGCATGCAATACAGTAGTTTATGTGCAGAACTGTTGTCCTGACAGGATACTTGGCATGAGTACACCCGAGGAGGCTTATTCTGGTAAGAAGCCTGATCTTTCTCATTTGAGGATTTTTGGTGCTAACGTTTACATGCATGTGATGAAGGATGCCAGGAAGAAGTTGGAGCCAACCGCAGAGGTTGGGATATTTGTGGGGTACACTGATACGCCCCACAACTATCGTGTGTATTTGCAAGATAGTGGTAAAACTGTTGTGCGATGGATATAAAATTTCAGGAGGAGAAAGCCATGAAGTGTTTGCTTGAGAGGGAGCTACACTTGCATGTAGATGAGGAGCTATTAGTTCCTAAGGATGAGCTTCAGGATGTGGATCAGCCACAGAATGAGGTTCATGGAGTGGAGGAGACCACTCATGCAGCGCCAACCATCAGAGGGCAAAAGCGCTTGACAGAAGTTGAGCGACTGGCTCAAGATGCAGAGAAAGTTGTAGGACCACGTACAGCCCAACGCAGGCAGAGATAGTCACCTGATCGGTACACTGGATACATGGCTCTTATGAGCAAATGTGTTATGACTGAGCCATCCTCTTTCGAGGAAGCTGTGGAGGATCCCGCATGGGTAGACGCCATGGTGGAAGAGTATGATTCTATCGTCAAAAACAGTGCATGGGAGATTGTTCCTAGACCGGAATGGAAATCAGTGGTGGGTTCGAGATGGATCTACAAAGTTAAGCAAGCAGCTGACGGGAGTGTGGAGAAGTACAAGGCAAGATTTGTTGCCCAAGGCTTTTCACAGATAGAGGGGATCGATTATGAGGAGACCTTTTCACCTGTCGCAAGGTATTCTTCCATACGGACGATTCTTGCTCTCTCGGCGCAGATGGGGTGGCACATTCATCAGATGGATGTGAAGACTGAGTTCCTTAACGGAGTCATTGAGGAGGAGGTGTACATTGAGCAGCCCGAAGGTTTTGAGATCTTCAGCAGCGAGTCGCATGTGTGCAGGCTCAAGAGAGCGCTGTATGGGTTGAAGCAAGCACCACGTGCTTGGTACACACGGATAGACAACTATTTCACCTTACTTGGATTCTCCAAGAGCAAGGCGGATCCTAACCTATACCAGATTGTGGTGGAGGGTAAGTTGCTTATGATTGTACTATATGTAGATGATTTGATTCTAACGGGTGATGAGTTGTTGATACTTTCATGCAAGGATGATCTTGCTAAGGAGTTTGAGATGAAGGACTTGGGCCTCCTTCATTATTTCCTGGGATTGGAAATTTGGCAGCGCGGTGGTGGACTGTTTGTTTCTCAGGGTAAGTATGCTCGGGAGATACTGGAGAAGTTCAATATGCTGCAAGCCTGTTGATACTCCTCTTCCTGGTGGTTGGAGGAAGGAGGATGCCACTTCAGCAGAAGAAGTGGATGCCACTGTTTATCGATAGTTGGTGGGGTCGCTTAATTATCTGGTCAATACACGACCCAATATATGCTATGCAGTTAACGAGCTTTCACAAGCTATGGTTAAGCCTACCAAGCTCTTCTGGAAGGCGGGCAAGCATGTATTGCGTTATTTGAGAGGCACATCGGGATATGGATTGTGGTACAGACGAGGATGAGGTGAAGCTATGTGGCTTCACAAATGCAGATTGTGCAGGGAGCCCAACGAACAGAAAGAGCACATCAAGAGGGGTCTTCAGTATCGGGTCGACAATAGTTTCTTGGTACAGCAGGAGCAGAGTTTCCGAGGAGGGAAGGACAACTGGAGAGCAGACAGAAGTCTCCTGAGATCTGCTCCCGCCATCGCTCGGGAGGACAAATGCATTGCATTAGCGTTAATACCTTTTTATATGTAATTAATACGTAATTCAAATCATTTTTACAGCGCAACAAATTTTATTGTTTAATGTATATACCGTTGAAATTCGTGTAATCACCGTGGTAAGGAATCCAATAGTTGATTGTTTCAATAATGTCATTTACGTTATAGTTTACAGATATAGATTTTAATAACTATTTTTTTTATTTAATGAATTTATGGAGACATGACAGATTTGAATGTATTTTTTTTAGTTGTGGAGAAAAAATTACAAAATTGATATTGACTAAAATTGTTTAGCTTTTAAATTAAATTGTGTAATTCTTAAATTTTAAATAAGAATTGATTTACATAAGAATTGATTTATAAGGAAATGTTTAAATTTTAAATTTTAAATGAGAATTAATTTAGGAATAAAAAAAATAATGTGCATGTTTGTATTTATTGGCCAAACATTTGGTTAGAGGCAAGAAGGGGAAGTTAAAATTTAAATAATGAGTGTTGTTTAAATTTTAAAAATGTACTATATTGGTTTGAATTTTAAAGATGTATTATATTGGTTTTTGTTGTTAATGTACTTTTGCTCTTGACAGATCAAGGTTCAAACACTTTTAAGATTTGACTCTATGGTTGAGTCGGGAAATAGTACAAATATTTTGTAGATGTAGTGATCATCAGTCTTTATAAACCTAGTGGTCACCAATCTTAGTTAGTAAACACATTATATATATAGAGAGAGAAAGAAAGAAATATATATATATATATATATATATATATATATAATATTGTAAATGTATTTTTTTAATAATTTGAATGTAATACAAACGAAAATATTTATATTATTAATTTCTTTATATTAAGATAATTTTATTAATTTCTTTATATTAAGTTAATTTAATATTATGGTTTAGATTATTAAAAATAAAAGAAATAGTGTTTATTTAAAAAAAAAATAGATTTTTTTTAATTATTTTTTTGGCTTGTCTTAAATTTTATTTTAGATTTGAATCCATTCTTTTTGTGGGGGAGAAAAAATTATAAAATTGATATTGAGTAAATTTGTTTAATTTTTAAATTAAATTATGTAATTTTAAATTTTAAATAAGAATTGATTTATGAGGAAATGTTTAATTTTTAAATTAAATTGTATAATTTTTAAATTTTAAATAAGAATGGATTTATGAGGAAATATTTAATTTTTAAAATAAATTGTGTAATTTTTAAATTTTAAATAAAAATTGATTTACTAGAAAAAAAAGCATTAGATGTCATGTTTCCATAAATTCATTAATAAATAAAAGAAAAAAAAAATATTTATTCAAATCCACATCTATAATGTAAAAAACAATGTTGAAACATTAAACCATTAGAACTTTTACCATGGTGGATACACAGTTTTCAACGGTGTATACATTAATATAGTATTCATTACGTCGTACACATGATTTATTTTATGCATTAATTACATATGGAAATGAGTTCATCGTTAATGTAATGCATCTGGCCTCCCAAGCGATGGTGGGAGCAGGTCTTGAGTATGTTTGCTCTCCAGCTGTTGATCCCTCCTCAGAAGCATCGCTCCATCAACGACCCTCTGCGTCTTGGGTTCATCCAACAACAGTGTGTAAACCCTTATTGCGCCTGTCGATTTGACTGTGAGGTAGTATGGCATTGTGTTTCCATTCTTCGACTTGCAAAGCTAATGGCTTTGGCCAACCTATGGTTTGCTTACCCCTTGGTAATGTTATAGTCCCTCTGCTAGTACATCCTTGCACCAGTGGTGTGGTTGGTTGATTTCTCGAGTGTCCCATTGTCTCGTCGAAATGTCTCAATTCCACGATTCTGGCAGGTACAAGTAATTTTCTAGGGATTTTTATTTGACAACGTCATTAAACCTTCTTTAAATATCTGCTAGATAATCTCTACTATATATATATATACACACTTCTTTCTTTTTATCTGACAGGTTTCTCCAGAAGCACATTGTCTTTCGAGAAGGGTTATACGATGCGCACCTTCCGGAACCTTGTCAAGGTTTATCATTTTGCCTCTTGGTTTTCCGGGTATGTAAAAGATCTTGTTCTAAAATACTACACGTGGTAGCTCTTAAGATTTTTGGGTACGAACCAGCTGGGTTTTTGTCGTTGTTATTTTCTTAATTTTACTTTGTACCTAAAGCCTTTGAGTTGTAATGTCTGTGTTCAAATCTCGGAGTCGTTTCTTCATTAACTGGACTTTTGGGTATGTGGCTAGTCTTGCCCCTCCACGGGAAGCATTTTCTTTGTGTACATGATACAATGTTTATCAGAGATTCTAATACTAAAAGTCCCTCTTAAGAGGGTTTTTCGATTTTTACTGTGTAATTTTGTTTAGACATATAAGTTTATTAAAGTATAACGATATGGATATTTAAACCGTGGATGGAACTCCATTTCTCTTTTAAATTGCAAGTTATCACTGGATTGGTTCTATTCTTCGTTGTTTCAAAATAACGATTGTATTAGCTAGTGTTTTTCTTTTTTCCAAAATTATGTTTGTATCTTATCAGTTTTGTTTCATGGTATTTGAGTTTAATTTTGAAAGTGACTGGGGTTTCGTCCCGCATCCTATTACTACTATGCGCTATGTTTTGTGCTTGTTATAAGTTGTGGGGTCCTTGTCCTTTGGACCTATAACTAATTTGGGGTTTGTCTTATTAGAATTCCCTTCTATTGTGAACCGCCATAAGCCTATTAATTAAATAGTTGTTGCATTCTTTATTTCCTCGTTTTCTTTTGTTTAGAGTAAATTCCTTAGCGAATATGCGGTTGGGCATACAATGTTTAGCCTTAACTTTCAATTTCTTGTTCTTTACAACATTATTCTAGAAGGAAGAGTATTTACTAAAAATATCTAGTCATTTTAAGCTGCTCTTGCCAGTACTGTGATACCACTATTAGATAGGTTTAAGTTTTTATCTGGAAATTCCCTTCTTTGTTTTTTATTTTTCCTCTTAAGGGATGTGAATGATCATCACTTAAGTTTATGCTTCTAAGAAACTCCTACTAATTCTTGCTATAGTTTTTGTAGTCTTTTTCTTTGTTTTAGATACTACATATAAAGAACATAGTTTACAACTAGCTGTTACAAGCCAACATACTTAATCCATTCCAAAGCAATAATAATATTCTTCAACTTTTTTTGCAACCTTAATCTCACAACGTATTTAAGTACATAAGCTTTAATACTTATCTGGTTCCAATTATGACTGTTAGCTCTGCTACAGTTTGCAACATTTGACGAATAAAAATAGGTGTTGAGTAGTGCTGGTTTGGTTGTATAAGGCTGGCAGCAATCTTTCATGCTTTCTCCTTCATTTTCCCTTTTCTCCTTATAACTCCCACACCTCTGTTTCCTCCATCCCCTTATATCCTCTTTACTCTCCTTTAAACCCTTTTTCGACTCTTGATATTTTTTGTGTTTTAACATTATTAAACCCTGTTTAACCTATTTTTCATTGTAACCCCGGCGTTAAAGCCCTAACCCTTCATAACCCTGCGCATATAATAAAAAATCATAACTCTAAGCTTTAATAAAGCCCGGGCCCGCTCGCACCTGTCACATCATCCAACATACATGTGTATTGAATCTGGGCCATCTGATCATCTCCCGCAGATCCAACGATCGACGCTTCCCCCGCTCCGCGAACATGCACGACTGATAGCCCACGGGGAAGTGGTTTCCCGCCAGCCACGTGGCGCAATTTAATTGCATCGCTCCTCCATGTACGTAAACCACCCATCCCCAGTAGGTGGTGCGGGGAAACTGCTTACCGCCCTTCCAGTACGATTCCCCGCTCACTAGCTTGTGCGCATCTTCCTCGTGCGATGGCCGTCGGATCGATCGCGTCCTAATCTGACAACTCTCATTGCATCTTCTTTGTCATCTACCAATAGCTCCTCCCGCGCAATCTCCATCGTTGATTTTTATCATCCGATGGCTGGGATTTGCTCTGCTGTTTAATATGCGTCTGTGTCTTTCATCGCCTCCCTCCAGTTTCCAATGTAATTTTCGTGTTTATAGCAGACCTTTGCACCCGAAGAAAAAAGGAGCTCATGGTTAAATCCTCAGCATATTTAATCTGCAACCAACTGCATTTAAAGACAGAATGGCCGAAGGATAGAAAGGACACCCTCGAGCAGTTCAACCATTTAGCAATTATGGAAATGCATTCAAATCATACTTCACCTGTTCAGGAAGGACAACAAAGTACCAGTGAATATCATTTTGTCCATTAAAACACTCAGAATTGCAGCAGAGGCCCATTTCAATTTGTAAATGTAGTTGGTGGTTAGTTATGACCCCTCCACGCTTGGGTCTGCAAAGATTTTTTGTGAGCAAACTCTATATATACCCAAAAGAAAAATGTAATCAGGTTGATGAGTGTTATTTTGTTGTAAGGTTCAACTTCTAGAGATTGTAACTACTGTGATACCTACAACGTCTGGTCTTCATTTTTAGCTAATGCAAGCTTCTTTTGTTGTTAATTGCTCACTGTCCACTTCTTCTTCTTGTTCAAGGTTGTGCCTGTTTTGCATTTGTTCATGTGTTGTTAATGTTTAGCATTAGAGGGGTTGTCATCCCATCTCTGTGCTAGGATTTATCATGTATCATTGAATTTGTTTGTAGGTTTCTGTTATTTTAATGCCAGAGAGCTGTCATCCTGTCTGTGTATTAGAAAACAGATTTACAGAACTTTTAACTGGTTGCAGCTAGCCATCACAGGGTCCTGTGCATCTGTTGGTGTGATCAGTGTTCTCCAGCATCACATTTTCTTTAAAACTATGAGTAATTGGTGGTCTAAAGCCTTGTAGTCTGGGGGTGTTCACCCATGTCTGGGGTCAAGCATAGTAGGAGTGGTTATCTGGTTTGAATATGTAGCATTTCTTTCATTCATCCACCATTTATCCAACATTTTGTTGAGTTTGTAATGTTCCCGACCATCTCTGATATACAACCCAGGAGAGTTTCTTGGGGTGATAACATTAATTGGTGTCGCTGCCGGGGAGAGGAGAATTGAAGCTCAACTTCCCTGGGAAAACGACACAGCTTCAAGCTTTGATGATAGACACGGTTTGAACACAAATTTTGGTTGTAATCATCTATCTAGCGACTCCATTGGAGGAAGACCATCCTTTGGTCACTCCACATTGAAGTTTCGGCTTAGTTTGTGAGACATACTCGAAGAAATCCTTAGAAATCACCAGCCGAACCAGTACCTGACCCTGAGAGGACTATCAAATCAAAGAAAGCATCACTGAAAGGGGCATTAGGATCATGTAATCCTAAGAAATCTCATGCATCTTTGAAAGATGAAGTTGTAGCTGAAGATTTACAGTTTGAAGATTTAGAAATCAGCACTGTTAATAAAGAAATTCCTTCAGAGATTAGTTTAGCCCCTTGTTTAGTTAGTTCCCCTTTGAATCTCAGTCCAAAGAAAGCTTCCCATTCAGTCCAAAACATCCCTTTATCTCTGCCATCCATCACATTACTCACTACCATTCAATCTGCTATCATTCTTCCAAACATTCCAATCATGGCAGGATAGCAAGCACCTACAAGGATAGAAAGAATTGTGGCTGCTAGATATGGACCATTGGTATTGCCTGTGCCTTTAAATCCTATACATGTGGGAGAATATCAAAAATATATGCCTAAATCCACTGGAACAGAGGGAGTAATAGCAGAAGAACATCTTGAAGCTTTTTACAGTTACGCTGATAATTTAGATATAAGTGAAAATGATGTGTGGATGAGAGTTTTTGTCCAGAGCCTTGATGGAGAGGCTAGGAAGTGGTTTAGAGAATTACCCCAGAGATCAATAACAGATATTGAAGCATTAGATGATGCGTTTTTGAAGCAATGGGAAGATAAAAAAGACTTGTTGTATTATCATACTGAGTTTGGTAATTTGAAGAGGGAAAATGGTGAATCTTTGCCTGATTTTAATAAAAGATTCAATCGTGTGTACAGTAAGATACCAGCTGAGGTAAAGCCTACTCCTACATCTGCCAAACTCACTTATTCCAATGCTTTTGACTCTGATTTATGCCTATTGTTGAGAGAAAGAAGATGTGCTACGCTGGCAGACATGCAAGATGCAGCACTGGAGGTCGAGTCTAATATTATGGCTGCAGAAAAGTTAAAAAGTCAAGCTGATAGAAGGAGGCAGAGAGGTCAGGCTTCTACTTCTTCTGCATCATCTTCAGAGCCTAAATTAGACAAAATGACTAAGATGATAGAGTCATTGGCTGCTGAAATTTCTAAGCTAAAGATTGAGCAGAATTAAGCAAAAACAAGGCAGCAGAACACATTTGCTCCAATAAACCCCAATCCATTCAGAAGAGAAAATGAGCAGTTACAAATAATGCAGAGGGGTGAAGATTCAAAAGAAGATCAGAAAGTTAAAGCTCCTTTCCAAAATGTAGTCATGGAGGAGGAACAATTTGAAGAGAATGAGGATGAAATTCACTGCATGGAAGATAAAGGCAGCGCTGCATTTTTTACATTGACTGAGTATGAAGAATCATTACTGCATCAACAAGACAGTCAAGAATGGGACAGAGGTGTTGTTCTACAAACTGGCGAACATCAATAGAGATATAACCTGAGGTCGAATGCAAATAATGCCAAGGAGAATCCTGCCCAAAGAGCTGCTGTCCAAACAGAGTCACAGAATATCAAGTAGAGAAGACCAGCAGCTGATCCAATCACCCTCAAATCTCTAGTTCAAGAGGTAAAAAGTTCTAATAAATCATCTTCTTCTTTCAGCTTTGGGTCAGAAGTTTAGAAATTGAAAATATCTATGCCTCTAGTTGAGTTGGTGAAGAGTGAAGTTATTAGGAAGCCTATCCTTGAGGGCCTTGAGCTAGAAACTAAACAAAACTCCACTGACTCTGTTAATTTGCAAGATGACAAGCCTGCCAGTGTGCTCAGCCCTATGATTGAACCTGTTGATAATAATTCTCCATTTTTTTATGTCTCATTGACCATTCATGACAAAATCCTCCATAATTACCTGCTAGATACAGGGGCCAGCCACAATTTAATGCCTAAAGCTATCATGGAAGAGTTAGGCCTTGATATCACTAGACCCTATCATGATTTATTTTCTTTTGATTCAAGGAAGGTGAAATGTCTTGGATTGATTAAAGATCTGGCCATTACCTTAACTCAGCTGCCCATGAAGAGTATGATGATGGATATTGTGGTAGCAGATGTCCACCCTAAATTTGGCATGTTGCTGTCCAGAGGGTGGATTAAGAGACTAGGGGGGACATTACAGAATGATTTATCTTATGCACTGTCCCAGTATTTGGAGGAGAAAGCAGGAGATTATATAGAGAGACACAGTTGGCATATATTATCAGTGATGAGAAGAATCCTACAAATCATCCCATTTATGCAGTGGACACTGATTTTGGAGCTTGTTTTCTCCAAATAGAAGAGTCTCAGAAGGCCTCATTGCAGATCAGGAAACCAACAGTTCAGGCCAAGGAATAGCAAGGAAGTCAGGTTTAGGAGATGTTCTTTGATGGAGCATCTTCCAGGGAGTCTACAGGAGCAGGGGTGGTGCTGATATCTCCACAACAAGAAAGCATTCAGCTGTCTTTTAAGCTGGTTTTTCAAGTCACTAATAACATAGCAGAGTATGAGGCTTTTCTATTGGGCCTTAATGCAGCAAAAGACAGAGGAATCAAGAATCTGAAGGTATTTGGAGATGCTGATTTGATCATTTAGCAAGTGAATAAAACATTTCAAACAAAACACCTAAGGTTAAAAGCATACAGAGATGAGGTATGGAGAATCAGAGACTCTTTTGATTATTTCTATATTTCATACATTCCTAGAGCCCAAAATCAGCTTGCTGATTCCCTTGCTATTTCTGCTAGTCTATTTATACCTCCAATGCCTCCCTGATTAGTTTATGAAGTCCAAATGAAGTACAGACCGTCCTTGCCTGATAATGTCCAACATTGGAAAGTTTCTAATGATGATGATGAGATAAATAGGTTCCTTCAAGTCATTGATGAGTTTTCTGAGATGCAAATTGACCAAGAGAATGAAGCCTTGCAAGAGAACCCCCAGTCCCAGCTTAGAAATAAAATTGGTAAATACAACATAGTCCAGCTTCATAGTAATCATATTCCTAAGGGCCTAATTCCTCTTGAAAGACTGTTTGATCAAAATGATGTGCCTTACAAAAGTGCCCAAAAATAAGACCAATCTGAAGTCCGTAAGCATGCTATAGGAAGTCCAGGTCAGCCTAGGTATGTAAATTTGTCCACTCATTTATCGGCTGATCAAAGTGTTGAATATTACAATTTAATGAGGCAATTTGCTGATGCGTTTGCCTGGGAGTATAGTGACCTGAAAACATATGATAAGAATGCAATTCAGCATAAAATCCCTCTGGAGAAAGATACAATACCATTGAAACAGAAGTTGAGACCAATAAATCCTATGCTTCTTCCTCTAATTGAAAAAGAAATTAAAAAGTTGTTGGCTGCCAAGATCATTGTTCCTCTTAGATATTCCAAATGGGTAGCCAACTTAGTGGTAGTAAGGAAGAAGAGTGGAGAAATCAGACTGTGTGTTGATTTCAGAAATTTAAACAAATGTTCCAAGAAAGACAACTATCCTCTGCCCAAGATGGAGCATTTGCTGCAAAAAGTCTCAGGAGCTAAAGTAATGTCTTTATTGGATGGATTTTCAGGCTTTAATCAGATTGTTGTGCACCTAGATAATCAAGAAAACACTGCATTTACCACTCCTTGGGGCACTTTTATGTATGCCAAAATGCCATTTGGACTGATGAATGTTGGAGCCACCTTTCAGAGAGCTATGGATATAGCATTTGTGGGAGAGAAGGACAAATTTGTGCTTATCTACCTTGATGATATAATAGTTTACTCCAGCAACCATCAAAATCATTTACAGCATTTGAAAAAGGTATTCTTGAAGTGCAGGAGGTTTGGAATCTCAGTCAATCCCAAAAGATCACAATTTGCTTTAAATGAAGGCAAGCTGTTAGGACATATTGTGTCTGCTATAGGTGTTCAGATTGACCCAGAAAGAGGCAAAGCAATCCAGACTTTGTCTATCCCCAGATCAAAGAAGGATATTCAGTCTTTTTTGGGAAAAATTAATTTTGTCAGGAGGTTTGTTCCAAATTTTGCAGAATTGGTTAAGCATGTGACCTCCATGTTGAAGAAAGGATCAGAGGTTAAGTGGACTGATGCAGCAAGAAAATCATTTGATTCCATCAAAAAAGCTATTATGGAGGCTCCCACATTAATAAGTCCAGACTACAGCAAGGAGTTTCACATATTTTCTTTTGCCTCTGAAGACACCATTGCAGCAGTTTTATTGCAGGCAGATGAAGAAGGTTCAGAACATCCAGTGGCATTTTTCAGCAAGAACTTGAGGGATGCTGAACTGAGGTATGATATTATTGAAAAACAAGCATATGCTCTTATCAAATCTTTGAAAGCTTTTAGAGTTTATATTCTTCATTCCAAGATAATTGCATATGTACCCTCTGTTGCAATAAAAGATGTCTTAACTCAAACTGATGTTGATGGAAGAAGGGCGAAATGGATTGCAAAAATGATAGAATTTAATATAGAGCTGAAGCCCACCAAGTTGTTCAGAGGTCAGGGGCTTGCCAAATTATTAGCTGAAGAAAATTGCAGATCGTTAGACATTGATTTCCTATATGCAAATGTAGACAATGGTTAGGCAGAAAAGGAAGAAACAGCTGAACCACAGAGGAAGCAATTAGTGGCTGAGATTCTAGTTTCTTGTAATTGGTATGCTGCAATAATTTCTTGCTGAAGCTAGAAATCCCTTCAGAACTTACTCAAAGTCAAGACAGAACTTTGAAACTTAGGGCAACAAAGTATTGCATCAATGAAAATTTGCATTACTGGAGGGATCAATCTGGAATATTTTTAAGGTGTCTGGACAAGGAACAGTCAAAAGAAGTTATGCAGCAGTTCCATAACAGCATGTGTGGAGGGAACCATTATTGGAAAACTACAGCCCATAAAATTCTCAGAGTTGGGTACTATTGGCCCACTTTATTTTCTGATGTATTTTCTTTTGTTAAATCTTGTGATAGGTGCCAAAGATTTGAAGGAAAACAGCAGTTGAAATCCCGACCCCTAAAACCAATTCAGGCAAAAGGACCTTTTCAGCAGTGGGGTTTGGATTTTATTGGAGAAATCAATCCACATTCCAGTGGCCAGCATAGATGGATATTAGTAGCCACTGATTATTTTACCAAGTGGATTGAAGCAGTCCCTACCAAGAAGGCTGATCATAATGTGGTCATGAAGTTTTTAATTGAAAATATCTTCAGCAGATTTGGTTGTCCACATAAATTAATCAGAGATAATGCAGCAGTCTTCAGGGCGAAAGAATTGGTGGAAATGTGTGATTCAATGGGTATTAAACTTGTTCATTCTACTTCATATTATCCACAAGGAAATGGTCTGGAAATATCCTCTAATAAAAGTTTGATCAGGATAATTAAAAAGCTGTTAGAGGACAATAAAAAGAATTGGGATTCAAAGCTCAAGTATGCACTGTGGGCTAACAGGGTGAACATTAAAAAATCCACAGGGAATTCTCCTTTCAAGTTGGTAAATGGCACTGAGGCTATATTCCCAATTCAATTAATTCTCCCTGTGGCAAAATTCCTTCAAGAAGAACAGGATGAGGAAGAAGACATGGCAAAGAGGATCACTGATCTAGCATAAATACATCAGATTAGAGAACAACTGGTTGAAAAGGCTGCAACACATCAAAGAAAGGTCAAGGAAGCCTTTGACAAAAAGGCAAAAACAAATAATTTTCAGGTTGGAGACTTGGTTTTGAAATGGGATGCACTAAAGGAAAAGAAAGGAAATCATGGGAAATTTGATGCTTTCTAGACAGGGCCTTTCATCATTTCACAGGTTCAAGGGAACAACACCTTCATACTGAAAAGTATGGGAGGAGAGACAGTTTTTGATGGCCCAGTTAATGGGCGGTTTTTGAAAGTTTATGTTGTTTAAGGTCTTTGGCCTTAAAGGTTGTAAATATTTTGTTTTTATCAGTTTTGCAGGCAAAGTAGACTCCATGCCCAATGGAACACTAGGAATTTTGGCTAATTTGTTTTCAGCTGGAAAGGCAATGGTTTGCAGGTTCTTGAGACCTCACAGGGAGGATCTCATCCCTAGAAGGAGCCAGTGTTAGCTTTGCTACAATTTTCAACATTTGACGGATAAAAATAGGTGTTGAGCAGTGCTGGTTTGGTTGTATAAGGCTGGCAGCAATCTTTCATGCTTTCTCCTTCATTTTCCCTTTTCTCCTTATAACTCCCACACCTTCATTTCCTCCATCCCCTTATATCCTCTTTACTCTCCTTTAAACCCTTTTTCGACTCTCGAGCTTTTTTGTGTTTTAACATTATTAAACCCCATTTAACCTATTTTTCATTGTAACCCTGACGCTAAAGCCCTAACCCTTCATAACCCCGCGCATATAATAAAAAATCATAACCCTAAGCTTTAATAAAGCCCGGGCCCGCCCACACCTGTCACATCATCCAACATACATGTGTATTAAATCTGGGCCATCGGATCATCTCCCGCAGATCCAACGATCGACGCTTCCCCCGCTCCGTGAGCATGCACGACCGATAGCCCGCGGGGAAGCAGTTTCTCGCCAGCCACGTGGTGCAATTTAATTTCATCGCTCCTCCACATATGTAAACCACCCATCCTCGGTAGGCGGTGCGGGGAAACCGCTTACCGCCCTTCCGATATGGTTCCCTGCTCACTAACTTGTGCGCATCTTCCTCGTGCGATGGTCATTGGATCGATCGCGTCCTGATCTGATGGCTCTCATTGCATCTTCTTTGTCATCTCCCGATAGCTCCTCCCGCACAATCTCCGCCGTTGATTTTTATCATCCGACGGCTGGGATTTGCTCCGCTGTTTAATCTGCCTCTGTGTCTTTCATCGCCTCCTGCCAGTTTCCAATGTAATTTTTGTGTTTATAGCAGACCTGTGCACCCGAAGAAAAAAGGAGTTCATGGTTAAATACTTAGCGCATTTAATCTGCAACCAACTGCATTTAAAGATAGAATGGCTGAAGGACAGAAAGGATACCCTCGAGCAGTTCAACCATTTAGCAGTTATGGAAATTCATTCAAACCATACTTCACCTATTTAGGAAGGACAACAAAGTACCAGTAAATATCATTTTGTCCATTAAAACACTCAGAATTGCAACAGAGGCCCATTTCAATTTGTAAATGCAGTTGATGGTCAGTTATGACCCCTCCATGCTTGGGTCTGCAGGGATTTTTTGTGAGAAAACTCTATATATACCCAAAAGAAAAATTTAATCAGGTTGATGAGTGTTATTTTGCTGTAAGGTTCAACTTCTGGAGATTGTAACTGTTGTGATACCTGCAATGTCTGGTCTTCATTTTTAGCTAATGCAAGCTTCTTTTGCTGTTAATTTCTCACTATCCACTTCTTCTTCTTGTTCCAGGTTGTGCCTGTTTTGCATTTATTCAGGTGTTGTTAATGTTTAGCATTAGAGGGGCTGTCATTACACCTCTGTGTTAGGATTTAGCATGTATCATTGAATTTGTTTGCAGGTTTCTGTTATTTTAATGCTAGAGAGTTGTCATCCTGTCTGTGTATTAGAAAACAGATTTACAGACCTTTTAACTAGTTGCAGCTGGCCATCACAGGGTCCTGTGCATCTGCTGGTGTGATCAGTGTTCTCCATCATCACAATTTCTTTAAAACTGTGAGTAATTGGTGGTCTAAAGCCTTGTAGTCTAGGGGTGTTCACCCATGTCTAGGGTCAAGCATAGTAGGAGTGGTTATCTGGTTTGAATATGTAGCATTTCTTTGATTCATCCACCATTTATCCAACATTTTGTTGAGTTTGTAATGTTCTCGAGCATCTCTAATATACAACCTAGGAGAGTTTCTTGGGGTGATAACAATGACCACTGTCAACTGTTTAAAGTCAAAAACAATAAAGCTATCATATTTTCCTCCCAATCTTGAGACTTGTCTTCAGGTCCAAGCCTTCGCCTGAGTTGTTACTCACACGTAGGATATTCCTACAAGAGTCTTAGCCTTTCTTGTCACAATTATCTAATCTTAACCAGACTTAGCCATTTTGGGGATCTGCGTGACTCATCAGCATAGAAACCTCCCTTCTCCTTTTCCTCCTTGAATCTCAAGTACCAATTACCCTCTTGATTTCCTTTCCTTGAGAATAAATCTTCAAGGAAGTAGTTAGGGATAGGTAACTTCCTACCCTAACTACCTGACATATGATTATCATTATCAAAACATTTACCTCATGAAAAACTTTAATCAAAGTAATAAATTTATAAACTTAAATAATAATGTTCAGTTTGTTTACTGCAGTAATTAAATATTTACATGTACTAGGGACATCACATCTTCCCCCAAGATTAGACATCGTCCCGATGTTTTTCTGTTGTGAATAGATTCGGGTAATTCTTCCTCATAACTTGTTTGTCCTCTCAAGTGGCCTCCTCTGGTCTAAAGTGCTGCCATTGCACTTTGACTTGGGTGATAACTCCTCTCCGCAACATTACTTTTCTCTGATCTATTATATCCTAGGGTTCGACTAAGAACTTGCCTTCTGGTTCAACCTACACATAATAGAGAAATTTTAGTCAGCTTTTCCTTAGCAGTCTGTCTTAATAATTCTTCATAACATACTATATTCTTATAGAAAATTTACTTACCTGTATATCCTTCCAATTGATTATGTGGTTAGGATCATATACATATTTTTTTAACGCAGAAACATGAAACACATTATGCACACGGATGTGGCTAGGCAAAGCAAGTTGATAGGCCACAGGTAAGCAATAACTTTTCCCTCCTACATTAGCACGCCACCAACACCTTCCTTGCTGGCATCTGTGCAGACAATGTATTCTTTATTTGGGTCTGCAATACTTAGAATAGGTGCAGTAGTAAGCAAGTGCTTTAGCTGGTCAAAACTTCTTTGACAGTTTGAGGTCCAAGTGAAGGTTTTCCCTTTCTTTTGTAGAGAGGTAATGGGATATGCTACTCTGGAAAATCCTTCAACAAACCTCCTATAGTACCCAGCAAGGCCCATGAAGGACCTTATATCAGATACATTCTTGGGTAATGGCCATTCCATTATGGTTTTAATTTTTTCAAGGTCCACCGCAATCCCATCTTTGGTAATGATGTGTCCCAAATATTGAATTTGTTCCTTAAATAAATCACATTTGTTGTACTTGGCATATAGTTGGTGCACCCTCAAGGTTTGCAGAACAATGTGTAGGTGTTCCTTATGCTCTTCAATGTTCTGGGAATAGATTCATATATTGTCAATAAAGATTGGTACAAACTTATCCAAATATTGGTGAAAAATGTTGTTCATTAGACACATAAAAGTCATGGGTGCATTAGTTAACCCAAATGGAAACACAATGAATTCATAATGCCCATAGCAAGTTCTAAAAGTCGTTTGGATATATCCTCTTCCTTAATTCTAATTTGATGGTATCCTAAGCGAAGATCAATCTTTGAGAACACCGTCACTCCCTTCACTTGGTCAAACGGTTCATCAATACGAGGCAATGGATATTTATTTTTAACTACCAGCTTGTTTAGCTGTTGATAATCCATGCACATTCATAAGGTTTCGTCTTTCTTATTGGAAAAAAGTACAGGGGCTCCCCAAGGTGAGACACTTGGGCATATATACTTTTTATCAAGCAGTTCTTGTAGCTGTATTTTCAACTCAGTTAGTTCTGGTACGCTCATACGATAAGGGGCTCGGCATACCAGGGCAACTCCAGGGATCAACTCAATAGTAAAATCTATATGTCCTTTTGGAGGCAATCCTAGAATCTCCTCAGGAAATACATCTGGAAAATTATGTACTACAAGTATATTTTCTAGACTTCCACATTTTTCATTTGAGTTAATATACCCCACCTATATGGCATAAATCTGACACCCTTTTCGAATACATTTTGCTAATTGAGAAGCTGTTACAGGTCTTAATTTTAGTGGTCTTTGTATTCCCTAAATTTCTTGCTTCAAATCCTCTTCATCCATTAATTAATAGTTTTGTCTTTACAATTAATAAGAGACCATCGTTTTTCTAACCAGTCCATACCTATTAGGACATTGTATGACCTTAATGGTAAGACATTCAGATCTACCGTAATAGGCTAACCTGCTAGCTTCAGAGGGTAATTGCTGACCTTAGCCAGAACTCTTCATTTTTCCCCTGTGGCAAGTTGCACTAGCCAAGGGATTTTAAATTTAACAGTTTCCAAATGGCATTACTCAACCATTTTTGGGCTTATGTAACTCAAAGTGGTTCCTGTATCAATAAAAATAGACATGGTTTGGTTGAAGATCTTACCTTCAAACTCCACCATTGTTGGCTGGTATTCTATCTGATGATCTTCAAGAGATACATTGATCTTAGGAATACTACTTGCTACTTCACCCACAGTTGATGCTTCCTAAAGTTGTGCCACTTGATATGTTCCCTTGCGGTGGGAAATTTTTGAGATAATGTGGCCCTCCGCATCCCCAGCACTGTACTAGCAGTCTAGCTGCTATCTCCACTTTTGTTCTCCCAGATTGCTCATTTGTTTTGGACTTACCCGGGATTTTGAATCTGGGTTGATTTTTGTTCATAATCTTGTTGGGCTGACCTTTATGGGGTCCTTTTTTGACAACAGTCGTATTTCCCTTGCTGCCAGAGACAAATCTTGTTCCTTTTTTATTAGACCACCACTTTCCTCCATCACCCTTCGGTCTGTTTTTTTCATAGCATATACAAGCCTTCCGTATAACCTCATCCATGGTCTTTGGGTTGTCAAATTCGAGACGTTCCTTCATGAATAACGACAAACTGTTGATAAACCTTTGCACCTTTGCTTTCTCTTCTCGTATGTAAGGAACATATCGCAGCAAGGATGTGAATTTTGTTATAAATTCATCTATGGACAACTACCCCAAGCGAAGATCATGGAACTCTTTCGCCTTCTCATCATAAAATCTTTCAGTTAAGTATTTTTCCTTGAAGTACCTTTGAATTTTTTCCCAAGTCACGTTCTGTTCATTGACCCCACGTACCGTTTTCACCTCCTCCCACCATAAGGTGGCCTTTCCCTGTAACTGATAAATGGCTAAGGAGGCCTTCAAATTATTATCATATTCATAAAATTGGAAATAATTCTTCATATTGATGAGCCAAGATTCAACAACTTCTTCCTATTCACCATTGAAGAGGGGAGGTTTGATCTTTTGAAACTCACCCTGCAGCTCAATTTTCTGTCGTTTTTGCTTTCTGTGATTTGATACATTATCAGATCCCTCCTCTTGATTCTCTTCACCTTCTTCCATTTCTGAGTTCTCATTTCTGGATTCTCACTCTCCAATCATGTTTCCATGTTTGGGACTGGGAATCATTTACTGCTGATTCTGTCTATCAGACAAACTCTTCATAATCTTCTCCTGTTCTTGCATTAGTCTTTCATTATCTGCTCGCAACCTAGCCATTTCGTCCTTTAATTCTTGTATTGTTTCAAAAATAGTAGCATTGGTATTGCATGGCTCTTCTCCTAGTTGTACCCATACCTCAGGATTGGCTTCTGGAAGGGATGTTGGTCTTGTTCCTGTTATGGGTCTATGTGGAGTAAGTCCAGTTCGCCTCATGCTGGTTGTACTTTAATTCTTTCTCTGTGCACATCACAACATTGTTAATCATTTGTTCCAGAGGAATAATTTTTGCAACCTAAGGCTCTGATACCACTTGTCATGTCTCCATAAATTCATTAATAAATAAAAGAAAAAAATTATTTATTCAAATCTACATCTATAAACTATAATGTAAAAAGCAATGTTGAAACATTAAACCATTGGAACTTTTACCACGGTGGATACGTGGTTTTCAATGACGTATACATTAATATAGTATTCATTACGTTGTACACATGATTTATTTTATGTATTAATTACATATGGAAATGATTTCATTGCTAAAGCAAAGCATCTGACCTCCCTAGCGATGGCAGGAGCAGGTCTTGGGAGTCTTTTGTCTACTCTCCAGCTGTCAATCCCTCCTCAGAATCATCACTCCATCAACGACCCTCCACGTCTTATGTTCATCCAACGACAATGTGTAAACCTTGTTAAAAATGGCAACAAGAAATTCTAAAAATAACATTGCTATAAATAACATTTCGGGATAGATTCCAATTTTAATTAGTCCCTGAATTAAAATTGAGAATTAAAATTCGAATTTAGTCTCACTAGCTGTTTGAAAAATAATTAATTAATTCATCTTGAGTTAATTAGTTGGAGAAAATCAAACATGAAGTCTATGTGAAGATATGCAATAGTTATCCCTTTGATTGAGGAAGTTATCCCTTAATTAAGGAGATAAGGATGAGTTGTATTTGAGTTGTAATTAGTTAGCTCAATTAACTGAGTTAAGTCCAGTTAAATTAGTTCCAAACAGTTGGAGGAACTAATTGTGAGTTCAATCAATTAATGCATGCATGCATGCAACTAATGTTCTCCAGATAACTGAATATTCTCTCATAAATAACTCATGCATGTGAGTTCAGGAAAGACCCAGTTGAGATTAAAGGAAGGAACAATGTACTATCAGTTGGAGTAATTTTCCTATAAAGGAAACTCATCCATGCGAAAGGAATGGTCTCCTTCAGGATTGCGTAGTTAGTTCAGAGGTCAGTGTTGTGTGTGAGGTGATAATCACACATGTTGCAGCTGGAGGAACTAGGAGAAACTGCGCAAGGAAATAGGAGGCTTGGAGGACTAAAGGAAGGCATATGTGTTGTATTTTTTGTCTATGAGTAGCAGTGTGGGATTGTACTAAGAGCTGGATAGCTTGAGATCTAAAGCTTTGTGTAATACTGAGACATTTCCAATTGTATGATAATATAGATAGTGGGGTTTTTAGCTGAGGCTTTCCCCAGAGTATTCTTCTGTTTTTCATGTGTGATTGAATCTTCTTCTCTGTTATATGTGTTCCGATTGATCTTTCTCAAATTGATTAAGCTTCCACAAAGTTTGATAGTAGAAGTAGATTAAGTATTTTGCTTTAGTATATTTCATTATCAGGTGATCTACAGTGAGAAATTTCTACATGGTATCGGAGCCAAGTTGATCAAAGTGGAGAACAGTATACAAAGAAGGGAGAAGATCGAAGTTTGAAGTTCTTGATTGTAGTTGCAGAATCGATTTCTTATCACATCTCAAAGTTCACCAATGGCATTCAATGGCTTGAGACTCAAGTATGCCTTGGATGGCAACTCGAATTACATAGCTTGGAAGGATCACATGGAAGCAGTATTAGAGGAAAACGGTTTGAAGGACTTCATTGATCAAGAAGTCCCCAAGCCAGCAGCAGCTAATGCCCAAGAATTGGTGGAATGGAAGAAATGTGTGGCAAGGGCGAGGAGGATTCTTCTGGAGGGAGTTCGAGATCATATTGTCTCGAGTCTCCATGGGAAGGAGACTTTGTTTTCAATGTGGAATACATTGAAGGACCTATATCAGAATAGCAACCACCAGAGGAAGCTGGTGTTGAAGGACAAGCTTTGGAAAATCAAGTGTGAAAAGGGCGACACGATCTCTACATATTTGAGCAAGCTCACCACTTATAGAGATGAGCTTGGAAGTGTAAGAATCATGACGGCCGATGATGATATGGTGAGTCTTGATCTCCTCGGTCTTCCTAAGAGCTGGCATAACTACCAGGACTTAGTGAATGCAAGAGAGAAACTGCCAGATTGGGAACGACTGTGGTCAAATCTGATGCAGGAGGATATCAAAAGGAGCACCAGAGATGGTTCTTCATCCAAGGAGGATGAAGAAAATTTCACCTTAACGAGTAAGGCAAGGAAAGGGAAGGAAAAGGATTCTCATCCCAAATCGAGTTCTTCTCATGGAGAGAAGAATATTGACAAATCTAAAGTGAGATGCTTTAATTGTCATGAGGTGGGCCATTATGCAACTAATTGCCCATTGAAGAAGTCCAAGAAGGGATCCTTGGAAGGATCTGAAGGTGAGGCATTGGCCTCTCAGTTCGAATTGGATTTTACCCTCATCGCATGCATTGTTTCATCG
The DNA here is from genome assembly GCA_031772625.1 of Pinus tabuliformis. Lineage (NCBI taxonomy): Eukaryota > Viridiplantae > Streptophyta > Pinopsida > Pinales > Pinaceae > Pinus > Pinus tabuliformis. The sequence continues at coordinate 1,203,994,153 of CM062816.1, forward strand.
ATGATGGGTTGTGGTTGGTTTCTTGACAGTGGAGCCTCATTCCACATGACCAACGATAAGAGTTTTTTAAGTACCTTGGAGGAGAAAGACCTCAAGATACTCATAGAGATGGGTGACGATGAAAGGTACTATGTTTCAGGTGAAGGTACGATTGCTTTTCAGAGGGAGCATGGAGCTTGCATCACCTTGACAGATGTGAAGTATGTGCTAAGACTGAAGAAGAACTTGGTATCAATTGTGATGTTGGAGGATAAAGGCTATGATGTAGTCTTCAGTAAGGGAAAGGTTTTCCTTAAACACATCACCACGAGACAAGTGAAGCAGATTAGTTCATGAATCAAGAACCCGTATGCTCTTGAGGTTCAAGATGCATGCAAAGTCTTGAGGAGCAAGGAAAATGTTGGAGACGTGGTGGTTGAGAGGGAGAGTACATTACCTCTCAACATATAGTGCCAGAAGAAGTCTCAGACAATTGTGGAGGAGCCACAATTGGTGAAGCAGCTTCAGGAGGTGGTGGAGCAGCCACAACTAGAGAAGAATATAGGAGACCGAGTGGAGGAATCGACTCATGCAGAGACCTCTAGTAGGGGGAAATTTCGAGCCAAGTGGGCAAAGGGATCACATGCAGCCATACCTCCAGGTGTGAGGTGGGGCGATGTGAAGTGATTGTTTGAAGAAGGCTCAAATAGGGGTAGGATCCTTGAGGTACCCAGCCTCTTTGATTAGACCTTGCTACGGGAGCCCCGATGAGGAGTAGTAGGACTTGCTAAGTGGGTAGAGACGGATGCGGATGGAGGAACAGAGGGAGCTTCAGCATTAAAGGGTGTTTCTATCCCAACAAGGAGGTCAGTTGGGAGATCAGTTACTTACTTCTCAGTAACTAAGTTGCAGTGCAACAGTGGGCAGCACGATGCAACATAATGGGAGGAGGTGCAGCGCGGATGCAGTGCTTGGAGACAGGACCAACAGCAGCAGAGATGCAACATGAGGAATCAATGTGATTGATGCAGTCAGAGATCAAAGTGGCAGAGGCTAGAACAGTCAGATACTGAAGAGCACAGAGGTGCAGAGTTTTCAGTCGAAAGAGGCAATAATAGTCAGAGACTTTGATGATAGAGGCATCATTCTGATTCAGGTTGGATATCTTTTGTTTTTGGAGTTGCTGGAGCTACAACACTTGAGAGAAGTGTTGCATGCAGAACATTCCAAAGGTTTAGGATCAGGTTCGAGTTGAATGCCTTTCTTGTTGAGAGGGAGTGTTGAAAATGGCAACAAGAAATGCTAAAAATAGTATTGCTATAAATAACATTTCAGGATATACTCCAACTTTGTTGGAAATAGAAAAAAATAGAAATGCTAAAAATAACATTGCTATAAATAGCATTTTGGGATAGATTCCAATTTTAATTAGTCCTTGAATTAAAATTCGAATTTAGTCTCACTAGTTGTTTGAAAAATAATTAATTAATTCATCTTGAGTTAATTAGTTGGAGAAAATCAAACATGAAGTCTATGTGAAGACATGCAACAGTTATCCCTTTGATTGAGGAAGTTATCTCTTAATTAAGGAGATAAGGATGAGTTGTATTTGAGTTGTAATTAGTTAGCTCAGTTAACTGAGTTAAGTCCAGTTAAATTAGTTCCAAATAGTTGGAGAAACTAATTGTGAGTTCAGTCAGTTAATGCATGAATGCATGCAACTAGTGTTCTCCAGATAACTGAATATTCTCTCATAAATAACTCATGCATGTCAGTTCAGAGAAAGACCTAGTTGAGATTAAAGGAAGGGACAATGTACTATCAGTTGGAGGAATTTTCCTATAAAGGAAACTCATCCATGCAGAAGGAATGATCTCCTTGAGGATTGCGCAGTTAGTTTAGAGGTCAATGTTGTGTGTGAGGTAAGAATCACACAAGTTACAGCTGGAGGACCCAGGAGAAAGTACGCAAGGAAATAGGAGGCTTGGAGGACTGAAGGAAGGCATATGTGTCGTCTATTCTATCTATGAGTAGCAATGAGGGATTGTACTAAGAGCTGGATAGCTTGAGAGCTAAAGCTTTGTGTAATCCTGAGACATTTCCACTTGTATGATAATATAGATAGCGGGGTTTTTAGCTGAGGCTTTCCCTAGAGTATTCTTCTGTGTTTCATGTGTGATTGAATCCTCTTCTCTGTTATATGTGTTCCGATTGATCTTGCTCAAATTGATTAAGCTTCTGCAAGGTTTGATAATAGAAGTAGATTAAGTATTTTTCTTTAGTATATTGCATTATCAGGTGATCTATAGTGAGAAATTTCTACATGGTATCTGAGCCAAGTTGATCAAAGTGGAGAATAGTATACAAAGAAGGGAGAAGATCGAAGTTTGAAGTTCTTGATTGTAGGTGCAGAATCTATTTCTTATCACATCTCAAAGTTTACCAATGGCGTTCAATGGCTTGAGACTCGAGTATGCCCTGGATGGTAGCTCGAATTACATAGCCTGGAAGGATCGCAGGGAAGCAGTATTAGAGGAAAATGGTTGGGAGGACTTCATTGATCAAGAAGTCCCCAAGCCAGCAGTAGCTAATGCCCAAGAATTAGTGAAATGGAAGAAATGTGTGGCAAGAGTGAGGAGGATTCTTCTGGAGGGAGTTCAAGACCATATTGTCTCAAGTCTCCATGGGAAGGAGACTTTGTTTTCAATGTGGAAGACATTGAAGGACCTATATCAGAACAACAATGACCAGAGGAAGCTGGCACTGAAGGACAAGCTTCGGAAAATCAAGTGTGAAAAGGGCGACACGATCTCCACATATCTGAACAAGCCCACCACCTGCAGAGATGAGCTTGGAAGTGTAGGAATCATGATAGCCGATGATGATATGGTGAGTCTTGCTCTCCTCGATCTTCCTAAGAGCTGGCATAGCTACCAGGACTTAGTGAATGCAAGAGAGAAACTGTCAGATTGGGAACGATTGTGGTCAGATCTGATGCAGGAGGAGATCGAGAGGAGCACCAGAGATGGTTCTTCATCTAAGGAGGATGAAGAAAATTTCACCTTAGCGAGTAAGGTAAGGAAAGGGAAGGAGAAGGATTCTCATCCCAAATCAAGTTCTTCTCATGGAGGGAAGAAGATTGACAAATCTTAAGTGAGATGCTTTAATTGTCACGAGGTGGGCCATTATGCAACTAATTACCCATCGAAGAAGTCCAAGAAGGGGTCCTCGGAAGGATCTGAAGGTGAGGCATTGGCCTCTCAATTCGAATTGGATTTTACCCTCATCGTATGCATTGTTTCATCGATGATGGGTTGTGGTTGGTTTCTTGCCAGTGGAGCCTCATTCCACATGACTGGCAATAAGAGTTTGTTCAATACCTTGGAGGAGAAAGACCTCAAGATACTCATAGAGATGGGTGACGATGAAAGGTACCGTGTTTCAATTGAAGGTACGTTTGCTTTTCAGAGGGAGCATGGAGCTCGCATCACCTTGACAGATGTGAAGTATGTGCCAGGACTGAAGAAGAACTTGGTATCGATCACAATGTTGGAGGACAAAGGCTATGATGTAGTCCTCAGTAAGGGAAATGTTTTCCTTAGACACATCACCATGAGACAAGTGAAGCAGATCGGTTCATTAGTCAAGAATGTATATGCTCTTGAGGTTCAAGATGCATGCAAAGCCTTGAGGAGCAACGCAAATGTTGGAGACTTGGTGGTTGAGAGGGAGAGTACATTACCTCTCAACATGCAGTGCCATAAGAAGTCTCAGACAATTGTGGAGGATCCACAATTGGTGAAGCAGCTTCAGGAGGTTGTGGAGCAACCACAACTGGAGAAGAAGAGAGGAGACTGAGTGGAGGCATCCACTCATGCAGAGACCTCCAGTAGGGTGAAATTTCGAGCCAAGTGGGTAGAGAGATCACATGCAGCCATACCTCTAGGTGTGAGGTGGGGTGACATGAAGTGATTGTCCCAAGAAGGCTAAAATAGGGGTAGGATCCTTGAGATACCCAGTCTCTTTGATTAGACCTTGCTACGGGAGCCCCGACGAGGAGTAGCAGGACTGGCTGAGTGGGTAGAGACGGATTCGGATGGAGTGGCAGAGGGAGCTTCAACATCAGAGGGTGTTTCTAGCCCAACAGGGAGGTCAGTTGGGAGATTAGTTACTTGCTTCTCAGTAACTAAGTTGCAGTGCAACAGTGGGCAACACGATGCAACATGTTGAGAGGAGGTGCAGTGCGAATGCGGTGCTGGGAGACAGGACCAACAACAACACAGATGAAACAGGAGGAATCAGTGTGATTGATGCAGTCAGAGATCAAAGTGACAGAGGTGTTTGGTCAATTTAGTGTATTCTAAATTTCTATTTAAAATGTCAATCCGGGATTCGTAAACTGACGAAGTGAAGTGTACTATATGTACTAGATAACCATTTCCTTAGTCTCTTGTCGTTTTTGAGTTTTCTAGTTTGTTTTTGGATTTATCTTTTCCTAATGTGTGATGGCGAAAAATAAAGTTAAGTGTGGATGGTGATGGTGATTTCTACAGTGATTTCCCCAAACTTAAAAGTGATCAAAGAGAAAGCTTTAAAACAACTGTAATGAAATCCATTCTTAAGAGGAAGTAAATGTATCAAACAGTGAACTAATGACAATGGCCCAGTATCCTTGCTGCTGAATGAAAAGAAAGTAAAAACTGAACTTAAAGCAATCCAAATTAAAAGCAAAGCAGCTAATTCACACTACTTCAACTCTTCAGATCCTTTACCCTTCAGCTCAATCTACCTTGTGGGAAGCAATCATGAACAAGTCAAGTAATATGATATCTAAATGGCAAGAAATTAAATTGCATAAAGGAAACTAATCACACTACTTCAACTCTTCTGATCCTTTACCCTTCAGCGCAATCTACCTTATGGGAAGCAATCATGAATAAGTCTAAGCAATATGATAACTAAGTGGCAAGAAATTAAATTGCATAAAGGAAACTAATCACACTACTTCAACTCTTCAGATCCTTTACCCTTCAGCTCAATCTACCTTGTGGGAAGCAATCATGAACAAGTTTAAGCAATATGATAACTAAATTACACTACAATAAGGAATATTATGATTCCTTACTAATAGAGTCACTTGACTATAGAAAGAAACCATAAACAAATGAGTAGTATGATGTCTAAGTAGCAGAAAAAGAAATAAGCAAATCACAACTTGAAAAAGGACAGTGCTGGAATTAAACTTCAGAAAATGGAAATTAGCAGGAAGGACAAGATGATCTCATATGTCAATAGTTATCAAAAAGATGAAAATTTGCTCGGGCTGCCTAAGAAAACCTGCAGAAAAACGTTGATCAGCTGACAGCTATAAGAAAACAAAAGTGAAAATATAAACAGCAGTGAATTAAAAACATCAAAACAACATGTTATATACAAGCTAGTAATTATAAAGACAGAAACATAATAAAATTAAATGACAACTATACAGGGCTTTAGTGCGTGGGGGCCCTCTGCCACCTCATCCAGTCAACGAACAGTCACAAGAACGAGCTTAAGAAAGTAGTCTTCTCATGTATTAAAGCAGCAGCAACATATATAAAATAGAGTACATGGGGTGATAATAGAAAATAGTTCAAAAATTACATTCCAAAAAGCCCCTTTACAGCGTTCATCAACGCGTTATTTATAATGAAAAAGTTCTTAAACTGACTAACTGAATCCTATGCTATCAAATGCGTTGCCAAAGACACGTAGATCTCATCAGCCGAGATCTAGCGTAACTGTCATCATGCCTATTAAATCTTCGGAGTGGTAGCTGTTGGATTCGGGTTACGGGGATGATCTCCAGGTGTGACGATGTCTCTGTGGGCTGAGAACTGGGCCACATAAACTTTCACGTGCTCCAAACAGAGACATGCCACCGCTAAATTCCTTGGTTGGCTTTGCCTTTGACCCTTGTTGACCGTGACCTTCTATGGATGATTTGGCAGATTTGAAGGGACACGTTCCATGTACCCGTCACCTGTAGCTTGCCCATGTGGCTCGTTTCTTCATAGGACACATGTAGCATAGCTTTTAACAAAATAGCTGTGGAATCCTGTGCTAGCTGCGGAAACCTATGCTGGCTGCGGAAACTAACAAGTTTCCGCAGCTGCCTGAACAAAAATCTAAACCAAACAACAGTCATAAGCATAGTTAGAAAACCATGTCAGAAGCTATTTTTAGACTATAATGCAATGATTTAACAACTTGATGGATGAAGTAAGTGGGAAAAACAAGGCTGAGAGTGTGTATAGGAAGATGCAGGTTTGAGGCTAAACATACCCCCACTGTGAAGGTGTTGCATGTACTCATGCAACCAAAATTTAGTTATTTCCTTCTAATCCACATGTTCTGAGGCTTCTTCTAGGACATCTAGCCCTCTTTTCTTCTTCTTTGATGCTAACATCATCCTTGGTTTCCTGACTAGACATTTGAACTTGAGATTAATCAATGCTCTGCTTAACTTTTTGCACCTCTTCTTCAGTTTCCTATTTTTCTTTTGCCACAGTCCTAAATGGAGCATAGTGTTATCATGGACAATCTTGTCTACTTTACTGTGCTCTTTGAGTGCTTCATTTTCCTGTTTGATATGCCTATTTAGGACTTCTAGTTCAAATACTTCCTGTTTCAAAGACTGAACTTGTGCATCTAGTGGCAGAGTGGTACTTGGTCCTGCAGCTGATTGTTCTAAGGACTCCAGGTAGTTATATGCCTCTTGCTGATTAGGATCTACCTCAGGTGTCTTTCTCGGACTAGGCTCAAAATTTGGTGGAGGAGGAGGACTGTTCTCTCTTTCCGGCCGAAAAGGGCTTTCATCATGTGGAGGACTTGATTCAATGCTTGGCTGGGCTGGAGACTTCTCAATTGTCTCTTCACCTAAATCAATAAAGTGAGACTATTTTTCTTGGTTTTTATTCACTTTTCCTTTTAGCCTAGTGCTCCTCCTTAAGTATAGACTAGTACTCTTCTCTTGTGCACTCTGTTTTCCTTTTTGCTTTTTCTTTGCTATAGCAGCAGCTTGAAGATGTACTAATCTTTCTGACAGAGGTTGATAATCCTCCTCTATGGATTGCTCAGGGGATGGATAGACTTCTTGAATGGTTCTTTTACCTTTTTCTTTCTTCTGTTTCTTACTTTTAGCTCTATTTTCTTCTTCTTTTTGGACAGTTTCTTGAATTTCTATTGTAGGGGAGTCTTGGACTGTAATGTTCTTTTCTTTCCTCCTACTTTTCCTTGGAATCTTTGGTGGACTGCTTCCAGAGGCCTCAGACGGCTCTTGGAAGTAGTTTCTTGTCAAAAATTGCTCCCAAGTATCCTTAGTTTTCTTTAACTGGTCTTCAATAAGAATTTTTATGAATCCATGATGGTAGAGATGAGATTCAATGTTGCCTATGTGTTTTTGAACTGTAAAACTCATCTTTTTCAAACTCAATAACAGAAAATGAGGCAAATTAAGAGAGTGACCCTCTAGGAAATTCATCATAAGTCTAGCATGATACATATACATAGAACCGAAACGACCTTCACACGTGATAAATTTCTGGATGACTAACAGTAGACTATACCATTCCTCTTTTAGTGCATGAACAGAGATGCCTCTTGTAAATACGGTGGTATCCATACCTTGGTTTTGTAGCATGATTCTCCATATTTGATCGTCCACACTTCTATTTTTAAACCACCTTTCACCTTCTTGAGGTAGGCCTGTGGCAGTTGCTACTGTGGCCTCAGTCACTGTAAACTTTAAGTCTCCAATCTCCACTGTTTGTCCATCAAAAGACCGCGCAAAAGCTTTGGTCACCTCCTTGTTATGGCCTTTAAACTTTTGAATAAATCGTAGCCATCTGGCTTTCTTCAGCAATTCCTTAGTTTGAGGATAACCCTCCAAGTATTTCGGTCCTTCTGGCTCGGCTCTCAGTAATTTTCCCATCTGCTATTTTAAATTCCAACTGAGAGTTCTTCTGCGTGTGAGGGTTCAGAAAAAAAAACGGCTCTGTTACAGGGTTTAGGATAGACTGTAGTGACTGCAGTCGGGGTTTTAGGATGACTATAGTGACTGCAGTCGGGAATGGAGAACAAACTGTAGTGGCTGCAGTCGGAAATGGAGAATAAACTGTAGTGGCAGTACCCGAATTACTGGAGGAACAGAGGGTGAGCAGCAGTGAACAAGTTCAAAATAAAATGCGGATGCATGCGAGAGGTATGGTATTAGTGGAGTGGTAAACGAATGGAATCGGATTGATGACTGTGTATGAAATTTTTACACGTCTCAATAGATGGATGCGGAAATTACTGCTAAGAAGAACCATAACACAAGAGGTCACGTCTCAAGAGTACGGGTAATAAATGGAAGTGCAGTCAGTCTTGAGTTTAAACTCGGAATAATCATGAGACTGTTGGAGAAATGAATGCAAGGTGTGTGGAGTGATATCGTGGAATAGGAGTGGTAGTGGAGCTATCGTATCAAACCATTGCACATAGTAGAACTTGTTATGGTTTTGATAACTATGCGTTATTATGACTTGAATTGTTATTTGATAAAGATTTTTTATCGTACCTTTGGAAACTTTGTCAATTTTTCCTCAAGGCTTCTAACCAATTGCTCTTCCTTGATGTCTTGGAGATGCCCCATGTCTTTAGCTCAATTACACTTTCATTTCATGATTATGGCACTAACAGTTGACTGTAAATTTGAAAACAGAGTGATGCTGGCTGCGGAAATCGTTTCTGGCTGCGGAAACTGCTTCTGGCTGCAAAAACGATGTCCAGCTGCGGAAACTGAGATAGCACCCCCTTGACTGCACAAAGATAGTTAGAGAAGAACTAACTGAATGAAAATAGTCCTGAAAGGGACTTTTATTGATGAAGTGAAATGGAATGAGTGGAATGAAATGAAGATGAAGTGGAGTGAAGTGAAATGGTAATGAGAGTGAGATGGAGGTGAAGTGAGATAGAAAATGAAATGGAGTGAAGATGGAAAGAGAAGGAGAGGAGATTTTTTTTGGAAATATAGAGTGTCAGGTGTCCCTGATTTTCACTCTACATTTTCTGTATAAGACTGCCAATCTATGATTGGTTTTCAGGCTTATACGATTTTTTTTCTTTCTTTCTTTCTTTTTTTTTTTTTTACTGAAAGAAACAAAGACTAGGCTGATCGGGGAGAAGGATTCTTCTCCACCAGCCTTATTGCAGAATTCTCCTGGAACATTTTGACAAATTCCTCTTTTGAGAGTGGCTTATGATAGATTTTCAATCGGTGGCCATTCACAATGAGAGGAGTTTGAAATTCATCAATAGTCTTGATTTTTACCGCTCCATTGTTAAAAACTTTGTCAATCTCATATGGCCCAAGCCAATGAGTCTGAAATTTTCCTTTGAAGTCTTTAAACTTGGAATCAAATAGTAACGGCCAATCTCCCTCTTGAAACTTTCTCTCTTTGATGTATCTGTCATGCCACTTTGCTCTTTGATGTTGAACTAGATCAGTCCTTAAAATTGCATCTTGTCTGATCTCATCTAGCTCATTCAGCTGCTCCATTCTGTGCTTTTGGGCTTCTGATATATTCATCCCCAACTGGACTGCCATCTTGAAAGTCTTGATTTGAAACTCAATGGGGAGTAGGACCTCTTTCCCATAAACAAGTTCATAGGGAGAATGTCCTGTTGTATTCCTCCATATAGTTCTGTAAGCCCATAAGGCTTCAGGAAGCCTTTCTCCCCAATCTTTTCTGTGTAGATGAACAGTTTTGGTGATGATGCTTTCAAGAACTTTGTTTGTAGATTCCACTTGGCCATTTGCTTGTGGATGGTAAGGAGTAGATTTTCTATGCTTGATTTTATATTCTTCCATCAGCTTCTCCATCAAGTTAGATGTAAATTGACTTCCCTGATCTGTCACAATTTCTCTTGGGACACCAAAACGAGTAAAAATATCCTCAAAAAGAAATTGAACAACTGAATTTTCATGTGGCAGAAGGCAATGCTTTGGCTTCTACCCATTTAGTGACATAATCAGTGCATACCAATATATACTTCTTTTGTTTAGATGGTGGATTAATGGGTTCAATGAAATCTAAAGCCCATTTTTCAAAGGGTTCGATGAGTACCTGTGGTTGTAATGGCATTTCATTTGAAAGAGTCGGTCTCCCAACTCTTTGGCAGCTGTCACACCTTCTGACATATTGTTTTGCATCTTTGAAAAGGGAAGGCCAATAATATCCTAAAGAAAGGATTTTATAGGCCGTCCTCTTGTCAGCAAAGTGTCCCTCGCATGGTTCATCATGACATGCCTTGAGGATGTCAGGCATTTCATCTTCCCGAACACATCTTCTGATCACACAATCTAGCCCTGTTTTAAACAATTCATTAGAAATCCATGAATAACTTGAGCTCTCCTGAATAATTTTTCTTTTTTCACCAGGAAATAGATGTGGAGGTAGCTTCCCTGTAACCAAGTAGTTAGCAATATCTGCATACCAAGGAGTCTTAGTAGTTACTGCAAACAAATATTCATCTGGAAACTTATCCTCTACAAGAGAATCTTCGTTAGTATTTTGGATTCTAGATAAGAAATCAGCTACTGTATTTTGTTTCCCTGGTCTATCCAACACAGTAATATTGAATTCTTGTAAAAGTAAGAGCCATCTTGTAACTCTGCCATTAGTAACAGGTTTATTCATAAGATATCTAATTGCAGAATGATCAGTATGGACAAAAGTTTCGTAGCCGGTTATATAGTGTCTAAACTTATTGATTGCATGAACAACAGCTAAGAACTCTTTCTCAGTCACAGTATAGTCTAACTCAGTGGGAGTCAAATTTTTACTGGTGTAGTAAATGGCATAAGGAACTAAATCCTTTTGTCCTAACACAGCTCCTAGAGCTGTATCTGAAGCATCTGTAGAAATATGGAAAGGAAGTTTCCAATTTGGACCTCTCAAAATGGGTGCTTCAGATATTCTTGTTTTCAAAGTTTCAAATGCAGATTGACAATCAGGATCCCATTTGAATTCACAATCCTTTGTAAGTAATTTGAAGAGTGGAGATGCTATTTTGGTGAAGTTTTCAATAAATCTTCTATAGTATCCAGTAAATCCAAGAAAACTTCTAACATCTTTTTGACAATTTGAAATAGGCAACTTGGAGATGACTTCAACTTTTGATCTATCAACTTTAATCCCATCTCCTGAAATATGATGTCCTAAAACAATCCCTTCAGTAAACATCATAAAGCATTTTTCATGACTTAATGATAGGTTTGTTTCTTTACATCTTATAAGGACTTTTTCCAAATTCTCTAATGCCTCTTCAAACGAATTACCATAAACTGTAAAATCATCCATATAAACCTCTACACAATCATGGATTAGATCAGAAAAGATTCCTAGTACTGCCCTTTGAAATGTTGCGGGTGCATTACATAATCCAAAAGGAAGTACTCGATAAGCAAAAGTTCCCCATGGACAGGTAAATGTGGTCTTGTCCTGATCTTCAGGTGCTACCTGAATTTGATTGTAACCACTAAAACCATCCAAAAATGAAAAATACTTTTTGCCTGCTAAAGTATCTAATACCTGATCGATAAAGGGTAAAGGAAAGTGATCCTTCAAAGTTGCTATGTTCAATTCCCTGTAATCAATGCATACTCTCCATTTACCATTCTTTTTAGGTACTATAACCAAAGGAGAAACCCATCGGCTATCTGAAATTGGATAAATGAAGTTCACATTAAGTAACTTTTGGAGCTCTTCTTTCACTATCTCCCAAAGGTTTGGATTCATCCTTCTCTGAGGTTGTCTGATTGGTCTACTGTTTTCCTCAATATAGATGTGATGAATGCAAGTCTTAGGGTCAATACCTTTCATATCGGTATACTCCCATGCAAATGCAGTAGAATGTTTTTGCAAGATTTTGGTTAGTTCTTCCTGTTGTGATCTTTCCAAATTTTTGTTGATATTCAATGTTTTTCCTGGAAAGATCTCAATGGCAGAACTACCAAATTCTTCCATAGAGAAAAGAGACATTTGTCTAGATGATAGATATTCAATGTCAGAATCTAACTGAAATTGTGTGTGGTCATATTCTGAAGATGTTTCAAAATTTTCTAATGTGTTCAGAATTTGACTATCTTCACTAACTTCAGAAATGGTAAAGACAGGTTGTATAGTATCTTCATCATCAATCTATTCATTATCTCCTATTTCTGTGATTGCTTTTGCTGGAGGATACAGATTGAATTTCTTTGTCGAATTACCATCAGAAATATACATATCCCCAGACCTACAACTGATGAAAGCATCGGCTGTGGCTAGCCAAGGTCTTCCTAAAATGAGAGGATGTCCTCCTAAATTACTCTTGGGAGTTAAAATCATGAAATCCACTGGATATTCCCAAGAGTCTAAGGAGACTGAAATGTCTTCTAATACACCATCTGGTTTAATAATTGATCTATCTACAAGTTGTAGTAAAGTAGGTGTAAAGAGAAGATTAGGAAGTTTCAGCTGTTCCATAGTCTGTCTACTCATAATGTTGATAGCAGCCCCTAAATCAATCAAAGTATTTGGAATTTCAACCCCATTGATATGTGTTTTGACAATTGGACTATCGGGATCTACATACTTCTGCATAGTAATTTTTCCCATCATGATGTCTGCAATTTTCCCTACCAGGTGGATTCTTCTTGTGTCTCTAGGTTTCCTTCCTGGTCTTTTAAGACTCAACTCCTTTATTGTTTTTGCTAGAATCGGAATCTCTTTAATGGCTTGTAACAAGGGAATCTTGATACAGACATTCTTCAATTCATCTAGAAAATCATAGTCAGGCAACAAGATTTGTTTTTCCACCCCTTTGTCAATTTGTAATCTTTCAGGAAAAGGAGGTGTGGATGAAGATACAGGTTGCTCAACTATAGGAGTTGTAGGGGTTAGTTCTTCTTTTTCTTTTTGAGTGTTTGGGTTTTGAAGAGATGCTTCAGAACCCTTACTGGCTTCAATAGATTCTTCCTCAGAAATGCTTTGATTTTGGGCATCTATAGAAGGTTTATCTAAAACTCTACCAGATTTGAGTTGTACATCATTGAGAGGAACAATCATATAGGCAGGAAATTGTTGACCTTCTATCATGTAAGCATTTTGAGGGTTTTTATTATTGGGGTTTGGCAATGGCTGAGAAGGAAGTTGATTTGACTTCTGTTGGAATGGAAGCAAGAGTTGAGAATTTGGGTTTTGTTGAGAAGGTTGTTGTTGTTGAAATGGCAATGATAGTTGTGGGTTTTGATTTGGAAGTTGTGGAGCCTGTTGGTTTTGAAAAGATGGAGGATATTGATAAAATTGAGCAAATCTCCCATAAGGATTTTGCATACCTTGTACCCATGATTGAAAAGGATTTTGAGGTTGGGACCAAGGTTGTTGCCAAGGATTCCAATTTGGTGGGGGTTGAAAATTCATAGAGTTGTTAAACCCTTGATTTTGTTGCCCCTGCCAAGGTCTCCTTGCAACAAAACAGAGAGACTCAATTGTATTTGGATCTTCTTGAAAGACAGCTTTGAGCCCAGGAATTGAAGGACAATCCTTGGTCTCATGATTCTCTGAACAGATCACACATGTTTCTACAACTTTTGCATCCAAGGGACATTCCCTGAGAGCATGTTTTTTTCTACATTTTGGGCAAAAGATGGCTAAAGCTTCAACTTCTGCTTTCTGCTTGTTGTGGATCTTAAGAGTGTCTAGTTGCTCACTAAGACTCCCTAAGATATCAGTTTTGAATTCATCAAGCATATTGCCAATCTCAGCCCTACATACTAATCCAGTTGCAGATTTGTTTGCTCTGATGAGAGAAGGATCTCTAGGCCCTTTTCCAGTTTTAGATTTTCCTCTTGAGAGATGGACACACAGTTCTGCTATGTCATGAAGTGGAAGTTGAGATATGTCTCCTTTTCCCATCATGTTCAAAATATCTATCCATTCATCTCTAATGGCTTTTAATAGAAGGGCTTTCAAGGTCTCCTCATCTAAGTTACTCATCTTTGCTCTCCTCAGATTGTATTGGAATCTTTCAAGTAAATCCTCCAAGTTTTCATATTCTTTTTGTACCATTTTAAATACTTCATCCTTGTGGTTGGTAGGCATACAATAATCCATGTATCTATCCAATAATGTTTGTTTCATATCATTCCAAGTCCTAATGGATTGAGTGAGTAATCCCATGAACCATTTCAAAGCAACTCCTTTCAATGTTGAAGGAAACAATTTGAGTTTTTGAGAGTCTTCCAGATAATCATAGGTTCGACACACGACCTCAAACTCAAATAGAAATGTTTCAGGATCTTCATTTCTTAACCCATGAAAGTTTGGGAGGAAAGATGGTGAAATATTTTTCATTGTTGCTCGAGAATCCTCATCGACTATAGGAAATCCAAATGAGTTATCTCCATCTCTATTTCCCCCATTGTTACCTCTACCTCCTCCATTATTTCCTCCTCCTCCTCCTCTACCTCTACCTCTACCAAATCCGTTAACTCCCTCTTCTGTCATTGTAGTTTTCTCAGAGATTTCAGAGTCCTCTGGTTCTTCTACTAATGGCGATCAAGGAGGAATTTCTCCCTCTTCTTCCTCAGGTGATTCTACTTCTTCAATTACAATGTGTCTCCCTGTAGAAGAAAAGAAAGAATCTTTTTCTAATTCAGATTCAATGGATGGTGAGGAAGAGTCTCATAACTCAACTACTGTCTCTTGAATTCCAGGAATCCTAGGGCTAGGAGTGTAGGTTGGAGATGATGGAGGTGTCTCTTATTCCTTGAGGTAGAAGGAGTTGTAAAAATCGAACTCTTGGCTCTAGCTAAAAACCTTCCCCTAGAATCTCTTGCTCTATGCATGTCATTTTTTTTTTTTTCTTCAAGTCAGGCTAATAATTCTCTTTCTGATCTTCCAGGTCACTCTAGGTGCAAGAAGAGAGCATACTCAAGAAACTATTAAACCAATAACTTTCTCTTTTCTGATCCTCCAGATCACACTAAGTGCAAGAGGAGAGCATACTTTGAGAGGTTATCAATTTTCCTTCCTTGAAATTTTCTTGTTTTATTTTTTTAAGAAATTGGCTACCTAATTTCACTTCCCCGGCAACGGCGCCAAAATGTTTGGTCAATTTAGTGTATTCGAAATTGCTATTTAAAATGTCAATTCAGGATTCGTAAACTGGCGAAGTGAAGTGTACTATATGTACTAGATAACCATTTCCTTAGTCTTTTGTCGTTTTTGAGTTTTCTAGTTTGTTTTTGGATTTATCTTTTCCTAATGTGTGATGGAGAAAATGAAAGTTAAGTGTGGATGGTGATGGTGATTTCTACAGTGATTTCCCCAAACTTAAAAGTGATCAAAGAGAAAGCTTTAAAACAACTGTAATGAAATCCATTCTTAAGAGGAAGTAAATGTATCAAACAGTGAACTAATGACAATGGCCCAGTATCCTTGCTGCTGAATGAAAAGAAAGTAAAAACTGAACTTAAAGCAACCCAAATTAAAAGCAAAGCAGCTAATTCACACTACTTCAACTCTTCAGATCCTTTACCCTTCAGCTCAATCTACCTTGTGGGAAGCAATCATGAACAAGTCAAGTAATATGATATCTAAATGGCAAGAAATTAAATTGCATAAAGGAAACTAATCACACTACTTCAACTCTTCTGATCCTTTACCCTTCAGCTCAATCTACCTTATGGGAAGCAATCATGAATAGGTCTAAGCAATATGATAACTAAGTGGCAAGAAATTAAATTGCATAAAGGAAACTAATCACACTACTTCAACTCTTCAGATCCTTTACCCTTCAGCTCAATCTACCTTGTGGGAAGCAATCATGAACAAGTTTAAGCAATATGATAACTAAATCACACTACAATAAGTAATATTCTGATTCCTTACTAATAGAGTCACTTGACTATAGAAAGAAACCATAAACAAATGAGTAGTATGATGTCTAAGTAGCAGAAAAAGAAATAAGCAAATCACAACTTGAAAAAGGACAGTGCTGGAATTAAACTTCAGAAAATGGAAATTAGCAAGAAGGACAAGATGATCTCATATGTCAATAGTTATCAAAAAGATGAAAATTTGCCCAGGCTGCCTAAGAAAACCTGCAGAAAAACGTTGATCAGCTAACAGCTATAATAAAACAAAAGTGAAAATATAAATAGCAGTGAATTAAAAACATCAAAACAACATGTTATATACAAGCTAGTAATTATAAAGACAGAAACATAATAAAATTAAATGACAACTATACAGGGATTTAGTGCGCAAGGGCCCTCTGCCACCTCAGCCAGTCAACGAACAGTCACAAGAACGAGCTTAAGAAAGTAGTCTTCTCATGTATTAAAGCAGCAACAACATATATAAAACAGAGTACAGTGGGGTGATAATAGAAAACAGTTCAAAAATTACATTCCAAAAAGCTCCTTTACAGCGTTCATCAACGCGTTATTTATAATGAAAAAGTGCTGAAACTGACTAACTGAATCCTATGCTATCAATTGCGTTGCCAAAGACACGTAGATCTCCTCAGCCGAGATCTAGTGTAACTGTCATCATGCCTATTAAATCTTCGGAGTGGTAGCTGTTGGATTTGGGTTACGGGGATGATCTCCAGGTGTGCCGATGTCTCCTTGGGTTGAGAACTGGGCCACGTAAACTTTCACGTGCTCCAAACAGAGACGTGCCACCGCTAAATTCCTTGGTTGGCTTTGCCTTTGACCCTTGTTGACCGTGACCTTCTATGGATGATTTGGCAGATTTGAAGGGACACGTTCCATGTACCCGTCACCTGTAGCTTGCCCATGTGGCTCGTTTCTTCATAGGACACCTGTAGCATAGATTTTAACAAAATAGCTGCGGAATCCTGTGCTGGCTGCGGAAACCTGTGCTGGCTGCGGAAACTGACAAGTTTCTGCAGCTGCCTGAACAAAAATCTAAACGAAACAACAGTCATAAGCATAGTTATAAAACCATGTCAGAAGCTCTTTTTAGACTATAATGCAATGATTTAACAGCTTGATGGATGAAGTAAGTGGGAAAAAGAAGGCTGAGAGGGTGTATAGGAAGATGCAGGTTTGAGGCTCAACAAGAGGCTAGAGCAATCAGATACTGAAGAGCATAAAGGTACAGAGTTTTCAGTCGACAGAGGGAATAACAGTCAGAGACTTTGATGACAAAGGCATCATGAGAGAAGTGTTGCATGCAGAACATTCCAAAGGTTTAGGATCTTGTTTGAGTTGAATGTCTTTCTTTTTGAGAGGGAGTGTTGAAAATGGCAACAAGAAATGCTAAAAATAGCATTTCTATAAATAACATTTCAGGATATACTCCAACTCTGTTGGAAATAGCAAAAAATAGAAATGCTAAAATTAACATTGCTATAAATAGCATTTCGGGATAGATTCCAATTTTAATTAATCCCTGAATTAAAATTCGAATTTAGTCTCACTAGTTGTTTGAAAAATAATTAATTAATTCATATTGAATTAATTAGTTGGAGAAAATCAAACATGAAGTCTATGTGAAGACATGCAACAGTTATCCCTTTGATTGAGGAAGTTATCCCTTAATTAAGGAGATAAGGATGAGTTGTACTTGAGTTGTAATTAGTTAGCTCAGTTAACTGAGTTAAGCCCAGTTAAATTAGTTCCAAACAGTTGGAGGAACTAATTGTGAGTTCAGTCAGTTAATGCATGCATGCATGTAACTAGTGTTCTCCAGATAACTGAATATTCTCTCATAAATAACTCATGCATGTCAGTTAGAGAATTACCCAGTTGAGATTAAAGGAAGGGACAATGTACTATCATTTGGAGGCATTTTCCTATAAAGGGAACTCATCCATGCAGAAGGAATGATCTCCTTCAGGATTGTTAGTTCAGAGTGCAGTGTTGTGTGTGAGGTGAGAATCACATAGGTTGCAGCTGGAGGGCCCAGGAGAAACTGCGCAAGGAAATAGGAGGCTTGGAGGATTGAAGGAAGGCATATGTGTTGTCTATTCTATCTATGAGCAACAGTGAAGGATTGTACTGAGAACTGGATAGCTTGAGAGCTAAAGCTTTGTGTAATCTTGAGACATTTCCACTTGTATGATGATACAGATAGCGGGGTTTTTAGCTGAGGCTTTCCCTAGAGTATTCTTCTATGTTTCATGTGTGATTGAATCTTCTTCTCTGTTATATGTGTTCCGATTGATCTTGCTCAAATTGATTAAGCTTCCACAAAGTTTGATAGTAGAAGTAGATTAAGTATTTTGCTTTAGTATATTACATTATCAGATGATCTACAGTGAGAAATTTCACAATGCATCTGACCTCCCTAGTGATGGCGGGAGCAAGATTCAGGAGTCTTTCGTCTGCTTTTCAGCTGTCAATCCCTCCTTGGAATCATCAGTCCATCAACGACCCTCCATGTCTTGGGTTCATCCAACGACAATGTGTAAACCCTTATTGCGCCCGTCAATTCGATTGTGAGGTAGTATGGCATTGTGTTTCGGTTCTTCGACTTGCAAAGCTAACGGCTCTGGCCAACCTATGGTCTGCTTACCCCTTGGTAATGTTAGAGTCCCTTTGCTACTATATTCTTGCTCTAGTGGTGTGGTTGGTTCATTTCTCCAGCATCCCTTTGTCTCGTCAAAATGTCTCAATTTCGCGACCTTGGCAGGTAGAGGTAATTTTCTGGGGATTTTTATATGACAATGTCGTTAAACCTTCTTTAAATCTCTGCTAGATATATATATATATATATATATATATATATATATATATATATATATATATATGATTTTTCTTTGTTTTTATCTGGCAGGTTTCTTTGGAGACACCTTGTCTTTCGAGAAGAGTTATGTGATGTGCACCTTCCGAAACCTTGTCAAGGTTTATCATTTTTCCTCTTGGTTTTTTGGGTATGTAAACGATCTTGTTCTGAAATACTACAGGTGGAAACTCTTAAGAGTTTTGGGTATGAACCAGTTGGGCTTTTATCACTATTATTTTCTTAATTTTACTTTGGGCCTAAAGCCTTTGAGTTGTAATGTCTGTGCTCAAATCTCAGAGTCGTTTCTTCATTAATTGGCCTTCTAGGTATGTGGTTATTCTTGCCCCTCCACGGGAAGCATTTTCTTTAAGTACATGATAGAATGTTTATCAGAGATTCTAATACTGAAAGTCCCTCTTAAGAGGGTTTTCCGAGTTTTACTGTTTAATTTTGTTTAGACATATAAGCTGCTTAAATTATGACGATATGGGTCTTTAAACCCTGGATGGAACTCCATTCCTCTTTTAAATTACAAGTTATCACTAGATTGGTTCTATTCTTCGTTCTTTCAAAATAACAATTGTATTAGTTGGTGTTTTTCTTTGTTCCATAATTATGTTGGTATCTTATCAGTTTTGTTTCATGGTATTTGAGTTTGATTCCAAAAGTGACCGGGGTTTCTTCCCACGTCCTATTATTATTGTGCGCTATATTTTGTGCTTGCTATAAGTCGTTGGGTCCTTGTCCTCTAGATCTATAACTAATTTAGGGTTTGTCTTATTAGAATTCCCTTCTCCGGCAAACTGCCGTAAGCCTGTAAATTAAATAGTTGCTGCATTCTTTATTTCCTCGTTTTCTTTTGTTTAGAATAAATTCCTTAGCAATTATGTGGTTGGG
Source organism: Pinus tabuliformis (assembly GCA_031772625.1). Taxonomy (NCBI): domain Eukaryota; kingdom Viridiplantae; phylum Streptophyta; class Pinopsida; order Pinales; family Pinaceae; genus Pinus; species Pinus tabuliformis. Next base: position 1,204,013,853 of record CM062816.1, read on the forward strand.
CATAAAATGTTCAGCCTTAAGTTTCAACTTCTTGTTCTTTACAACATTATTCTAGAATGAAGAGTATTTACTAAAAATATCCATTCATTTTAAGTTGCTCTTGCCAGTACTGTGATAACACTATTAGACCGGTTTAAGTATTTATCTGGAAATTCCCTTCTTTGTTTTCTACTTTTCCTCTTAAGGGATGTGAATGATTATCACTTAAGTTTATGCTTTTAAGAAACTCCTGCTAATTCTTGCTACAGTTTTTGCAGAGTCTTTTTCTTTGTTTTAGATACTATATATAAAGAACACAGTTTACAACTAGCTATTATAGGCCAACATACTTAATCTATTCCAAAGAAATAATAATATTCTTCAACCTTTTTTGCAACCTTAATCTCACAACATATTTAAGTACAGAAGGTTTAATACTTATCTGGTTCCAGTTATGACCACTGTCGACTATTTGAAGTCAAAAATAATAAAGCTATCATATTTTCCTTCCAACCATGAGACTTGCCTTCAGGTCCAAGTCTCCCCCCGAGCTGTTACTCACACACAAGATATTCCTGCAAGACCCTTAGTCTTTCTTGTCACAACTATCTGATCTTAACTAGACTTAGCCTTTTTGGGGATCTACGTGACTCATCAGCACAAAAACCTCCCTTCTCATTTTCCTCCTTGCATCTCAGGTACCAATTACCCTCTTGATTTCTTTTCCTTGAGAATAAATCTTCAAGGAAGTAGTTAGGGATACGTAACTGCCTACCCTAACTACCTGACATATGATTGTCATTATCAAAACATTTACCTCATGAAAAACTTTAATCAAAGTAATAAATTTATAAACTTAAATAATAATGTTCAGTTTGTTTACTGCAGTAATTAAATATTTACATTTACTGGGAACATCACATTAGATTATATGTGCATGTTTGTATTTATTGGCCAAACATTTTGTTAGACACAAGAAGGGGAAGTTAATATTTAAATATTGAGCGTTTTTTAATTTAAAAAATTCAATATATTTGTTTGAATTTTAAGGGAGTATATATTGTAAAAAAGTATATGAAATAAAGTATGTTTGATATAAGAGTGAAGAATATATGAGTGTTGATTTTTTAATATAAAATATAAGTTAAAAAGAAAAACATTTTTTAAATATTAAAATAAATAATAGATTTAAAAAATGTTTAATTGATTTTTAAATTTTAAAATTATTTTAAAGATTTTTTAATAAGTAAAAAGTTTTGGAATTATAAAAATGAGATAATTATTTTTTAAACACTATTAAATTTAAATTTTATTAAAAAATGACATTGGTTAATCTAAATTAAAAAAAAAAAAATAAGTGTTATAAATCATGTAATTATATTAATTGCATGTAGGAAAAATTACACAAAATCAATAATGTTGTTGATTTGTACCGACAATAATGGAGAGACTATAATTATTTAGTGGAGAGAATCTTAGGTAAGTTTTTATTTGGTACTAAATATAGAAACACAAATTAGGAAGTTTAAATGTGTAATTGGTTAGTTAAAGAATATAATGTCTAAGACATACAAAAGAATTAATTGAGAGAGGAACAGACTGCTCTTGAAGGATGTTCATGAAACTTGGAGTTGCAGATCATTGAGTTTTGTTCAAGAACCTGCTAAGTCAAAGTTGGAAATTTGGAGCAAATATCCTCAAGTTACAAAATGACTTTATAAAGTTATAGCAAGACTTCCTCACATGCCTCATGATGGCCCTGTAAAATTTTCCCTACAAGTGTCTTCATATGCCAGTGAAGATCAACAATTTCTAATATTCGCTATGCATAGTCCTACAGTTGTGGATATTAGGAGCCCAACTGCCCATAATGGATCTACATCTTAGTCATGGGTGGTGCAGCCTCTGAAGATGAATTTTGTTCTATATGATTTCAATTATCTCATGGATATGAGGAGAGGCTTTCTCCCATAATTCATTTGTTGTCACTTGGGTATCTCGCAGTGCTTGAGTGCTTGTGGTACTTTGTACGGGATATGGAAGGGTCAGAACCACCTCTATGCCTTCTACATGAACCCTTGGCATGATAGGGCTTGCATTGACAAAACTCAACAAAGAGACGTCAAAGAGAAGAAAGTTGAAGAAGATGGAAACATTGTCCTCATTTTATCATTGTTTTGATCTAAAATGATAAATAAACTCCACAAAAAGTAATTAACTAAGTGACTCAAGTTATCTATCTGAATCCATGATATTCTAGATCAACATAGATGACCCATTTACTATTCTTATTAGATTTCATGGCAGTTGAGATCATAATGAGACCATGGCATTAAGGAATTAATGTTTCAGTAACCATCATCACTGAACATGCAACTAATTATACACAGATGACTGAACATGCAACCAATTCTACACAGATTTGATGAAAGACATCGATTATTGCATGTTATAGATTTTTAAGGATTTCACATAGGTGTTTCACGTATTAAGTCCAATAATGCTTTCCTCCTCAGTATCCTTCCTAATGCCCGCATACAAAAATATTAACCAAGATAATATTGAAACTTTAAATACCTTATAATTTTCTAAATTTAAATAATGTAAGATTAATTTAAGAAAATGTTAGTTAAATAGGAAGATATATTTTTAAATTAATATTTAGTTAAATTTTGCCTTAAATATGTTTATTATTAAGTTTTTTTTGTTTCTCTTTTATCACATTATGATTTAACCATAAATTCTAATTTAATAACTTTTTGTACTAGTTAATTTTTTAAGTCAAAATTTGTTTTCTTTGATATTATAATATGATTTAATTATAATAATTAATAAAATATTAATTTTTAAGAAAGTAAATTGTAAGAGTACAAAAATGTAGTAATATTATGAATTATTTTCCTTAATAAAAGTAAATATCAACTTTTAACACACTCCCACAACTTTAATTTTGATTAAAATTTACAATTTTTTTTTTCCTATGTAAGCTTAAATTTATTAGGGAAACATATGGTACAGAGAGTTCTAGGCATCAGAGTGATGCCATATAGTCAGCAAAATATCAAAAATTGAGCCGCCCATAAGGGGAAACCGGCCCAAGAAGTGTTTGAACGCTGCCTCGCAGGAGGAAACCAACGTTGAGTTGACAACAGTAAGCCAAAAGACTGAGCCGCCCATGAGGGGAAACCGACTCATACATAAATTAAGGACTAAATTAACAGCAAAGTTTAGCTTGGACATGCTTAGATACATAGGCGACAAGACCAGCATAAAGCGCAAAAGATTAGTCATGATGGTGAGAAAAATAGAGGCGCTAGATTCTATAGTCACCCGAGGGCGATTCCTCTTCAATTCTGCACCACCAACCTTCCTTATCGTCTGGGTCTGGATCAGGAACCACTTGAGAGGTGTCATCCATCGCTACACGCTCGCCTGCAATTGTCCTGGTGTTCTGGAGCTGGCTAGAGCTGCTGTCCTCAGGAGCTGGGTCGAGAATCCTTTGAGGAGCGCCCTCCACCTCTACACTCTTGCCGGCAGTCGTCCCAGTGATCTGGAGCGGGCCAGAGCTGCTGTCATCGACCAGGCGAGAGGGATTGTTATCTACGGGCAGAGGAGCAGGTGGAACAGAAGGGGAGGCCTGCGGGTTGATAGGGGGCTCGGAGGAAGGGGGAGAGGCGACGAAAGCAGGCCGAGGGTCAATGTACAGGTAAGAGGGGAGGGAGTCATTCCGCGAGGAGGGAGGGAGGCGACGAGCTTGCCCACTTCTACGAATATAGCGGTGAACATAATCACAGGGATTGCGAGCGGGGGGCGAGCTGGAGGAAGGGGAAGGGGAGGGATTAGGCCTAGAGCCCCCCTGTGGCTTCTCATGCGGTGCCTCAGCCTAGGCATTGCAGCACAGAATTCGTGATCAACGGCGGAGGAGGTAGGGGGGCCCGACAGAGGAAGATGGGGGTGAAAGCTGAACAACGCAGGGATGAATTGAGCGCAGAATTGGCTGTGCGAGTGGTGATATCCAGGGATAAAACTAATGCAGGAGGCTAGCGGGCAACGCTTTCCCACCGAGGTGCGAAGGCTGTGCAGTTTGGCTTCCGGCGAGCATCGAGAACCTACAGGCAGGAGCTGTCTCGACATGGAGACCGGCAGAGCATCACAAAACCAGATCAAAGCAACTGAGTTCATAATTGAGGACGGGGTAACAGGGGCCTGAGTTTTCATGCTGAGACGCTTGGTGTCTCGGCTTCCCCACCGAATTAAATGTTGCATAGGGTGACTGTCCGTCATCTTAATTATACCAGAGATGTGTATCTGCATTGCGCCGGTGAACCATTGGGCTTGCCACGCGCCTGTCTGCCAGTTCGTAACCTCCATCACTTCAATGGTCACCCACATCCAGGGAAATTTACAAAATTATTAAAATATTATAACATATAACTTTTACTTATTGATGGTTTAATTATCACATATATTTAAATTTCTTGATAATCATATATATATTAAATTAAATTTTACTAAATAGATTAAAATTTTTATAAATTTTTTAAAACATTACCATAGTTAATAATAAATGTCATTATAATTAATATTCAAATTTTACAATAATATAAAATGTTAAATATTTAATGAGATTAATATTATAATATTATTGATTTAATTTCACTTATAGATGGTAATTATAATCTATATTTAATTTTTTTAATAATATATATTATTTTATTTCTAAATTTAAATTTGATTAAGTAAATTAAACTTTTAAAACATTTTTTTTTTTAATGATAAATTTCATTACAATTAATATTCAAATTTTATAATAATCTAAAATATTTTATATTTAAACTTTATTGTATTAATATTTTCAATATTTAATTTTTTTATGGGTTAAAATCTTACGCTAAATAATTTTATGATTTTAATATTACTAATTGTTTGTTTTAATATTGATTAATAATGTAAATAATCAAATTATTTATATACCTAAAAACTCCACATTATTAATATGTGAATATGGAGAATGACTTATGAAACCGTATTAAATTATGTTGGAAATTTTGACTACTGAATTTATTATTTTGATGATGTTGCATTATACATCTTAGTTATTAAGTGTACGTTACTTCTGTTATTGCAATTTTTGAAGTACTTGGTCAAAATTTGAAATCATATTATTTTATTTGATACCTTTTTGGGATTATTGGAATATTTGTATAAGTTTTATTGACAGGACAATATTTTGAAAATTATATAATGTTTGAAAAAAATATTTATTAATCTTGATTATTTCGAGAAACGGAACTATTTTATTTTTTAAAACCATGTCTTAAATTTTTTATTAGATGACAGGTAGGATGACTCATATGTTGCTGGGTATGGGGACAAATTAATGCTAGTTAATATTTGTATTGGATTTGGCAAAAAAGATTTCCTTAAATGGAGCAACCATAGAAGATCGTGAAGATTCTCTGACAACCATGAAAGTCGGGAAGCCTCTTACAGAAACTCACTCTACTCACTCTCGCCAATTCCACCCTCAACGGTAAAACACAAATTAGCGTCTGTTTTGGAAAAAAAACACACACACACAAACAAATTAGTGTCATGTCGCCATTGTAAAGCCCAACGAGGAATACAAATTTTACCTTAATCTTATTCAAATACAATAGAATTTTCATAAAATTAAATTTTACATTAATGAAATTAAAAGGAAATATTCATCAAATTTGAAAATTTTGATAAAGTAATTTGTCAATTTTGTTTTCCTAAATCTTAACAAAATTATAAGGACATTTTAAAAGAATTTTAGAAAAAAATTGTGAGATTTTCTAACGTCCTAACTTTTGAGAAATTCATGTATCGAGGAAGGCATGTGAGCCCATCATCACCCTTTCCCACATAGGGAATTCTCAATTTCGCCCTTGCTTTTCAAATTTTCAAAATTCCCTAAAATTGGTTGATTTTTATAGAATCCCCTTATATGAAAAAACATTCAAAGTAATGCAAGTTAGTTTATTACTTTTTTTAGTTTTAGGCCATGACTAATTTGTCCTTGAATTTGAGGAAAATGACTTATCTAGTGCTAAGTATGCAATCCATTTCATGAACTTTGGAGTGTTTCTGGTAAGTATATTACCATAGATAGATTCATAGGGACATTTTTGTGGTATCATGATAAGTAGTATTGTACCACTATTCTACAAGGGGTAGCCACTTGACCCGTTGACACTATTTGCTAGAGGCAAAGCACCTCAAATTGGTTTCCAAACACTTTTTCACCACTTATGCTTAGTTATCAATTTGGATATAATAAGCTATGCTTATATTCAATTGATTGCCATGTAATTTAAATAAATCCTTGTATAATTTGCTAGTGAATGTGGCATCATGATTTGACATATTAGAGGTGACTTAAATATCTAATCCATGAACACTTAAACTAATATAGAGGGTGTGAAGGGATGTGATAAAGCACAAAAAAATGGGCATAAAAGAAAGAACACTTAGCACATCCATAATTTTTTTGCAAGTTTGAATGACCAGTCATAGGGGATGAATGAAGCTCTTGTAATATCCATAGTTTCAAAGTTGAGTATGGAGTGGAATCCTCTTGAAGTCATTGTATAAATTAAGCCATTATGATATTTGATAGCCATTCATGTTGAGCTTTCCTTATGGAATTGTGTATAGGTAAGAATGATGATAAGAGAGAGCCTTCATCCTCATATTTGCAAGAAAATGCATTAGCCACAACAGTCTCTTTTCCTTTGTTTTAGTTGAGCTCATAATCATACCCAAGCATCTTAGTGACCCACTTGTGCTACATTGGTGATGACAACCATTGTTCCAAAAGTACTTCAAACTATATTGATCTATCTTGATTTGGAAGCAATTTCCCAATGAGATACAATCGCTAGGTATCAAGGGCATGGATGATGGCGATGATCTCTCTCTTATAGGTGGATTTACCCAAATTCATATTAACTAATGTTTTACTATAAGGCGAGGGGATGTCCTTCCTACATCAACACTACTCCTAGACCTCTACCCAAAGTGTCACATTTCAAAACAGAAGTCTTGGTGAAGATAGACACTGTTATAATGAGTATAGTATACATGGCATCCTTTAACGTGAAAAATATTTCATCAACCATCTGGATCCACACAAAAGCATTTTTTAGCAGGGTTGTTAAGGGGGCATCATTTTTCCCATATTTCCTCACAAACTTTCTATAGTAGGCTATAAGTCCTAAGAAACCCAATAAGATTTTCAAAGTCTTGGGCTTTTCCCAACCTTGCATAGTGGTAATCTCCTTGGGATCAACTCTTACCCCTTCCACACTAAAAATATGACCCAAGTTTTCAAATTTTGAGGCATCTAAAGCACATTTAAAATATTTGAGAATAACTAGTTGTATCTAAATAGTTGCGGCATTATCCACATGCTCAACATGTTCTTCCTAGTTTTTGAAACAAATCAAGATATCATCAAAGAATACTAATAAAAAAGTGCACAATAAAGGTAAAAAAATATTGCTCATAAGGCTTTAAAAGGTGGATGGGCCATTGCAAGGCCAACAGTGAATCGTGAAGAACCATAATGGCCTTCATGGGTTTGGAAAGGTGTTTTAATAATATTTGATTCCTTCTTCTTTATTTTGTGGTATCCTAAGCAAAAGTCTAGTTCAATGAAGAATTTCCACCATGAATCTCATTTGGGAGATCATTAATAACTAGTATGTGAAATTTTTCTTTGATGGTCAACTTACTTGAGAGCATAGATCTAAGTTGCATCATAATACCTTCCTTCCTTAAGAACAAGACCATTGGGTATGAGTAAGGGCTAGTACTTGGACAAATGAGAACTACTTCCAACAATTTCCCAATAAAATTTTCATTCATTATTATGGGAATAAGGGTGTCGATAAGGACACTCATTAGGAGGTAAACTTTTTAGAATTAGTTGGATATTGTGGTCATGTTCACATCGTAAGGGGAAAGCCCTTGGGAATCTCAAATCCCTATTGATGTTTAGTTAAGACCAACTACAAATCAAGTGAATTTCCTATGGGTGAATATCCCTGAATTGGATGGCATGGAATTGGAGGATATCACCTGAGTGGGCTTTATTTAGGAGATTTTTTGTATGATGAGAACTGATCATTTGAGGGAATACAAACTTATGCTCAACGAGAGTTTGTTTATGGCCATCCTTAGTGATACTCATGTATAATTCCTTGAAATCCATGGTAGCAAGACCCAAAATGCATGACCATTCTACACCAAACATCACATCACATCCTCCCATTTCAATAGAAAAATGTTCCAATTGAGCTACCAGTCCCCATGTTGACTATAAAAGTTTGGAATTTGTGCACTACATGGACATAGAAATGGTTTTTTTTTTTTTATGCATAAATTTGCAAGTATTTTTCCAATATTAATTATTGTGCAATATTTGATGTAGCCAATCAACTTTCGAGGTCTATGGGGTGTAAATTTTGGACATTGGATAAACCAATGGTATCCATGTGTTTCACAACATGGACTAAACACATCTCATGGATAAACCAATGGTCTCCATGTGTTTCACAGCGTGGACTAAACACATCTCATGGATCCTTATCTTTGGTGATGTGATCGTTGACTAACACCTATGGGTTTTGGTTTAATGGCAATCGTGATTCCTAATAAGTGGTATTAGAGCAGAGGTCATGAGTTTGATACACACTCGACTCGCGTTGGGGGTGAGATTGTTGGACATTAGATAAAATAATGCTCCATATGTGTTTCGCGACATGGACTAACCACCTCTCATGGATCCTTATCATTGGCGATGTGATCGATGACTAACACCTGCGGGGTTTTGTTTAACGACAATCGTGATTCCTAACACAAATACCTAAGAAAGCATGGAGGGAAATAAAGGGTGCCACTTGAGGCAAATTCTAGGGCAGGGGGGCGGGGTGGGGGAGGGGGGGGGGGGGGGGTTCTTGGGGATGAGGTATAAGTTTCACTAATTCCAACTAAGAAGTGGCTTCCCCAAAGATTTCCTTAGGGTGTTCAAGTTGGGACACATCAATTTGGAATAATTTTTGTTCCTTTCATTCATACCTTGAATAATAACTCTCATCACAGTTCTAGCAAAGTTTGAGATATTGGCCATTTTCCATTTCTATTAAAGAAAACTTGTGGACTTTCAAGGGTTAATAAGAAGGAGAGATGGTTGCAGAAGCCATAGGTGAGACATAAAGGATGGTTTTTTGACCTATTCATTAACCATTATTTATGCCTTGGATCTTGTTGAGTTGCTTCCAACCACATCATGGGATATTACATTATGATGTGTGGTGTAATTTCTTCCTTGAGACCACTAATGAAGCATTCTTTGAAAAAGGAATCAATATGGCCCTTTGTGTGGACTTCCAATTGCTCAAAATTTATGGTAAAATCCTCTTTTGTTCCTATTTGATGCAACTTGGTTAATTTACCCAAGTATTTATGATCTTCGTCAAAATCAACATGGATGGATTTCACAATGTAGGTATAGGAAATGTAACCTCCATAATATTTCTTAGTTCATCTCCACCAATACCATCTTTCTCAATGAAGGTATATCACACACACTCTAAGTTTCATCATGTCATTAGTAATTCCATAGAGGGAAATATAGTATTCCATTGGGTAACCCAACTAGTGGTGTCGAACCCATCAAACTTATTACTTTGGGATATCTTGCCACATATTGCTTGGAGTTTCAAGGAAGTGTAACCCATGGCTATTCCTTCCACCATTAGACTCAACCCTTTCTACTTGCTCTGGTGACTCTAGCTAATAAATACCTTTGTGTTTGTTAAGGAGTCCTAGTTGGTAGTAGATTCCTTAAATATCATATTGGAAGTTATCAATCTTGATCTTGGGCTTAGGTTAAAGTTGGGTGAATTGGGAGGATATACTAACATCGAGCTTAACCTCAAGTTGGTTGATCTTGTTGTCCAATTCAATGATGTTGGAGTACCTATTTTGTGGACTTGGTTTCAAGCATTGGTACTTGGGTCCACCAAATGACTATTGGAGAGTTGTAGCGATGCAATATGCTCCTCAAAAGGAGACTTTTGAGATAGGTTGTCCACAAGTGTATGAGAAAGTCCACTAAAATATGGTTGCTTGAGAGTGATACCATGATGATCAATGTTGTAAAGGAGTGCCTTGTGATAGGTCTCTTGCAAGAGTTCTATTAAAAACATTTTCTATTATTTTTTCCAATCCTATTCCTAACTAAGTATTATTGAGTTGATAGAATCACCAAATTCTTGATATTCCAATTTATGAAGGATTTTGTGGCTTGTGCTAAAATAGCTAGGATTTGTAGGGTGCTAAGGAAAAATAAGTGTCAAGCGCTATAACTCTTTGATGTACTTGTGAGCATATAGTAATAGAAACAATCATTCCGATCTCTCAAGGTGCTAATTAAGGAGAATATATCATACCCTTAACTATACCACCCAATTCCCAGGTACTAGAGAGTGATCTTCCCAAGTGTTGTTCTTGGTGTATTATAGCAACAAGATGACCAACTAATTTATGTAACATTGGTTCTAGGTGTGTTTAAATGGCCTTTTATATACCCAAGGGTACTTGAAATAAAATTCTATATATAGGTGTTGTCTGATGTAGTACTACTCAAAGGAGTACCAAAAGGGGTTATAAGGGTATCCAACCAAGTGACACCACTTGTATTTCCTTCATGTATTCTTCCTGAACCATAACTTTTCTCATTGAATGTCATATATTTTTGTTATTTAAAGATGTTGGAACACCTCTTTATCTTGAAAAGAAATATTTTAAAATCGGATGTGTGTTAGCTCAAGAAAGAGCTCTAAGACTACTTATAATGGAGTTAACCAACAATATTAACATGATCTTACCAGGTTTCAAAAAATCAAATACAAAGTTAGATAAGATTATACCTACATAATTTTAATCCTTATATTTAAGATATCCAAAAGAGTGAGAAATGTTCTATTCACAAAACTCTTCAAGGAGGCAACCTCATAGGGCACAACTCTGATTACAATAACAGTTGAAAACCATTATATAGCCTTCTTGTTCTATATATAATTTCTTAGTAGAAAACCCCTAATTACTTGTAATCACATCATTAATGGCTACCAACCACCTAATGGGACTTCTTTAATAAGGGGACCCTTTTCACATTAAGTAACTACACACTAATTATCCAATGAGTTTTATTAAATGAAGATTGCCTCGTACATTAATTAATTAGCCACTAAAAACCCAAAATAGGGAGGTTATGGTTGGATCCTAAAAAGTTAGACACCCTTAGGATACAAAGGATCATCCAAAAATCCATTGATTAAGGTACACTGGTGTATTTCATTATTGGTTATTAATAAAATGGTCCTCCCACTCCTTTAGCATACTATTGTTGAGACATGCATTTGATTTAATGGTTTTATTGACCTAACCATTATCATTTGGATTTCATTACATGTTAGCAAGGTAGAGGTTTCTAATTGAATTTCTTGTGGATAGGAGCGACACTAGGAGAACATTGGAACCTTGAACTTCCTTCTCCCGTTCCTATGCTTCGTGGAGATCCAAATTCTAAAATTTCACAAAAAAATATCATGTCTTTGTCTTATTTCGCTTGGAATTCCAATTGCAATTTTTGATTCGTGAACTAGGGTTTAATTCTTAATATATTAAATTTACCAAAAACATAAATTTACCTCCTAAAAATTAAAAACAAATAAGAAGTTGATTTACTTCCTTCTCAGGTTTTGAGGCATCCCTTCATAATGAAAATATGCTTTTTACCTTACACATCAAGTGATCTTGGTGAAACAAATATCAATTTCAATGCAACCTCGTCGCCTTTCATATTTCACATTATAAGACGTTTTGTTTTAATTTTTTTAACTTTGTAATTTCAAACATCATTATGCACACAAATCACACCTTAAAAAGTACATATTTTGTTTATACCATCAAATGCAAGACTTTAAAATTAATCCTCACACGTAATAAAATAACCATTTGTAACATTAAAACCATCACTAATGTAAGTTAAGACCATGGAGGTAGTTTTGTGAGTAAATACACAAGGGTCACTCAAAATTCAAATGAATAATTGATTAATTAATAGGAGGAGTCTCATAGTGGCAAATGTTGGTTCTAGAAAAAAAGATCCAACACATGAGTCAACTAGTAGGTCAATTTATGAAAGTATGGGAATCCTTAATTACTAAAAATAATGGGTGAAAGTGTTTTAATGGACACTGCACTTATAAGGAAACGATTTGATCCCATTTCTAGAAGTGAGCGTTGATGGATGTGAGTTTTGGTTCATATGAATCTAACCTAAACCTTCATACTTAATCCATGACTATTTTTTCCAACATTCATATTACGAAGAAGTAGCTTATTTTCTAAACATCAATATTATCATCCATGTGACCTGCTCATGAGGGTGTGAGTATATGATATAAATAGTGTATCACTCGTTGTATTTCTTCACCTTAGGTGTTGGTCACTATAACTAGTCTCATTTCATATCTTCTTTCTTTTTTTTCTTTTTTCTTTTTTTTTTAACAGTGGAATCGGCAACAAAGGCAGCCTTGCAACTCGCGTTACACGGGGTCGATTCTGACCGCTACCTCTATAACCACTGGGAGCTGCGCCCGCCCCTCTATACAGCTCCAGGGTAAGTCTAGGGGATTTGAACTTGTGACCTTCAGTACGGAGCCCGCCTTTCTAACGAACTTCATCGCATTGTGATTACCAACTCGCCTACCCCCGTGGGGCTATCTCATTTCATATCTTCAATAGTGTGGATACAATCAATAGACTTAAAATAAATGGTGGAGCTTTTCTTTGGGATTCATCTTCTCTAGATGACCACACATTTGAAAGGTCCCTTTTCCTCACTCTTTTTCTTTACGAGTGTGTTTCTTTATTGTTTGCATTAGTTTCATAGTTATTATCTTGCAAACATTGTGGACTTATGGGTTTAAATGATTAATTGGTTTTGAACCTTATATGCATATTGGTTCAAATTCATCTTAGATGCTCCTTTAGTTTATCAAGTTTAATATTCTTTTGTGATTTATTAGTACCCGAGGTATATTAAGTTCACCATATTTCTTAATAGAAATACATCTTTCATCTAATAAATTCACCATCTTTCTTTCTAGTGTTGTTTTTAATCAATTAGTTCACCACACTTCTTGTTATTATTTCACCCCTTATTTTGATACGTTTACTGCATCTTCCTTAAATGTATCATGGTCAATATCTCAAGAACTACCACTCAAGAAAATCCTCCACAAGGGTAATTCTTTGTTTTTCCACCACCAAAAGATGTTACTAGCCTCATCATGGCTACCTTGAATCCTCTCACTATGATCTTTGGAATTATTATTTGGGTGCCTTCTACCCTACTTAAAACCAATTCTAACCCTTTCTCTTCATTTATTCTTAGGTTGATTCTAACTCCTCCTTCTTAACCTAGTGAATTTAGTTCACCTAATACTAATGAACCATCCAAGAAGAAGACGACAATAAGCCAAAGTAACATAAAAATAAGAACCAAGGGTAAGGGGTCATTGCTAGGGATGTTGGGGACCATGTTAATATTATTGGGGCAAGTGATAGTAACATCGAGGGAAATGATAGTGCCCAACAAGTCCAAACAAAACCAAATAAGAAATGTGACATATGAGTTAAGGATAATCACATTTGTGGTAGTTGCAAAGTGATTGGTCATTATACTCACCATTTTTTGAAACTTCTTGTGATGTGTCAATCTCTTTCTATTTCCTTGTAAAAATCCCTATCTTAACATGATGCTCCATCTGCTTTGTTCTATATATTTACCCATGATTTAGGTTATTAATCCTTCAACCAAATCTACCTCATTTTCAAATTTGAATAATGAAGGTATAGGTTACTTTTTCCACTTCTAGTGATCGATCACCCATTCAACTTATCCCTAGTAATGAAAATGGATGTTAGCACCCTCCAAGCTCTAATATTATTTTCATTGACTAGGATCAACTTATGTTGAGGTCTCTTCCTTCCCCCAACCTTTTCTAGGTTGAAGGTAGGGCATTTTTCATTGTTGTCTTGTGCATGAAGGATCGTCTTCTTGTGTTAAGTCCTCAATTCTTTAGATCACTTTGATTCTCCCACCCTCATCATAATAATGAGAAAATTACAATATTACAATGGTAAATTATGTGAATTAATAAATTTGGACACATATTTCTATCGAGATAGGTAGTAATATTGTTTAGTTGATGTCATGGTTTTCGTTGCTCCTATCGAACATTAAATTGCTACTTGTGAATGAGTATATGTATGCCACAGAATCTATTGCATCCTCACTTTTTTTAGGATGTTTTTTCCACATGAAGGACATATTTTCACCAATCATTACCTCTCATACTCTATTCCTCAACCACATTTCACCCATGACAATGTCTTGCTTATAGTGACTCATGCACAATTTATTCCCAGTGTTTGGTTAGATGAACCTCCTTCACAAATGTCTTCTATGAACATTTGTGTCCATGATTATTTGGAATATTTTACTACCATAGGCTTGTCTATTTATATTTTACTTCACATATGGCTCTCACAAAACCAACTCCTCCCCCCATGTGAAAATATGACCACTCCTCTACGACCATAACCTTCCATAAGAATGGAGAATTATTATATACTATGACTACTTAGAATGTCCTTAGGATGACCTCCAGTTTGGTTCTCTATATATTTTCATCCTAGGACTAGCCACTCAAGAAAGCCATATGGATAAGCCTGCAAGGTCATTTTTACTGGCAGGTCCTAGTTTGGAGAATTAGGGCTCGAAAAATTCTAGATCCATTTTGAGGCAATAAGTGATGTGTTTTAGGGAAAAAAATATATTTCTCAAGTGTGGGAAACTGTGACACTATTATACACTTACATATATTTCCAAAGGTGAAATAATCATGTCAATAGAAGGTTGTATGAAAAATTTATGCCTCTTAGAAGTTGACTTATCGTGTTTAAACACCATGGTACAAGTGGATGTCATGTAAACCCCCATTACTCATGCAATAGGGGATATCAATGTGTGGACTATGAATAAGACTCTAGAAGGGTTAAATTCATAACTCTCATTGAGATTTGAAGGATTCAAACCTGACAATTAATTGTATATCATGTTATGTTAATTTCAATTGGGCCATTAGGAGGAGAAGGGGTTCCATTCTATTTGACGGTATCTTATTCCATAGTAGAGTAGAGAAAATGGGAGTGGGAGTGAGAGAGAATAATATAGGGAGTTAGTATTCTATAGTAGCCTAACAAGCCACATGATCCGAATCTTAGGGGGGCTTATAGTCTAAGTTCTTATGTATAAGTCATAAAGTCATATTTTTATGTAAAAGGGAACATGATAGATATGTAACTATCAGAGTAAACCCTAATTAGAGTTGAATTTGTCTGCAAGACACCTTATAAGAAGAAAATAGGAAGCGAGTGAAAGTGGAGAAGGAGAGGTCCCAAAATGGGCCTCATTGCATATAATGGTTCTTCTTAATGGAATAATTCTTCTCCAATTCTTGCTCTCTCTCTCTCTCTCTCTCTCTCTCTCTCTCTCTCTCATATTTTTTTCATGTATTTAGTTTTTCATTTTATCAATGTTATTATGATTAGTTTAATGGAAGATCTCTATATTTTATCTCCTCCTCTCTCAACATTCAAGCCTCCTAGATCTTATCCCCCAAGATCTGGATCATCGGTATTAGATTACATTGCCATTCAATGGGAAGCATGATTTGAAGCATATTTAAGTATCATAGTTTTGCAACAATAGATAACCTCCTGATGGGACCAGCCCGTAACTTATATTTTAATATTATTAACAATGATACACCAACACTTTAATCAACAGTTGCATGATTAGCAAATAATCAGGGCTTAATACATTTGATTAGGCACTAAACAAATGATTGTTCTGGATATTTGTTGGTTAGCATTTATGTCGGAATTCAATGATGGTTTGCTGGTTGTACCCACCTCGGTTACTATTTTCCCGTTCTTTGTGTTTACCAAAACCCTTAGTTCTTTGTCATTCAGTAATTCCTCACTTGCATTTTCGCTACATTGAGGGTTTATGTCTGCAACGAGGGTTTGTGCTACGACTGTGTAGAATTTGGCAGCAAGGTTCTGTGTGTGCCCAGCTATGGGTTCTTTTGTCTGTTGGCAAGATATCTCTGCCTGCACTTGTGGCTTTGTCGCCTGGTTGCCTGGGCACTGTATGGAAGGTTTCTTTGTCTGTGTGAGAGGGTTATTGATGTTTCCATCTGCTCGGTGATTATACCTTCCCCTATTCCATTGTTTCGTTCGGTTATAGTCTTTCTAGTTGTTAGCTTATGATTGATGGTTGACTGTTTTGTATTCTAACATGTCACAGTCACGGTGGCTTCCTCAGCTCTGTGGTCCTGGTAAGGTAAGCTGTTCTTCCATGCTATTTCTTACCCCCTTCATTTTTCTCCGACACTACAATGCTTTCTCCTTGGTCTGCAGGGTTTCACCATTGATTGTGGCTCAGTGGGGTTTCACTCCTCCTATGCGAATGCTCTTCAGGGAAACGATTTCTCTGTCTGTGCATTCAGTTCCCTTCTTCTTTTATTACTTCCTGGCTATACTTGACATACATTTGACTGACATCTCTCCATTGGCTTACTGTGTAGGTGAGGGTTTGTTCCCAGGCGTGGTCTACATAACTGCTACGAGTAATGGCTCCGGTAGGCTCGTTCTCTATTACTGTTGTCAATTTTTAGTTTGATTGTCTGTGTCAGGTCACTGGGCAAAGTCCCAGTATTCCTTCATTGATTTTCTTTGTTGTTGTGCGACCCGAGATTCAAGTTGTATATAAATTTTCGACTATGCTATGAATACTTGTAATTTTTGTCCGCCTTTATATGGTGGCTAACTAAACCCCCACTGTTAGGGTTTTGCTATATCTTGTTGTCTTTCCCTCTGTTCTTAATTGAGTAGTTGGGATTGTTTGAATGTATACAAATATTTTTGGTTATAAAAGGAATTAATAGGAAAAATTTTGTGTAGTCCGGTTACCTCTATTTTTGGGTCGGTATTCAGTGATTACATTCTCGTTCGATTCTGAACTGCTCGTACTATTGTTTGCTTTCGTTTATTTGGACTCTGTTGTGGTTGTTGGCGGAACTCTGTGTTGGGAACGCTCATCTGGTTTCTCCGTTTTCTCTCTCTGTTTTATATAAGGGAAACAAAAATATAGTAGATAAGAACACACAGTGCTATTTAGTTTTCTTACTCAATAGTTACAGGAAAGTAAATGAATGTCATGGAAAAACTGTTACAGATGGATTCAGATATTCGAATGAAAAATTACTTTCTCTTTATTGTATATCTCTTCTCATGCATTGAACCCCTCCAGAATGTATTACATTGGTTTTTGTATTGTATTTAGGCAGTTACTTGAATTGTCTTCGGTTACCCTTCAATGACTTTTATAGTTACACAATTGATGATTATGCTGGGTTCTCTTGTGCTGTAGGATTTACAATATTATATTTTTTTTTTTATACACAGACAGCTGTAAGATGGATTAAGAAAATGACAGAACAATGTAACTGTAATGACACTATCCTAACTGTACTGTTCCTAATATTCCTTAACTAATAATAATAAAAAACTAGTTTCTAGACACTGTTTTATTCAGTAAATGTAAATGAAACTAAAAGACATTGAACCTGTCCTCCTTAGCTGAGACCAACACCCGGTTATGGTGCCCTTAGCTGAATTCTCCTGCATCACCTCCTTTTGGCACCTTTGGTGTCCACTTGTTTGGCCATCCACTATAAGCATCACAATTGTTCCACAAACATTACATGGTTTTCTACCCTCAGTTATTCATTCACCATGGAGAAACATTCTTACATGGATTCACTACATCCATTGGTATGCAACATTTTAAATTTTTTTGGGGTTTCCATGTTGTCCATGGAGGTTTAATTGCCTCAACAACAACCCATGTTAATTTACAAGCCATTGGCATCCTTTATGGCCCTCTACACTTTACATTCTAACATAAATTGTTATTTTTTATTTATACAATGATGCCATAGCTTAAAAGAATTGTATGCAACATATATAAGATTGGGTGACATCATTTCAACCATTTCTCACCTTCCACATAGTGGTATAGCCACCATAAAAGCATAATCATGGATGGAACAAAAGGAAACAATCTTTAGCCAAATTTATATAGGTTCCATGACCGATATAGATAATTCCAGAGGGTACATGACAACTTATTTTAAGTTATTTTCTATTAGCCCAAATGGGTATTTTACCAAATTTGATTTTGTTTCTAGTTTGAGAGATATCCATGATTGAAGTTACACACATCTGTAAAGTAGCACAACCACGTGTGCCTTGAGTTTCAAGAATGATTTTTTCACTCCCAAAATAATTATAGAGAATGTATCTTATATCAATGGAAATTTATCGTTAATACCTCAAATGGGTCTTCGACGAAATTTGACTTCATCACCTATAATAAAAGTTATCAACAAAGTTGTGGCAAGAGATCCATTGTTGGTGCAGGGTTCAGAAAGACCTGGGTTTGATGCACAATGTCAGCCAACAAACCCACTCAACATGAGCATTTTCGACATCACCTATAGAGTGTATGACGTCTCACTCAAGGTGCCATAGGGGACTGCTAGAACCAGGTTCCATAGTCAAACAAAATTGTTGTGTGTGAGATAATGATTGCCTAACTCACTTGTGTGGAATTCATGTTATCTAACAAAACAATAGTATGATAGTCATACTAAACTCCTATTCCATGCAATATTTCACAGGAATATATTCTAACTGCTTGATTTTCTATTCAATTTCCATAATATTAGCACAACAAGAATATGTCCACATGGGGTAGCTCATTTGGAAATGGATGTGGAAATGAAGTCTCACTGAACCGAAAGTCTTGGGTTCAAATCTTGTGCTATCCCCCTGATCGGGGTGAAAAGTTGGACATGATGAAGATGTAGTCCTACCAAGCTTACAAAAAAAACACAACAGGAATATGACAGTCATGCCAACCTCCCATGCTATTCAAGTCATTATAGATATATTTCTTAACATTACCTAGCTTTAGATTACAATAAAACAATACACACATTCATGAGAAAATATAGGGGATAATAGGTTCATTTTCCGTTACTTCCTAGCTAGAAAGTGCACAATATGCTACAATAGAGAGTCTTTCAAACTGGCTCACTAGCCTAACATGGTAAAGCATAAAACATCACATTCTTCTACATCGTAAAGTGTCAATGATTCTAATTAGATTATCCACCAAAGACCAGATTCAATACATAGACTCCATCCACAAGTAAAATGAATAACAACCACTATCAACAATGCTAACAACATAGCAACAAGAAATCGACTAGTAACAATTACACTGGAAAAACCCAGCATTAGAGATTCTCCAACTAGCTAACCAACCCAAAACTAGAGATGTTAGTCCTTCTTATCATCCCTCGACGGTTCCTCTATCATCATGCCTCTGATCCTCATCTAGTTTGGCATGGGGTTCAAAAAGACCCGATTTTGGTGCATAGTATTGGCCAACAAACCCACTCACCATCGGCCCTTTTGAGATCACCCATAGAGTGGATGATGTCTCACCCAAGGTACCATGGGGGACTGCTAGAACTAAGTTTCCACAATCATATGGAATTATTGTATGTGTGGTAGTGATTGTCTAACTCACTTGTGCAAAATTCATGTTATCTAACAAAATATAAGTATGAAAACCATACTAAACTCTTATTCCAAGTAAGATATGCAACTCTATTCTAACTACTTGATTTGTTATTTGAACAGAAACAGGAACAAGATAGTCATGCCAACCTCCCATGTTGCGCAAGTCATTATAAAATTCTATGTTAACATTACCTAGATTCAAATGGTAGTAACAGTAAACAAATACACACATTCATGAGAAAATATATGGGGAAATCCATTCATTCTCCATTACTTTATGACTGGAATGTGCACAATGCACTACAATAGAGATTCTTTCAATCTGGCTCATTAGTCGAACATGGTAAATCATAAAACATTACATTCTTCTAAATTGCACAGTATCAATGACTCTAAACAAATTATCCACTTAAGTCTAAACTCAATACATAGACTCCATCCACGGGTGAGCTGAATAAACAACCACTAACATACAAATCTAACAAAAAAGCAATAAGAAATTGACTAGCAACAATTACATTGGTAAAACACAACACTGGAGATTCTCCAACCAGTTAACCAACGCTGAACTAGAGAAGTCAGGCCTCCTTATCATTCCTCGATTATTCCTCTGTCATCATGCCTCTGATCCTCATCTAGTTTAGCCAATCCCCAAGTTGGCTTAATGACCCTAATATTTTCTAAAAACTTTCCCTAGTTGTCCCACTCTCTCCAACTAATAGTTGGTCTTGGCTCAGAATATCTTCTAACAGTCTTTCCTCCACTCCACCAACTCGGCTCTTCTTGCAAATATTTCCTATGACCCTCATCATGATGTTCCTTCCCACCTTTACCAAATGCCTTCAGATCTTAACTACGAATATTTGCCTTGAACACGTCCTCTCCTAGTTAGCACTATGCTAAATTGCACACAATGCCTTTCTGAGCTACATCTTCATGTCTTGAGCCATCTTTTCTACTATGCACTGGTTCCCTTACTTCCGCACAATTCTCCTTTGCACATGATCTCTCATACTACTAGAAAATTTTAGAAATTTTGGCCTCTAACAAGCCCCCAACACAAAATTGTGGCTCGTCCCAAGTCACTTAGTCCTTCTCTAAATATGCAGTCTTAGCCATTACTAATTCCTTCAAGGTTTGTAGTGCCTTGTGTTTTGTCTCCACTTTGGTTCTTATCCCTTCCCCTTTAATAATTAGGCCTTGTGTTGTTTTGGTGGTCAGATACTCTGTGACTATGTAGATGTCCTTGCTTCTTTCCTTCTGCACGAATTGTTGTAGGTCATTACAGTTTTCATCCAATTTAATTATCTCACTCTAGAGGTATTCCCACTGCGTCTATTCTTCTCGAAGTCAATCAATCTAGAGGTTAATCTGCATTTCTCTTGCATGAAATTCCACTTGTCTACAATACTCATCCAACCTGTACTCTGCATGATTTGTCGTACTATTTCTTATCCCTTTTGTATCTTATTTGTTACTTCTACTGCACCTAGAGATTCCAATAAAGTGGTCCATATTTGAGATCCCTTTTCCATCATATTGTAGAAATTCCTTGTAGATTCAAACTGCTTATGTAATTTTCTAAAACAAAAGACTTGAATCTACTCTACTCATCAGCGGAAAGCAATTAATAGATCATGAAATCCCAACAAAAAAATTAGACAAGATTCAACACAAATACTCATAATTTTATCTAGGGGAGAGAAACTAATCAAAACCCCTTACTATTTGTATTGCATTAATCAAGGAATATGGATGAATATAATACACTATGCTCAACCTTGAGCTCAACCTGCACAAGTATTTTCTATCCCCTTTCTCATTTTCTACCTTTGGCCAATACTTAGCCAAATTTCCAAGCCTCCAAGCTCTTATTTCCTTGCGATGTTGCCTTGGAAATTAGCCCCTATTTAATAGGAATTTTCCTCCATTGGATTGTGTAGTTCTTTTAGGTCAATTCTCTGACTGCATGCACCATCTATACAACTTGAACTAATTTACAACTCATAGTACACTATCCTTGAAATCTAATCTCAATGAGGTAACTTGAATTTTGTGCATTCATGAGTTAATTTAGGTTGATTTATTAGTTAAATAGTTGAACACTGAAGCTACACTCCACTGCTAGACCTCCTACTAGTTCCTCAATAGTTGGAACTAGTTTAACTGACATTAATTTAGTTTAACTAAATTAAACTATTACAACTCAAATTAAACTCCACCTAGGCTCCTAAAATTTAGGAATCACTGTACACAACTAGAGTTCTCCCTGAAACTCAAATTAAATATGAAAACTAAGTGAAATTAACTTATTTAACACATTCTTATTGTCGTGTGATGTGGAATTACAATTTTCTCCTAATTTAATTCAAGGGAAAAATAAATTAGGAATTTCTTGCTGCATTTTCAACATTTCCTCTCAGCAAGAAAGGGATTCACATCTACCCTGATCCAACACCTTTGGAATGCATTACATTCAACATTTCTCACTATTGGTGTTGCTATTGCAACACTGCAACTACAAAGCATAAAAAATAATCATCGAATCAATCTCCAACAGTCTACTGGGAAAATTGTTTTGCTGCTAACTCTGCTACTAAGCCTCCTTCTATATTGTCAACACTTCTCTACACTCCTCAGTATCTGATTCACATTGATCCTCCTACTATTGAATGTTGTGGGCCCCCGTAGCAAGGTAATGATCCATGAGATAAAAACACCTCAATGGAACCTACCCAAATTTATGCAACTCTTGGGACTCTTTCTTCACATTGCCCCACCTCACACCTCGAGGTATGGTTGCATGTGCTACCTTTTCCCACTTGGCTCTAACTCTCCTCCTACTAGAGGTCTCTGATTAGTCCTCTTCATCATCATCCTCCTAGTCATCCCAACTACCAATTGGCTGAGGCTTCCTCTTGAGAGCTAAATCATGCTCCCTCTCAACCACAACACCTCTAATCCATGCCTTTCTCCTCAAGGTTGTTCATGCATCTTCCTCTAATGTGTAGAGGATCTCAATCTTGACACAATCTTTTTTATTTGACATGAAGCAATATGCTTGAGGTAGGCCTTCCCATATCTGAATACTACCTCATACCCTTTGTCTTCAATCCTCAATTTCTTCATCAGTTCAAGTTTCTTGGTTTCATTGCTATTTCTGAATATCTCAATGGGATTCTTCCACATAGCAAAAGGAGTATCTTTTCCATGTAGTGTCAAGACTATGTGGTCTCTCACAGCCTCCAGGATGATCCCCTTGGCTCTAGCCACACACTTCTTCCAATCTACTAGATTCTGAGAATCAACTACTGTTGGTTTCTGGATATCATTATCAATGAATTCCTTCAACCCATTATCTTCTAGAACTACCTACATGCGTTCCTTCCAAAAAACATAATTCGATCTTCCCTCAAGGGCATACTCAAGTCGTAGTCCATAGAAAGCCATCCTGCTAGCTCTGAAGAAATGATCCTGCAAGTTCGATCCTCCTACAATAACAAGTTTGAAATCTTTTCTCTATTGTGAAATCTACAATGATTACAGCTCTCATACCATGTAGAAATTCCTTGTAGATTCAAATTGCTTATGTAATTTGCTAAAACAAAAGACTTGAATCTACTCTACTCATCAATGAAAAGAAATTAATCGATTGCAAAATCACAACATAAACATGAGACAAGATTCAACACACATACTGAGAATTTTATTTAGGGGAAAGAAACTTCTCAAAACCCCTTACTATATGTATTTCATTAATCAAGGAATCTGAATGAATACAATATGCTCTGCTCACCCTTGATCTCAACTTGCACAAGTATTTTCTATCGTCTTTCTGATTGACTACCTTTAGCCAATACTTAGCCAAATTTCCAAGCCTCCAAGCTCCTATTTCCTTGCATTGTTCCCTTGGGAATTAACCCCTATTTAATAGGAATTTTCCTCCATTTGATTGTGTAGTTCCTTTAGGTTAATTCTCTGTTTGCATGCACCATATGTACAACTTGAACTAGTTTACAACTTATAATACACTGCACTTGAACTCCAATACCAACTAGGTAACTCGAATTTTGTGCATGCATGAGTTAATTTAGGCTAATTTATCAATTAATTGGTTGAACACTGAAGTTGCACCCCACTGCTAGACCTCCCACTAGTTCCTCCAACAATTGGAACTAGTTTAACTGGCATTAACTCAGTTTAACTAAATTAAACTATTACAACTCAAATAAACTCAACCTAGGCTCCTAAAATTTAGCAATCATTATACACAACTCAATTTCTCCCTCAAACTCAAATTAACTAAGCCAACTAAGTGAAATTAACTTAGTTAACACATTCTTGTTGTCTTGTGATGTGGAATTAAAATTTTCTCCTAATTTAATTCAAGGGAAAATTAAATTAGGAATTTCTTGCTGCATTTTAAACACATATCCCAACATCGTTGCTCATACTCAGCCAAATGGTGGTATTTTTCTCTAGTGCGCTACACCAAGTCTTTGCATTCTCTCTCCTATGGTGGTTTCAACAGCTTCTACTATGCAAGGAAATATGACACTTGTGTTTTGAGGCCATGGATGGACTCATTGATTTTTCCAACCAATCCCTCAATTGAGATAGTAACATCGATATGACCATCTATCACCTCCCAGTAAACTTGCTCTAGCATTATACGCCATTTCATCTCATTGTTTGCTACTAACCATTATGCCTACTATAATTTTCCTTGTGCTAATTTTTCCTAACCTAGTTCTTTAATGGTCATCGCTACCATGACATGCAGTTCTTATGTGACACTCTGCTACAACTGGTGTAAATTTTTCACAGTTAGTTGAGACAACACTAGGTCGACATACGCACAATTGTTTCATGTTGTGGTACCTTCTCGCTAAGAAATACTACAGCCCCGATGGATAGTCGTAATGCCCTCTTTTTTTCCAGTTGTGAATAAGGTACTTGCATCATCTCGAGTGGCTAGGGTTGGATTTTAGTTTTGGTTTGTACCACTGATTCTGACTGAAGTGGCTACATTTCTAGCCTCTAGCACAACTCGCCCAATGTTTGCTACACTTTGTCCAACTTTTCCTTAGTGGCATCTTCCATCTACTCTCTAATTCTCTCGAACGTCCTCTGAAAACACCATCTAAACCGGGGAAGCACACGTTGCCTTTTGCTTCTTTCTATCCTGAGTCGTAGATGCGCTTCCTACACTACTCAACATTATTTTTCTCCTAAGTAATACTTATTTTGACTATACTGGTTGTTCCCCAATGTTATATACCTAGGGGGGATAATATGGGGTACAAAGGGAGGTACCCAAGGGAATAATGTAATAATGGGATGGGCCATATTAATAAATAAGGTGGTTAACCCATATCATGTGAGGGACCACAAGTAGTTAGTAATAATGTAATGGGCCCATGGTATTAGTTCGATGGTATGAGGGAACCATGGTAATGACCCATGGTATTGTATGTATGAGGCCTATATAGAGGCTAGAGACTCCACATGGAGAGATGTCAAGGAATATTGTCAAGGATTATTGTATGAATAGGCATATGGCTTGTGGAGTGTTCTCCTTCCTTAAGGAGTGAATGTATGGTGTTGCCTTACCTTAAGGGTTTTGATCAATAAAGAATCATTTCATATTATTTCTAGGTTTATTTGCATTGTCTTATATTTTCATATCAGATCTATAACAACAATAGTCTATCTTAGTCTGGAAAAGGGTAAACTTATATTGAGTAGAATCCATGTCATTTACTTTAACAAGTTCGAAATGAAAAGTACCCAACATGCTTTTCATTTTTCAAGAGTCAAAAAATAGCTTAAATATGATTCCAGGGGGTCGTTTTTTCGTTTATTTTTACGAGTCTGAAAAATTGATAAAATAAAATTTGAATCAGTAAAGATAAATCACCATCACCAAGAATATATGACCTAATGCTACACAAGGAAACACACATTACCGATTCAAGGAAAAATATTAAAAAAAGTGTGAAATATGCCCTAATTTGGTAAAAAATATTATTTAGAACTTGTAAAAAGCCCAAAAAGTAAATAATTTTTACCATTTCACCAATTTGCAATTCTGAAAGCATTTTACCTCATTTTACCTTGATTTTCAGGCAAGAAGTACGATCAATCCTAGACACCATTCATCAAGCCACTTGTTGCAGGTAAGAGAATTGTCCCTTCCATTCATCTTTGTACTCATTTCAAGAATTTTCATCCATAGATTAGGTTTCAAGGAGGACTTGCAAAAATTTTATGTCGAGGGTGGCCAGCGCAGGTTTTACCCATCAGACTCGCACTGCTCACCCTATGGTCAATCAGGGCCTCGTGCTGGCAGCGCATGAAAATTCACACACAGTCGCACTGGCAGCACGTGAAAATTCACACACAATTGCATTGGCACCAAGGTAAAAAAAATTGTGTGAAATCCTCCATGTTAAAGGGTTTTTCTTTGATTTTGTCTCCATGGAAGCTCATGAAATGTTGTTTTATTGATTTTCCATAGGATAATCAGTCCAAAATGGTGGTTGAATGGAAAGAAAGAGGACATGAAGTTTAAGACCATCAAGTCGCTTAGGATCAAGATTGTGTTGATGCCCTACGAGCATGTGGGTTGCTCAAGTTCTTGAGGATTCCTAGGATTAGATCCCAGCCTAAGTTATTGCAGTATTTGATTGGTTGGTGGGATGTGGATTGCCAACTATTCATGATTAGGGACCAAGAACTCAAAATTATTTTCATCGACATTTATTAATTATCGAGTTGTCTAGAAAGGGACAACGAGTTCAGTTGTCTGGTTTGCGCACTTGAGGAGAGAGCACAAATATGATGATTGCAAGGCATTGTCCAGGGACCAAAAGTTAAAGGACCCAAAGTGGGAAGATCGATATAAATACCATCACAAATCTCCCACTACAAACAATCCTACATACTATGGCCTGAATAGTTGGGGCTCAAGCATTGCATGAGGCAAC
This sequence comes from Pinus tabuliformis, assembly GCA_031772625.1. NCBI lineage: Eukaryota > Viridiplantae > Streptophyta > Pinopsida > Pinales > Pinaceae > Pinus > Pinus tabuliformis. Next base: position 1,204,040,645 of record CM062816.1, read on the forward strand.
AAAATCTCATTTCCAATATGCAATCGACTGTCTAAATCCCACAGTCTTCAATTGGAGTGAGTGTTTGTTGGTTTGCATGAAGCACCAACCTACCAAGTGCAAGTCAAGGATTCTAAAACAATTCGGTTTCGGATCCATTTTGGTGACGTTCTTCTTGGAACATGTGCCATTGTTTTGTTATTAGTGGTTAGAAGTGGATGCACTAATGCCCAAAGATCCATGGTTACTCAGATGGGGTGAGTTGATGCCTCGTCATGGAGGCAGCCAAAAAATGTCATTCCCTTTGGCATTTTTTGGATGGTTGCATTAGAAGCTAATCAGGGTTGAAAATTAGGCATATGCAGGCATGGATTTACGAGGAGATCCAGATATTCCACTTGCACCAAGTGCACAGTGGACCGATTCAGGAGTTATGATGATTTGCAGATGTGGGACCAGAGACACCTCCAACAGTTTCTCTAATAGCCAGGAAGAGTGGCACACCATACTGAGGAGGCTCCTTTTCAGGAGGGATCTGATCCTATTGTCGAGGTAGAGAAAAACCTGGAAGCTTTAACTAGGGGCATTCTAGAGTACGCCTCAATAGATGAGGTGCCATTGCGGTACGAAAGACACACTGTAGGGGTTTTAGCCAGACTGCATCAGCTGTTGGGCTAAGTCATTAGGTCTATTTCGTGCTATCATGAGCACCATGTGGGCGAATAGCCATCTCTAGTTTACTTTCTGCATTTTTGTAGGCTTATAAAGCCATGTGTCGTAGAACACAGATTTTTTAATTTTGATGTAGAAAACTCTTGTGCAAACACTATATATATATCTATATATATATATATATATATATATATATATATATATATATATATATATATATATATATATATATACATATACATATACATGTTTTTCTATTTACGATGTCTATTATGTGATGCTTTATGATTTACAAGTTTCAAAAATGTCTATCTAACACGTAGTTAGCCAATGCATCTGTTAATGTGTTCATGCATCTTGGAATGTGATGATAAGTAATAAAATCAAAGTCTCATTCCAAGAGACGAACTCGCAAATACATTCTCAAAATTTGAGGGTTTCTAACTGAATATTGTCCATTAAGTTGTAGTACAATGAGTTGTGAATCAAGTTTTACGATTAACTCTCTAATGCCAAGAGTGATAGCTTCTGACAAAATCTTGATGACCGCACTATATTTGGCAATGTTATTAGTCGTACGACCTAAACATATGCCTTCTAAGTTCACTAACTCACCATTAGGGTGATATATTTCCCATGCAACGGAAGATAGATTCGATGTACTATGACAAGCACCATCAAAAAAATCGACGTAACGGTTGGATGACATATGGAAACCAAGTAGAGCACAAGGTAAGCATAGGAAAACATTTGCAAAATCAAACTAACACACCAAACTACACTACACACTAATGAAAACATACTAATATACAAAATTATTTACATGGAAAATCACGCATAATATTTCTTTAGGTAAAGCCCGTTTTGGGGCTCAGCCAAATAATTTCCCTCATAATCTACTAACTCATAGGAACCTTTTTGTAAAACTCATTTAACAATGTAAGGCCCATGCCACATTGGTTCGAATTTCCCGGCTTCCAATTTGTCATTGGCTTGATCATATAGTAAGACCAAGTCACCCTTAGCAAAAACGCAGGGAGAAACAGTTATATCGTATTGATCCTTAACTTGTTTCTTCTAGGCTTCAATTACTAATGCTGTAATGTGGTGATTGTCATCGATCCTTTCAAGGTAAATTAATCGTTCCTCCTGAGGTGAGGTATCAGGGAATAATTCAACAACTAGTTTCAGAGAAGGAATTTCACACTCAATTGGAAGAGTTGCCTCTAGACCATACACCAATTGAAAGGGTATGAATCTAGTGGCGGTCTTTGCTGCAGTTCGGTAGGCCCAAAGAGCTGAAAATAGCATGAGATCCCAATTTGATTTATGCATCCCAATGGTGCGTTGAAGCATGGTAACCAAGACTTTGTTGAATGCCTCAACTTGGCTATTGGCCTGTGGATAATAAGGAGTTGAGTTGTCGTGACGCAAACCCACTCGAGTAGTGAGCTCTGCCATCATGTAATGTTGGAAATGAGATCCATGATCAATAACGATTGATTGAGGGACATCAAATCGAGCTATGACATGGTTCAAAAGAAATTGAGCTGCAATTTTACCATCAGCAGCACATGTGGGCATCACCTCGGTCCATTTAGTGAAATAATTAATGACGACGATGATATAACCATGCCCTTGGGCTGAGCGAGGGTTACATGTGATGAAATAAGTAGCTCATTTAAAAAAGGGGAAGACAATAACTTCCGGGTTTAGGGGTGCGAGTGGGGCACACTGTTAATGGTTGTAAATCTAGCATGTGTGACATTTTTGGACTGCTAAAATGCAATCTTTAAAGATCGAAGGCCAGAAATAAATGGCACGAAGTATTTTCTTAGCAGTATCATACCCTGAGATGTGACCACCACAAGCCCTAGAGTGATAGTCATTTAGGACTCTCTCAACTTCTTCAAGTGTCAAATATATACGAAGGATAGAATCGACACAAGCACAATACAGAGTATCATCAATGATCTGATAGCGTTTGGACTGATATCGAACACAATGACATTCAAAATTGGAAAAATTTGAATGAAAATTTTAGGTTGGAGATAAAAAATAATATCCCCATACCATGGCTCAAGAGTGCTGATGTGAAAGAGAGTTTCATCAGGAATAAGCTCATCAAAAGCCTTAGATGTGGTCGCGGAGGGAAGGTCACAAATTAATTCGGCAAAAACTAGTGATTTCTTTAATTTGGTTGTAGAAAATTCCAAATCAAACTCCTGAAGTATAACAATACACTTAGAAAACTTGCCCCCCAGCAACTGGAAAGTCAAAATGTGGTCATGGGGTTGCAGTCAGAAATCACAACGACTTTCTACAAGAGAATATAGTGTCGAAAGCATTGAACATCATGAACAACTGCTAAAGCCAGTTTCTTGACATGGGCATATCGGCTCTCAGTGTCAATAAGATTTCAGTTGAGTAGTAAATCACATGTTTGTTTCCATCATCATCATCTTGAACCAGTACCATGAAAATAGTATTGTCGGTTGCAGCCAAGTAAAAGAAGTAATCGTGGTGGTAATTGGGGTGATGAAGTAAAGGAGCACTGATGAGGGTGTTCTTTAAAGCATCGAAAGATGTTTGAGAAATTTCATGCCAAATAAATGGGATCCCCTTTTTTAGTAAACGAGTGAATCCCTTGGAAAGTTCAGCATAATTGGGCAAAAAATGACGAAGGAAATTAGCTTTCCCTTGCAAGCTCTACAACTGGTGTAAAGATGATGGAGGGGGTAAATTCACAATGGCCTCAAATTTGAGGGGGTCAATCTGGATGCCTTCTTTACATACAACAAACCTTAGGAGATGATCAAATTTGACGCAAAAGACACACTTATGCAGATTTAAATGAATATTGTATTGTCTACAACGAAGAAAAATCACTCGAAAGTGGTCAGGATGGTCATGATGCTTAGCAGAATGTGTTGGTAAGTCGTCAAGATATGGTTGAATGATGTGTTTAATGTCATGAAAAGCATAAGACATCGCTCATTGGAAGGTAGCGCTAGCATTTTTCAGCCCAAAAGGGAGTCTTTTATAGGCAAAGGTTCCCCATGGACAGATAAAAGCAGTTTTATGTTGGTCGATGGGAAGAATGTTAATTTGGTTGTAGCCAGAAAAAACACTCATAAAAGAAAAATCCCACTCCTGACACGTTTTTTAATGATCTAGTCTACAAAATGAGTTGGATAATTATCTTTCAGACACACCCGATTGATATCATGGTAATCAACACAAACGCGAATAGTCCCTTGTTTTTTAGTCACAGGGACAATATTCGAAACCCAATCTGTCAATGGAATGGATTAAATGAAACCATCCTTAAGAAGTTTTTCAAATTCTCCCTTTACAGTAGTTTCCTTTCTAGGGTGCATTGGGCGAAGGCACTGACGAACAAGCTTCACATTTGGATAAGTAGGTATTTTGTGCACAACTATACTTAGATCTATGCCAGGCATTTCTTCATATGACCAGGCAAAGACATCATGGAATTCCTTAAAGAGGGCAGTGTAAATCTTGATCTCATCTGGAGAACAAGAAACCCCAACATGGATGTTTTCGACAATTCCTGGTTTAATAGAAATGTCGATGGGCAACGTAGCAGTAATATTCCCCATGTTCCCCTCAAACAAAACTTCATGTACAAAAATAGACATTTGAAGTGGATGAGTTGGTGCACGGGAAACCAAGGTATCTAAACACGATGAAATCTCTCCAAGACTCAGGTAAAACAAGGAATGATGATGGGCATCATTCCAAGGAGTTTATTCAAGAGACATAACCTTGGTGATACTCTCATCAGTGGGAAATGTCCTATTCAAGGGATCTAGAGAATACCAAGAACCAAGCCAATGGGATTGTGAATACACATCTAGATGCATACTAAGATTAGCATAACTTTCAGAAGTTACTGCTGAAGCCAAGACAACAGTGTGATAGGCTTGTTCTGCTGGGTTGAGTAGCATGACATCGCCAAAATAATCAACTTGATCGGGATGAGGAACGATCCAAAGATCCTGCGAAGTGGAGATCATGTTGACGGAGGCGACGTTTGGTGGTGGGAGGGAAAAAATTCCCATAAGAGCAAAGTCTTTAAAAAGACCCAACCCAACACTCTCATAAGGGATATTAGTGTTTCCTACATATGACACATTCCCATTCACAGAGCCAGAAGAGAAAAAGGCTAACTAGTCAACAATGACTATTTTCCCTCATGAGGAAAATAGAGCACGTGGAACAATGTAAAAACCACGCAAAACATAACATGGGTTCAACTTTGACCAAGTATAAGGTTATAATTTAGATTAGCATCAATGAATTCTACTTCTAAGTTAACGGTTTTCCCTTCCAACGTTATGGGAAAGTTCGTGAGAATACCGTAAGGACGAGATCCTTTGCCATTGAAGGGTTCTAAGGTGTTAGGAGACTGGTTGAGAAGCGAAGTGCCAATACATTTCCAGCATGAGACAGACATGAAGCAGGTGGAAGAACCCTCATCAACAATAGTCCGGTGAATCGTCTTCCCTTTGATAATGACTTGGATTAAAAAGGCAAGTTGATGTGGAAGATGTGGAACATGATTTTCCATGTCAAAGGTAATCAAACTCGAATCAGTAGGGTCAATTCCTCCTATAGTGGATAGTAATGCTTTTCGCTGCGATGGAAAACTCTGGAGAACTTCCAAGGTAGACATCATCGAAGGCGCTTGAGCTAAATCTTCGACAATATTGTAATGCTGGGAAGCTTATGCATTCAGATTGTATGATGATTTCCGAAGGACACCCTTAGGAGGTGGTCAGATAATGGAGTCATTACTAGGTCTCTCAATATGAAGACAACATGAACTGGGTGGAGTAGAAGTGGAAGGTGTATTTGTAGTTTCTTTCTACACAACTTTTTTGGGAGGAGTCACATAGTATTTTGGCCGAGTGGCAATAGAAATAGGTGTCATTCCACTCATATAAATATGAGAACCTGAAGATGTAGAAGATTGTGGTTTTTCTACCAATTGGGTTTGTTATGATGGAAAAGGTTTTTTTAATACAGTTGGTGTCCCTTGGGTGCCTTTTAACAAACAACCGAATTCAGCATGATGAGGACAGTCCTTGGTATAGTGATATTCCTCACAAATGAGGCAAGTATATTTGGGCTTACGTTTAAATGCATCATCAACAGAAGATTTCTGAGGATCTTGTTTCGGGGTATCATATTTGGCTTTTCCTTTACCCTTCTTTTTACCTATTGAGGTTTTGTCTGCCGCAATAGACTAAACGAAATTAACCTGAGAGGTTTTACTAGGATTTTGAGAGGGATTCGAAGGGGGATTGGATGTAGTAGTTGAAACAGATTTTTACTTCAAAGAAGCTTTACTGGAATTTTTAGTCACTGACCCAATAATAATGACGATGAGGGGTACCTCTAGAATTTTGGAAGATGCAGGATCCGTAGACGGTCTCTGAGCACTAGGTAAGAGATCATATAACATGCCAGATTGGGAATATACCAAATCTAAATATTGTGAATGGGAAATGGCTTGATCTTCGGTTACACAACCACCCATAACTATGTCCTTAGAAATTTTATTAATGAATGATTAGCTCAACCATTCGGTTAACAACTCATCAGATATATCCAACTTGATAAGGTGACGTCAACATCTTCATTCAGGGATATCATCGAAGATGTGGGTAGTAGTATTCTATTTCAAGGATGTGAGAAGATGGGTACCAGTTTCATATCAAATTGGTAGCTTGAAGTGAGTAAGGAAGGCCAATGCCAAATATTTGAAGTCTTGATAGGCACCTCAAGGCAACTCGATGCACCATTTTGCGGCGGCACCCATCAGGGTTCCCTAGAAAAGACATAGACGAATGGAGTCATCAACCTAATAATTGGATGAACACCATAAATGGTAAGTCATAACATGGGCCTAGGGATCTTCTCTAGACTTTCCTTCGAATTTTTGACAATCACCAGGAATCTTAGTAGGAACTGGAGGCCAATATAGTGAATGAAGTAATGGGTCATTTGTGAGCCTTGACACATCCGGTAGTTCCAACATTGCTAGAAATTAAAGTTGTGGATTGAAAGGCAAGAGAGGCCTTTGATAAGGCCCAAATTGTGGATTCCAACCTTGTTGGTATGGGTTTTTCCCCCAAGTGGTGGATTTTGACAATAAGGAGCTTGATATTGTCCCCACTGAGAGGTATTATGACCATACAAAGGTGGATTTTTCCCCCACAAAGGTGGGTTTTGACCAGAGTAAGGTTTATACTGACCCCTCATAGGTTGTTTAGAACCATAAGGTGGATAAACAACTTGCGAAGAGTATGGAGTATAAGGTTGTTGTTGCAGCTATTGACCCTGCTGCTGCATGGGTTGACCTTTTTGTTGTAAGGATTGGCCTTGTTGGTACACAGATTGGTTTTGACGCTACAAGGGCCGACCTTGCTGCTGCAATGGTTGTTGATAAATCACTTGTTGCACATAAGGTCCTTGTTGTACATAAGGTTGCTATTGTTGGAAAGTCCCTTGTGGAATTTGTTGAGTTCTAGATTGGTACTGATAGGTTCTAGTTTGAAATTGACCAGATGTCCCAAATGAGGGATATGAACCAGGCTACATTTGGGGTCCTTCTTGTTGAGTAAAAGGTGGATTTTGAGGTTGTTGTGAGCCAGACGAAGGGTACAATTATTGGTAGGGTATCTGGGCTGATAGATGATATGAGATTTGGCCTGATCCAGATGGAATAGATGATCCACTATGATAAGGTACATTGCCAACATTTTGACTAACTTCGGTAGCGTGAGTTTGAGATCCACTCACATAAGTTCCACCCGAAATAGGAGGCACATATGGAGGAGGTGGTTTTTTCCCCCATGCGGTGGGGTAGGTGGTGGCACATATTGTTCACTTAATGGAGGACTTGAGTAACCTATAGGGGCATTAATTTCCCCAACTGTAATTGTTGGTTGTAAATGAACTGAAGAAACTACAGTTGGTATAGGAATTTGAGAGGCCACGCTTGAAACAAATGGACCAAAAGTAGTCATGGTGCCTGACGACGAAATAGGATTATGATAAAGTGAAGATGCACTTGGAGTAAGTGAAACCAATTGAGCCAAAGAGGTGTAACCAAGTGGAAACAAAGGTTCACTACTTTCAGGCGGTGGTGGAGGTGGCACACTTCCCACATACGGAAATCCTTCAAGTGGAAAGTTATATTCTGAATCATCACCAATACCATGAGTGTGAGTGGGTGATACTTCTCGAGGAGGACCTTGAGGAGAGGTTGGAAACTCACCTTCTAATGCCATGGGTGGAAACAGTTGGCGAGGGGGAATTCGTGATGATGGTGGAGAAAGCTCCAAAGGTACATGAGGATTATCGTATAGACTATACAGTCATTGAGGAGATATGAACAATTGATCAAAAAGCGAATTCAGAGGGAATAATAAAAACCTCTGCTGACTCTCAGGAGTTTTTGGGTCAGATTCCTGAGATGATGAGTCTCAAGGTGGAGGACGAGAAGCAAGGGCTTGAATACTCTAGATAGTTCCAATTTCAATACCTTAGGCTTCAAGTGACTATGAAATCTCAGGATGGGCTCCTTGTGATGAGCCTTCAGTGTTAGATGATGAAGGGGATATGTAAGGCGAACCCAGTGGTTTAGCCATGATGACCTTCTCTCAAAAAATAAAAAGGGGTGGTTGATTTGAGCTTACAATTAAAATTTACTATTAACCAGATAATGTGAGGCCAAGCATAATTGCATAGGTAAGTCATGTTATCATGGGAAGTTAAATTTTAGAACTTAAAAACAATAAATATATCAAAAAGGGAGTACTAGGAAAGAGGGTTGTCACACGGAATAAGTCGATCTTGCGGACAAGATAGACCTTCCTAGAATCTAAAGAAGACCTAATGACAAGCAAACCAACCAGACACTATATTTCTCTAAATATGCTTTAATAAACAATGGCAAAAAAGTGTTTTTAGGGCCTACCTTAGGTCCAACGCAAGCTTGTGGATGCCCTCGCTCTTTTGATCCAAATGAACTCCTTTTCGCGAATCTGCAAACACAAACAAGGCAAACAAATTAAATAGCACCTGAAAAGCCAATTGCATAAAACATATTTAACATGAAAGTCAAGGAGTCCATGAAACAAATAACATAAGATACTTGTGAGAAAAATGAGTTTGATTGTATTAATTCAAAAGAAGAAGAACTTTACAACCTTTGCCTTGACGCTGTACAAGCTTCTCCCAGGGTCCAGCAAGAAGTCTCCTCTACTTTGACAAGTTTCACTCACACCCCAATGAAACCAAAAAGGTATGTGATCTCTCCTCTTAGGCTTAACTAGGAAGTCTTGACTTCACCAGCATTAACCCTTAAAAATGTTCAGCTTCTAACCTCTCCAGCAACCAGCCCAATGCCTGTATTTATAGTGCAATGGAGGGAGGTTACTAGGTCCTCCTTCAAAGGGATACAACCCTCCTTCAAAGGGATAGCTCCTCTCATCAAGGGATTAGCTCCTTCTCTTTTGGGATGCATGAACCACCTCAGAGCGAACAATCCACGTCAAAATTCCTTCTAGAAACCTCTAGAATTAACCCAAAGTGAGTTTTTTAAGATAAAACTTGTGCCTTTTGACTTTCACAGGGGTCCGCACCTACACCGTTAGGGACAGAGCGGGCAAGTCCGCAGTTTTTGTACACAGAAGGTGCGGGACCGCAGGTGACCATGAGAGAAAGTGCAGAACCAGAGTTACATTTATTTTTAATGTCTTTCTCTCATTTCCAAAGCTTGATTTGAAGAGCTGAGGTCTGAGACTTGCTTAGGAGGACAGTACAAGTGATGATAGACTCATACTGACTGCAAATAATCATGGTGACGATATTTTTGTGTAACAGATTGCCCCCTAAAGTGCGAAGTCTGTAGTAGATGAGGATTTCTTATCATTTAGGAAGAGTGAAGTACTTTATCATTTCGAGGATCATCTTGTGGAGAGCCCGGTTGGAACCTGTAAAAACATTCAATGCAAGATATATATATGAGATCATATCATCGCTGAGGTAGGCATTCCCATACTAAGATCAAAACTGACTAGAAAAATAACTACTGCTCTGATACAGGAATGATCTTGTAAAACATCACAAGTATAGACTCATGTGGACACAGTATGGATGCAGCCATCTGTTTATGAATAGTCCATTATATAATGAATACAAAATTCCTCGCAACCTAGATTGTGGAAACTAGATCCAGGGTCTTCATTTCTACTTCCCGAAACAGTACGATTCTATCCATGCGAATGAATGTGTTGATGTTGAACATGGTAGAAACCACTTGATTACCAGTCAATGATGTAAACTGTTAACAAGTGTGAGAGAAACCACCAGTGATGTCAATGGCTCTCAAAGTACCCAGTACAATCCATGAGATGCGAATAAATGTGTTGATGTCGAACATGTCACGGAATCCTTTGATCGAAAGTCAATGATGTAAACTATCGTCAAAGGTGAGAAACCTGCCATTGAGGCATGCAGACTTCAAGGTACTGACAATTCCTAGATCATCTTTCTAGATAATGAGCTGATGTCGATAGAAAGCGATCCGTCGTAGGCAAGCCCACAACACGAAATCATAGATCAATTCGAAGAAATTTAGTTGCAAGGACTAACTCAGGGATGGTCAAGATGGATGACAGATATTTTGCAAATGAATGGCTTATTGGCAGTGACCTCTTGAACACATAACAACATGACAGATGGCTTGGTGACAATTGACCCAAAGTTAATACCCAGAAACCGGCTGAAGACTTTCAATGTGGTTTGATCAACTGTTAGGCAAAGGATTTCCCAACGCAGGTGAATGAAAGTGTCGTGTTCAAGAGTGGTTACAAAGTATGACAAACAGGCTCATTTTTCTCTCTTTTCCCCCACCATTTCTGGCAAGTACCTCTTTATTTTTGACAAGCTTGAGGAGGATAACATTTGCTTGATTATAAGCTCATCCTTCGAATGAGTCCAACATAGTTTAAATTCGAACCCTAAGAAGGAGTGGTTCGTTCCTGTTTGTAATTGAACAGGTCCTTTACTGTGAAATTTTAATGAGTCCAGTATAGGAGAAACTCGGCGTTTTTCAATTTTAGAGAGTCTGAAAAACTTAAGAAGACTCCAGGGTTGACCTTTTTCGTAAATTTGTGTCTCCCAAGCCCGAAAAAGTATAAAATAATACTTGAGAGAACCGCTTGATCTTTTACGACCAAGTAGTACTTTTCGTCATTAGTGTCTTTGACCCGAAAAAGTAAAAAAGCGATCAATGACATGTCGTTTTATGACCGATATCGAATTTGAAACGACAAAAATCCGACAATCTTTTCATGTTTTTTACGGTCGGAAAAGAGCTATAAGTGGACCGTCTTTTAATTATGTTTTAACGAGTTTAAAAGAAACACTCAGCAATCTTTTCATGTTTTAGGAGTCAGAAAAGAGCTTAAAGATGACTCTACATGTTTTTTCGTCGAAAATGATAGATTTTGCCTAAATAATCCTTTATTCTGCACAAAAACACAAACATTACTCATACCTGTTTGAATGGATAAAAATGTCGCAAAATACCTTTTCAAAGTGAAACATAAACAAATTTGCAATTTATTTACTCAAAAAACTTATAAAAGGGCCTTTGTCAATTCATTTTTATCATTTGAGTTTGGGTGAGAAAATAGTGCTTTTGCTCAGAAAACTTCCCGTGAAGATTGCGGAAAATCCAACCGTCGGAATCGAACGCCGTCTTCTCCAGGTAATCCAAATCATCCCACTCTTCATTTTTAACCGTTTAATTTTTCGTTTTAGTCATTTATTTCATTTTTGGGAGGCTTTTTAGGCACGAAACCCGCGCGCAGGGGCCCGCAGGTTTACCATTGCGGGCCTGCGGACCCCGACTTTTTCTCCATTGGAAAAAAGCTCGAGGTATGCACCTTCCATGTAGACAAAGTGCGGTCCCACGCACTGTGTCTAACTTGGAGGGTGCGGTCCCCGCCACAAGGGTTTTTAACCCAAAAATTCTCAAAAATGGACCACACAAAATATTTTCTAGCATTTTAATTTGTCTTTATACTTTATGCAGAGAGTACATCATGCTAGATTGGCGTGAATGAGAGCATGAGGACGTGGATGCTGCCGCATGGAATCATCATCCTTCACTTGATGCTTTGAGGGTGTGCGTCTTGTATAAATTCTGGGCCATTCCTGGCATGAGGGCTCAGGTGGATTTCTTACAGTGGCTGGTTGATAGATGGAGCATACAGGACCAATGCTTTTTCGTCGGCGGCCACCAGCTCGAAATCGAGCTGGCGGACATATATTTCTTGACTGGTTTGCCTAAGAGAGGTGAAGACTTGACTCTGCACGGGACTAGGCCAGGTGGCCAGTCTGTCGATAGCCTCCGGCTAGAGTACTGCAACAGCCAGGCTAGAGACAAAGGGATAGACATAAAGACCATATCCCGTCCTGAGCTCATGGTGATTGCGTTCACTGTCACCAGACTTTGCGGAGCTACCTTATTACATATTGCCACCGGATCCCAGATGTGTATGGAAGTTGATTGCTTTCGAGGCACCATCTTCAACTGGTGCGATGCTGTGTTGGCCAATGTGAAAGGCCAACTGACCAGGGCCAAGAACGGACGACTAAAGACCTTTGGTTATGGGGCTTTGGTCATGAGTTTTGGCCTGGAGAGGGTTCCTATGCTGATCCCATAGCACCTTACTGTCGGAGTTGGGCTTCCTCGAGAGCCCAAACTGATGCGATGGGTCACAGTCATGGCCCGTCACCCGGATGAGAGGACAGAGGTTGGTTGATTCAAACCTGAGTATTTCCAATGGCTGAAAAACCAGGTCTTTTCTATTCAGGACTTCCCTTACGCTGGGATAGATTTTCGTGGTGACCTAGACATGGCTCTTCCACCAGGAGAGCAGTGGGATGACTCAGGTAAAATCCTTTTCAACATTTTTCCTATTTTAATTTTAATTTTTTTTGTTATTTTTCCATCGTCTCAAAACTGATAGTAAAAATTTCAAATGCAGATGTGGGTCCATAGCAACCAGCCGCTCTCCGGCCTTACAAGAGGAGGCAACCAGTTGCACCTGCGCCAGCCCCACAGGACGAATCAGCAGAGGTTTTGGCTGAGTTGGAGGGTCATCTCGAGCGCTTGACAGGAGATATTCCTGAGACCACTATAGACGACATTCCTCGTCGACTTCAGCGCTATGTGATTGGGGTCCCGGGACCTTTTAGGAGGTTCCTTTGCAAGGTGGCCTGTGTAGTGGTTTCTTATAGAGATCATCACCAGTGATAGGATGATCGCCTATTGTGGGCACATGTGACATTTTTGTTTTTTGTACTTATCATTTTTGCCGATCATAAGGTGTTTTTCAACCTATGATCGAGGACGATGTATTTTTTGACACACTCTTATATATATATCAATATTACCGGCTTATCTTGTAAATCATGTTATGAAATGGTTTTAAATTTACATGTATGATTATTGCAAATGTCTATTTAACATTCGAGAAGCAATTGCATCTGCTAATGTATTTAAAGATCTTGGAATATGCTGATATTCAATATAATCAAATTCACGTTCCAAGAGACGCACTCTCAAAAATAATCTTAATAACACTGGATTTCTAATGGCATACACTCTATTAAGCTGTAATACAATGAGTTCAGAATCTAACCTCACTATCAAACTCCGAATCCCAAATGAAATAGATTCAGATAATAACTCAATCACTGCACTATACTCGGCAATGTTGTTCGTTGTTTGACCGAGGCTTACCCCATGCATAGATACTAACTCATCAGAGGGCGAATAGATAACCCAAGCTGCGGAAGAGATGTTCCGTGTATTACGACAAGCACCATCAGTGAAACCAATGTATGTTTGGAGAGGCACCGACATCTGCAATATCAAGAGTAAAACCAAGATAAGCAGGAATAATGACGAAAAACACTCTCTAAGCTAAGCACACTGTTTAAACTAAAACACACCAGCTAGAAAGAAAAACTATCCTAACTAAATATCCATACCCATTCTTTTAAGCATAATACCTCTTCAAGTAAAGGCCATTTCTGGGTTTACCCAAAGAGTCCTCGTCAAAGTCTACCAATTCATAGGCCCCTTTGGCTAGCTTTCGCTTGAAAACATAGGGACCATGCCACATAGGAATGAATTTTCCAGCGCCTAATTTATCATTAGCTTGATCATAAACTAAGACTAGATCTCCTTCCGAAAAATTTCGAGGGGTCACATTTCGATCATACTGAGCTTTCATTCGTTTTGCGTGAGTCTCGATCGCCAATGCAGCATCACGTCGATTCTCATCTAATTGAGCCAAGTATAACAAACGCTTTTCCTCTTCGGAAGTGGCTGGAAGTAACTCGATGGCCATTTGCAGTGACGGGATTTCGCATTCAATGGGTAACACAGCTTCCAAACCATAGACTAGTTGGAAAGGAGTGAACCCTGTTGATGTTTTTATTGAAGTTCAGTATGCCCAAAGCGCTGAAAATAGCATGTTGTGCCAATTCGACCGATGAATCCCAATGATTCGTCCAATCATGATAACTAAAACTTTGTTGATGGATTCAACCAGACCATTCGCTTGTGGATAATAAGGGGTTGAACTATCGTGACGTAAACCAAGTTGGCCTGTAAGTTCGGTCATCATAACGTTTCGAAAATGACGCCCATGATCAGTGATTATCGCTTGTGGGACACCAAACCTAGCAATTATATGACTGAACACGAAAATTGCAGCTGTCTTGCCGTCTGCCTCAAATGTAGGCATCGCCTCGGCCCACTTAGTAAAGTAATCTACTGCAAGGATGATATACGCATGTCCCCCGGCCGAGTGAGGGTTACATGTAATAAAATCGATACCCCATTTGGAAAAAGGATCAACGACAATTATAGGGTGGAGAGGAGTAGGTGGAGCGTGCATCTTACGATAAAAAATTTGGCAGTTGTGGCATTTTCGGACCGCTGTAATACAGTCTTTAAATAAAGACGGCCAGAAGTAGCCAGTGCGCAATATCTTTTGGGCTGTGGCAAACCCAGACATATGACCGCCACACGCTCCAGATTGACAGTCATTTAGAACCCTTTCAGCTTCCTCGTGAGTTAAGCAACGTCGAAAAACAGAATCCGCCCAACGACGATAAAGAGTATCTCCAATAATCCTAAATTGTTGGGACTGGAAACGAATCTTTCGACGTTCTGACCGTGAAATTTCTGGCTGAAAGGATTGGGTCTAGAGATAAACGATGATATCCCCATACCACGGATCTAAAGTGCTGATTAGAAACAAGGATTCGTCTGCAATGGGCTCCTCTGCCACAGTTTCTATGTCAGCACGCGGGAAGTCACACATCAACTCCGCAAAAACTAAAGATTTATTAGACTTGAATTTCTCGAATTCCAAGTCGAACTCCTGCAGGATAACGATCCATTTAGAGTACTTGCACCCTAGCAATTGCTTGGTCAAAATGTAGATCATAGGGTTGCAATCCGAAATTACTGTAGTTTTACGCAGTAAAATGTAGTGACGAAAACGTTGGACAGCTTGAACAGCTGCCAATGCCAATTTCTCCACATGTGAGTATTTTAGCTCAGTTGGATTTAA
Organism: Pinus tabuliformis; assembly: GCA_031772625.1. Lineage (NCBI taxonomy): Eukaryota > Viridiplantae > Streptophyta > Pinopsida > Pinales > Pinaceae > Pinus > Pinus tabuliformis. The sequence continues at coordinate 1,204,055,995 of CM062816.1, forward strand.
AGTTCGACTAAGGTAATATATCACATGTTCAGTTCCGAATTCATCTTCCTGAACTAAGACCATTCCAATGGTGGAATGAGAGGCGGCGAGATACAAGAAGTAATCCTGGTTGTAATTGGGAGGATGCAACAACGGTGCATGGGTCAACGCGTGTTTGAGTGCATCAAAAGATTTCTGAGCTATCTCATCCCAATAGAATGGAGTATTCTGCTTCAACAACCGGGTAAAACCCTTTGTAACCTCGGTGTAGTTCGGAATGAATCGTCATAAAAAGTTTGCTTTCCCCTGCAAACTTTGGAGTTGGCGAAGACTCGAAGGAGGAGGCAATTTGATGATAGCTTCGACCTTCGAGGGATCAACGCGAATGCCGGCTTTCGAAACTACAAACCCCAACAATCGACCCGTTTCTATACAGAAGACACATTTGTGTGGATTCAAACAAATACGATAATGCCTACACCTCATAAAGATTGCTCATAAATGGACGAGGTGATCAGCTCGATGTAAGGAATGAGCAGGCAAATCATCGAGATACGGTTGCACAATGTGTTTGATGTCATGAAACGCATAAGACATCGCCCTTTGAAAAGTTGCTCCGGCATTCTTAAGCCCAAAAGGTAACTTGCAATAAGAAAATTTCCTCCATGGACAAATGAAAGCCGTTTTTGGTTGATCGGTAGGTAGAATATTGATTTGATTGTATCCGGAAAAATCGTCCATGAAGGAAAATATTCCGCTGCCGGCACAATCATCAATGGTTTGATCAATATAGGGAGTTGGGTAATTGTCCTTTGGACAGGCTCGATTAATGTCCCTATAGTCGATGCATAGTCTTATTGTTCCCTGCTTTTTTTTTAACCGGAACAATATTCAATACCCAATCCGTTAACGGGATCGGATAAATAAAACCTGCTTTCAATAATTTTTCAACTTCTACTTTAATTGCAGCAGCTTTTCGTGGGTGAATTTGACGCAAACGTTGCCGGACGGGTTTAGCGTCCGGGTAAGTCTTGATCTCATGAACAACAATCGCGGGATCAATTCCTGGCATTTCCTCATAGGACTAGGAAAACACGTCGCGGAATTCTTGAAATAAGGCCTTATATAATTGAATTTCGTCATCTGTACACGAGGCACCTATATGAATGTTCTCAACAATTCCGGGCTTAACCGAAATGTCAATAGGAATAGTTCGAGAGATGTTTCCCAAATTTAACTCTGAATCGGGATGTTTCATTGGATTCTGAGGTTCCTTGACATATTCAGTTGTAAAAATTGATGAGAAATCATTTTCAAAACGATCATCCTCAGGTAAAAACGAAGATCTGTGATGGAGATCTTCCCATGGTAAATCATCTACACATAGGATTTCACGAAATTGCTCATCAGAGTGAACAAATTCAGAAAACGTGGTTAAATCTGAGGTTGATGTGAAAAGTGATTCCTCATGGACCACATTCATTGAGTCATTTTCGGTTGAACATGGGTCGGCAAACGACTGCACGGCTTCATAAACAATTTCATATGGACTCAAAGGCATGGCTTTACCAAATGAGTCTATCTCAGATTCAAAAGGAATGATCCAAGGATCATCATAAACAATGGTGTCTGATGTAATCATATGAATGGTTGCAAATGAAGACGATGCGTTGATCGGAGGAAAAGGAAAAGTTCCTAGTAAACCGGCATCTTTAACTAGTCCTACTCCAACATCCTTATATGGGATAGTCATTTTACCGACATGCTGAATACTCTCTGAAGAGGCTGGGTTGGACGAAAAGTAAGCCAGCTGGTCTATTGTTACGATCTTTCCATTATGTGGAAAATTTATTACTCGAAAGACCGATGAAACGACCGCTGTCATAGCGTAAGACCAACTTCGACCCAAGAGAAGGTTGTAATCTAGAGGGGCATCAACCACCTCCACATCTAGACTAACGGTTTTTCCTTCAACCCCTATAGGCAAATCCTGTAGAATTCCAAAAGGATGAAGCCCACGGCCATCAAAGGCCTTTAGAATCGCCGGGGATTGATTTAGCGAAGGAGAACCAAGCGATCTCTAGCATTGTATCGACATAATACACGTTGAGGCTCCCTCATCAATTACAGTCCGATGAATAGGCCTGTTTTTGACTATCACTGGAATCTGGAAAGCCATTTGATGAGGTAAACGTGGTGTACTATTTTCTAGATCGAAGATTATTAGGTTCGGGTCCTGAACGTCAATAGCTCCTATAGCCGACAAAAGTAATTTACGTTGTGCTGGACATGATTACAACACTTCCAAAGCCGACATTGCTGAGGGTGAAACAGCTAAATCCTCAACAATGTTATAATTCTGAGCCGCTCTCGCATGTGGATTGAAAGCTGACTTTCGAAGTATACCCTTGGCGGGTGGTTTGATTACCAAGTCTGGATTAGGTTTCTCGATCTGTAGTGGATCGGAACCGGGAGCTGAGGTTGATGGATTAGGATGAGAAGATTCTGCTTCTTTACCATCAACAGGACTTTTACTACCATAATCTTGCGATCGAGTCGTAATCCTAACATGGGACATCATCAGTATAGGTTCTTCATTGGCATTCGAGGATGAACCTATCATCTTACTGTCTTGAGCCGGAAAAGGATCCTTCAAAACAGCAGGAGTTTGGGAACCCTTGACAATTTTCGCAACCTCTGCACGATGAGGGCAGTCTCTTGTAAAATGTTCATCGTCACAAATGAGACAAGGATAACGAGGTTTGCGCTTTTCATCATTGGATTTTTCCTTTTCAGGTTTCTCCTTTGAACTTTTGTCCGTTTTATTCTTCTTCTTTCCTTTCTTCTTCCCACCGGATTTTGATTTGGCTGTAGATGACTCTACAACGTGAATATTGGCGGAAATCTCTGCAGAAGAATCTCCTGTTGGGGAATCAGGAAAGGTTATGATAGGGGAAGAATTCTTGGAAGACTTCTTCTTACTTTTAGTGTTAACCGTGCCAATCATACCATCGGTGGCATGAGATCCCAAAGGAGCTGCAGTGATTTGATTTTGCTTGGGAAGATCGGGGATTTTTTCGTGTACCGTACCTGACTGAGTATAGACCAAGTCAAGGTACTGTGCTTGAGCAATTACTTGCTCCTCCGTAACAACTCTGGCTTTAGCAACATCTTCAGTGATCTTTGGCAACAAAGATTTTACAAACCACTCAGCCAAGATCTGATCCGGAATAAATACCTTCACTAAACGTCGTCGACGTCTCCACTCATGAATATGATCTGAAATGTAAGTGGATGTAGATTGTTTAGCGAAGTTAACAATTCCGTGCCATTGTCATATCAGACTGGCAACTGAAAATGAGTTAAAAACGAGGTAGCTAACTAACTAAAATTATAAAAAGTGCCTCGCGGTAACTCAATGTACCACTTGGCCGCGAGACCAATTAGAGTGCGCTGGAAAAGTCTAAGACGGATTGAATCATCTGTGATGGAGATAGACGCACACTAGAGGTGGTAAGTCATCACATGGTTCGACGGGTCCTCTCCTGATTTACCTTCGAACTTGGGAATGTCACTGGGCAACTTATTCGGCATTGGCGGCCAAAACGGAAGATAATTAATGGGATCGTTCGTTAGGCGCGACAAGTCAGGTAAGTCCAAAGTTGCGATAAACGGTAACTGCCGATTAGGATCCCTAAAACTCTGGGTCATGAGACCAGCCCCAGGAGTAGGATATCCAGGATAACTAGGAATAGGAATTGCGTTCGGGATATTGTATCCTCCCGAAAAACCAGGATTAACCGGACCGTACTGGGGTTGTTGAGGTTGTTGATAAGTGTACCCAGGGTACGGTTGATACTGATAGACTGGCTATTGCACAATAGGACCGAATTGGTACTGTCCCTGGTACGGTTGATAAGTGAATTGTGGTTGACTTGTGACAACCGTACTTAAACCAGGTTGTCCTACAGGCATCTGAATCGAAGTTTGAATCGTAGATCCAGACAGGGGTAAAGAAATCTTAGGAGTAGATACAGGAACAGTAGAAACTAGAGCTATCGATACTCCAGAAGTAGGTGGGGTAGATTGAACAGATGTTGCGGCAGTTGTAGCAGTCGTTTGAGGCAGAGTACGAGGTGTACTAGGCCTAGGCTGAGAAACTACCGAAGGTACAAAAGTTTGAATGTTAGACTGGACTGGTTGCTGGGGTGAACTAGAAACTAAGGGCTGCCCAGTTTGAGATGACATCTGTACACTTGGCTGCATCACCTGTTGGGTTTGCGATGGATCCCACACTATATTCATTCCGGGGTACTGACCCATAACAAGTTGAGAACACTGAGGACCATAACCGGGTTGAGGGTAGGATTGATAATTGAAAGGTACATTTCCCGTTCCTTGAACATAAGTTTGACCTTGGGGTGGTTGGAAACCTTGGTTCGAGTATTGACCTTGGGGTTGATACCTTTGAGGCAGATACTGATACTGGGGTTGACCTTGAGGTATAAATTGATACTGGGGTTGACCTTGGGGTACATATTGAGTCTGGGGTTGACCTTGAGGAACGTACTGTCCCATAGGTATGTACTGTCCTTGAGGTTGCCCCCCAGATGCAAATTGTGTACCTTGAGGTTGCCCCCCAGGCGGTAACTGGCCACCTTGAGGTTGAGGATTGGGAATAGAACCTGACATCATAAGAATGTCTTCTACGCTCAACGGCTTAGTACCATTGTTTCCAGTTAATAACCCTTGCTCAATGGGTTGAGGAGATGCTCCCGAAAAAGTACCAGAAAGTGAGTGATACCCGGAGGGAACAGAAGGACTGCCCTACAAAAAAGATTCGGGCGATTGAGTAAACATGGATGACTGTCCTGCCATATTGACGGAAGTATAAAAACCTCTAGGTGTTGGGTGATAAGGAGCACGAGGTGGTGAAAAACTTAACCCTGAGTTTTCTAGAAAATTAGTTAAAGAAAGATACCAAGAACTACTCCTAGGTGGACTGTAAAAAATTGATTCACGCTCCCTTAGTTCAATAACAGGTTGATTTTCAGGGATAGGGATGCCTACTTCGTCTTCCGGGGCAAGTTCTTCAATAGCAATAAGTCCAGAAGGAAGATCTTGGGTGATTACTCTTTCTACCCCAGGTGAACCAGGACCACTAGAAGTTGAAGAAACAAACCCCGATGTCGGAGTAGCAGCAAATTCGCTTTCAGGCTCGGATATTTCGGGTTCTTCACCTATATCACTAGTAGATGAAAAGCTACCAGCAATTTCAGAAACAGACACTGACTGTGGATTATAATCTGCTACTAACGGTTGAAAATCAGGATGTACTATCAAAGAAGATTCTCCTTCCTCAGGTGACCCAACTCTACTGTCTCTAGGAGTTACGAGGACTTTTAAGCCTTCAAGTTGGCTCGGCACTTCCTCAGGAGGTTGGCCCCGAAGTTGTTGTTGGGAAAAGTATCTACTCAGAACGCCCCTATCCCACTCTAAGGTGTGACAGTGCCTTAGCAACAAACAAGGAAAACTACTTTCATATTCTTCTTTATGAAATGTAAACGAAGAGGAATAGGATGAACTAACCTGTGTCTTATGCTAGTCCATTGATCCAATCACTCTCCTCTTTGACAGCTTCCAGCTACCTGCTCCCTTACTCGCCCAGATTCACCAAGTTCCTGCAAGATCACAGAAGAGGAAAACTACACAAAGACATAGATTTACATTCATAACTAGCTTAGGATCAGATTTAAGCTAAACATGCAAATATAACAAAACATCATTGATACACAAGCATGTAGGAGAAACTCAAATAGTTTTATTGATATAACAAGAAGATCCAGGAGGAGATACAACCAAGTGAGTCCCGATCCAGCATCTACCTCCCAGCAAAGGAGTCCCTTCTTCACCTCCAACAAAGCATAAATCACCCAATGCACTAATCTCAATCTCAAAACCAACAGCAATTCTCTGCAAAGTACAAAATTCCAGCCTCCGGATCTCTGGGATGAGGGATCCATATATAGATGTAAGCAGAGAGGATGAGTCAGCTTATGATTTGACTTGTGGCTTCTCTCTGTCAGTTCTTGCGTCCACTTGGAGGCTGAGAGCCTCTTACTCATCCTTGGTCGAACTCAGTGAGGCAAGTGTCATTGAGGAAGATTCTGGAAGCTTCCATTGTCTGTCCACCTCGCGGAATGACACTGCCATTTGGCATTTCCCACTCAGCGCACCCTGGTAGTGCATTTAGGTGCGTTGCAACGCACCTAGCTAGTGTACTTGGGTGCTATGCAACGCAGGTAGCTAGTGGAGCAGCTGAAATGATCCTGATTTGACTGATTCTGAGCAGTTTCTGGTGGAGAACTTCTGGGAGAAGCTGTAATTGGTTGACCTTGTTCCTCTAGGGGTAGGAACAACACTTTTAGGGACTTAGGATCCCTTGGTTTATGGACATTTCATGCTTAGAGCTGTAAGGCACAAAAATGTCTATAACAGTTGCCCCCTAAAGTATGAGGCCGTTTATCGGGTGAAATGCTTTATTAGGAGGATCCGAAGTTCTTTGAATGCTGGGAGGAGACCTGTAATAAGATACAATATGATACATTATTTTTCATGCTGTTTTCATGATCTAGCTAAGGCGGGCATTCCCATGCTCAACTTTATAAATTCATTTTTATGTACACAGGACATAGATTTGATATGGCATTCTTTGTTGTTGGGAAAAGTATCTACTCAGAACGCCCCTATCCCCCTCTAAGGTGTGACAGTGCCTTAACAACAAACAAGGAAAACTACTTTCATATTCTTCTTTATGAAATGTAAACGAAGAGGAATAGGATGAACTAACCTGTGCCTTACGCTAGTCCGTTGATCCAATCGCTCTCCTCTTTGACAGCTTCCAGCTACCTGCTCCCTTACTCGCCCAGCTTCACCAAGTTCCTGCAAGATCACAGAAGAGGAAAACTACACAAAGACATAGATTTACATTCATAACTAGCTTAGGATCAGATTTAAGCTAAACATGCAAATATAACAAAACATCATTAATACACAAGCATGTAGGAGAAACTCAAATAGTTTTATTGATATAACAAGAAGATCCAGGAGGAGATACAACCAAGTGAGTCCCGATCCAGCATCTACCTCCCAGCAAAGGAGTCCCTTCTTCACCTCCAACAAAGCATAAATCACCCAATGCACTAATCTCAATCTCAAAACCAACAGCAATTCTCTGCAAAGTACAAAATTCCAGCCTCTGGATCTCTGGATGAGGGATCCATATATAGATGTAAGCAGAGAGGATGAGTCAGCTTATGTTTTGACTTGTGGCTTCTCTCTGTCAGTTCTTGCTTCCACTTAGAGGCTGAGAGCCTCTTACTCATCTTTGGTCGAACTCAGTGAGGCAAGTGTCATTGAGGAAGATTCTGGAAGCTTCCATTGTCTGTCCACCTCGCGGAATGACACTGCCATTTGGCATTTCCCGCTTAGCGCACCCTGGTAGTGCATTTAGGTGCGTTGCAACGCACCTAGCTAGTGTACTTGGGTGCTATGCAACACAGATAGCTAGTGGAGCAGCTGAAATGATCCTGATTTGACTGATTCTGAGCAGTTTCTGGTGGAGAACTTCTGGGAGAAGCTGTAATTGGTTGACCTTGTTCCTCTAGGGGTAGGAACAACACTTTTAGGGACTTAGGATGCCTTGGTTTATGGACATTTCATGCTTAGAGCTGTAAGGCACAAAAATGTCTATAACAGTTGCCCCCTAAAGTATGAGGCCGTTTATCGGGTGAAATGCTTTATTAGGAGGATCCAAAGTTCTTTCAATGCTGGGAGGAGACCTGTAATAAGATACAATACAATACATCATTTTTCATACTGTTTTCATGATCTAGCTGAGGCAGGCATTCCCATGCTCAGCTTTATAAATTCATTTTTATGTACACAGGACAGACAATTGTCTGATGGTAGACTGATGATTTTGATGAAGTCATCATCCTTTTGGTAGGATGATTATCTGTGCTGCAATGCTGTACATGTCAATGTCTTTATTTTTCCTGAATATATATCGCAGCCCGGATGGATGAAACTAGATCCGGGGTCTTCAATCTCGTCCGATCTTCACTCGAAGTACAAGTCGATCCATGTGAAAAATGTTTTGAAGTCGAACATGGAAAGACATCGCTTGATTACCAGTCAATGATGTAAACTTTTAACAAGCGCGAGAGGAATCACCGATAAGGATGATGACCCTCAAGGTACTGCAGTATAATTCACATGGTGTGAATAAAGGACTTGGCGTCAAACACCACACAAAATCTTTCGGTCGAAGGTCATTGATGTATACCTGTCGCCGGAAGTGAGAAACTTGCCATTGAGGCATGCAAGCTTCAAAGTACTGAATGGGGTGTTCCTAGATCAAATTCTTGGATAATGAGCTGATGTCGACAAGAAGCGATCCGTCAAAGGAGGGCCTTGATGAATCCCACATCAATGACACGAAATGGAGCAAATGATTTTGATGGAGGTGAAAACAATCTGATGATATATGGTTCAGGGTGGCGGTCATGAAAGAATGAAGTATAATGTATGGTAGTGGATGGGACACGGGTGACTTCTCTGGATGACTTCTCTTGAACATGTCGGCGACACTTATGTGATGGATCGGTAGCATTTACCCCAAATGTGGATGGTATGGCGGGACCATGGTGATGTGACCGGTGAATGAAACAACCCAACCCGACTCAGGCACGGAGTGGAAGTGTCATGTTCAAGAGCGACTTGCTACCAATAAAGATTCTTTGAGTTCTTCCCAATTTTTCCCCAGTCATTGCTGACCAATACCTCTTTATTTTTGTCAAGCTTGAGGAGGATAACATATGCTTGTTCTATAATTTGCCCTTCGGGCAAACCCATCGCTATTTTTTAACGAGCCTAGCGATAGTGAAACTCGTTCTCGTCTAAAGACAAGTTTGTCGCTATTAATGTTTTTTAACGAGTTTAACGACAAAGATAACTCGGTCCTTTTCATTTTTAGAGAGTCTGAAAAGGTACGTAAAGTTAACTCCGGAATTCCTTTTTCGTCATCTAATCCCCTAAGTCCGAAAAAGTATAAAACAATACAGAAGGGATGAATTTTCGATAGTTTTAACGAGCCGAAAAACACAAGTGCTCGATCTTTTTGTGCAATAATCCCTCAGGTCCAAAAAGATTAAAATCTAGAGGAGGGATAGCACTTCCAGTCGCTTTAACGAGCTGGAAGGCCAAAACTCGGCAATCTTTTCATGTTTTTATGAGTTAGATGAAAAGGGCTTAAAGAAGACTCGTCTTTTGAGGAACGAGTGATAAAATGGGTAGCAGCTGATTCCAGGTAAGGGTTGGAATTTTCCAAGCATGACAGTGTCACAAGGATGGCTAGTGAAATCACTCTTCACAGCTGTTCCTCAAAATGGGTAAACAATCAAATGGAGGTGAATGATCGGCCAATGGAAAAGTGGAGGTGACGGTGCAAACACGACCAAGGCTTTAATGGCTGATAATGCTACATTCACGGTGGTCATTTACCGGAGGATAGTTCATTTTTTAACGAGCTTAAACGTGGATTGAAACACTTGCTCGGTCTTATGTTTATTTTTTAACGAGCATGAACTATGTGCTAACACTGCTCGATGCGGGTTTAGTTTTTAACGAGCTTGAACCCTGCAGTAACACTGCTCATGGCGGGTTTATTTTTTAACGAGCTTGAACCCTACAGTAACACTGCTCATGATAAGTTTGCATGCCCCCAGCATAATAACGCAAATCGAGGTGCATGCCCCCCAAGCTTCATTGCATTCAACTCAGTGGTTGGAATGAAGGTTTACCTTTGAGATTTGGAAAGGGGATTTGTTTCATTTTTTAATGAGGTTGACACAGATAAGAACCATCCTCGGAAAATAAACATATAATTAAGGGATTCCCCAGCGGAGTCGCCATTTTGTTGTTGGGAAAAGTATCTACTCAGAACGCCCCTATCCCACTCTAAGGTGTGACAGTGCCTTAGCAACAAACAAGGAAAACTACTTTCGTATTCTTCTTTATGAAATGTAAACGGAGAGGAATAGGATGAACTAACCTGTGTCTTACGCTAGTCCGTTGATCCAATCGCTCTCCTCTTTGACAGCTTCCAGCTACCTGCTCCCTTACTCGCCCAGCTTCACCAAGTTCCTGCAAGATCAGAGAAGAGGAAAACTACACAAAGACATAGATTTACATTCATAACTAGCTTAGGATCAGATTTAAGCTAAACATGCAAATATAACAAAACATCATTGATACACAAGCATGTAGGAGAAACTCAAATAGTTTTATTGATATAACAAGAAGATCCAGGAGGAGATACAACCAAGTGAGTCCCGATCCAGCATCAACCTCCCAGCAAAGGAGTCCCTTCTTCACCTCCAACAAAGCATAAATCACCCAATGCACTAATCTCAATCTCAAAACCAACAGCAATTCTCTGCAAAGTACAAAATTCCAGCCTCCGGATCTCTGGGATGAGGGATCCATATATAGATGTAAGCAGAGAGGATGAGTCAGCTTATGATTTGACTTGTGGCTTCTCTCTGTCAGTTCTTGCTTCCACTTGGAGGCTGAGAGCCTCTTACTCATCCTTGGTCGAACTCAGTGAGGCAAGTGTCATTGAGGAAGATTCTGGAAGCTTCCATTGTCTGTCCACCTCGCGGAATGAGATTGCCATTTGGCATTTCCCGCTCAGCGCACCCTGGTAGTGCATTTAGGTGCGTTGCAACCCACCTAGCTAGTGTACTTGGGTGCTATGCAACGCAGGTAGCTAGTGAAGCAGCTGAAATGATCCTGATTTGACTGATTCTGAGCAGTTTCTGGTGGAGAACTTCTGGGAGAAGCTGTAATTGGTTGACCTTGTTCCTCTAGGGGTAGGAACAACACTTTTAGGGACTTAGGATCCCTTGGTTTATGGACATTTCATGCTTAGAGTTGTAAGGCACAAAAATGTCTATAACAGAAGTCTACGGGACTTCCTCAGTAACTCAGCCACGTTTACAAACCCAGGAGATTGGCCCCGAAGTCTACGGAACTGCCTTGGTAATTCAGCCACAGTTAAAGACTTTTAACTACTTCACACACAAACAAAGTAAAATCTCAATGAAAAGCACCTAAAGTCTCTAAGGACCAAACAAATTTGAATCACATGCCTAAAGAATCTAGGAGATCAAACACACACAAACAGTAAGTTTCCGTACTGAAGACACTAGTTGGTGATGAAATCCAACGTCGCAGAGTTCAATACAGAAATGGCGGTTGGAACAGTTACCCCGACAACCTGCTTAATGAATAGACTGGCACAAGTTCGTCCACTTAACCGTCTCGAGTGAAGTGAACCCCCGAGAAAATCCAAGTGAGTCTAGCCGACGTCTGCTCCAGGTACAGTCAGATCTTCCCACCACTGTCACCTCAGGAAGAGTCCTAAAGAATATGGCAACTAAGGTTACCAACTAAGACAAATACACCTGGGGTGTTATAGAAATTTTTGGGCACTACAACCCCAAGCATGAAATGTCCATAAACCAAGGGCTCCTAAGTCCCTAAAAGTGTTGTTCTAACCCCTAAAGGAACAAGGTCAACAGATTACAGCTTCTCCCAGAAGTTCTCCATGAAAAACTGCCCATAATTGGTCAAAACAGGATCATTTCAGCTGCTCCACTGGCTAAGTGCGTTGCACCTCACCTAAATACACTATGAGGGTGCGTTGCATTTAAAAAATCCCTTCTATGGGGTGCGATGGGCGAGAAATGACAAATGGTAGTGTCATTCCGCGAGGTGGAGAGGCAATGGAAGCTTCCAGAAACTTCTCCTATGACACTTGCCTCACTGAATTCGACCAAGGATGAGTAAGAGATCATCAATCTCCAAGTGGAAGCAAGAACTATCAGAGGGAAGACACTAATCAAATCATAAGCTTACTCATCTCCATTACAGATATCTATATATGGATCCCTCATCCTAGAGATCCAGAGGCTGGAATTTTGCATATTGTAAGGAATTGCTGTTGGTTTCTTGAGACAAACATCAGATTGTTGGGTGATCTAAGCTTTGTTTGAGGTGAAGAGGGGCTTCTTTGCTGGGAGGTTGATGCTGGGTCAGAACAACTGGTTGTAACTCCTCTTGGCTCTTTCTTGTTTATCAATAAAAGCTATTCAAGTTTTCCTCCATGCTCTTGTGTCATTGATGCTTGCTACATTTGTATGGTCAATTTACATCTTATCCTAGATTGTTTATGATTATAGATCCATGTCTTTGCATAGTGCTATGCTACTGTGATCTTACAGGTACTTTGTGAAGCTGGGCATGCAAGGGAGCAGGTAGCTAAAGACTATCAAAGAAGAGGGGAATCAAATCAGGAGATTAGCGCAAGACAGAGGTTGGTCTTTCTGTTCCTCTCTATCTATAATTCATAAAGGAAAAATGAAAGCAGCTTTTCTCTGTTTGTTTCTAAGGCAACTGTCACACCTTAGTGGGATAGAGCAGTTCTATATAGACATTTTTCCCTGTAACAAAATGGCGACTCCACTGGGGAGAAATTAGTTTGTTTGTTTATCATTCTTTGTTGTCTGTTTCATATACTTACAGGTAGCATTTGAACTGCATTTGCCATAGCAAATGCAAAGTAGATAACTGCTACTTCAATCCATCTACTGGATCTGTTTATGATTTAAACAACTGATTCATAAACTATCTGATTGCCCTTGTGATAGCTCTTAGATCCTCCTTAGATCTACCCCTGATTGTTGCATTACTGATTGCTTTTTGCTCGGCCAAAACCCAAGAACTGAACTGCAAACTGTGACCTGGAACCCGAACAGAGTCTCGTTTCTGGCCCAGCGCAGGTACTGTTCAGAGAATCTGAACTTCAGCGCACTTCCCGAGTGGACAAGGTGCGCTGCATTTCAAATTCTCTGTGTTACAGGTGCGCTGATCAGACTAGGCTTTGTGCAGTTTTGGTTTCTGTGATTCATTCTTTCCAGTTCTATTCCTGAATTTTGCTGTCTGCGATGAGTATATGTCTGTTTGAAACCCCTTTTCCTTGCTGTTATTCCGCCTCCTTTGTACAAAAGAACTGTAGATGTTTTTGTGTGTTTGTTGAGTCATTTACAGTTCTCCTTTGCAAAAGTAGCATAATCGTACTGTCGTCCTTTGATTTGAAACTGTCGCAAGTGTCGATTTCAATCGTAGGAAAGAGTTTGATTACTGTTGATGGTCGATTATCCTATTACTATTGTTTTTGGTCTGAATTTGTAATTTTCTAGTGTTAAGAACAAGTATTCATTTCAAAATCGTAAGGTGTTGTGATCGTCTACATTTTTGATTTCGAAAAGAAACTTGTTGATATTTGTCGCTTGAAAAGAAATTCGGATTTGTGCATCAAATTTCTTTTTAGCATTCATATACTAAGAAAGTCAAAAACAAATACATGCATGTGCATTTGCATATAGACAGTCTGATTGGCTTGATTTAGGAAAGTGCAATTAGAGTGTGCTCTTTGCTCTTTGTGAAAAGATTCTGTCTTTCTTTTCCTTAGTAGCTAGGATTTTCATTGCACAAAGAAGATAAAAAGTTTGTTTATCAACTTAGATTGCATTTTAGGAATTACATCTACATCTCGCAGTGAACCTGAAAGGCAAACTTCATAAACAAGATCAACTTAAAATAAATTCAATGAATCTAACAATGCTTTGGAACTTAACGCACAACATTTAGAAGTCTAGGCTAGAGACGTATTCCGACGTCGTAAAGCCTGGTAACTGTTTTTCTCACTGATGGTTGGGTGATTCCTCCACTTTGAGACGATAAGTGACAGTACGGACTTGTGCTCCCACGTACCGTCGAGTATATTTTGGGAGACCCCAATAGGCTTAATCCTTTATCCATAGGAAGCCGTGTCTGCCGCCCTATCGATCGTAATGCACTGAACACAACATTCGGGAAGATTGACTACCGTACCGTAAAAAGTATTCTGCAGTTTTGCGATTGGTTTGGTAATCCCTCTACCTAGATTTCCAGAGCAGTCCCTTTCGTTCCTTTTCAGACTCCTTAACAGAAAAGGTCCATCTGAGCACTTGTCACTTCAGGCTCATTAAAAATCGAAGGAGACTAGAGTCATCTTTTGTTTTTTCTTGACTCTTAAAAACTGAAAAAACAAGTTGTGTCAAAGCGTCTAAAATTTATTTTAAACGGAATATTCATTACCCTTTCCTACGTTGATCTTGGGTTGAAAAAATGGAATCCACCAACCAAGGAATTCCCCTTGGAGGAAATCCCAGTCCCTTCTCCTCTTGAGGAGATGTTGGTGCACCCCATATGGCCACATTGTCGCTTCCAGGACTGACAATTGGTTTGCCTGTATGGCTCTTCTCAACCTCTGTCGTTCAGAACACCACAATTCCTGAATAATCGAATCAGCAACTAGACGAGTCCAGAGTTACCCACCAACCTTCTATTTCCGCTAATTCTTCCTCTCCTCCTTCCTCTTCGCTTGACGGGGCTGGTAAAGCCAAAATTCAAGTACCCGAGAAGAAGAAGGAAAAGAAGAAGAAAGAGAAGAAGAAGAAGGAGCCAAAAGCGAATGGGGGCAAACGAGTGTCGTCTAGCGAAAATCCACACACTGCACCGACCAGGCCTAAATCGCCATGTGTCATTTGCAAAGGAGACCACTATCACAGAGATTGTCCTTGCATCCCTAAGATCTTAAGGGATTGGTCTCCTCCTTTGCACAACCCGATGTCGTCAACCTCTGATGGTCATGTTGAAAACACACCGTCAACTAGTGAAAGTGAAGCCCCAGGACAAAAAGGAAAATATAGATTTCCTTGTAAACTGCGCGAAGGCGATCATGCCGTCCATCGTTGTCCCTTCTTAGACGAAGCTAAAAGAGTTTTTGACGATCGTCCGGTTTCACCATTACGACTTCCTCCTGGATATAAAAACTCTTGCCGAGTCCGTCACTGGTTGAAAATCCGGCTGGCCCGCTCAAGTGTTCGGCTGAAGCATCTATCATTGAAGACAAACCATCTGAACCCATATCAGACGAAAGTCAAAAGGTCGAGGCGGCAGCTGACCCGGTCTTGCCTTCAGAGGTTCCATCTTCAGATGATACAGTCACCGCAGAGAACAAGGATGACACCGTCCAAATTCTTTTCATAAGCACAAACTCCAACGAACATGGGGGCAATTTACCCGTTCCTTTACCGCAGGAAGGAAGTTCGTCAGAGTCATACCTGGCCGTCTATTCGGTGCCACCTCCAAGCAACCTAGTTGTCTCCTTCGACTGGAATCAACTAGGTAGACCCCGTTTACCAGCTAGTATACCAGTCCGAATCATTGTTCAAATATATAGAATGGTTATGGTTGGTACCATCATAGATGAAGGGGCTTCTGTGAGTATCCTTTCCTCAACTGCTTGGAAAGTGCTTGGTTCGCCATCGCTTTTGCCTGAGATGAGAAATCTAACAGGCTTTGATAAAGGAACCAGTCGACCGTTAGGGATCCTTCCCAATGTGCCCATAACATTGAGAGGGAAAACCATTCACATGAACGTAATGGTAGTTCAAGGACCCCTAGATTATAATCTACTCCTTGGACGAGACTATATTTATTGCATGAGAGCCATTGTCTCATCACTCTTTAGAGTGATGTGTTTTCCGCACGAAGGAAGAGTGGTCAAGCTCGTAGACCAGCTTTCATTTCCCAGATCACGCATAGCAAATAGTCATATACCATCCTGAATGGTCTTTTCACGCAAGAAATGTCTCAATCCCCAACCCGTCCACCCGATGAGAGCGAGTGATTCGGGGGGACATGACTGAAACCCAGGGGGCATGCATCCTGGTCTGTTTCGGCAAGAAAACTTCGGGTATAGGGTAGGTTTCCGCGAGAGAATATGACTAGTTTGTACTCCCGTCCGTGATTGGAAGAGGGGGTTATTCTAGAACAAGATTCTCTTGTCAAAGTTATGTGAGTGGAGTAGCCTCCTTCACTCACCTTTGTCTATTTTGGTAAACATCGCCGAAGAAGTGTTTTGTTTGCGCTGTGAATAAAACAATCTTTGGGTAACCTGTAAGAGGTAGGCCTCTCCCAGTAAAACAAATGTTTTAACGGAATAAAGAAGGGGTAACCTTGAAACTCTGTTTTATACCTGGGGGCATGCAAGCCTTTTGGTGTGCAAGCGAAGAGCGACTATTTATTTTTTAAATTTGTAGGTCCTCTAACCCTTTAAACTCGTAGGGTTGGTCGTTTCCTAACTTGCATAAAGAAAGGATGTGGGGCAAAACTCTAAAAATTGCCATTTTTATATATGAGACATTCTTATCACACGATTGGATTAATCGAGCAGTGTTACCGCAAGGTTCAAGCTCGTTAAAAAATAAACCCGCATCGAGCAGTTTTAGCACATAGTTCAAGCTCGTTAAAAAATAAACATAAGGCATGAGAAAATGTTTCCCCCTGCGTTTAAGCTCATTAAAAAATGAATTATTCACCAGTAAATAACCATTGTGAATGTAGTACTTCAGCCATTAAAGCCTTGGTCGTGTTTGCACCATCACCTCCACTTTTGCATTGGCCGATCATTCACCTCCATTTGATTGTTTACCCATTTTGAGGAACAGCTGCGAAGAGTGATCTCACTAGCCATCCTTGTAACACTGCCGTGATTGGAAAATTCCAAACCTTACCTGGAATCAGTTGCTACCCATTTTATCACTCGTTCCTCAAAAGACGAGTCTCCTTTAAGCTCTTTTCAACTGACTCGTAAAATATGAAAAGATTGCCGAGCCATTGGCCTCTCCAGCTCGTTAAAGGGACCGGAAGTGTTATCTCTCCTCTAGATTTTAATCTTTTTGGACCTGAGAGATTAATACACAAAAAGATCGAGCGCTTTTTTTGTTCGGCTCGTTAAAAGTATCGAAAATTCATCCCTTCTGTATTGTTTTATACTTTTTCGGACTTAAGGGATTAGATGACGAAAAAGGAATTTTGGAGTTACCTTTACGTTCCTTTTCAGACTCTCTAAAATTGAAAAAGACCGAGTTATCTTTGTCGTTAAACTCGTTAAAAGTATAATAGCGACAAACTTGTCTATAGACGAGAACGAGTTTCACTGTCGCTAGGCTCGTTAAAACATAGCGATGGGTTTTCCTGAAGGGAAAATTAAGAACAAGCATATGTTATCCTCCTCAAGCTTGACAAAAATAAAGAGGTACTGGTCAGCAATGACTGGGGAAAATTGGGAAGAAAACTTGAAGAAACTTTGTTGGTAGCAAGTCGCTCTTGAACATGACACTTCCACTCCATGTCCGAGTCGGGTTGGGTTATTTCATTCATCGGTCACATCACCATGGTCCCATCATACCATCCACATTTGGGGTTAATGCTACCAATCCATCACATCAGTGTCACCGATATGTTCAACGAAGTCATTCAGAGAATTCACATGTGTCTCACCCACTACCATACATTTATACTCCATTCTTTCATGACCGCCACCTTGAACCTTATATCACTAGATCGTTTTCACCTCCATTAAAGTCATTTACTCTGTTCCGTGTCATTGATGTGGGATTCATTAAGGCCCTCCTGTGACGGATCGCTTCTTGTCGACATCAGCTCACTATCCAAGAAGTTGATCTAGGAACACCCCATTCAGTACTTTGAAGCTTGCATGCCTCAATGGCAAGTTTCTCACTTCCGGCAATAGGTTTACATCAATGGCCTTCGACCGAAAGATTTTGCGTGGTGTTCGACACCAAGTCCTTTATTCACACCACGTGAATTGTACTGCAGTACCTTGAGGGTCATTATCATTATCGGTGATTCCTCTCGCGCCTGTTAACAGCTTACGTCATTACAGCTTTCACATGGATCGACTTGTACTTCGAGTGAAGATCGAATGAGATTGAAGACCCCGGATCTAGTTTCATCCATCCGGGCTGCGATTTATATTCAGGGAAATAAAGACATCAAATGTACATCGTTGCTGCACAGATAATCATCCAATCAAAAGGATGATGGCTCTATCAGAATCATCAGTCTACACTCAGACGATTGTTTGTCCTATGTACATGAAAATGAATTTATAAAGCTAAGCATGGGAATGCCTGCCTCAGCTAGATCATTAAAATATTATGAAGATAATGTATTGTATTGTATCTTATTACAGGTCTCCTCTCATCTTGAAAGAACTTCGGATCCTCATAATAAAGCATTTCACCCGACATCAAAAGATTAACGACCTCATGCTTTAGGGGGCAACTGTTATAGACATTTTTGGGCACTAAAACCCCAAGCATGAAATGTCCATAAACCAAGGGCTCCTAAGTCCCTAAAAGTGTTGTTCTAACCCCTAAAGGAATAAGGTCAACAGATTACAGCTTCTCCCAGAAGTTCTCCATGAAAAACTGCCCATAATTGGTCAAAACAGGATCATTTCAGCTGCTCCACTTGCGAAGTTCGTTGCATCTCACCTAAATACACTGTGAGGGTGCGTTGCATTTCAAAAATCCCTTATATGGGGTGCGATGTGCGAGAAATGACAAATGGCAGTGTCATTCCGCGAGGTGGAGAGGCAATGGAAGCTTCCAGAAACTTCTCCTGTGACACTTGCCTCACTGAATTCGACCAAGGATGAGTAAGAGATCATCAATCTCCAAGTGGAAGCAAGAACTATCAAAGGGAAGACACTAATCAAATCATAAGCTGACTCATCTCCATTACAGATATCTATATATGGATCCCTCATCCCAGAGATCCAGAGGCTGGAATTTTGCATATTGTAAGGAATTGTTGTTGGTTTCTTGAGACAAACATCAGATTGTTGGGTGATCTAAGCTTTGTTTGAGGTGAAGAGGGGCTTCTTTGCTGGGAGGTTGATGCTGGGTCAGAACAACTGGTTGTAACTCCTCTTGGCTCTTTCTTGTTTATCAATAAAAGCTATTCAAGTTTTCCTCCATGCTCTTGTGTCATTGATGCTTGCTACATTTGTATGGTCAATTTACATCTGATCCTAGATTGTTTATGATTATAGATCCATGTCTTTGTATAGTGCTATGCTACTGTGATCTTACAGGTACTTTGTGAAGCTTGGCATGCAAGGTAGCATGTAGCTAAAGACTATGAAAGAAGAGGGGAATCAAATCAGGAGATTAGCACAAGACAGAGGTTGGTCTTTCTGTTCCTCTCTATCTATAATTCATAAAGGAAAAACAAAAGTAGCTTTTCTCTGTTTGTTTCTAAGGCAGCTGTCACACCTTAGTGGGATAGAGCAGTTCTATATAGACACATTTCCCTATAACATGGGGGAACAATCTATGATCTGATACGCATGGAAGGGCAGAGTAGCAAGCTCAATCCCCTTGAAGGCTCCTTGACATAATCCAAGGTTTACCAACAAGTGACCCCAGGCTCCTCGACAATGGTTAATCCGAGGTTTACCGTTTTTAATACGTGAATATCTGGCGTCGTTCCCAATGAGGAAGGATTGATTCCCACACTGGTTCGGACACGATCTCGTGCTTCTCCTTTAAGAGGAGCTTTCCCAGAGCATAAATGCAACAATTGGATTTCTTCCCTACCACATGATACAACTACTTGTTTGTTTTTACTGTCTTGGAGAGTTAATTACTCTCCTACTCCAAGACACTAGCCTAAGCTAAGTTGGTGTATCAGAGCCCTAGAAATAAAAATGTTACTAGGTGAATTTTACTTTAAGCGTTAACTTTAGTGGTTTTTGTTTAAGTCCAAAGGTGCGGAGATGAAACTCGTGGTATGAAGACTCGACTCAAAATCACTAAAAATGCACCTAAGATGATCTAAACAATCTTTTTCTCTTTGATGAACTTCTAAACTAAGAAAGAGTTTGAGAATGCAAATACTTTGTAAACACAAATCTTTCTCAATTAAACAAATTAAAAGAAGAGCTTTTCCTTTCCAAAGCACTCAAAAACGAGACAACTAGTTATTTCACAAAAATTTCCCTTTTTCGTTTCAAAGCACTCAATCACTACAAAGCAAACTTTTTTTTCAAAATAGATTTTTATATTTTTTAATAAAACACTCAAAACTAATGAAAATGACTAACTTTGAGATCTACAAACTATAAAAACCTATTTGAAGTCAAAGCCTACTAAAAGTCTTTTTTAAGGATGTTTTACTCAGCTAGATGTAAGCTAAGGACTAATTTATGCAGAATCACAAATCAGTCAAGAACAACCAATTTTGTTTTCTTTTTGAAAATGAAAATCCAAACTTTCAAACACAAGCTTTTCGAAGTTTTGTAAAGAGAAAACTCAAAGCGGATTCCTCAAACAAGGGGAGATTTCATAAATGGTCAGACTCATAAGAAGGATGGTAGACACTAAGGTGATCTGAAGTCCCTACAGCTTCTTAGCTCAGAGCCACTACGCAACCAAAATGAAAAATTAACCCAACAAGCAAAACTCCTAGGAATTTAACCTAAAACCCTAACACTAATGAAATCAATCCAAGGAAAGCTTCTGACAAGTTATATGCAGGTCTGGGCAGTGGATAACAATTTCTAAACACAAACTAAGATGACTAACAGAGGAAATCTTAGGGTTTTCAAAATTTTGACAGGGTCCACAGGCCCACAGTTGGCACAGGTGTGGTCCCGCTCTGTGCTAAAAGCCAAGCTGCGGGTAGGTACGCACTGTGTCAAACGGATAGGGTGCGGTCCTCTTCCAAAGCTATGAAAAATGAAAAATAACCCTGGATCTACAAACTCTACCCAATTTTGCACACAACAAGCCAAAAACAGAAACAAAAATACAGTTTCTCAGGTCAAAGAAAAAACAAGGAAAACAATCAAGTCCCCAACGGAGTCGCCATTTTGTCACACGGAATAAGTCGATCTTGTGGACAAGATAGACCTTCCTAGAATCTAAAGAAGACCTAATGACAAGCAAACCAACCAGACACTATCTTTCTCTAAATATGATTTAATAAACAATGGCAAACAAGTGTTTTTAGGGCCTACCTTAGGTCCAACGCAAGCTTGTGGATGCCCTCGCTCCTTTGATCCAAATGAGCTCCTTTTCGCGAATCTGCAAACATAAACAAGGCAAACAAATTAAATAGCACCTGAAAAGCCAATTGCATAAAACATATTTAACATGAAAGTCAAGGAGTCCATGAAACAAATAACATAAGATACTTGTTGAGAAAAATGAGTTTGATTGTATTAATTCAAAAGAGGAAGAACTTTACAACCTTTGCCTTGACGCTGTACAAGCTTCTCCCAGGGTCCAACAAGAAGTCTCCTTTACTTTGACAAGTTTCACTCACTCCCCAATGAAACCAAAAATGTATGTGATCTCTCCTCTTAGGCTTAACTAGGAAGTCTTGATTTCACCAGCATTTACCCTTAAAAATTTTCAGTTTCTAACCTCTCCAGCAACCAGCCCAATGCCTGTATTTATAGTGCAATGGAGGGAGGTTACTAGGTCCTCCTTCAAAGGGATAAAGCCCTCCTTCAAAGGGATAGCTCCTCTCATCAAGGGATTAGCTCCTTCTCTTTTGGGATGCATGAACCACCTCAGAGCAAACAATCCATGTCAAAATTCCTTCTAGAAACCTCTAGAATTAACCCAAAGTGAGTTTTTTAAGATAAAACTTGCGCCTTTTGACTTTCACAGGGGTCCGCACCTACACCGTTAGGGACAGAGCGGGCAAGTCCACAGTTTTTGTACACAGAAGGTGCGGGACCGCAGGTGACCATGAGGGAAAGTGCGGAACCAGAGTTACATTGATTTTTAATGTCTTTCTCTCATTTCCAAAGCTTGATTTGAAGAGCTGAGGTCTGAGACTTGCTTAGGAGGATACTACAAGTGATGATAGACTCATACTGACTGCAAATAATCATGGTGACGATATTTTTGTGTAACAAGGGTTTACGAAGTATCCGTGAACTACTATATACGCCTTAGCCGAAACTAAGGACTTAATGTATGGCGGGCAATCTCCCTGAATGTTGTGTTTGGTATATCACGTCTACAATGCAACTGACTCATTTACCTGTGGCTAAAGGATAACAACCTAGTGGGGTCTCCCAATATATACGTGATGGTACAGGGAGCACAACTCTGTGTTAGCGTTGTCTAATGCATAACTGTTTGGTGAGAACATTCCCATATACTTTCCATACTAGAGTGCTTCCAATATAGTGAAGAGTTCTAGGGAACCTACAATATACTTCCGTACTGGAACGGAATTTCAGCCCTGGGATACAATGCAGGCAGTTAATGACAACTGCTAGGTTTATAGATGTCGGAACATGTTTCTAGCCTAGACCTCTAAATTTTTGCATTAAGTTACAAATGCTCCTTAGGTTAATTCAGTAAATTTTAATGTTGTTCTTGAATTATGTTTCAATTTTTGGCTCAAACGATGTCACCTAAATCCTAAAATGCAACTATATGAGGAAAGGAAACTTTTCACATTGATGAATGTTATACTAGAAATGGAAGATAATTCAATCAATCAACGCAACGAATAAGAGAGTGCATCAAACAACATGCCTCCACTAACTTTTCTTTTCCAAATGCAATATGCAAAAGCAAAACATAAACTTCACTTTCACTATCCAACATGCAATATATCAAAAGAAAAAATGACTTTTACTTCACTAAGATGCACTTTATCTAAATGATGTTCTCTTTGATTTCAGATGCTCCTAATGCAAACGATGCACCAATCAAAGCAACACCAAATCAAATCCAAAAGCACTCAATGAAAATGTCTTTCACTTTTCACTTTTGAATAGATAAACAGATGCACTCTTTTCAATTTTTAAACCAAGCAATGTAATATATGCTTGATGAATAACGAATATGAATCTCAAATGCAAAATGACCTAATACAATTGAAAAGCAACTTTGTAAAATACAAACCGAAACTAATGCAAACCAATGTTTTGAATGATTTTACCAGATAATCAGACTTAAACAATTAGCAAACCACACACTCAATGACACTTACATGTGACAAGTGACAATTAAATGACCTATAAACCCTAAATTCAATCCAATTTCACTCAAACACTTCAAATCTAAAAAAGATGAGAATTTGCTAATCAAATCAGGTAATCAAACAAAACATCAGTAAATCCAATCACACAGGACAAAGGAAAGACCTCAGGGGATTAGACACACTGGAGTTTGATAGAGAAAACCCTAAATTTTTGCCAATCTCTAATATCAACGTGATTGTTATGGATAAACTGGTGCTAAACAGGGGATCAACGTGACTGTTTCAAAAGAAAATGCGTTGGAAGCACGACTGTCAAAGAAAAACGCATTGGGCGAGCGATAAGGAAAAAAATAAAAAATATTTCTACAAACACTCCAGAATTAGCACTCTAAGGTAGCAATCAGTGATTGTGTAGACCTATACAGACAAACTAACTAAGAACTCAATGGTTGTTCAAACTGATCAAGAGATTAGATGAGAAAAGAGGATGAAGAGGCTATAGATTCCCCAGTGGAGTTGTCATTTTATTGTGAAGGTAAATCCCTTCTGCAGACAGAGGCAATCCCTCTAGCCCAGTGAGTGGGTCTACCAACAAACTAAATAAACTAACATACACTTTCCTAGCTTATGTTTAACAAATGCATAGAGAAGGAGGAACCTACCTCGCTCTAATGCTAATCACTCAATCCTTTTGGAGATTACGTTGATTTTTTCACTCCAGGCCTCACTCCTTATGTGATATTCATGTCCAAGTACCTGCAAGGAAGATCAAAGAGCTATGCAAGATACAAGAGCATATATGGCATAAATCAAACATAAACTACTTAATAGATCAAGAAGTATTAAGCTAAAAGCAGAAACATTTACACAATTATGGAAAGTGAACATCAGATGTATATATTAATAAGCTAAAAAGGGAAGCATACAACCTATGCCTTGATGTTGGAGATCTCCTTTTGGTGGATGTCCAAGTCCAATCAAAGACTCTTCAAGCACTCCTTCTCAAAGTTAGAATGGTCAGCATGTAAGCATAATCTCAACATAGGAATTTAGTAATCAATGCCAACTATTTAGGGATGGAAGGGGTTGATTTATAGGAAGGGAGTAGGAATTAAGGATCCACAAAAGAGGGAGGAAGGTCCACATCTGAAGGGGAAAGCCCATGATGATAAGATTAAGAGGTCCAAATGGGAGAGCTCGACCATATCAACGACACCCAATATCTAGCTCATTGTTCTTGAAGGTTCTAGTGCACGAAGCTTCTCCTCGAGTTTGGGAAAACCTGCCAGAAGAGGTTCAACATGGGTTTTCATATCAAAACCTGTGCTGGCAGCGTTAGGGTAGAATAGTGCAACCTACCATCAGCACAGGCAGGCAATGTAGAAAAACACACTGGCCCTAAAAATTAGGTTTTTAGTTAACCTTCTTCAGAATTGACTTAGGGCAGTTTTCCTTTGATTCTTTAGGAAGGTTTTGGCCTGTACATCATGATGGATATGATGCATAGTTCTCAATGTTTTGGCACTTTGGGATATGGAATAGGAAGTGAACAGGAGGTGTGAAAAAATACTATGTAACAATCATACACTTAGCATACTTGACGACAAGACAATATAAATCACCATGAAAATAAGACAAAACATGCCCTAAGTGAGGCTGTCTTAGAGCCGAGAGTGACAAGCACGAAACTTTTGATAGACCTTCAGATGACCATGATGAAACTTGCGCGAAAGTGATTACGACTTTGTGTGCAAGTGCGACGAGTGTTCACATAGCGAAGACAACCCAAACACACAAAGACAAACCTTCAAACTTGCTAGAATAAGATCACAAGCATCGCAAAGAAATCAACATACCAAAAGATGATCATTGGTCAAATAAGAAAAATTTGAAAAATACTTCATAAGAGCTCATGGGGTGAGCTCGAGTGTTTGCAACCATCAAAGGGAAAACCAAGGAAGGCTCTGAAATTTGGATGCAAACCAAAATTTTGGAGGGTTTTGCATCTGCTACAAAAAGTTATAGTATCGAATACTACGACGTAGAGGAAATTCTTACAGGGTGCATGGGGGAGATTCATTCGGTCACTTCCCTTTTCAATCAATATATTGTTGTGTGACCATGGAACCCTACCCATGGAATCTAATATTATGAGAAATTAAATTTCTTTTGTGCTAAGGGTAAGTTGGAGGAGAACTAGGAGGTGGTCTGAGGAGAAGGGAATGGAGAAATAGTGAGAAAATTGTGATGGAGATGGGAAATGATTAAGGAAATACAAACATGAATATGAAGAGATAGAATTGAGATAGAGAATTTGGGGGGTGGCACACTAAGGAGTGGACGAAGGTTGGAGTGATGTAGGAGGAGCTTGCTCAATGTCGAGGCATGTTGCAATGAGAATCCTAGGGAGAGGGGTGAGAAGAGGCCACCACAGGAAGAGAAGGAGAGTAAATGACCAAAGTTTTCAGGGAATGTAGTTTGGTACACAACACACTAAAGTGGAGGAGAAAGAATACTAGTACATTAGCTCACAAAGTATGGAGTTCATGAATCTTGATAACCGGAGTCAGACCATACTTGGTGTCAAGTCCACAACCCCACACACTTCTACGAATATTGAGATAAGCAGTCAACATACTATGATGAATACTATAGAAGAAAATCATATTTAACGAGGTGGAGGTAGTAACAATGGTGGAATTGTTTAGGTAATAGGGGGTGTCACAAAGTATCCCAATTTAGTCTATTGTGTAGAACAACACACATTCATCTCGTGGTGCATCAGGTTCTTCTGGTAACCCTTCCTCAGGAATAATTACGCATAACACAATGGTAAGAGTAGAGCTGAGGATGGCTATGTTCCATGGTGCTAGGAATGAAGATCCATAACAAAATTTGTTCATTTTTGAAGTTGTTTGGACAACAAAGCAATTCTAGGACGAGGAAAATCAGATTGTGTAGTTGGAGGTTACCTTTAGGGACTGCGCATTAACCTGGTATATGAAGTACAAGAGAGTGACTCTAGTTGGACATACCAGGTCATTCAATGACATCAAATAGGCTCTAATTAGGGAGTTTCAGAAGCCAAAGTTAGAATCTCAATGTATTACAGAGTTGAAAGAAATTAAGCAGGGTCTGAGCGAATTTGTCTAGGATTTCAACCAAAGATTCAAGATCCTGAAGGAAGGGTTGACCTTAGAGATCCCAGACACACACGACAAGGAGTGGTTCATTGTTGGAATACCACACAATAGAGTTCCCCTAACATAATAATGTGTCAATTCACAATCATAAGCTTTGGATATTGCACTAAAATTAGAGGTCTCTCTAGTAGGGAATGCAGAAAACAATGGTATGGTGAAAGTGCAGTACTAGCTTGATGTATTGAACCTCCAATTGTAGAATTTGACTAAGGGAAAAGAGAAACAAGAGGAGGTGTGGTGCACTATATGCATGACAAAATTTCACCATAGTAACGAGTGTAAATTACTGACATATTATATGGCAATAGGTGCAACCCAACTTCTTGCGTAGGGTAGAGGATTGTAGTGTGAAGTTTGACAAGCACATGGCTATACCTTACATAACTATATAATGATGCAGAAATATTAGGCATCTACACGCAATGTATTTTGTGACTTTTGGAAGTAGATCGAACATGATATCCACTATTTCCATGTAGTAGAATTGATGTGCGAGCACACCTTTGATTCATTCTAGGTATAAAGACCCAAGGGAAATGAAGCTACAACATTAGGTTTCAATTAGTTGGGATATAATCAAGCAGGTCTATACAATCAAGCTAGTTGAGGACAAGGAATGGTAGCCATAGGTCTTAGAAAACCACCAAGAGGAAGAATTGGATTCAAAAGAGGTCGGGGACTGACTATTTGTTCTAATTATGAATGGTAAGGACACCTCATGCAAGATTTCCCTAACCCCTACTGCACGTGTACTTATTGTAGGGTTTTGGATCATGCAACTGAAAATTGCCCACAGTTGATTTCCAAATGACAAGAGAAGAAGGGGTCAAATGTACAGACAAAAGAGTTTGAGCCCCGTAGAGATCAACCACGAGTTGTTGTAGTGACACGAGGAGGCCTTAGGATAGGAGTTTATGCTGCAAGGCCTGTGACTCAACAACCACATTAGGTTAGGAAGGCTACTAAGACTCCTCCAAAATTCGATCTAGCCAAGGAGAAGGTGATTTATGAAGAATCGTGGAGGGAAATGGTCACTATGGAATGGGATAGGTTAAAGGGACTTCAAGAGTTTTCAATGTCAATTTTGTATGATGAAACTGCTCATAGAGAGTCTAAAATGGAGGTTAACCCAATTCATAATCTAATGCAAAGTTTCCTTTTGAATTAGAACAGAATGAACGGGTGCAAGAGAAATTCAAGAGAATGGTAAAACTATGCTTCAAGGAGATTAAGGTCGTTGTTGTGCGAGCTTCACTGCACAAGGTAAACTAGGTGGCATAAAGGAAAAGAATGAGAAAATAATTCAGATTTGGTGCTCGGGTGGGAGACTATGAGATGGAAAATATGATATTGGATTTTGGATCCAATGTGAATATTCGAACAAAGAGCACATGGGAGATGATGGGGAGACCAAACCTAACATGATCTCTTATCTAATTGATGATAGCTAATCAGCATCACTTCCTTCTTATTAGTAGATTGATTAGTGTGCCAATGGATATCGATGTGGTTAGAAGAACTACTTATTTTTGAGGTCATTGAAATCATGGATGACACTAATCCATACCATTCTCTCTTTTGGGATTGATTTGGAATTTGATAATCAAGGGATTATCACCCTGAGGAAGAGGCAGATAATGTTTGAGGCAGGGGAAGTTCAAGTAGTAGCACCTTTATACTTGAGGCAAGGAGACTATTATATTGAGTTGGTTAGAGAGGAGCTAAGTCGAGAAGAGATTGATAACATTTACAATGTGACAACCTTCATGTAGGATTATGTGAATCATATTGTTGAAGGAATGTTGATTTGGTGTAGTGTGGGATCCTACACTTCTGACACAGAGATGGCACTAGAGAATTGGAAAAGCAAGTTGCATGAAGTAAGCACTAGAAGATTTGTGCACCTCACCAGGGTAGTGCGATGGATAGAAATAGAAGTGCATAGCCACTTTTATTTAATGGAATATCCAAAGTAATAAATTTTGTGTAAGCATTTGAAGACTAGATACCTAAGGGACAGAAGGTTTTTAAATTGGATAATGTGTTACGTGCAACCCTAGCTAAGTGGTGGACTACGCATAAAGGTCAGATCGAGGGATGGGCACAATGTAGACGGTTGTAGTGAATATGGTTTGGAATCAATTCAAGAGTCCCTAGGCATAAATACACTAGGATGTGGTGCCCGAGAACTCACCTGAAACAGTGCATTATAGCATGGACCTGAGGAAACGTACCACAACAGGAATGGATACACCAATTTGCGCATACACTAGATATTATCCTCAGGAACTAGTATATTGAGCTAGAAGTCCACAAAGGAAAAATGGAATAGGATAAGATGGTGCAAAGTTTCAAAGCTACTTTTAGATTTAAAGCAGAAGAATCGACACTTGATAAGGCCTTAAAGGTATTATGGCAAAAGATATTCACCATAAAGGAGCCAACAATGTCGAGGAGTATATCTTTATGTCCTGAACATAAGCATTCTTAGAAAGTACAAGAGTTCATGGAGTGTTATAATGTAGCAGATCTTGGAGAGGATAATGATGATCCTAAGAATATATAGATTCTTGAGGTTGAAGGGGAGCATGTAGTTAGTGGACCAAAATTACAGTCAGTTGATTACACACAACTGATAAAAACCAAGGTAAATATCAACACAAGGGATAATCCTAAAATGGTGGTCATAGGAAATTACTGGGATGATGATATAGTAGGGAAGATCACCTATTTGTTCTGGAATATCAGGATTTGTTCCCCAACACATTTGAGGAAATGAAAGTAATTGTTTGAGATCTAAGTCAAATGAGAATCCTATTAAAGTTTGATGTGAAACCTGTAAACCAAAGGCCCTATTGGTTAAATGTGATATACAAGGAGAAGGTTAAATGGGAACTAGAAAAGTTTTTGGAAGAAGGTATCATTGAGCCTGTGGAAAAATTAGATAGGATCAAACCCCATGGTGGTCCAAAATAAGAAGATAGGAAAAATAAGAATTTTCTTGGACCTTCGAAAGTTGAATGATGCTTGCGCACATGATTCCTTTCCATCTCCACTTATGAAATATTGGAGAATGTGGATAGAAAGGAGGTCGATTCATTCATTGACAATTTTTCGGGATATCATCGGGTGAAGATTGCACATGAAGATAGACACACGACCACATTCAAGATAGAATGGGGGTGTTTTCAATATACCTTCATGTCATTCGGGTTAAATAATGCATTAGTTATCTCCTTGCACATAATGCTATCAACTTTCAAAGAATTTATCCACAAGTTCCAGGAGACTTATTTGGACAAACGGATTGTGTTCACTCTTTTGAAAAGACACATCCAAGTTTCGTGGTTGATGTTGGATAGGTGTAGACAGCTACATATTTCACTAAATATCAACAAGTGCATATTTTTCCTACCTTTTTGACATTTTATTAGGACACGTAGTGTGCAAGAAAGGATTTCTAGTGGATCTGGCTAAGATTACAGTTATAGTGGATATACCACCACATATGTTATTCAAGAAGTTGTGGTATATCCTAGGGCATATAGGTTACTATCAAAAGTTTATTAAAGGATACATGCGTATCACTCCCCCAATGGATAAGTTATTGAAGAAGAGACAAGGATGCAATGGAGTGAGACGTGCCAGCAAGCTCTGGACACCTTGAAAGGGAAGCTCATGACCATGCCAATTCTGGTATTCCCAGAATCGAAAAAGGAATTCCATATGCATGTTGGTGCTCCCATGATTGCACTAGGAGAAATTTTAGCATAAACAAGGGAGGGAGAAATAGATCATATGGCATCTCCTTCGTTAGTAGGAAGTTGTCCATATTATAGCAGAGAGAGGTACTCTCGATGGTGTATGCACTCCAAAAGTTTAGACACTATCTACTGGGTAATAAGTTCAAACTATATATTGACCACTATGTGCTAAAGTACCTTGTCAACAAGCTTGTGTTGGGGGAGGGGGAGGATTTGCAGGAGATTATTATATTTTCATGAGTGCGACATTCAAGTGGTGGTAAAGCTAGGAAAATTGAATGCAGGGCCGGATCACTTGTCATGCATGAACACAGTTGAGGATGCATAAAACCTATAAGAAAATCTGCCAAATGCGCAACTTTTTGTTGTGACTGTGGTAGATGATCATTTTGTAGACATTGCAAGATTTTCTAGTACATGGATGGCACCAGAGGGGTATATCGTCACATAGAGGAAGAAACTGGTAGTAAAAGTGGTGGATTACTATCTCATTGCAAATTGTTTTTATAAGCTAGGTGCAAACAAGATACTACACAGATGTGTGCTAGAACATAAGTGTCCCATGATACTTAATGAGGTGCACACATACGTTGTTGTAGTACATTATGTGAGAAAGACCATGACACAAAATATATTGCACATGGTACTTTGGTGGAGTACTTTACATGGCAATGCCAAAGAATTCTACAAGGCCTGCAATGTATGTTAGAGAGTGGGGAAGCCATCCAGGGGAGATGATATACCCTTGGTTCCCCAACTCACCCTACAACCATTTGATAAATGGGAAATCAAGTTTGTGGGCCCACTTATCCCACCTGCAAGGAGGAATGGAACATGGTACATCATTACCACTACTGATTATTTGACGCGTTAGGTATAATTCGTGCTAATTAAGGACTCTTACATAGAGACAACTGCTCGTTTTTTGTTTGACAATGTGGTGACTAGATTTGGTTGTCTGTGGATCCTGATGAGTGACCGAGGCACTCATTTTTTAATAATATTATTGCAGCACTGACATAGGAGTTCTATATTTACCATCAAAGTGCACCCCTTACCATCCCCAAGCTAATGGTACCATGGAGGCCTTTAACAACATCTTGGAGACCACACTCATTAAGGTGTGCAATGTGCAACATGTTGATTGGGATTTGAGGATACCAGTGGTCTTGTGTGCATATAGAATTTGATCGGATAGATGCCCTTTCGATTAGTATATGGGTAGGAAGCAATGATGCTGATTGAATTTTTCGTACCCAATTTGTGAATTGTAGTTGCTACAGAGTTGGCAGAATCTATTGTAGTAGAGAAACTATTATAAGAACTATTATATCTAGAGGAAGATTATGCAATATCTATGTTCCATTAGGATGTGCATAAAACAAGACAAAAATCATGGCACGACAGGAGAATTAAACAAAAAATGTTTAAATCTAGATACTTAATGTTGTTGTATGAAACCAAAAATTTTGAAGCACCCAAGCAAATTTCAGATGTATTGGTTGGGACCATATGTGATCAAGCAAGTGACTAATGTGGGAGATGTGCAACTGGAGAACCTAGATGGTACCCTACGAGAATGATTTTTCAACAAGATTTGGTTGAAGTTATATAAGGACAGTTGGGCTCTTGTGTGCCATGCATAAGAGGACATGAGGAATTTTACCTTTGTACATAAATAAAGTATTTTATCTACTTTTCTAAATTTGAATTGTAGATGGTATGAGAGTAAGTTTGTAATAGTTAATAGTTTGTTATAGGTAATAGAGGCTTCTGCTTTGTCATAGAATAAACAAACTACATGATGTGGAGAAACACTTCACACTAGGGAAGTCCTGCACTGTATCATCGTTGGGGTGTGTAGCGTACAACATTGGGGGCATGTCCAATCAATAGTGTATGACAACTGGATGAATGGTGACAAGATCATAAAGTGGCAAGAATTTAAATTTCTAATAGATAGTTCAAGAGAACGAGTATCAACATTAAGAGATAAGAGAAATTTGTCATTACCAAGGAGGGGAAGTAATCATTAAGGAAACCATTGTCGTCAGGGCATAATCATGATTGGGACTTGTGCTCTTAAAACTCACCCACAATGTGAGGATAACAAGGTAAGTGGTGGATTGACAAGGATTGTTCTGCTAGATGTTGGTCACTTTAATTGCTTATTAATTCAAACAACCAAGTGCTACATAGATTGTCAACCCAGGGAAGTCTATTATTTCAAAGGCAACTGCGTACTATATGTACTCAATATTAAAAGCAATAAAAGTTGTAGTAAAGACTAGTCACACGTTGCTCAAACAAACTGAAGCTCCACTCTGAGTTACAACGAAAACAATCTATTGCAAACAGCTACCAAAAAAAGCTTAATTTCATTAAAGGAGTAATCTAAAGAATCAATCTGCAAAGGAAAGTGCTGGCTATGCTGTAACAGAGAACAGGACCCTATTCCTAGAGCGAAAATCTTCAGCACCTGTTTATGATTATCAAGCTGCCAACTCACTCTGTAAACTCAATTGCCAATGCAATACACATGAATTAACTATGGATAAAATAAACACTGCAGCAATCAATTGGAAAGAAAACAGAGTTTCAGCAGTAATGCAAAAATGAAATTCAGTAAACAGTATTGTTAACAAAGCATGAATGAAAGACACACTTAACACACTGCATAAATATAATGGGTGAATCATGTGATGAAGGTGGGCCCTGTCCTTCTCACAAGATTCCCCGGGAGACGAGAACCAGAAAGAAATGTTCAGAACAAGATTTTATTCATCTATTAATATGTTATGTTACAGAAAAAAAGATTCCAGTTCTGTTCCTTCAACTAAGCCCTTCCCCGCAGTCTGTTTTCCCCCTACTAATGTGGATGTCTCCTCTTTTTAAAGAGGAGACATCTATTACAGTAGATTACATTGTAAGTCCTATTTTAACCCTTTATACCAAAAATAGGGAAGTCAGTTTTCCCATCAACAAAATGTTGTTACAACAATACTGTCTTTGGATCATGATCGTTACATCCAGTATAGCAACTCCTTCGGTGATCTTCTTTTGTTGCTGCCAAATCTAGCTTGCAAATCACAACTGTTCAGCCACGAGATTTGCACGTCATTCCTACTGTTTCAGCAACTGTGGAAGTAATCTTGCAATCTCTAGGCAATTTCAGCAACGTGGACTGCACATTGTTCTTTAACCTTTTATCAATTATCAATTCAATGGTTAATAATGAATATAGCGTAATTATATGTAAAATAATTAAACGTATAGTGATGAGAAGAAATATTGTGTACCTTTGGGGTACTTGGGTTAAAACAATAACAAGGACTTTAAAAATAAGTTGAAAAAGGATGACATCATAGCAAAATGTATGGTTAAAAAGAGACAATATGAGGTCCTAACATCCGCCCCAACTGAAAGGGTTGCATGTCCTCATGCAAATTTTACTCTGAGTCTGAGTCCGAGTATTGGGCTGTACAGTCCAGATTACTTAGACAGTAGGTATAGAAGGTGCTATCAACCAAATCTCTAAAACCCTAGACTTTCTGTAGTCTCTGCCATGCTGCGAGCTCCTCCTTTTGGACAGCCTGAAATAAGCCTTATATTGCTGTACTGGCAACCATAGAAGAGGTAAGTAAAAATGATATCCTATCCACCTTTCAGCACACTGTTGAATGCATTTAACATAATTAGGTAGCTGTGAAATTTCTGTTTGAAGATTAAGAGGGTTAAAGGGATGATATTCCTTTCTCTCCTTAGGGTAGTGTTCCCAAAACAGATTTTTTTCCTGTAAGGCAAGAGCTCCCTTGGCTTTGACATAATATTGGAAATATTGTAAGGCTGCTGTCTGTAATTCTCTCAGATGCTCGGTCATTCCTGGTTCCCTTAAAAACTGATGATGTTCAGCGACAAAAACAACAACATTCTGTGGTTCGGATCGAATCCACAGAAGGCAATTATCTTCGTTGTGTTTTGCTGAAAGGAAGGCATTTTGCCACATGAGCTGATTGGCCAGAAAAGAGACAAAGGCTCTAATCTGAATGTCCCCAAACAGAGGAATCAGATTAAGCTTTCTATCCTCAGGCATGGCTTCATTATGGAGATATAGTTCACAGAGTAAATTTTGTTCACTAAATGATGCCTCTGTGAATGTTTTGATAAACTGTTGAGGTGTAGATACCTCATGAGATCGTCCATCTCTGATTGCCTTTACTTGGAAGAACACTAAGCGCTCTGCAAGAAACAAAAAATAATTAAAGGATGGTTTCCTGGTGGCCAGTAGTCTTTGAACCAGATCAAACATGGAAGACAATTTAGTTTTTAACTGTTTATTTTCCTTGTTCTGTGCACAAGACTGTTCCAAAACTTCCCAATTTGCATATATATGATTTTTCCATGATAATTTTTGTTCCTGCAAGATCCTTTCCTATGACATAACATATTCCTTCTTCCATATATCCATTTGTGCTTGAGTGCTTGTGGTTTGAGTGGAGACAGTCTTTGAATGTCGAGGTTCAGTCTGAGTAAATGCAGTCTTTGTAGGCCTTGGTGCAGGACTTTCAGTTTTAACAACCAGAGTAGGTCGAGATATTTGCGGTTTAACCTCCTTTTCAAAAATATTTGAAGGCCCTGCTAGTTCTTGTGTAACAGCAGGGCGTTCCTTTTTAACTATAACAGGAGTCGATGCAGGAGTGGCTCCAGGAAATGGGACTTCAACTATCTTATAACCAGCTTGATGATAAATATTACCACATTGGTTACACATGTATTCATTATATTGATCTTTTTGTGCACTTTTCTCGGCTACAGATGTTGCATGAGCTAAAATATACAGATTAAGCTCTCTTTCATAGGCTTCCCTTGCCACTATAAGTTCCTGCTTATAAACCTCAAGCTTTGATTTCATAAATTCATTTTCTTGTAAAAGGGAAGCGAAGGTGACTGGGCTTTGTGTAGCAGTCACAGTCTCAGTAGCTGATTCCAATGGATGGAAGGGTTGTTGTTCGGTAGCAGCTTCATTGTTTGTAGCCTCAGTAGGTAGTTTTTGTGTGACATCTGCTGAATCATCAGCTGGTTCTGTAACAACTATATCATCCTGTGCATCCAAATTTTTCATATCAGCAGATGGTTCTTGTGTGGCAGCTGCTGACTGCGTAGTTGGTTCCTGATTATCTATATTCTGTTCATCAACAGGTGGTTCTTGTGTAACACTTGTTGAGTCAGTAGTTGGTTCTTGTGGGGTAGCTACATCTTGATCATTAATTTTATGGACATCAGTAGGTGGTTCTTGTGTGGAAACTGCTGAGTCAGTAGCTAGAGTAGCTACGTCCTGGTCATCTATTTCATGGACATCAACAAGTGGTTCTTGTGTGGCAATTGTTGAGTTGGTAGCTGGTTCTTATGGGGCAGCTACATTTAGATCATCTGTTTTATGGACATCAGCAGGTGGTTCTTGTGTAGCACCTGCTGAGTCGGTAGCTGGTTCTTGTGGGGCAGCTACATCTAGGTTGTCTGTTTTATGGACATCATCAGGTGGTTCTTGTGTAGCACCTGCTGAGTCGGTAGTTGGTTCTTGTGGGGTAGCTATATCTAGGTTGTCTGTTTTATAGACATCAACAGGTGGTTCTTGTGTAGCACCTGCTGAGTCGGTAGCTGGTTCGTGTGGGATAGCTACATGCTGTATATCATCTTGGGTATCCACTTTTGATGGATCAGTAGCTGGTTCTTGTGGAGCAGTTGCTGAATCAGTAGCTAGTTCTTGTGTAACATCTATGTTCTCTGAAAGGAATGATGTCACAAAATCCTGTGCATTTTGTGTTTCAGTACCCGAGGGTGAGGTGGGTAAAGATTCAGGGCCTTAGGAAAATGGTGGGGTATGGGGTTTTAGGATAATAGGTGGGGAATTTAGGGTAGTGATTTTAATTGCTGCTTCAGAAGACGTCCTCGTTCGTCTTCGAGGTAAAAAGGCAGGAAGAACAATGGTTTTTCTTTTATGAGTAGCTTTCTTTGGGGTAGGAGGGTCATCAAAAGTGATAGCTTCTTTAATTGAGGCCCTTGTTCGTCTTTTTGGTAGGGGCGCAACCTTTTCTTGCCTTTTCCTTTTTAGCTTAGCAATGGGAATGTTTTCATCTAAATCGTCACTGGGGATATGGACAGTAGGAGTGGATGATTCAGCTAAATTATGGGGTGGGGTCGATGCAATGGAGGGTTCAATTGGATTAACTGTTGTAGGTGGTGGGGGATCAACGATGCTCCCTGGTTGTTGTTTAGAAGGATTTTCAATTTGCTGAGGGATTCCAGGGGTTTGTTGAGGATTTTGAGCATCCAATAGGGGAGTTTGAGGAATTTCAGCAGTTTCTTGAGGGTTTTCAGCTGCCGCTTGAGGAATTTCAGCAGCTTCTTGGGGTTCCAGGGGTGGGTTGTTAAGGAGAGGGGGATTTTGTTGAGCAAAGCCCCTCTGAATTAGAAGCTGAACAAGACGATGGTGAGTGAGGGAAAGGAGAGGGTACTTCACATTCATGGAATAATGTGACATATTCTTTAGACACCCAAGTAGATAATATGGAATATTTAACAGACGACCATGTCTTAAATGATTCAACAGGAAAAAATCATGCTGATAAACTACCTGGTAACGTCCTTCGCAGGTGAGATAGTGCTTGACCAATTCGGCAACCTTTGGCCATGGAAGTGGTAATGAATGAAGTGCAACACCCCTGCCTTTAGGCTTGACCCGCTCTCCTGGTAGAAGGAAGTCATACTGTGCGTTCAAAATGATGTGTTTGCGACTGAACCATCAAATGCCAGTGGCCGATAAACCTGAAACCTGTGCTATATCATCCTCTGTTACTGGAATTCGGACTCCTTGAACGGTAGAGTAGCCTCCCTGTAGATTACGTGAAAATTCAAGGACTTGCTGATCCTTGAAGCCTTCGAAAATAATCTACCCAGCCTGCCTGCTGAAAAATATAATATACCTTTGGGTGCAATTCGAGTAGAGCTGTTGAGCTGGGTTCATTTCGAATAGCGTTGCCTCCCATAGTTGCTTTAGTAAAATGCACAGTACAGAGCCAAGTTACTGCACCCGAAACAGAGTAAGTTTTGGAAATAAGGTTGTGACATAATAAGACGAAGATGGGGTGACGGGACATGATCGTGGTAAAAAAAACGACGGTGATTGGCGTATTGTGAAATGATTGCCAAATTTTGGTTTCCCCCCCCAACTGCGGCTAAAATGATAAGTTTGAATGTACAATGATTGTGGTAATCATGTCATAATCTTCTCATGAACTATAGTTTAATATTTACACATAGAAACGCATTCCTCGTGTTTACCTTCGATTGATATTCTAAAAATATAATGTCGTCGCTAATAGATCACCAATGGTTATGAAAAAGGGTCTTGTAATATGAGGGTATTTATATGAAAGGATTTTATAAACATAGGAGGAGGTAGTGAAAGATCAAAGTTATAAGGATCAATAAATGATTCTCACAATGGGGAGTAATAGGTATCCATTCTTTTGGGAGGAATTAATGTTCCAATTGTGGGAAAAATGGGAAAAATTGGTGTTTTAGGGAGAGATGGAAAAAGTAGGCGTTTCAACAATGGGAAAAATTGGTGTTTTAGCAACGGGAAAAAAAATAAAAGTTGGTGTTTCAGCAACGGGAAAAAGTTGGTGTTTCAGCGACGGGAAAAAGGGAAAAAGTTGGTGTTTCAGCAACAGGAAAAATAAAGAGAGATGTTGCTGTAAAGCAAAATAGGAAAGTGTTGCTGAGAGGTAATGTGGGGGAATGAGCTTATGAATTGAGCTGAGATGAGAATGCTTCCCAAAATGAAACTTGATCCTGATTGCAATACAATTGTTCTTTTCAACCAGCGTCCCAATCTGAGACCTACAAAACAATAAATTAGAACATGGCAACCCTTGACAGGGATTATTAGTTGAGAAATCTAATCTAATAAAGAAACATATAATGCAGAGATTAAATGCAATGAGGGGCAGTAGTCTCCCCAAAAAGATATAGTGTGAATCTGCCATGCAAGTGGCCTTAAAATCCTCTTTAGAAATTGGTTGCTGGTACGAACGGAGCCGATACCCATTTACTATCAATGGTGTTCTAGAATCATCAATTGTTAGGATCGTTGTTGTTCCATTGGGAAAAACAGTATCTATCTCGTAAGGTCCCAGCCACCTTGTTTGTAATTTTCCTTGAAAATTTTCAAACCGAGAATCATACAATAGAGCCCAATTACCTTTTTGGAATTGCTTATGCTTAATAGTCTTAGCATGCCACCTGGTTCTTTGCTGTTGAATCATAGTTGTTTGATGGATGGCATCCAACCTCTTTTCATCCAATTCCTGAAGCTGTTGCAACCTAGCTGTCTGTGCATCAGTCAAATCAAGGTTAACAGCTAAAGCAGTTCTTAAGGTTTTGATTTCAAATTCCACAGGAAAAACAACACTTTTTCCATAAACCAATTCATAGGGTGAAAAACCTGTAGTGTTCCTCCAGGTAGTTCTATAAGCCCATAATGCTTCAGGCAGCCTTTGAGACCAATCCTTCCTATTCTCCTTCACTGTTTTTGTTAAAATGACTTCTATGACTTTATTTGTACTTTCCACCTGACCATTAGCTTGGGGGTGGTAAGCTATAGTCATTTTATGATTAATATGATATTTTTGAAGCGTAGTTTTAAAACCATGAGAATTGAAAGGAGGTCCTCCAGCTGTGACTAGTTCTCTAGGCACTCCAAACCTAACGAAGATTTCTTGAAATAAAAAGGTTAAAATAGATTCTTCAGTAGCTCTAATAAGTGCCTTAGCTTCCACCCATTTAGTCATATAATCTGTACAAACCAATATGTAAACTCTTTGGTTGGATGGAGGGTTGATGGGTCCTACAAAGTCTAGAGCCCATCTGTCAAAGGGTTTAAGTATTACCTAGGGGTTCAGTGGCATTTCATCTCTATGATTAGGTTGACCCATTCTCTGACAACTATCACAGGCCCTGACATATTTCTTTGCATCCTTGAAAAGTGAGGGCCAATAGTAACCCATCCTGAGAATTTTATGTGCTATTCTCTTATCAGCAAAATGCCCTCCACAAGGGCCATCATGACAAGCCTTCAATATATCATAAACCTCACCTTCTCTAATGCATCTTCGGATTTCTTGATCAAGTCCTGTATGGAAAAGGCACCCACTTATCCAGCTATATTGAGCACTTTGTTGAATGATCTTTCTTTTCTCCCAATGTGATAAGTGTGATGGTAGCATCCCTGCAACCAGATAATTGGCAATGTTTGCATACCACGGTGAGTGAGCAGATACTGCAAACAAGTACTCATCAGGAAAGGAATCATCTACTGGAGTATTATCATCAGTTTTTATCCGAGAAAGGAAATTAGCAACTACATTTTCTTTACCTGGTCGATCTACAATTGTAATATCAAATTCTTGTAGTAACAATAACCACCTGGTAACTCGAGCATTTGTGACAGATTTGTTCATTAAATACTTGATAGTCGAGTGGTCAGTATGAATAAAAGTAGGATAACTGGTAATGTAATGTCAAAATTTATTAATAGTGTAATTGACTGCTAAAAATTCCTTTTCGGTAACTGTGTAATTAAGCTCAGCAGGGGTCATATTCTTACTAATGAAATAGATAGCATAAGGAACATTATTTTCTTCTTGTCCCAAGACAGCTCCAATTGCAGTATCCGAAGCATCAGAGGATATATGAAAGGGAAGTGCCCAATCAGGTCCCCTTGGAATAGGAGTTGTAGACAACTGATGCTTAAGTTCATCAAATACTTTCTGATAGGAATCAGTCCACTTAAATTCAGCGTTTTTTATAAGTAACAAAAACAAAGGAGAAGCTATTTTAGAAATTTTTTTGATAAATCTTCTGTAATATCCAACATGTCCTAAAAAAATTCTTACATCAGTTTGTGTCTTAGGAATAGGAAGGGTCTGAATTACCTGTACTTTGGATGGATCTAATTGAATCCCAAGGAGTGAAATGAAGTGTCCTAGTACAATTCCTTCGTTCATCATCACATGACATTTTTCATTCCTCAAGGAAAGATGAGCTTGTATGCATCTTTTAAGTACTTTCTCAAGGTTTTGTAATGCATCTTCAAAAGTCACACCATAAGGAGTAAAGTGATCCATAAATATCTCCATAGAATCATTAAGCATATTAGAAAATATTCCTATCACTGCTCTTTGAAACGTTGCTGAAGCATTACATAGTCCAAATGGGAGAACTCTATAAGCAAAAGTTCCCCAAGGACTAGTAAAAGTGGTCTTGTCTTGAACTTGGGGTGCAATTTTGATTTGGTTATATCTGCTAAAACCATCTAAAAAGGAAAATAATTTCTTTCCTGACAAGCTGTCCAGCACCTGATCAATAAATGGCAAGGGGAAATGATCTTTTTGAGTGGCTTTGTTTAAGGCTCTATAATCTACACACACTCTCCATTTCCTATTTTTCTTAGGTACTATCACCAATGGAGAAACCCATTCACTGTCAGATATGGGGTATATAAACCCTGCATTAAGCAACTTTTGAAGTTCTTCCTTAAAAATTTCCCTCAAATTGGGATTCATTCGCCGCTGGGGTTGATAGACTGGTCAGGCCCCCTCCTTAATATAGATACGATGAGTACATAATTCAGGAGAGATCCCCTTCATGTCTATGTAGTCCCATGAGAATGCTTCCTTGTTTTCACGGAGCAACTTCATTAGCTGTTGTGTTTCGACATCTGATAAATTGGGGTTTATGTTCAATGTTTTGCCAGGTTCAATTTCTACTGTTATGCTTTTAGAGGAGATAGTAGTTGATGTTTGAGGTAAATTTTCAGATTTAATCTTTTCCTGTGTTTCAGGTTCCAGAATTGCAGTTAACTAATTTTATGTTTCAGAAGTGACTGAGGAAGGTTCAGAAATAAAATTACTAATTACTTCATCTTCCATGGTCTCTTTAAGAGTTAAGGCTTGTCCAATGGTCAAAATGGGTTGAGTGTCATTATCCTCATAGTCTAACCATATAGAATCATCATTGTTAATCATAGGTGTAGCATGAGGGTAAAGAGTAAGCTGATTAGTTTCACATCCATTATAAATTGTCATTGAAACTGATCTACAGCTGATAAAGGCATCTGCTGTAGCCAGCCAGGGTCTCCCCAAAATCAGAGGATGCCCCCCCAACTTTGCTTTAGTCTGTAATACAACAAAGTCAGCTGGGTAATTCCAGGATTCAATTGAAATGGTCAGGTCTTCAATAACCCCTTCTGGTTTGATTGTGGAACGATCAACAAATTCCGGGATAGTTGGTGTCTCTCTGATTACATTTTTCAACTGTAACAGCTGTGCAGTTTCAAGGGTCATAATATTTATAGCATCACCTAGGTCTACCAGAACTCGTGAAACAATAGATTTTCCAACCTGTATTGTGACTGTAGGATTGCTGGGATCACCATATTTTATAGGAGGAGCTTTTCCTGACATTAAAGCAGCTAGATCACCCATCACATGAACTGTAAGGGGATCTTTAGCTTTCCTACCAGGTTTCTTGATGCAGATGTCTCTGACGGTTCTGGCATAAATTGGTACATCTCTGAGTGCTTGTAAAAGTGGAATTTTAATGTAAAGATTCTGCAATTCCCCTAGAATATTAAAAACAGGTGGCTCAGGTGTCTTAGCGAGAGCTAGACGTTCAGGGAATGGTGGCTCTACTGTTTCAGCAGTTTTATTAGAGGGTGGCTTGACTGTTTCAGCACCCTTATTAGGTAAATTATTCTTTTCTGCCTCTTCTTTGTCAGAGTCAGAAGAGGTAATATCGTCAATAATCGGCTCAACTACTCTCCCGGATCATAAATGAATATCATTACACTGCACAGGAGATGTAGGCAAGTTCTGAATATCGATGACTTGAACAGCTTTATTATTATTAGGGTTAGGGTTCGGTTGTACAGGCAACTGGGGTCTCATTGTCTGATTATTCGGTGGAGTACCTGATGGGAGAGAAAGTTGTTGCTGAAACTGAGGAAATTGGTTTGGGAACGGAGTTTGTTGAGCTCTCTAGTTTGGGTTCCATTGATTAAAATAAGATTGCTGTAGAAGCCAAGGAGTCCACATTGCACGGTCTGTGAAGGGAGGGTTTGTTTGTTGCATGGGTGGGAAATTCATTTGATTAAAGGGTGGGTATTTCATTTGGTTGAAGGGTGGGTAATTTGCTTGATTAAAAGAAGGATAATTATTCCAACGATTAAATGGCATACTAGAGTTCGTACCTTGTCCTCATGGTTGCCATTGCCTCCTTTGTGTCAGCAGATAAACTGCTTCAGCTTCCTCCTCAGTTGGTTGCAACGCTGCTTTTATCCCTGGTAAAGAGGGGCATTGTTGAGTTTCATGGTCCTTCTCACAAATGGTGCAAATTGGTACCTTGTCCAATGGACATTCCCTTAGCGGATGTTTTTCTCTGCATTTAGGACAGAAGATGGCCAAAGCGGCTTCTGCCTCTGCTTGTTTCTTCTTAACCTGCAAGGTATCAATCTGTCAATCAAAAGAACTTAACATTTCAGTTTTGAATTCCTCAAGTAGATTACCTATTTAAGCTCTTGTTGCTCCTCCACTGGCTGATTTTTGGACTCTTGGATAAGTATTATCCCTGCTTTTTGATTTATTTGCAGCTCCTCTTGAACATCTCTTGCAGAGGTTAACAATTTCATCATACGATTCCTTAGATATGTCCCCTTTACCAAGCATATTTAACATATCTAAATAGTCATCCCTTACCCCTTTCAATAATATTATCTTGAGAATATCTTTACTTACATTGGGGTG
Source organism: Pinus tabuliformis (assembly GCA_031772625.1). Classification (NCBI taxonomy): domain Eukaryota; kingdom Viridiplantae; phylum Streptophyta; class Pinopsida; order Pinales; family Pinaceae; genus Pinus; species Pinus tabuliformis. Next base: position 1,204,098,859 of record CM062816.1, read on the forward strand.
CTCGGATCTCTGCAAATTATACTGGAGTCTTTCCACAAAGTCCTCCAAATTTTCATCCTCCTTCTGAACCATCTTGAATAATTCCTCCCTTTTCTCTCTCGTCCGGCAATAATCTTGGTAGTTGGCCATAAACGTCTCCTTCATCAGATCCCATGTTGTGATCACATAACCTCCCAAGTTCATAAACCATCTCAGTGCATTTCCTTTTAATGTTGCTGGAAATAACTTCAACTTTTGAGCATTAGTAACATAATCATAACTTCTACACAATATATCAAACTCGAAAAGAAACTCTTCAGGGTCTTCAGAGGATACACTATGGAAGTTGGGTAAGGCTGAGAGTGGGATGTTCTTCATAGGAGTTGCTCCTCTGGGAAGTTCCCCAATAGGAAATTCCAAGGTGGAGAGAGAGTTATTGCCTCTTCCTTCTCCTCCTCCACGCCCTCCACCAAAGATTCCTTCATTGTTTCCATCCATTCGTTGTTCCCCTGTTACACTTACCCGGTCTTCAGTGCTTTCAGTTGGACTCTCCATGTCCTGAACTGGTTCCTCAACTTCAATATCTTCTATTGGTTCTTCAATGTCCTCCACTGGTTCCTCAGTCTGTTCTACTATCTCTTCAACCCTTTCAGGTCCCACTACTTCCTCTATTTCGTAGTCTGTTTGGAGAGAATGCTGAGTCTGTGGCCTCTAAGAGCTTAGCCTTTGAGAAGTCTCAACTTTTGAAATAATCTCATCAATAAAAGTTTTTATTCCTCCGCTTCCTTTGCCCTTGCCACCTGTAGGATTAGTTTTCTTGCCTCCTCTCATGCATCCTGCATATCTAAAAGAAAATCATCAGTGCTTTTAAAATCTATGATTGCCTTCCTCGACAATGGCGCCAAAATGTTGGTCACTTTAATTGCTTATTAATTCAAACAACCAAGTGCTACATAGATTGTCAACCCAGGGAAGTTTGTTATTTCAAAGGAAATTGCGTAGTGTATGTACTCAATATTAAAAGCAATAAAAGTTGTAGTAAAGACTAGTCACACCTTGCTTAAACAAACTGAAGCTCCACTCTGAGTTACAGTGAAAACAATCTATTGCAGACAACTACCAAAAAATGCTTAATTTCATTAAAGGAGTAATCTAAAGTATCAATCTGCAAAGGAAAGCGCTGGCTATGCTGTAACAGAGAACAAGACCCTATTTCCAGAGCGGAAATCTTCAGCACCTGTTTCTGATTATCAAACTGCTAACTCACTCTGTAAACTCAATTGCCAATGCAACACACATGAATTAACTGTGGATAAAATAAACACTGCAACAATTAATTGGAAAGAAAACAGAGTTTCAGCAATAATGCAAATTATGATATTCAGTAAACAGTACTGTTAACAAAGCATGAATGAAAGACACACTTAACACACTGCAAAAATATAATGGGTGAATCTTGTGATGAAGGTGGGCCCTGTCCTTCTCACAAGATTCCCCAGGAGACGAGAACTAGAAAGAAATGTTCAGAACAAGATTTTATTCATCTATCAATACGTCATGTTACAGAAAAAAAGATTCCAGTTCTGTTCCTTCAACTAAGCCCTTCCCCACAGTTTGTTTTCCCCCCAACTAATGTGGATGTCTCGTCTTTTTAAAGGGGAGACATCTATTACAATAGATTACATTGTAAGTCCTATTTTAACCCTTTATATCAAAAATAGGGAAGTCAGTTTTCCCATCAACAAAATGCTGTTACAACAATACTGTATTTAGATCATGATCATTACATCCAGTGTAGCAACTCTTTCGGTGATCTTCTTTTGTTGCTGTCAAATCTAGCCTGCAAATCACAACTGTTCAGCCACGAGATTTGCGTGTCGTTCCTACTGTTTCAGCAACTGTGGAAGTAATCTTGCAATCTCCAGGCAATTTCAGCAACGTGGGCTGCACATTATTCTTTAACCATTCAACAATTATCAATTCAATGGTTAATAATGAAGATAGCGTAATTATATGTAAAATAATTAAACGTATAGTGATGAGAAGAAATATTGTGTACCTTTGGGGTACTTGGGTTAAAACAATAACAAGGACTTTAAATATCAGTTGAAAAAGGATGACATCATAGCAAAATGTATGGTAAAAAAGAGACAATATGAGGTCCTAACTGTTACAGGGAAAAGTGTCTATATAGAACTTCTCTATCCCACTAAGGTGTGACAGCTGCCTTAGAAACAAACAGAGAAAAGCTACTTTCGTTTTTCCTTTATGAATTATAGATAGAGAGGAACAGAAAGACCAACCTCCGTCTTGCGCTAATCTCCTGATTTGATTCCTCTCTTCTTTGATAGTCTTTAGCTACCTGCTCCCTTGCACGCCCAGCTTCACAAAGGACCTGTAAGATCACAGAAGCATAGCACTATACAAAGACATGGATCTATAATCATAAACAATCTAGGATCAGATGTAAATTGACCATACAAATGTAGCAAACATCAATGGCACAAGAGCATGGAGGAAAACTTGAATAGCTTTTATTGATAAACAAGAAAGAGCCAAGAGGAGTTACAACCAGTTGTTCTGACCCAACATCAACCTCTCATCAAGGAAGCCCCTCTTCACCTCATACAAAGCTTAGATCACCCAACAATCTGATGTTTCTCTCAAGAAACCAATAGCAATTCCTTACAATATGCAAAATTCCAGCCTCTGGATCTCTGGGATGAGGGATCCATATATAGATATTTGTAATGGAGATGAGTCAGCTTATGATTTGATTAGTGTCTTCCCTTTGATAGTTCTTGCTTCCACTTGGAGATTGATGATCTCTTACTCATCCTTGGTTGAATTCAGAGAGGCAAGTGTCACAGGAGAAGATTATGGAAGCTTCCATTGCCTCTCCACCTCATGGAATGACACTGCCATTTGTCATTTCTCGCCCATCGCACCCCATAGAAGGGATTTTTGAAATGCAACGCAGCCACATAGTGTATTTAGGTGAGATGCAACGCACTTGGCAGGTGGAGCAGCTGAAATGATCCTGTTTTGATCAATTCTGAGCAGTTTTTCATGGAGAACTTCTGGGAGAAGCTGTAATCTGTTGACCTTGTTCCTTTAGGGGTTAGAACAACACTTTTAGGGACTTAGGAGCCCTTGGTTTATCTAAATTTCATGCTTGGGGTTGTAGGGCCCAAAAATGTCTATAACAGTTGCCCCCTAAAGCATGAGGTCGTTAATCTTTTGATGTCGGGTGAAATGCTTTATTATGAGGATCCGAAGTTCTTTACAGCTGGGAGGAGACATGTAATAAGATACAATACAATACATTATCTTCATAATATTTTCATGATCTAGCAGAGGTGGGCATTCCCATGCTCAGCTCTATAAATTCATTTTCATGTACATAGGATAGACAATCGTCTGAGTGTAGACTGATGATTCTGATAGAGCCATCATCCTTTTGATTGGATGATTATCTGTGCAGCAATGATGTACATTTGATGTCTTTATTTCCCTGAATATATATCGCAACCCGGATGGATGAAACTAGATCCAGGGTCTTCAATCTCGTTCGATCTTCACTCGAAGTACAAGTCGATCCATGTGAAAGCTGTTCTGGAGTCGAACATGGAAAGACATCGCCTGATTACCAGCCAATGATGTAAGCTGTTAACAGGCGCGAAAGGAATCACCGATAATGATAATGACCCCCAAGGTACGGTAGTACAATTCACGTGGTGTGAATAAAGTACTTGGCGTCAAACACCATGCAAAATCTTTCGGTCGAAGGCCATTGATGTGAACCTGTCGCCGGAAGTGAGAAACTTGCCATTGGGGCATGCAAGCTTCAAAGTACTGAATGGGGTGTTCCTAGATCAACTTCTTGGATAATGAGCTGATGTCGACAAGAAGCGATCTATCACAGGAGGGCCTTAATGAATCCCACATCAATGACACAGAACGAAGCAAATGATTTTAATGGAGGTGAAAACAATCTGGTGATATAAGGTTCAGGGTGGCGGTCATGAAAGAATGGAGTATAAATGTATGGTAGTGGGTGAGACACAGGTGAATTCTTTGAATGACTTCTCTTGAACATATCGGCGACACCGATGTGATGGATTGGTAGCATTAACCCCAAATGTGGATGGTATGATGGAACCATGGTGATGTGACCGGTGAATGAAATAACCTAACCCGACTCGGACACGGAGTGGAAGTGTCATGTTCAAGAGCGACTTGCTACCAACAAAGTTTCTTCAAGTTTTCTTCCCAATTTTCCCCAGTCATTGCTGACCAGTACCTCTTTATTTTTGTCAAGCTTGAGGAGGATAACATATGCTTGTTCTATAATTTGCCCTTCGGGCAAACCCATCGCTATGTTTTAACGAGCCTAGCGATAGTGAAACTCGTTCTTGTCTATAGACAAGTTTGTCGCTATTACACTTTTAACGAGTTTAACGACAAAGATAACTCGGTCCTTTTCAATTTTAGAGATTCTGAAAAGGAACGTAAAGGTAACTCCAAAATTCCTTTTTCGTCATCTAATCCCTTAAGTCCGAAAAAGTATAAAACAATACAGAAGGGATGAATTTTCGATAGTTTTAACGAGCCGAACAAAACAAGCGCTCGATCTTTTTGTGTAATAATCTCTCAGGTCCAAAAAGATTAAAATTTAGAGGGGAGATAGCACTTCCGGTCCCTTTAACGAGCTGGAGAGGCCAATGGCTCGACAATATTTTCATATTTTACGAGTTAGTTGAAAAGAGCTTAAAGGAGACTCGTCTTTTGAGGAACGAGTGATAAAATGGGTAGCAGCTGATTCCAGGTAATGTTTGGAATCTTCCAATCACGGCAGTGTTACAAGGATGGCTAGTGAAATCATTGTTCGCAGTTGTTCCTCAAAATGGGTAAACAATCAAATGGAGGTGAATGACCAGCCAATGCAAAACTGGAGGTGATGGTGCAAACACGACCAAGGCTTTAATGGCTGAAGTACTACATTCACGATGGTTATTGACCGGAGAATAGTTCATTTTTTAATGAGCTTAAACGCGGGGGGAACATTTGCTCATGTCTTATGTTTATTTTTTAACGAGCTTGAACTATGTGCTAAAACTGCTCGATTGAATGGTCTCTTTTTTGGCTTTACCATAAATAGCTTTGTTCCTTCAAAGATTGTACTGTATTTTTAAATGCTTCATCAAACCAATCAGAAATTAACAATATATTCTTGAAAAATGAGTTAGAACACTAATATTTTACGTAAAAAGTAATGAAAAAGTGTTTTTACCTCTCATTTTACCATTTCATTTGAACTTTGGTTTTTTGGAGCTTTGGAGGTGCTTTTCCCCTTTGATTTTCATCAGCTGATTTCGGGAGATTCTGTGGATGATTCTCGGCGCTGTCTGGATCAGGTAGGAGCTAAACTTGAGCTCTTTCATTTCATGCTTTCCATTTTGCATTCTGAGCTTGATTCTTGGTTTTTCTGAGCCTCTGGGGTTTGAAAAACTCGTTTTGCCTTCAGCGCACCTTCTGTGTATCGAAAAGTGTGTTGGATGTTGGCCTGTCTAATGGCCATTTGACATGCAACGCACCCAGAGCAATACTGTAGGTGCGATGGGTGCATAGAAGGAATTTTATGCACAGTTTTTGATGGAAAATTTGCCTGTTTCTTACAAAAATCAGGATCTAACTCTTCTCTTGTTTGTTTTTCAGAGATCTTTGGAGTAAGATGGCCATTACATGGTGAGAACGTGAGCATGAAGAAGAGGACATGCTTTCCCTACATGATCCGGCAACAGTCAACGCACTGCGGAACTGTGGCTTGTTGAAGTTTTTCCACATTTCTAGCATGAGACAACAGATCAACTTACTGCAGTATTTGCTCGATGCTTGGGATCCTACAAACCAGGTTTTCCAAATCAGGGGCAAATCCATCCCCTTGACTGTAGTAGACATCTATTTCTTGACTGGCTTGTCGAGGCGGGGTGCCCCCATCTCTTTATCAGGTTCGGCCCGAGGAGGTGAATCTATGAGAGATTATGTTCGCCGGTATTGCAGAGAGGGATCTCAGTCGAGTAAAGATGGCAAGATCATCATTCGTGATGTCACTGATAGGTCCCTCAGGACTATTTTGTTTACCTTTGTTAGGATGGCTGGTGGTGCGACTCTTCATGTAGCCAACCGCTCTTATATGCAGTATGCCTTGGAATGCCTCCAACCGAAGGTGTTCAACTAGTGCGACGCAGTACTTCTTGTGATGAAAGAACAGTTGTCCAAGGTAAAGAGCGGGAGGTTGAAGAACTTTGGGTATGGTTCTATTTTGACCGCCTTTGCCTTGGAAAAGATACCACTCATGCAACCCCAGTATATTGCACTCGATTTACCTTCACCTACTGAACCACATATGCAGAGATGGGTTGACCATATGTCTAGGCACGCTGGCCAGTCTCAGATTTCATTTTCTGATACCTTCTTCAGGTGGTTCGATCGTCAGGAGATGGTTTATTCCGAGTATCCATATGATGGCATGGACTTCCGGGGTGATCCAGATTTAGTACTGCCGGATGGCGAACAGTGGGGCGCCATTGGTAAATTATTTGACCATATTCCTGTTTATCGTTTTTCATTTATAATGTCCTTTTGCTTTATTCTATCAAGACTTTAATCAAACTCATGTGTACATGCAGATGTTGGTCCTGTTCGGCCCGTAGCACACTTGAGAGTGCCAGCTGTCGCCCCAGCAGGAGAGGCTGTGGGAAGGGCTATCCTTCGCGACCTCGATGTGGTCAAGACTCTCACAACATTACAGGAGCAGGTTGAGGGCCTCACTCTTGGTATTCCATATGTGAGGACTGACGAGCTACCTTTGAGGTTACAGCGGCATACTACTGGTGTGCCAAGACGATGGACTCGTCTCTTACGCATGATCGCACAGGCTGTGACTTGCTATCACGAGCATCATTAGACTAGGGTGCCCCCTAGCATTTTGAGTTTTTTGGTCATTTGACCAATTTTGTCTTGGTTACAGAACATTATGTGTAAACCATAAACAGTTATATATATTTTTTATTTTTGGAGTTTTATTTTGGTTAAGTTACATGATCCAAATGCAAACATTGATGGTATGTTTCTTTTTATAAATGTTGCAAATGTCTATCTAACACATAATTTGCCAATGAGTCAGTTAATGTGTTTAAGTTTCTGGAAATATGTTGATATTGAATAAAATCAAATTGTCTTTCCAAAATCTTAACCCTTAGGAACATGCGATAAATAGCTGGATTTCGGACAGAATAGACACCAGTGAGTTGTAATATTACGAGTTGTGAGTCTAGCCTGACAATCAGTCGGCGTATACCATGTGTGATGGCATCAGAGAGAAGTTCTATCAACATACTATATTCAGCGTTGTTATTTGTTGATCGACCAATACATACCCCTCTGAAACTTACTAACTCACCGCTTGGATAAAAAATGGCCCAGGCTGCGGAAGATAGGTTCCGCGAACTACGACTCACTCCGTCGGCATATCCAACACATGACTCCAATAGGTTTGACATCTGCAACAAATGTAAAAAGTGGATTACTTGACCAAAATAAACACTTTAGCGAAAACAAAAACATAACAAAAGCATACAGGTTACCATTACGCATAGTAACGCTTGAGGTACAACCCGTTACGAGGTTGCGCCAGTGGAATTCCGTCATAATCCATTAACTCGTAGGCTCCTTTTGCTAACACCCGTTTAACAATATAGGGGCCCATCCATAAAGACTTAAATTTACCTGCTCCCAATTTATCGGATTCTTGGTCATAAAGCAAGACCAAGTCACCTTCTGAGAAGACACGAGGTTTGACATTCTTGTCGAACTATGCTTTGACTCGTTTCTTATGGGCTTTGTTAGCCAAAGCGGCATCACGATGGGTTTCATCCAATTGGATTAGTTCCAAGAAACGAGCTTCTTCTTCTGAAGTTCCGGGGAGGAGATCAATTGCGAGTTTGAGAGACGAGATTTCGCACTGGATTGGTAAGACTGCTTCCAGGCCATATACCAGTTGGAAAGGTGTAAACCCGGTTGCATTCCTTATCGATGTTCGGTAAGCCCACAAAGCTGAGTACAGGATTAGGTGCCATCTTCTTTTGTGAACTCCAATCATCCTTTGCAGCATGCGCTTCAGGACTTTGTTGATTGCTTCAACTTGTCCGTTGGCTTGCGGATAATATGGAGTAGAGCTGTCATGAGAAAACCCTAGTTTGGAAGCTAATTCAACCATCATGTGATTGCGAAAATGCGATCCATGATCTGTGACTATAGCTTGTGGTACGCCGAATCTGGCGACTACATGATTGAAAAAGAAGAGGGCAGCTGTTTCACCAGTATTATCTAATGTAGGCATCGCCTCGGCCCATTTGGTAAAATAGTCAACTGTGACTATGATATACCCATGCCCCTCGGTCGAGGTGGGGTTACATGTCATGAAATCGATGCCCCATTTGGTGAATGGCCCAACAACAACTTTTGGCTGTAGAGGTGCGAGTGGTCTTCTGGTTTTGCTATCGAAAATTTGACAAGCATGGCAACTTCTGACTGCGATTATGTAATCTTTGAACATTGTTGGCCAGAAGTATCCTGCTCGTAAGATTTTTTGCGCTGTAGAATAACCGGATTGATGCCCCCCACACGCGCCCGAATGGCAATCATTCAGGACTTTTTCGGCCTCCTCATGGGTGAGGCACCTTTTCAGAACTGTATCGATACCGCGACGATAAAGTGTATCACCGACGATCATGTAGTCTTTTGCTTGGTATCGAATACGTTTTTGTTTTGAGCGAGAGGTACTTGGCCTATATTTTTGGGTTTGGATATAAATGATTATATCCCCATACCACTGATTGCTTGAAGATATCAGAAACAAACTTTCGTCCACGATTGTTTCATCGTTGGACGACGATGGGAGATCGCATATTAATTCTGCGAAAACCAGAGCTTTCTTTGACTTGGATTTTACAAATTCCAGATCAAACTCTTGTAGGATTGCTATCCATTTTGAATATTTGCCTCCCAGTAACTGTCGTGACAATATATAAGTCATGGGGTTGCAATCTGACAGAATGGTAGTTTTTCGAAAGAGGACATAGTGTCGAAATCTCTGTATCGCTTGAACAGCTGCGAGCGCTAGCTTTTCAACATAAGAATATTTTCTTTCTGTATCATTTAAGTTTTTACTTAAATAATATAAAGGATGTTCAATTCCTTTGACTTCTTGAACTAAAACCATTGCGATGGTCGTATCCGCTGCAGCCAGATACAGGTTAAAATCTTTTTGATAATCAGGAGCGTACATTAATGATGCTTTCATTAGGGATTCTTTTAAAGCATCAAAGGAAGCTTGTGCAACCTGATCCCAGACAAAGGGTACTCCCTTTTTCAAAAGATGCATATAACCTTTAGCAAGTTCGGCGTAATTTGGAATGAACCTCCTCAGAAAGTTTTCTTTCCCTTGGAGTTTCTGAATTTGAAGCAAATTCGAAGGTGGAGGTAAATTTATGATTGCCTGGACCTTACATGGGTCAAGACGATTCCCGTCCTTTGAGACTACAAAGCTAAGCAAACGACCAGAACTGACGCAAAACAAACATTTGTGTGGATTGAGTCGTATCTTGTAGTGTCGGCAACGTAGAAATATCGCTCTTAAATGCTGCGGGTGATCACTCCGCTTTCGTGAATGAGCCGGAAGGTCGTCGAGGTAGGGTTGAACGATGTTTTTGATGTCATTGAAAGCATAATTCATTGCCCTCTGAAACATCGCCCCTGCGTTCTTTAAACCAAAGGGTAATTTTCGATATGTGAATGTGCCCCATGGACAAATAAATGCAGTCTTTGACTAGTCTTGTGGGTGGATATTTATTTGATTATACCCGGAGAATCCATCCATGAATGAAAATATTTCGCATCCAGCGCATTCATCAATTATCTGGTCGATGAAGGGTGTAGGGTAGTTGTCTTTTGGACAAGCTTGATTTACATCGCTATAATCAACGCACACTCTAATTGTTCCTTGTTTTTTCATGACAGGGACAATATTCGATACCCAATCGGTTAGGGGAACCGGGTAGATGAAACCAGCATGGAGAAGTTTCTCAACTTCTGCCTTAATGGCAGCGGCTTTCTTGGGGTGCACCTGCCGTAGCCGTTGTCGTACTGGTTTGACATCTGGATACATCTTAATTCCGTGTTCAACAATACTCGAGTCAATGCTTGGCATTTCACTATATGACCAAGCAAAGACATCTCTAAATTCGTGAAAATAAGCGTCATATATTTCCAGTTCTGAAGGAGAACAACATTTGCCAACATAAATATTCTCTACAACATCTCTTTTGGTCAAGATATTTATGGCGATAGTCTCTTCAATGTTGGACAAGTTTCGCTCGGAATCTACCGTGTTTACAGTATTTGATAGAAAATCAAAAACTGAAGGATGATAAAGGTCATCAGGGGTATCTTCTCCACAATCCGGAAGAAGGGAAGGATGGTGGGAATCATTCCATGGTGCTCCTTCAATTACCATTGATTGAACAATTCCTTCGTCGATGACATGCACTCACGACCAAGGATCTAAAGGGGTACCATATTCTTTAGACCTATCTATCCAAACACTTGATGAGCGTTGATTTGGGTTTGCCATCTAGGCTAGGAACATTGATTGCTACAATATTTTCGTTGGGCTTGGGACCAAAACCATTGCATGATCCATGTCGATATCGTTTTCTGAGATCTTTTTAGAAGATATCATATTGCAGGTTCCTACTGACGCTACTTCTGCCAGATTGATTGGAGGTGGAAGGGCGAAAGTTCCCATTAATATAGGGTCTTTTAGTAGGCCTACTCCGATATTTTGAAGCGAATGGGGGCTTCCATGGATCATAGGAATGCTTCCTGTAACTTGAGAACCATTGGGGAGGAAGTTTTGTTGATCGACGATTGTAATCCCTCCTTGAAAAGGAAATGCAATCTTCCTAAAATAGGTCGACACAACAGCAGCCATAGCATATATCCATGGTCTTCCTAGTAGGATGTTGTAATCAAGATTTCCATTGATTACTTCAACATCTATTTCTACTGTTTTCCCTCCTAGTTCAACTTTCAAGTTACTTAGAATACCATATGGGGTATATGTCCTTCCGTCAAATGCTTTTAATGTCGTCGAAGATCGCGACAAGGTTGGAGATCCTAAAGTTTTCCAGCAACTCATCGACATAATGCATGTAGATGCCCCCTCATCAATAATTGTTCGATGAACAGTTTTGTTGAGGGCTTTCACTTGAACAAGGAAAGCTAGTTGAGCTGGTAATTGAGGATCGTATCCTTTATGATCGAAGGATACAAGATTGGAATCCTTTGGGTCTATCCCACCAATGGCTGATAATAAAGCCTGTTTTTGGGATGGGCAATTTTGTAGTACTTCAAGAGTCGACATAGCGGATGGCGATTAGGCCAAATCTTCCACTATATTATAATGCTGTGCCACTCTAGCGCAGGGATTAAACGTCGACTTGTGTACTACTCCCTTCGGCAGTTTTATTGTCAATTCAGTAATGATGGGTGGCGCAACTTCTATCGAAGTTGTTGTCGAACTACTAGGTTGATTTTTATCCTTGTTGTTCGACAGCTGTGGATTCCCATAATCTTTGTTCCTTGTCGATATCAAAGCATCATTTTGCTCTTTTGAAACCGACAACATTAGCACTTGAGATGGGGAAGCATTTCCACTTTCAACCAGATTTGTTCCTGGATTTGGAAACGGATCAGTCAACACTGCGGAGGTTTTTGAATTCTTAAGAATTTTTTAAGCTCAGCTCTGTGTGGAAAATTTGCAGTCCAATGATCCTCATCGCATATAAAGCATGGATTTTTTGGTTTCCTATCTCTAGGAGGGTTTGCAGAAGATTTTTCAGGTGATGATTCTTCCTGTTTCTTCTTCTTCCCTTTGCCTTTTTTCTTGCCCCCTGGTTGTTTGGTTTCTTTGCCTTTATCTGTCGATACGGCATTTACTTCTGAAGCAAGAAGTTCATCTTTTACATTTTGACCTGAAATCTTACGGGCCTTTTTGGGTGTAGCCTTTGTCGATTTCAAGTCTGTTGTGCCAATCACACCATCGCCGGCATGAGAGTCATTGTTTGATTTAGGAGGAGGAGGAATTGAGAATTCCGGTCTAGGGGCGTCAGGTATTTTATCGTAGAGCGTGCCGGACTGAGTGTAAATTAAGTCCAAATATTGTGCATGAGCGATAACTTTCTCTTTTGTTACGACTCCCCCCTTTGCCACATCTTCCGTGATGGAAGGTAATAATGACTTGATAAACCATTCAACTAAGAGCTGATCGGGAACATATGTTTTTACCATTCTACGACGACGTCGCCACTCATGTATATGATCAGATATGTGAGTGGCCGTTGTCTGTTTGAAGTTGGTAAGGAGTTTCGTTCCCGTTTCGTACTTTATTGGTAATTGAAAATGGGTTAAAAAGGTTGTGGCTAAGGTACTGAAGTTGTCAAATGAAGCTCTAGGCAATTCGATGTACCATTTTGCCGCTGGACCCGTTAACGTCCTCTGAAAAAGGCGAAGCCTTATCGAATCATCATTTAGGGTGTTTTATGAACACCACAGATGAAAGGTCATCACATGATTCGATGGATCTTCACCCGGATTTCCATTAAATTTAGGAATATCTGATGGAAGTTTATGCAGAATCGCTGGCCACCAAGGGGCGTAAGCGATTGGATCGTTTGTTAACCGATTTAAATCAGGTAACTCTAAAGTTGCCACAAAGGGTAACTGCTAATTTAGGTTAGGTGAAGCATACCCAGGATAAGATGGGATTGCCTGAGCAGTTGGTCTTTGCATACCGACATAATGCATTTGATGCTGGTAACTTTGGTAAGGTTGGTGGGCACGGCCATTGTAAAATGGTTGATTTTGACCGTTTTGAATATACGGCTGTCCACTATTTGCAAAGATTTGTTGCTCAGAACCTTGGTATACTTGTTGGAATTGTGGTTGTTGGTATTGTACTAGCCATGGTTTTGATGCCATGTGCTGTTGCCCGATACTAACAGTTTGACCAAGATGAGGGGTAATTGTACCCGTCTGAACCTGTGTCATTCCACCAGTCGGCGATTGTGGTTGAGTTGCAGGGTCAAGGGGTTGTTGCATTACAACCTGAGAAACCTGAGGTTGGCATACAACAGGCAGCGCTTGAACTTGCGACACCGTCACCATAACTGGCGTAGTTGGTATATTTGACATAGGTCAGCATTGTTGCATCGAATATACAACTGTTGGCTGTTGAGGTAGTATCGGTACCCAACTGCTTGAGGTAATTCCAGTATAACCCGAATGTTGTTGTGAACTCCCGTATGGATATCCCCTCGGAGGGGATAATGAAAGGGTATACTGCCCCCCATACGGTGGTAATCCAGAACTCAAGGGAATGGTTTGCCCTTGAGGGCTGGACTGCCTAAATTGATTTCCAAATGGATCAATTTGTTGAGACTCAACATAAGAGTTTTCGGATGAACAAACAGGAACAGACCATACTGTCGAAATGGCCCTTGAGTGGGCTCCTTCTAGCGGTTGAGAGCTAGTTGGGACAGATGGTATACCGGCAAACATTGTTGGAGTGATAGCAGGGAGTTCTGCCGTCACTGTGTCAGACGACACAATCCTAGATGTTGACGGTTGTTCAGACATTTCTAGTCTATCCAAAAGATTACGCAGCGATTCTACAGGAGCTTCCACTGGCGGTAGACTAACTTCTGATGAAGAAGGATATAGAGTGATCCCGACTCCAAATTGCGATGGAGTACTAGTTGGAGGATCTTCCACAATCTCTTCTATGGCAATCAGACCAGGTGGAAGGGGGAGACCGTCAGGTCCGTAGAATATTTCTGGTGCCGAAGAAGGTATGGAATCGGCAGCGACAGATGTTTGAGGAGCAAGACTCTCCGAACCGGTTGTAAATGGAACTGGTTCGGTAACACAAGTGTTTACTCTCAGACTAGGATCAGTACTACTGTCCTTCTGTGGCTGCTGAACTTCTTCTGTAGAGGCAGGGATTCTAGAAATGTTTGGAGTAACCGGAGTCTCTGATGTTGTTGGAACACTTGTTCTAACTTTAACAGGAGATTTGGTACCAGTTAAACAAGTTTGCTTTGTCCGTACTATCTTCGATTCCGGAGACAAAGACGGTTGACTCGTAAGCCTCCGCAAACGATGGGGTTTCAATTGAATTTCTTCCACGATTGCGGATTACTCGATCAACTAAAATAAAGGGGAAATATGTTTCCGAATTAAATGAATTTTAAACGCTTTGACACAACTTGCGTTTTCAATTTTTAAGAGTCGAGAGAAAACAAAAGATGACTCTAGTCTCCTTCGGTTTTTAATGAGCCTGAAGTGACAAGTGCTTAGATGGACCTTTTCTGTTAAGGAGTCTGAAAAGGAACGAAAGGGACTGCTCTGGAAATCTAGGTAGAGGGATTACCAAACCAATCGCAAAATTGTAGAATACTTTTTACGGTACGACAGTCAATCTTCCCGAATGCTGTGTTCAGTGCATTACGATCGATAGGGCGGCAGACACGGCTTCCTATGGATAAAGGATTAAGCCTATTGGGGTCTCCCAAAATATACTCGACGGTACGTGGGAGCACAAGTCCGTACTGACACTTATCATCTCAAAGTGGAGGAATCACCCAACCATCAGTGAGAACAACAGTTACCAGGCTTTACGACGCCGGAATATGTCTCTAGCCTAGACTTCTAAATGTTGTGCGTTAAGTTCCAAAGCGTTGTTAGATTCATTGAATTTATTTTAAGTTGATCTTGTTTATGAAGTTTGCCTTTCAGGTTCACCGCGAGATGTAGATGTAATTCCTAAAATGCAATCTAAGATGATAAACAAACTTTTTATCTTCTTTTTATGCAATGAAAATCCTAGCTACTAAGGAAAGGAAGACAAAATCTTTTCACAAAGAGCAAAGAGCACACTCTAAATGCACTTTCCTAAATCAAACAAATCAGACTGTCTAGATGCAAATGCACATGCATGTGTTTGTTTTCAACTTTCTTAGTATATGAATGCTAAAAAGAAAGTTGATGCACAAATCTGAATTTCTTTTCAAGCAACAAATATCAACAAGCTTCTTTTCGAAATAAAAAATGGAGACGATCACAACACTTTACGATTTTGAAATGAATACTTGTTTTCGACACTAGAAAAATTACAAATTCAGGCCAAAAACAATAGTAACAGGATAATCGACCATCAACAACAATCAAACTCTTTCCTATGATTGAAATCGACACTTGCGACAATTTCAAATCAAAGGATGACAGTACGATTATGCTATTTTTGCAAAGGAGAACTGAAAATGACTCAACAAACACACAAAAACATTTACAGTTCTTTTGTACAAAGGAGGCGGAATAACAGTAAGGAAAAGGGGTTTCAAACAGACATACACTGATCATAGGCAGCAAAATTCAGGAATAGAACTGGAAAGAATGAATCACAGAAACCAACACTGCACAAAGCCTAGTCTGATCAGCGCACCTGTAACATAGGGAATTTGAAATGTAGCGCACCTTATCCACTCGGGAAGTGCGCTGAAGTTCAGATTCTCTGAACAGTACCTGCGCTGGGCCAGAAACGAGACTCTGTTTGGGTTTCGGGTCACAGTTTGCAGTTCAGTTCGTGGGTCTTGGCCTAGCAAAAGGTAATCAGTAACTCAACAATCAAGGGTAGATCTAAGGAGGATCTAAGAGCTATCACAAGGGCAATCAGAGAGTTTGTGAATCAGTTGTTTAAATCATAAATAGATGCAGTAGATGTTGGAAATAATACTGAGAGGGGGGGTGAATCAGTATTATCAAGCAATTTAATAAATCTTCCTTATTTGATCTTTGAATTATTTTTGCATGTCAGTACCATAAAATAATGAGCATGAAAAACAGATAATCACACCAAAGAACACAAGATGTAAGGTGGAAACCCACTGTGGGTGAAAACCACCTGCTGCAATATGTCTCTATCTTCTTTCAATTTAGAAACTTCTTTTACAATGATTTTGTACTGGTGCAGTCCTTTACCAGTACGCAGGCTGCAACCTGCAGAGAGCTACAACTCTCTCTCTTTATCGTTTTCCAGTCTACTCCTGGAAGGGAGCAACAACCCCCTACTTTTCATAAAGCATCAGATGATCAACAAGTACATAACAGATATAGACCACTACAGATATCAGATCAGCAATAACAGAACCAACCCAGAACACCTTATCAACAGAGAAATTCAATCAACAGAACATCTTAAAACAAAGACGTAGTTTTTCTTTCTGTGGCCTGCGACCAGATGCAATTAACCTTCTGCTACTCTGCGTCCACACGCAGATATCCTTCTGCTCCGCTGCGTGCCCACGCACTGTTCCTGTGACTGCTCTGCGTACTGTTGCTTCAGGGACGCACCCAAAGATACTATCGCGCCGCGTCTTTCGCTACAGAGACGCACCTGAAAACACTATCGCGCCGCGTCCTTCTGCTTCAGAGACGCACCTGAACCTTGATTGCCCTGCGTCCACACGCAGGTCTCTCTATACTGTGCTGCGTCTCGGTGCACTTGTCCTTTACAGTACCTGCGTCCCGGCGCACTTTCCCTTCACTGATCCTGCGACCCGGCGCACTTTCCCTTCACTGATCCTGCGACCCTTCAGATATAAATGATATGAAGACTTCAAGACAAACCCAATCAGTCAGATCTACAGATCTGATCATGCGCCATAGAGATCACAGTCCATTAGAAGATTCGCCCTCTTAGATCTGGACTAGATCTCACCAAATAAGATATTCAACCCAAGACAATTGCTCAATCCAAATGAACTCCTTTGCTTTATATAGACAAGCTCCTCCCCAAAACATGGAACAATACCACGAGCCGACACCATAGAAACACAAAACCGTCGGCTAGATACCACACAAGAAACCCCCACGTGCTTTTCTCTGCCTTGAAATGTGTGCACTGGGTGGACGCACCCCCTGAACGGCTGGTCGGCGTCCCTGGACGCGGGTTCTGCATGGTATACCTGCGGGGACGCACTTTCTGAACCGATTTCCTGCGTCTTTCTTAATTTTCAACAAACTGAGAGCCTTACCACTGGAGTTGCCATCAAGTACAACATCTGTAACATACAGTCATACTAGAAAACATAATGCCAACAATCTCCCCTTTGGACTTGATGGCAACCTCACAAACTTCAGCTTCATTCTCCCCCTTTGACATCAAGGGCAAAGGGTATGCTCCCCCTAAGCTCATGCTCCCCCTGAATATGAACCAGATCTGCAGCAACGCACCACCATGAAAGAGATAGAGACATATTGCAGCTATTTCCAAGATCTCCTTCTCCATAATGCCAACAATGCATTATGTGCTCCCCCTGAGCCTGTACCACCAATAAGAAGAGGTTCAACAAGATGATGCATCAACAACCCCCAGCTTTTGCCTGAGGTATTCAAACGTGTCCCTGGGCAATGGTTTGGTAAGAATATCAGCAACTTGTTCCTTGGAAGGAACATACTCCAACTTGACTTTCTGTTCAAGCACTTGTTCCCGGAGAAAATGATACTTGATTGGTATGTGCTTGGTTTTTGAATGCATAACCGGATTCTTTGAGATGCTGATTGCACTTGTGTTATCACATAAGATGGGGATAGGTGGTGTACAAGTGATTTGAAAATCCTGCAAAGTCTGCATCATCCAAAGGAGTTGAGTGCAACAAGATGCAGCAGCAACATATTCTGCTTCAGCTGTAGACAAGGCAATCGAACTCTGTTTCTTGCTGAACCAAGATACCAGTCTGGAACCCATAAAGAACGCACCACCACTTGTGCTTTTCCTGTCATCCACGCTTCCGGCCCAATCTGCATCTGTATAAGCATGAAGAGTAAGATCTGTATCTCTAGGATACCATAAGCCATAATTTTGAGTCCCTTGAAGATATTTGAAAATTCTCTTTACTGCCTGAAGATGAGTCTCCTTCGGATTTGCCTGAAATCTTCCAACTATTCCAACTGCATGCATGATGTTCGGTCGGGTACCTGTCAAATATAGTAAACTTCCAATCATAGATCTGTAGGTTGGTTGATGTACTGCTGCAGATTCATCATTTGCACTGAGACTACATCCTGTGACCATGGGTGTACATACTGGTTTTGCATCTTCCATGCCATATTTCTTCAAAATCTGCTTGAGATACTTGGTTTGAGATAAAAAGATTCCTCCTTCCTTTTGTTGGATTTGCAAACCAAGGAAATATGTCAGTTCTCCTAGCAAGGACATTTCAAATTCTTTCTGCATGACCGAGGCAAAGCTTTGACTCATAGCTTCTTCATTGCTGCCAAAAATAATGTCATCTACATACACAACAAGTATTAGTAATTTGTCATTTTCAATTTTTACATACAGATTGCTATCTGCTGAACCTTTTGAGAAGCCTTGTTGATGAAGATATTTGTCCAACCGGTAGTACCAAGCCCTTGGAGCTTGTTTGAGACCATAGAGAGCCTTTTTCAATCGGCATACAAGATTTGGATCATTTCCGAGAATGAACCCATCTGGCTGTTCAATGTACACTTCTTCTTCCAAGTCTCCATTCAGAAAGGCTGATTTCACGTCCATTTGAAATACTTTGAAGTTTTGAAAACTTGAGAGAGAAAGGAACATTCGGATGGCCTCAAGTCTTGCAACAGGAGCAAAAGTTTCTTCAAAGTCTATTCCTTCTTGCTGCGCATACCCTTTACAAACAAGTCTGGCTTTGTTTCTAATTACTTCTCCATTTTCATTCAATTTATTTTTGAAGACCCATTTTGTTCCGATAACATTCTTATCCTTTGGTCTAGGAACCAGCTCCCAAGTGTTGTTCTTTTCGATTTGCTCAAGTTCTTCATCCATTGCTTTCACCCAACATTCATCTATGCATGCTTCTTTCACATTTTGTGGTTCAGTAGAGGAGAGTAATGCCAAATAGCTTGAGGCTTCTGCAACTATTCTTCTTGTTTGTACACCTGCTTCTTTCTGCCCCACAATCTGGGATTCTGGATGATTCTTCTGAACATATCTGGATGGAGTTTTCTCTTCTATTCTTGTTTGCTCTTCTGGTTCTTCTTGAGGTTCTCCTTGGGGTTCTTCTTCTTCATCATTCTGTCTTTGAGGGTAGCCTTCATCTTCTTCTATATCTTCATGATGTACTTGCCTAGGAATATATCCCTTCTCATCAACCACTACATCAATGCTGTCAACAATTCTGCCAAGTCTTTTATTGTAGCATTTGTATGCTTTGCTATGTGGAGAATAGCCAAGAAGAATGCCTTCATCTGCTCTAGGTTCAAGTTTGCCAAGCTGCTCATCAGTATTCTTGATATAGCATTTGCTCCCAAAGATTTTGAAGTGCTTTACCGAAGGAGTTTTACCACTCCAGAGCTCATGAGGAGTTTGAGTGCTGTTCACCCGGACATTTGTCTTGTTGAGAATAATAACCGCAGCATGTGCAGCTTCACCCCAGAAAGTTGCGGGAGTTCCTGATTCATCAAGCATAGCACGAGCCATTTGTTGGATTGTTCTGTTCATTCTTTCAACAACTCCATTTTGCTGAGGAGTTCTAGTTGTAGAGAATTCTCTCCTTATCCCATGTTCATCACAGAAATCGAAAAATTCATTTGAAGTAAATTCCCCACCTCTGTCGGATCTGAGGCACTTAATTTTGTGACCTGATTCATTTTCAACCAAGGCTTTGAAGGTCTTGAATTTTTCGAATGCTTCATCTTTGTGCTTCATAAGTCCTAACCAGACAAACCTGGAGAAATCGTCAATAAATAATATCAAGTATTCCTCTCCTCTAGGTGTTCTTTTCCTGAATGGGCCACATGTATCTGTATGTACTAGCTCAAGAGGCATGCTAGCTGATCCCTCTTTCTCTGGAAAGTTAGTCCTGGTTTGTTTTCCAAACTGACATGATCTGCATATGGTGTTGTCAGGAATTTTGATATCTGGAAGATCGCGAACTGCCTGATATTTGCATGCTTTCCTTATTTGTGAGAAGCTTAGATGTCCCAACCTTCGATGCCATAACCAGTGCTCTTCATCCTTGCTAAGATAGCATTGTTGTTCTCCTTCTTCAAATATGTACAGATTATTTGGAGTTCTTTTGCCTTTGAGTACTGTTTTACCTGTATCAAGATCACGAACAAGACATCCATTCGATATGAAAATAACCTCGGTTTTTTGATCACACATCTGGCTGAAACTTAGTAGATTATGCTTCAATCCATCAACATACAAAACATTTCCAGCCTTGACCTTTTCTTTCAAAGGAGCAATACCTTTTCCTTTTATAGTTGCAGGAGTATCATTTCCAAAAGAAACTTTCTTCCCCTTTTCTAAAGTAGAATAAGATTCAAGTTTTTCTTTATCACCTGTCATATGTTTCGAACATCCACTGTCAATGTACCATAGATTTTCCTGTCCTTCTGCATAAAATGCTATCCCACATCTTTCTGTTTGAGGTTCCTTTATTCTCCATGTTTTGGTGCTTGTGGCTTGTTCCTTTTTCTCCTGAAACCTGCTCCTGCATTCAGAGTCTTCATGACCAAAATTATTGCAGATAGAACATTCAACTTCATTTTCAAGAACCGAAAAGTTGTTATAGGTCCTTTTTGTAATCCCTGTCATACTTCTATGTTTTTGAGCTTCCCTAGTCATGATTGTTTTATATGCAACACATTGAGCTGCTTTGTGACCAAAGTTATGGCAAGAAAAGCATTGTCCATTGAAGAAGCTTCTGCGGTTATTGAATCTACCAGCCAACTGATTGTAATTTCTATTTTCATCTATTCTTGATCCAAACTGAGAAGATTTTACCTGTGGCTGGTTGTAGCTTTTGTTCACCCTTAAGATGGATTGTCCCTGATAGTTTCTGTTTGTAATTCGTCCCTGCTTTACCTGATTATCTTCATTGTTTTTCTGCTCATTTCTTCTTGCTGCATCAAGATAACTTTTTGAGGTAGATGCTTGAGAAGTTTCTCCATTATAGCCCAAACCTGTCTTGTTTAAAGGAGACCGCTGCACATTGATAATCTCATCCAAAGTTTCAGATCCTTTGACAAACTTAAGATTAATAGCTTTTGTTTTCTCAATTTCTTTTCTGAGACCAACTATTTCACCTTCTAGTTTTTCAAGATGTTTTTCCTTTTCATCAATTTGAAATTGCAAAGTATCAATGATCACATTCTTTTCTTCTATGCATCTCTTGAGTCTAGTAATTTCATCATAGAGATTATCCACATCTACAGCATCCTCATAATCATCATCTTCAAATGCCATTAACAACTTATATTTATTACCTTGTTCATCTTCATCACTGTTTGATAAGCCATCACTATCTTCATGGGTGTAGTAGCTTTTCTTATTTGCACTTTGTTTCTTGTTCCATCTAGCAGGTTCTTTTCCTTTATCCTTATAAGGACATTTTGCAGCATAATGACCTACTCTTCCACAAGCAAAGCATTTGAAAGGTAGCTTACCTCTGAACCTTCCAGAACCCCTTTGAAGATTTCTGACAAAATTTGATTCTTCTTCCTCTTCTTCTGGAACATGGCTTGCTACATAGTAATCTTCTTTGCCTGATGCCTTAAAAGCAGCTTCCCTTCTGTCTGATGGACCTCCCTTTCTCATTTCATAAGCAGTTAGAATTCCATGTAGCTGAGACATAGTGAGAACACGGAGATTTTCCTTTTCTTCTATTGCAGATACTTTAGATTCAAACTTGGGTGATAATGATCTTAGTATCTTTTGAACTACTATAGTCTCTTTTATTTCTTCACCCAAATTTTTCATACAATTAACAATCTCATCTACCCGAAGAAAATAATTAGCCACACTTTCATCATTATACATCTTGAGAGTCTCATATTGAATCCTGAGAGTTTGAAGTTTAGCTTGTTTTACCTGTTCATCTCCTTCATAGCTAGTGATCATTTTGTC
Organism: Pinus tabuliformis; assembly: GCA_031772625.1. NCBI lineage: Eukaryota > Viridiplantae > Streptophyta > Pinopsida > Pinales > Pinaceae > Pinus > Pinus tabuliformis. The sequence continues at coordinate 1,204,120,937 of CM062816.1, forward strand.
CCATATCTCTTTTGCTGATTTGAAGTGCATGACCTTCATGAATTCTGTTTGGGATATACTTCCTAATAGAGTACTGACTGCCTTTGCATTTGTTTCATACTTCTTTTTCTCAGCTGGATCTGTAGGAGTAGCTGAAGGAAAAGCATAGCCTGTTTCTACAATGTTCCAAACTTCTGTACCAAGAGATTGAAGATATGCAGTAACTCTTACCTTCCAATAATTGAAATTTGTCCCATCAAAAATCGGTGGCCTGATTGATGCTTCTTTCTCGTAGTTGCTCATGATGAACGATCTACCTTCAAGCGATCAAGCTTCTCTGAAGGACCTGCTCTGATACCAATTGTTGGAAATAATACTGAGAGGGGGGGTGAATCAGTATTATCAAGCAATTTAATAAATCTTCCTTATTTGATCTTTGAATTATTTTTGCATGTCAGTACCATAAAATAATGAGCATGAAAAACAGATAATCACACCAAAGAACACAAGATGTAAGGTGGAAACCCAATGTGGGTGAAAACCACCTGCTGCAATATGTCTCTATCTTCTTTCAATTTAGAAACTTCTTTTACAATGATTTTGTACTGGTGCAGTCCTTTACCAGTACGCAGGCTGCAACCTGCAGAGAGCTACAACTCTCTCTCTTTCTCGTTTTCCAGTCTACTCCTGGAAGGGAGCAACAACCCCCTACTTTTCATAAAGCATCAGATGATCAACAAGTACATAACATATATAGACCACTACAGATATCAGATCAGCAATAACAGAACCAACCCAGAACACCTTATCAACAGAGAAATTCAATCAACAGAACATCTTAAAACAAAGACGCAGTTTTTCTTTCTGTGGCCTACGACCAGACGCAGTTAACCTTCTGCTACTCTGCGTCCACACGCAGATATCCTTATGCTCCGCTGCGTGCCCACGCACTGTTCCTGTGACTGCTCTGCGTACTGTTGCTTCAGGGACGCACCCAAAGATACTATCGCGCCGCGTCTTTCGCTACAGAGACGCACCTGAAAACACTATCGCGCCGCGTCCTTCTGCTTCAGAGATGCACCTGAACCTTGATCGCCCTGCGTCCACACGCAGGTCTCTCTATACTGTGCTGCGTCTCGGCGCACTTGTCCTTTACAGTACCTGCGTCCCGGCGCACTTTCCCTTCACTGATCCTGCGACCCGGCGCACTTTCCCTTCACTGATCCTGCGACCCTTCAGATATAAATGATATGAAGACTTCAAGACAAACCCAATCAGTCAGATCTGCAGATCTGATCATGCGCCATAGAGATCACAGTCTATTAGAAGATTCACCCTCTTAGATCTGGACTAGATCTCACCAAATAAGATATTCAACCCAAGACAATTGCTCAATCCAAATGAACTCCTTTGCTTTATATAGGCAAGCTCCTCCCCAAAACATGGAACAATACCACGAGCCGACACCATAGAAACATAAAACCGTCGGCTAGATACCACACAAGAAACCCCCACGTGCTTTTCTCTGCCTTGAAATGTGTGCACTGGGTGGACGCACCCCCTGAACGGCTGGCCGGCGTCCCTGGACGCGGGTTCTGCATGGTATACCTGCGGGGACGCACTTTCTGAACCGATTGCCTGCGTCTTTCTTAATTTTCAACAAACTGAGAGCCTTACCACTGGAGTTTCCATCAAGTACAACATCTGTAACATACAGTCATACTAGAAAACATAATGCCAACAGTAGATGGATTGAAGTAGCATTTATCTACTTTGCATTTGTTATGGCAAATGCAGTTCGAATGCTACTTGTAAGTTTATGAAACAGACAACAAAGAATGATAAACAAACAAACTAATTTCTCCCCAGCGGAGTCGCCATTTTGTTACAGGGAAAAGTGTCTATATAGAACTGCTCTATCCCACTAAGGTGTGACAGCTGCCTTAGAAACAAACAAAGAAAAGCTACTTTCGTTTTTCCTTTATGAATTATAGATAGAGAGGAACAGAAAGACCAACCTCTGTCTTGCGCTAATCTCCTGATTTGATTCCTCTCTTCTTTGATAGTCTTTAGCTACCTGCTCCCTTGCACGCCCAGCCTCACAAAGTACCTGTAAGATCACAGAAGAATAGCACTATACAAAGACATGGATCTATAATCATAAACAATCTAGGATCAGATGTAAATTGAACATACAAATGTAGCAAACATCAATGACACAAGAGCATGGAGGAATACTTGAATAGCTTTTATTGATAAACAAGAAAGAGCCAAGAGGAGTTACAACTAGTTGTTCTGACCCAGCATCAACCTCTCAGCAAGGAAGCCCCTCCTCACCTCATACAAAGCTTAGATCACCCAACAATCTGATGTTTGTCTCAAGAAACCAACAACAATTCCTTACAATATGCAAAATTCCAGCCTCTGGATCTCTGGGATGAGGGATCCATATATAGATATTTGTAATGGAGATGAGTCAGCTTATGATCTGATTAGTGTCTTCCCTTTGATAGTTCTTGCTTCCACTTGGAGATTGATGATCTCTTACTCATCCTTGGTCGAATTCAGAGAGGCAAGTGTCACAGGAGAAGATTCTGGAAGCTTCCATTGCCTCTCCACCTCGCGGAATGACATTGCCATTTGTCATTTCTCGCCCATCGCACCCCATAGAAGGGCTTTTTGAAATGCAACGCACCCACATAGTGTATTTAGGTGAGATGGAACGCACTTGGCCAGTGGAGCAGCTGAAATGATCCTGTTTTGACCAATTCTGAGCAGTTTTTCATGGAGAACTTCTGGGAGAAGCTGTAATCTGTTGACCTTGTTCCTTTAGGGGTTAGAACAACACTTTTAACGACTTATGAGCCCTTGGTTTATGGAAATTTCATGCTTGGGGTTGTAGGGCCCAAAAATGTCTATAACACTAACACTAGATTGAAATTATGGTCGAAAATGGAGTAATTATGAGGATAGGCTTAAGAGAAGGAAGTCACTTGCACGAAGCCCATCTCTCCATTTAAGTTTTTTGATCCAAGCACTGAAGCAAGGTTGTGAACCAGAGGCTGCAACCAAGTAAGTAGATATAGTAGAGGGCTCAAGTTTGGGACTTGGGGTGTTAGAACTGAGGGTGGCTACTATAGAATAATGGGGAAGGAGAGAGGATCACCAAGAGAGTGGGGACCATGGACCAAATGACCTATATTCTCGCGAAGGGGTGAGGTCAAAGTTCCATAGGAGGAAGCCTCATTGCCAAAATTAGAGGAGTCAGAGACAACCAAGAAAGATACTAATGCAAGGCCAAGCTCTAAAACGATAGGACCATCAGTGACACCAGGTCATAGAGAAGAACCCCAATATGTCCCACCACGAAAGAGTATAGCCCTTCATGTTCAACTGCCCCATGACATAATGTATTTATTGGAGTTGCCACCCTTACCACTTGGTGTTCAAAGTGAAGGAACATGAGAGGTCATATTGACAAAATGAGGTTTACTAACCATGATATTTGTGATGCATCCAAACTTCTAGACTTACAAGATTATATTCGGCGCATGGACATAGTTGACCCCAGGGTGATCAAAGTGGAGCCAAAGAAGTTGGCCCACCAACTAGAACAAAGAAACATACTCAATTTGTTCATTATTCTCCACTTTGGGAGGGGGAGTAAAATTAATGAAACTGTAAAATGCCTACTAGGCTACCTATGGTTGGACAAGCTAGTAGCACTAACCCTTGACCTGATTCATAGAATTATTGGCTTTACCATTAAGGGAGAAGATCTGTATCGTCGATTGTTGATAAATACTGCAACCTCGGTTAGTAGGTGGCAAAATAGTTTGGTTCGTCTAGGTGAGGCATAGGTTATAAAGTTTCCCAAATTAATGATAGGGCCACCAGATTTGCTACACAGGCACTAACCTACAAAGTGTTGAAAAATGCTGGAAGGATGAAGTACCGACAGGAACCATTATCACGGGCAACAAATGTGCAAAAGGAGAGCAGTTGAGTTGGATACCTTATCTACTAAGCCAGTTCCAACAAGACTATCTTGATGTGCAGGAAAGTATTGTGAAATTCCATTGCACTTGGATTTTAATATTGATTTCTCTGGTAGAGTGGGAAGTCCCAGAAGTATTTTAGTTGATACAAAATCTGTTGCAACCCATAGAAGCGACTTGCTTCCAGAATATATGGGCCTCCAATGATCTAGAGAGAAAATTTTCCAATACTATTATGTTTTACTTGTATAGTGATACATTATGGAACAATATTAGAAATAAACCATGCCTTACGGAAGAAGTGGTAGCACAATTCAAAGGCATTGTAATATTCAAGGCAAACGCACATTATATTTAGATCTAGTTGCACAGGGATGAGCATCATTAATAGTTGTGAACCAACTATTGGCTCATAATGCAAGGTGTTTAGGATATTGTCGACAAGTGGGACACAACCTAGAAGGTACCAATGGACATGAAGTTGAAGGTAGAAGAAATATTAAGCATCCAGGAAATTGAGGGGTCATAGTTAGAACAACCAGAGCAGGAGGCTCACTCTCCTCTCGTTCCTAAGGAGGAGTAGGAAGGGTGTTATATACCTAGGGGGGATAATGTGGGGTACAAAGGGAGGTACCTAAGGGAATAATGTAATAATGAGATGGGCCATAGTAATAAATAAAGTGGTTAACCCAAATCATGTAAGAGACCACAAGTAGTTAGTAATAATGTAATGGGCCCATGGTATTAGATAGATGGTATTGAGGGAACCATGGTAATGACCCATGGTATTGTATGTATGAGGCCTATATAAAGGCTAGAGACTCAATATTGAGAGATGTCAAGGAATATTGTATGAATAGACATATGGCTTGTGGAGTGTTCTCCTTCCTTAAGGAGTGAATGTATGGTGTTGCCCTACCTTAAGGGTTTGATATCAATAAAGAAGAATTTATATATTCAGATCTTGTTATTTATTGGGTTTATTTGTATTCTCATCTATTTTTGGGTTAGATCTATAACAAGTGGTATCAGAGCACTTTCTTGGGAAAAGGCGGAGAATTTTTTTTTTTAATTAATTAATTAATTTATTTTTATTTTTTTATTTTGTGTAGGAATTTTTTGGGGCGGCGAGTTTGCAGATCAGATTTGTATGTTTTGGGGAAAAATATACAAAATATAATTGTAGATCTATATTCTTTGTGAAAAAATATCCTATTTCAAAACAAAAAATCGGTCGAATCGGTGTCCGGATGTAGGAGATATCGCTGATTTAAAAATTGGTGGTGTTGCAGACAATTTTTCGGGGCAGCAAGTTTGTGGCGTAGATCTGGATGTCTTGGTGTAGGATCTATAAAATCTAATTGTAGATCTGAATTCTTTGTGAAAAAATACCCAATTTCAAAAAAAAAATCAGTCGAATCGGAATCCAAATGAAGGAGATATTGCTGATCTAAAAATCAGTGGTGTTGCAGACAATTTTTCGGGGCAACGAGTTTGCGGTGCAGATCTGGATGTTCTGGCGCAAAATCTGTAGAATCTAATTGCATATCTGGATTGTTTGTGAAAAATTACCCAATTAAAAAAAAATCAGTCGAATCGGAGTCCGGATGAGGGAGATATCGCTGATTTAAAATCAACTCTTTTTTTTTTTTTTTTCCAGAATTTTTGTAGACGGTGGGAGAGTTGCAGCGCAGATCTGAAATTCCAGTGCCTAGATCAGGATTTCTATCACATGGGAAGATGCAGAATGGTTGTTTCATTTCCAAAAATAGGTCATAATAGGGATTCTGAGTAATATTGACGGAATTGTGGCCATTTTAAATTTTCGCCAAGTAAGCGAAATTTTTCAAAATATTTTTCGTGGCGGATCCTAATTTTACAGGGAAAGCTGATAGCCCTACTATTGAAGAATTCATACAAAGAATAAAGTTCAAATATGGGGTATTTTGAAAGGCTATAGTACTGCTTAATTTGACAGAAGAGGCTGACATATGGTGGAACTCACTTGGCATCAAAGAGCTGTCCAAATTTTCAGATGAAGAATTTGAAAAACTCCTTATGGACAAATGGTCTCGTGCTAAAAAAAAGAATGAGACACGTAAGGGGTTATTTTCTACTGGAGTCTCATTATTGCAGGTTCATAGATTGATTCAAAAGAAGAGGATTGTTGTGTCTATAAATCCTAGTTGTAAGCATAATTTTATTAATGTTAATTTGGCAAAAAAATTGCAAGTTCCAGCAAAACACATTGAAAACACACAAGTAGATGATGAAGATGTTCAAGTGTATAAGGATTTGAAGATTTCTATGGATAAGCATGTGTTGCATGGTGATTTTATACTTCAGAGATGGATAATATGGATGTTGTTTTGGGATATCCTTGGATAGAATCTGTGGGTACTATCAATATTAATGTGTAGAAGAAATTCCTGAAGCTTTGGTATAAAAAGAAGAAAATTACATTACAGGATATTTCCATCAATAAACAGGTAGAGTCCACGAAGGTTGAAGTAGAAGATGTTCTAGGGACTGACATATCAGATGATGAGCCATTGATGATCGACAATCAAACACAAACAGAGGCTAAAGCAGAAAAGGCTACAGGTACTGATACATCAAATGAGGGCTCAGTGGTTGAAGTAATATTGGAAGATAAGACACCACAACAAGCACCACAACATGCACCAGATAACAGTTAGGCTCCAGTAAAGGGTGAATTAAAGAAAAAGACACCGTGGGTTAAAAATTCAACATATCATCACCCACATCACCCCGCAAGACAACAACCAACAAGATGGCAACCAATTAGTCACAAGGACAACAACCCCCACAGGACAGATAAAGAGGAGCGAAGATCCACCTACTACACATCAACACAGAAGCGCTGCCACGGTCAACTTCCATCTCAAGCGAGCGAGACACCAGCGAGATTGAGGGTTCACCTTTCTCTTGGATGGCTAGATGCACGTGCATGGTACCAGTGGACTACTCTTTTGAGTAGATCTTATTATTTGTGTTCTTCCCATGTTTCGGGGACGAAACATGTTAAGGGGGGTGGAATGTTATATACCTAGGGGGGATAATATGGGGTACAAAGGGAGGTACCAAAGGGAATAATGTAATAATGGGATGGGCCATAGTAATAAATAAGGTGGTTAACCCGAATCATGTAAGGGACCAAAAGTAGTTAGTAATAATGTAATGGGCCCATGGTATTAGATAGATGGTATTGAGGGAACCATGGTAATGACCCATGGTATTGTATGTATGAGGGATATATAGAGGCTAAAGACTCCACATTGAGAGATGTCAAGGAATATTGTATGAACAGGCATATGGCTTGTGGAGTGTTCTCCTTCCTTAAGGAGTGAATGTATGGTGTTGCCCTACCTTAAGGGTTTGATATCAATAAAGAAGAATTTCTATATTCAGATCTTGTTATTTATTGGGTTTATTTGTATTCTCATCTATTTTTGGGTCAGATCTATAACAATTGTACAAAAAATGAATACCTTAGTTGAACATGGCTAAGAGGTTCTCTTGGATATTGTTTTCTACCTTTTCAGGTTCAAGAGACGATTTATGAAAAGGGATCTTTGGAGTTTTCTTTTTCGCTTCTTTTTCAAACTCTTTAAATATGAAAAAGATGTCGAGTTTCCCCTCTATCGAACTCGTAAAACTTAAATGACACAGGACTTGTGATCATGACGAGACCGAGTTTCTCCTTCCTAGGGCTCATAAAACTTACTAGGATGGATATGAACTTATATGGCAAGCATATGCTATCCCCTTCAAGCTTGAGATTTAAAAAATAATGGGGTACTTGCCAGAAATTGTGGGGGAAAAAGTGAAAGCGATCATCTCTTGTATTTTGTAAAGTCCACATGTCACTCTTGAACATGACACTCATCTGTTTCTTGTGTTGGGTTTGGGACATCATCACTTAGTCAGTTTCCTTCTTAGGTTTGGAAAATCCATTTCTCCTCTCATCTGAATATACCACTTCGTCATCAGGACCTTTGATCATATGTTGAGTCAAATACTGCAAACTCCAAAGTCGTGTCACTGATATGTTCAAGGGAAGTCCTATATGTAGTTTTTACTACTTATACACTATCTGAAGTTTTTCCATAGTCCTGGCTCACACTTATCTACTCTACTACATCCTTTTGGTTCCTGTCGATGATGCAGGATTCATTAGGGCCCTCCCTCAATAGATCAATTCCTGTCAACATCATCTCATTATTTGGGAAGATGATCTAGAAACTCCCTTCCAATACCTTAGAGCTTGCATGCCTCAATGACAAGTTCTCTGCATTCGATGACAGGTTTACATCATTGACCTTCGATCAAATGATTCCATGGGTGTTCGAATTCAACTTCATTATTCACATTCGTGGATTGTGCTGATTGTACCTTGAGAGCCATTGTCATTATTGATGGTTTCTCTCGTGCCTGTTCATGGTTTACATTATTGGCTGGTAATTAAGTGGTTTTCTATTATGTTCGACTTCAACACATCTATTCACATGTTAGAATTCATACATTGATCGGGTCGAGACAGAGCGCAAGACCATGGATTCTGTTTGATAAAATACAGGTTGCGTGGAGTTATGAGTTATTCATGATTGTACACATGATTCCTCTAGATAGATGGTTGCAACCATACAGTGGGTCCATATTTATGTTCCTTTCTATTCAGATGGCTGCGACCATACTGTGGGTCCATATTTATGATTCCCTCCATTTGGATGGAAGCGACCATACCAAGGATCCATACACATGATCCCTTCTATTTATATGGTTGCGTCCATACCGTGGATTCATGTATTATTAGATGCCTATTCATGTATCATTAGGCATGATCATTAGAGATGTCAGATATGTATATGCTGATTTGTAGGTCTCCTGATGTGTTGTTCTAGCCCTTGCACTGACTTGTAAAGCATCTTAGCCATCACTCCCTGTTTTGCCTTCATGCTTTAAGGGGAATATGTTACACATTATTTTGTCATAGCTCCCATTCGCTTCCTATTCCATATCCCAAAGTTCCAAAACATTGACAACTGTGCAGCATATCCATCATGATATACAGACCAAAACTTCCCTGAAGAATCAAAGGAAAACAGCCCTGAGTCAATTCTGAAGAAGGATAACTAAAAACCTAATTTTTAGGGCCAATGCATTTTGCTACATTTCCTTCTTGTGCTGATGGCCGGTTGCACTATTATACCCTAGCATTTCCAGCACAGGTTTTGATATGAAAACCCACGCTGAACCTATTCTGGCAGGTTTTCCCAAATTGGAGGAGAAGCTTCGTGCACTAGAACCTTCGAGAACAACGAGCTAGATATTGGTTGTTGTTGATATGGTCAAGCTCTCCCATTTGGACCTATTAATATTATCATCATTTGATTTTTCCTTGAGATGTGGACCTTCCTCCCTCTTTTTTTGATCCCTAACTCCATCTCCCTTCTTATAAATCAACTCCCTTCCATCCCCAAATGGTTGGTTATTGATTACTGCATTCCTATGCTGATATTATTCTTACATGATACCCATTATAACTTGGAGAAGGAGTGCTTGAAGAGTCTTTTATTGGACTTGGACATCCACCAAAAGGAGGTCTCCAACATCAAGGCATAGGTTGTATGCTTCCCTTTTTAGCTTATTAATATATACATCTGATGTTCACTTTCCATAATTGTGTAAATGTTTATGATTTTAGCTTAATACTCCTTGATCTATTAAGTAGTTTATGTTTGATGTATGCCATATATGTTCTTGTATCTTGCATAGCTCTTTGATCTTCCTTGCAAGTACTCAGACGTGAAGAACAAGTAAGGAGTGAGGCCTGGAGTGAAAGAATCAAAGTCATCTCCAAAAGGATTGAGCGATTAGCATCAGAGCGAGGTAGGTTTCTCCTTCTCTCTGCATTTGTTAAACATAAGCTAGGAAAGTGTATGTTAGTTTGTTTAGTTTGTTGCTAGACCCACTCATTAGGCTAGAGGGATCGCCTTTGTCCGTAGAGGGGATCTACCTTCACAACAATGAATGTAATGTCAAGTCTACACAAGTTTGCTTGCTTTCAACACTTAGTCATATTCTTGAAAATCTGTTTCACTGAACAACCCTCTTTGAACGAACCCCAACTGAGTTGCACTGCGTAGTCTCAACCCTCAGTGACCCTGCTCTGTTTCTTAGAACGACTCATAGCTTCAGACTATCCTCCAGGTTAGCTGCACTTCTAAATCCCGAAGGAGAGCAACATGTCTACCTCCCAGAATTACATAGTGACTGCCTCCATGTCCCAACTAAACTACACATTTCTCAAGCACAGTCTTCGAGCCTCCTTCTTATTTGCCAGAAGTTTTCACTGCTTGTTGACCTGGGTCTGCATTGTTCCCCAAAAATGCGCAGACATGCCCAACTGGTCCTCTACTACCTTGCTATGCACTATTCTCCAAAATTGGGCAGAACTACCCAACTGACCCTTGCTGCCTTGTTTTGCACTGCCTTCAGGAATTGTGCAAACATTTCTAGTAGTTCCCCTGCTACATGTCTTGCATTGCTTCCAGAAATTGTGCAGTGGTGCTCAGTAGGTCCCTCTGCATCCCCGCTCCGTCTTCCCTCTATAAACTATGCAGAAATTTCTAGTTGTCCCTTTATGGCCTCACTCTCTCTTCCCTCTGGAAACTGCGCAGAGGTGTCCCCCCTTAGGGTCCCAACTTGTAGCTAACATTGGTAATTTTACTTCGCAATCCTGCCTCTTAGTGGTCACTGCACATTTTTCCTGACAGTGCAGGCTTTCATCCCAGAATTCCTCATTCCAGCCTGAGTTATGCTTTGCGCTGTCTCAGTGAGTTGTCCTTCGTCCCTATCACTTGAAACACGAGAATAATGCATCATGCTAGACTAGGAGGTTTTGTATTTGATGTCATCCTGTCATGAGTGAATTGCAAGAATACGTACACTGATAGGTCATGGCAATATGATGAATGGGATGAAGAAGGAACACACATGCTAGAAGAATTTCTTGCATATGGACAGATATACCAAGAATATCAAGCAACAAGCAAAAGGAACCCATCCATTGAATCATCAAGAAAGACCAAGACCATCGAATACCCCGCAACACTATACCATGTGGAGGAGAAGATAAAGCACAACAAGAGTACATCCATCACTTAGCAGCACAACAACTCGACATGGACACCAAAGTTAGCTAGTACATGTTAGGAGTATCATGTCGTGTTGTGTCAAGAGTTGTCTCGTCCACATCACCATTATGGGCCATATCTGTTGTAACTAAATGTAATGTAAAGTGAAGTCCAATGGACGAACACAAGAAGTTGAAGAGTCATGTTAGTTGAAAAGTCATGGGAAGTTGAATAGTCATGAGGGTGGTCCAAGAGTCACAAGGGTCAAGCATCACCTTTGGTTATAGATGCCCCTCCCATTGTATGAGGAAGGAATTTTCACCTTGGTTCCTCCCATATAGCCTTGAGAGTTTGTAGTATGTTCTTTGAGGAGCGAGAAGTGGCTTCAATGTCCCATTATTGGGACTAGTGATGTATGGTGTACAAATGTGTCTTGGGGATTTTTCTTAATTCAAATGCTTGTTAAGGCCAACACGTTTTCATGCATGTTTCGTAGATGTTTGTAAGACTACTCTTTAAACACTTGTAGTGCATGTTTGCTTAACCTGTACTAAGATAGTTGAACTACTTTGGTTATTTTAGTACTTACATTGTTGAAGATATGTTTTATATCTTATCACCGATGTCTCATACTCGTGGATTACTCTGCAAGATACTAGACAGACCACCTTTGTGTATTGGCTATCACTGTTGTCACAACTTTGTTGACTACTCTTCGGGATACTCGACAGACCATATTTGTTTCCTCGTTATAACAACTATCACATCCGTGTGGACTACTCCGTTGGGTGGTGTACATGTTGTCCCCTTCACCTCAGTTTTAACGACTGTCGCATCTGCTATGGACTGTTCCGCTGGGTGCTGGACAGACCTTTTTGGTTCATGTGTTTCTCCTCCTGGGTGGTACTACTACCTCTCATTTAGAGGCTCACTTTACTATCCCCCTTTGTAGAAAGATAAACATGACACAATTACATTACGAACTCACTAGGTACACATACCTTGTTGTTTGAAGATACCGGCATAACACTCTCATGTGTTGACAGCTATAACCAAGGTAGATCTCTAAGTATATGGCAACCAGGCCTTCATACCCGATGGGACTCCTACACCAAACGACGTGAGGTCTAGTTGGGACTTCACATCGGGGAGATACCCTTTTTTGGTGGGTCTAGTATCGTCAAAAAACGACGCTAGAAGGAGGGCTAGATGATAGGCTATGCCCGTAGATTCTGGTTTGAATATCTTATTTAAAAATGGCTCTCCTTGACATCGTAATCTTTTGATGTCTTTCTACAAAGTTTGAATTTACCATCCCCGTAAAAGTTCTCCATGACCCATCCAAGTTAAAGTTAGTGGTGAGGGTGAACCATATTTTCATGCGCTGCACCAAGTTATAAACTTTTGCCTACACCACAAGATAGAGTATGAAAATGTCTGGACTGTATTACTCACCCTCACATTGAAAAGTCGTGCTCAACATTGGTGTTACACATTACCCTTTGCCTCTATCAATTCATTTGGTTAGCTTGCTGAAATGATGATGAAAACATTCGATGAGTATAGCCACTAGGATTTCTGTGAAAAAATCTGTCGTTTAAGTATGGAGCTTGACGAATCAGTTGAGGACTTTGTTGATTGCTTCCTTCACCTCTATTATGAAATTCATGAACATCTTGTGAACTTTGACTTCTTGAGAGATGATTTTAAATGATTGGTTCATATTTCTCAATACGGTGAACTTCTCGATTTCCTTCCTCCCCAACTCTTGTGGATCATGAGGAACCTCAAATTATAGAGGAGGAGCCCAACACCCCATTTTTCCTTTTCCTCCTCCCTTTCTGGTCCTGATGTGGGTGCCCCCTTGTAGTGATTGCAAAGCTGAGAAATCCACGCAACATGTCCCCAACCCATCTTCTCATCCGTCTCCTGCTTCAATGGAGGAAATTCCAAAATGGGTTAGAAAGCCTACAATGAAGATTCACTCCTTAATTCCACAAGAAGACGTCACCATGCATAAATCAAGTCTCGAGTTTGATCTACATCTCTGCCATCCTCTATCATCTACAAGCCATGAATCCTTGTACCATGAATCGCTTGATCAATCCACTTCACCAGTAAGTTGTTTTCATTCTCTTGATTCTCAAGTTGTTAGCTCAGATTGCGATCAGGCACAAGGAAGTCACATTACACAGGGAGAGGAGAAGAAAGGTGAGGAAACTATCAATCTTCCCTCTCTGTTTCAAAATTATGTACATCAAAACAATGATCTTCCATTCTTGAATGATTCTCAATATCCTAATCCTAGTGAAACATCTTGTACAATCAATTCTTTCAATGAACCCCAGTCTTGGGCAGTCATCACTCCCATGCTTCCTTATGCTATGGCAAATGCCCAAGAACATCATGTGATCTTCTATTTTCTCATGAAGACTGTAACTTAGATCTAGAATGTGCTCCGGTCAAAGAAGACATTCATATCAAAAATTCCTCTTCACCTCACTTACCCATGTATCCTATTATTCACAACACATCCACATGCATCAAAGATAGTCCATGTTCTCTTGTTTCTTCATTCAATGAGTTATCTCCTCAATTGACACAAGGTAGTGAGGTTGTCCATGACGAAATTGAAAACAGTCTAATCATAGAGCGTACTTCCCATTCCCTATCATCTCTTCTCTTGCATGAGGATAACTCTTCAAGTAAGCTTGCTGAAGTTGAAAAATCTAGTGCAACCTATGACAGAGATGGCTGCCATCCTAAGAGCAGTTTTGAAATAAAATAAAATAGCCATCCTCAAGCAATGCATGATCTGGTTCGAGCTACAAAATATGATTCTGCTCTTCTGGAAAGTTCTGGGATGTCCCAAGGACTCAAGGCACTTCAACGTCCATTGATGGTTATGTTAGGACCTCGCGACTCTGGTAAGCCCTCCAAACCCAATCAGATCTAGTTTCTCATGCAAAATTCCTCTATCTGCATGGTCGCAATTGATGTGGACTCCCGTTTAGAAATATTTTGGTATTCCGGGTGCGATCTTTCAAATTTTCAAAATTTCACTTATGACCAAATCCCCGGATCTATTACAGGGTACCCATCTTCATGCACATCTCTTACATCAAACTCGGGTTGGGAGTGTCTATCTCTCATGAAGTAACGGAATTGTGAAGTTGATCATCTCAAATAATATCTTTTCCTGCAATGATACTTATCAAATTTCCCTCTTCATGATCAACTCCTCGGCCTTCTTGCAAACCTTGCACTACAAATATTTCTGTCATATCTAGCTCACAATGAACTTGATTCGATTGTGCAGAACATTTGCAAGATTGTTAAAATTGCAAAATGGGAATGTGATGTCTCAACCATCTCATCTGATCATTTCTCTATCTTGGGTGACTGTCATTTGCCTTATCATTTTCTGATCAACACATCCGATGGCAGTTGGCATGACTATTGAGAATGATCAGATTTATTTTTCCTTACAAGATTCGCATTGTGATCCCATCTGTCAAATCGAGAATTCATCCGCTCAAATATCACGAGGCTTTCAAGAAAGCCATTATGAATTTTACGATCCAATTGTTGAATGGATGAAACAACCTTACTTGGCAATCCATGTTGCAGGCAACAAGTTTCAATCCTTCTTCGTGCTTGCTGAGAAGCTCGGTGCAGATGAGGACGTATCCACAAGAAGCCTCTATGGTTTATTTAGAAAGGGTATCCATCAAAGAGGTAAGCATGTGCATTGGGTGGTTGTGACACGTCTTTCTGCCCATAAGAAAGACCTTCTTTTTCCTGTGCAGCTTGTTCAAGTTTTTTTTTTTTTTGCACACTACTTTTTATCTATTTTAATTGTTTGTATATTTGTGGATGTAGGTTAGGAGAGACTATGGTGGCTTCACTGGAAATTTCATTTTACGTAACCCCGACCGTTTAGCTATTAGGATAGGAGTAGGATTAGTTGCATCTCAGTTTTCCCTTCCTTGCACTCATATTTCACTTGTACTTCACCTTGGTTCTTATTCTGGTTTCACATCCTGTTTGCTTTGGCCTTTTTTTCTTGTCTTCTAGTTTGTTTGCTTGTTGTGTACTCCTTTCCTCTCGTCTTTTTTTTCCCTTTCGTGTTGAGTTTTCCTTTTGTTTTCACTATGCTAATAAGTGTTGTTCTTGCATTGTGTTCTAGTTCCTGAATGTGTATGTGGCTGAAGTTCAAAGAGTCTTGTGACACTTCAGTGCTTGGCTAGTCCCGTGTCCATATTCTTTGTGCTTGGTTGTAACTTCTGGCTGATAAAGTCTTGACAAAAAATATGATCCATATGTAAGGTAATTTTTGGTCAAACCATGAACCTATGTCCAGTCTAGGAAACCTCATGCCTATACTCATTTTTCTGCTCTAGTGTGTTCAAGCTTATCCAACTAGTAGAAATGGGGAAGGGGAAAATCTAAATGAGAAAACCTGAATCAGAGGTATTTACATGTTTCTCTGAAGGTGTTGTGCTATATAACAACCCTCCCCATTTCCAAATTTTTGATATAAGACTTTAATAAGAAATGGGTCCCCTTTAATAAATAAAACCAATAAAACATTTGAAAATGAATAGTTTTTTAGGATAAGTCAAATAAGAATCACAATTTGAAAATCCACACAACACATGAAAATCCTTATGATAAGGTCCGATCTGATTTAAATTATAACAAGACCTTGTCATAAAACAAATATAAATGAAAATGTCGCATCGCGCACATCCTTTGTTTCAATAGTAGACTTAAGAGATTCCATTGACTTTCGTCGATGCCGTTATCACAAAAATCCACCCCTGATAGGCTGTTGATCAGGATGACCTTATGTAACTCTTTCAAACCTACTTTTGGCTGAGGCTTAGCCTCCCCAACCTAAGAGGGCTCTCTCACAAGATTAAAGATTTTTGATAATGAATTAGATGGCTAACTTTATGGAAAATTCGAACAACAATGTATAAATGGTTGAAATACCAATTAACAAACTTCCATTGGGCTATGGAGTCAAAGTGTGTTTTAGTACAACAACAAGATCAATTTCACATGGAAGTCAAGGCATAGAGGGTTTTAACATAAAAGCAAAACAGAGGTATAATATAGAGAACACAACCTACAAACACATGAAGGAAGTTAGAGCATCATCAAATGAATTCTAAGTAACATGTGTCTATACCACTGCAAGTAAGTATATGAATGAAGCCATGAGGAAAATCAAACATTGAAACCCTTTCTGAATCCTGAGTAGTGAAAGCAGCTCTTTGTATTAACCTGAAAACATACAGTCATATACAATAGCACAATGTGTTTGTTTCTTTGAAAATTGCCAACCCCTTGTGCATCACATCTTCTCCAATATATAGAGTTCATTACATGACTTAGATTCCTCCTCTAGCATGAGGGGAATTCGAATTTTCCATCAGTGACACCTATTCTAACCATAAAACAAACCTTTAAATGCATTTGACAGTTAACTAGCAGTCCTAGAAACCTAATACAACTAGGAGTGTAACTCCTTATTATGATTAAAACAACCTTATATAAACATTTAAATGCATTATTTGACAGCTGCAACCTCATGAATTCAAATTTGATGAAGCCTCCCACGTTGTCACCTGACTGCTGATGACAAACCCTAGAAGTTAGGGAACATGTTTCCTTGTTTTTAGGCTTAGGATCCTTGAAAATGGCACATGGGACAGAGCCCTTACCTTCTCACTCATGACATATTTTATGAAAATGAAGGAGGATTTTTTAATCCATGCCATCTCGAACAAAAACCTCTCTTTTTCAAAAAAAAACTTCTCCAGCTGTCCATAATCTGTCCTTGAAAAACATGTGTCAAACAGGAAAAATCTGTTCTCTGAAATTAGGGTCTCAAAGAAAGCTTATTATCTCCCAACTGAAAATACTTATGAAGAAAGTGAGATAGGTTATTGTATCTGGAGAGTTGATGAAGAGAAACCTCCTTCATAATTCCAAAATACCTTTTCCTGTGACCAGAAACTGATCTTTAAAAAGACTGCTAAAACTAGAAGCCAAAGGTTGACTTTCAACAGTTTCATAGTGCAAGTTTAACCATAAATTCCTCCCACCTCAGAACGAATTTGAAGAAACTGAAAGAGGTTTTTGTATTTTGGTATGTTATAAAGAAAAACCTCTTTCTATTTTCAAAATTGAATTCTCAACTGCTCAGGACCCCTTATGGAAGTTGACTAGTAAACGCAGAAAAGAGAGTTTTTTATGCTGAAATTGGCTTTTTCAGGGATTTCGTAGCGTGCTGCGAAAACTCCTAGTTCAGTAATTTCGTAGCTAGTTTCAAAATTTATCCAAAATTATGTGAGATATGACTTCTAAACACCTGCTGAGGCTTCTAGGACATGGAATGAGGCTGTCAAACTTTATTTGGAAAAGAGGTATGACATTAAAAGACTTATGACCTAACCCTTAAAGCATGAAATGACCTAGAGACCCTTTAACACCATGACTGGAAGAAGGGTTTGTAAATGAGAATGACACTAATTGTGATGAGATGACTCAAAACTTATAAGACTATGACTAGAAACGGGGCAACTTTCCAAAGCTTAGAGACAAAAGATTTTAGGGTGATAATAGATGCGATAACACTATCAGAAAGTGCATATCGCTACTTATTAAGGAATCATATCAAGTGTTCATATAAGTCCTCTGATGAGATAAGCTGATCGTAATTGGCCATCGTTGAAAGCACAAAATGCATATCAAATGCCCATTTTAAGTCCTCCGATGCGATAAGCTGATCACAATTGCGCATCGCTCGAATCATGAAATACATATCATAAGCCCGTTTGAAATAGTCCGATGTGATTTCATTATTGAAAAGTGCACTTTTCGGTAAAGGTGAAATGTGAGCCATTACGAATAATTGTAGGTTAAGGTTATAAATCAATTATAAAGAGAAAAATAAATGATTTATCAATTTTAAAAGCCATCTCACCTCCCCATGCTAGCTCATCATTAATCGCAATCGCAAATATGCAAAGGAAACGTTTAAAGCATAATGCTTGTACCTCTCGATCTGCGATATGTGATTATCGCTAATCGTCGATTGAGAAGTCACAATATTCATTTTAAAAGGACCTTTATAAATTTTCAATGCGACATGTTATTACGACATTAAAGTGTCACGTTGGAAGTTACGCGAAATCATTAAAAGAACAGTTATGGTTGAGTCTTTCAAGGATTTCATCCGTGGTAGTGTAATATATCAAAATCCGTATCACCCATTGTGCTTAATTGCTTTTAATCTTGTATACTGTGTATTAGCTTTGAACAAATTTATCCTCTGTTACGTTCTTTTGTTTCGTTTTGCAGAGCAAGTCTGAATTCATCAATCCAACAAAAATGATGAAGAAATCGAAGAAAGTAAAGGTCCCCGTCATAACCAAAGATGAACCAGTAAAGAGGGTACTGATAGCTGATACTACCTGCCTTGGTCTTGGCTGACTCCAGTAATAAAACATAAAGTACTCTTAAGGATTTGGCCAGCTCCTTCCTCCACAGAATAGCGGCCCGCACCAAAGTATTACCCTATAATGACTTGGTTAGATGGGTAATTGAGAGTATCAGTATAACAAACAGAGCTTTCTTTACTGCTAATGGAAGGATGTTCGGGTCATTCAGGGTGGAAGATATCAAAAAGATGTACCATTTGTCGGACCCCCAGAAGCATTACAACAAGGCATTTTTAGAAGCTTTCACCAAGGAGAACGATGTGGAGCCCAACCCTATCAAGCAGTGGAGGCATTTCCCAAACAAGCAGAAGCATGAATCTTTGGGTATGTACTATGTAGACTCCTTAGAATCTCCTTATTGCTATGCTGGCGCCATGATATGTAGAGTCTTTGGAGTCTCTGATTCAGCTAGATTTTCTATAGAAATGGTGCCCTTGATGGAAGTAGCAATTAACTCTTATATCATGGATTGGACAGCCGTTTTATCTGATAAAATGGCCAACCAAATCCTTGATTATAGAAGAAACAGGTTTGTTACTACTTGGATAATTCCCCTATTCTATATGAGTGCCTACATTATGGATACCATCTGCTTCAATTTTGATTACCCCATTTTAGGCTGGAAATGGACTCCACAAGACCCAACTCCCATTCATATCTATCATAAGTATTTGTGGAAGGCCCATTATAGAAATCATCTTTATAGAATCTGCCATGGTTTTGTCTTGCCCGTTCATTATGCTATATTCAACAAACCTGCTCCTCGGTTGTCTGATGAAGCCAGTGTTGACCTAACATCAATTGGTAGTTGGTTCGGTGAAGAAAAGTTCACCTACATCAGACTTTTTGGCAGCACTATAGATCCACATGTCCTCCCCTTATACATTCCTGATAAGCTATTGGCCAGAGAAATAGCTTATCAGATAACAGAAACAGGGATGTCTAGGAACCTTAAGGAGTCCAAAAAGAAAATGTGGCCTTCATTCCCCCTCTGATGTGGTACTTACACACTGCATGACTTCAAACATGCAGAGAAAGAAACAGAGAAAATAAAAATGTTAAAGTTAGCAGTCATTCCAAAGAGGCAGTATGATCCAAAAGAAGTGGCCTACAACTTCACCTCTCATGTGAAACTTGCCAAGTTTGAACATGAGAAGGATGATTATGATGATTTGTTCACTTCAGCTGAGTTGTTTTCTCAGGTAAAACATCTAGCAAAAATCAAATTGGGAGCAGAGGGATTAGAGAGATTTATGAAGTTCAGAACACAGAGGTTGCAAACATTACCTCTGGACTTGTTAAATACTACCTCTATGGTGCAACATGAAGGCCACAATGAAGAAAATACTACTGAGAAGACTCCTGAAAGGGAGAAAAGTCCCAAGGAGGAGTGAACAAATGAAGGGACCAGTGAGCTCCTTGATACTGATGTAAATATTGATTCCAACTTACTCAAGGAATGGGAGCAGTTCAATCAAATGATCAAGAACCATAATGACTCCCAAAATCTCACTACACCAAAATCGCCCGTAGCACAAGAATCTGGAGTTACTAATGTTCCAATTGAAGGGGAAATTGGCACACCCAACATTCAGTAGGATATTGAGATAATTCCTGAAAATCCTACAAAGGAGATTGTACTGAAAATAGAAGAAATACCACCCCTAGATGTATTCTATCGTCCAAAGCATAGGGCTGTGGTTAAAAGACAGAGGAAAAAGAGGAAAATTGATTAAGGACCTCTTTGAACTCTTCATTCCGAAATGATGAATGTGGTATGGAAAATTCATAAGTTAATCCTTC
The DNA here is from genome assembly GCA_031772625.1 of Pinus tabuliformis. NCBI lineage: Eukaryota > Viridiplantae > Streptophyta > Pinopsida > Pinales > Pinaceae > Pinus > Pinus tabuliformis. Next base: position 1,204,141,391 of record CM062816.1, read on the forward strand.
TAAGGATTAACCAAATTATCTCAGTATGCAGGGGCTTATACAGCTACAACAATGGACAAAGCCTCATAAGTAAGCTAACTAATTAGGGAAAAGGATCAGAGGATCACTCAACTCGAAGGGAAATCGACGGAAGAACAACAAAGGATTAGTCACCTTGAACAACAGCTAGCAGAGCAGAGACAACAAAATGAGCAACTAAAAGAACAGTTGAATCTAGAGAAGCAGAAGATTGATCAGAAGGCTCTCCAGAAACAATAGAAGTTGTCTCAAGAACTAAGCAGGCTTCAGATGGCAATTCAGCAGGAAAAGAAGGCTAAAGAAGATCAAATTGCACAACTACAATTACAGATAGAAAAGTTCAATGGTTATCCACAGGTTAGTGAATTCAGGAAAGAAGCCTTGGAAGTAACCAAAGCCTTACCTCGGCAGTTAAACATCCTTTGCCATAATATAACATTAGCTAACCCATTGTGTGCTATCTCTGCATCACTGATTGAAAAGGTAGTTGACACTAGATTGGAATTTGAAAAAGCATATCAAAAGATAACAAATTTTCTCTCTTGGCAAAACTCAGAAGAAGGCATGGCTACCAATTTGACAAAAATACAAGAATCACACAAGGAAATCTTGTTTTTGGAATGGGATTCACAGCTAATAAAAGTTGAAAGAGCGACTTCTAGATCCAGGGTTGCAATGAATGGTGTAATCGAATTAGTAAATGACAATTTATATATGGCTAATTTGATCTTCGATTGTTATCCAGGAAACTCCCATAAACAAAAGCACCAGAAGAACAATGGAGATAGGATATGGCAAGTAGGGAAGAACAAATCAACAAAGTGCAAAGCTTGACATGGGATGCATTTTGGTTTTTCCTAGTCAAGCCACAGAGTTAGCAGATGGACATGAAATGCCTTCTCGACGCAGTCAATCTCATGATTCTGAACTCTCCGATGCTACGTATACAACCCAAATACATTCCAGGATGAGTCACCCTCTAGAGATTCAGCCAATGCTCTCAATTTGTCAGCTGCAGGTGCAAGAGAAGAAATAGACTCAACAAATCAGTTCAAAGGCTATCGCGTTGTTGTTTTTATGAATCAAATCCCAGATTTTCATGTTTGCAGTTTTAACAGCTCATAGTGATTTTTATTGATAGTTAGTTTTTATTTTGATTATTTAAACCCTTTCATGTCTTTTAAGAATGGGTCCTCAATTTGTATAATATTTGACTTAAGAAGTTGCACTTCTGTACTTATAAATATTTTTTTATCAATAGTGGATCAAGGTTCTACATTTTTGTAAAAGAAGCTTTTTCAAGACCTGCATTTATGTGTTTCCTGGAAGTCTTCTCAAATAAGAAAGTGGAATCGGAGTGTTATTCACATCGGAAGGATACAAATGCATGTTGTATTCTTATCACTGTTTTTGTCTTATTTCCTTATGTGAAGAAACCTTTCTTTTAAAAGTTTCTATTGTTGATATATATGTATGCTTTTTTCAAACAATTCTTTAGCATATAGTTTCTGAAGGTTTTAGAATTGTTATCATTTGAATATATATGTCAATGATATACATTACGATGAATGTGATATGCTTTTATTATTGCTTCATTTAACTTTTTAAATGAAGTAATCATTATATGAATACATCTTTCTATTGACGAATAAGCCATCTATATGATTATTCGTCTATTAGAAATAATAAGAAATCGCATTGTTAACAAGATACCCAGGTTATATAGTTATATTTGTATATTTTGAATTATAAGTTGAAACATCTATCCATCTTCATTATAAAAAAAAATCATCCATTAAACCATTTGTTAAGGGAAACTGGTCCCATAGTATCTAGTCGGAGCCACCAAACCAAACAGAAAAGGAGCTGCACTAAGGTCCGAACTGGGTGGTTATCCCCAATGTTGATGCAACGATTTTAGAGGCATCAACAGAAGGAAAAACCTATTCTTCTCTCAATAAGTCGGGATCCCTCTTCCACCTCAAAAATAAATAAGTGGCTACGCATAGTCCTCTTTCAAAAATAACAAAGGCAAAAGAAGAGAAAGGCTTCCTCCGCAGAGAGGTGAACCAAGAAACTCCACCAAGGTACTGTCCAAGCTCACTAGCAGTGGAGAAATATTTGTGTTATTGCGTGACTCCACCGGGGTACTGTCTAGGCCTGATGGCAGCGGAGCAACACCATAGATGAAAAACTATATTATGAAATCTTAAGCTCACGAGCCAAATTACCCTTCCCGTTTTGAAACACTGTGATCTCGCTAAATTTTGTGTTGTGTTCAACTGAGTTGATACAAGGTGAACCATGTATATCCGCGGGGTAAGTGGGGATGCTGAAGTGATCTTCACAATGAATTAATACTCCCCAAAAGGGCAAGGCCCTTTACTGAAAAATGAACCAACACAGAAGTTGGTATTCAACTAGTGTGTCGTTAAGTGTTGTAGCGGTTGCAACACCCTCCAAAATTTTGGCTTGCATCCAAATTTTGGAGCCTTCCTTGGTTTTTCCGTTGATGGTTTAAACTTTTTCTTGTTTGACCAGTGGTCATCTTTCGGCATGTTGATTGCTTTGTCATTCTTGTGATCTTATTCTGGTGAGTTTTAAGGTTTTCCTTTATGTGTTTGGATTGCCTTCTCTATGTGAACACTTGTCGCACTCACACACAAATTTGTAAGCATTGTCATGCAAGTGTCATCACGATTGTCCGAAGGTCTATCACAAGTGTCGCGCTTACTGCTCTCAGCTCTAAGACAGTCTCACCAAGGGCATGTGCTGTCTTGTTTTCATGGGGGTTTATGTGGTCTCATCGTCAAGTATGCTAAGTGTATGATCACAATGTCAAGTTTGCAAAAGTTCGCTTGCTTTCAAAACTTATCCATTTTCCTGAAAATCTGTTCGATCGAACAACCCTCTTCAACCAAACCCTAACTGAGCTGCACTACGCAGTATCAGCCCTTAGTTACCCTATTTTGTTGTGTGGAACTACACAGTGCTTGAGACTGTCCTCCAGGTCAGCTGAACTATGCAATCCCAAAGGAGAGTAGCTTATCTGCCTCGCAGAATTGGGCAGAGACTGCCTCCATGTCCCAACTAAACTGCCCATTTCTCAAGCATAGTCATCAAGCCTCCTTATTTTCTACTAAAAGCTTGTACTACTCTGAGGCCTGGGTCTGCATTGTTCCCCGAAACTGTGCAGAGATGTCGAGTTGGTCCTATGCTTCCTTGCTCTACAATGTTATCCAAAATTGTATAGAACTTCCCAGTTGGCCCTTACTTCCTTGCTCTGTAGTGCCTTCATAAATTGCGAAGACATGTCTAGCAACTCTCGTGCTGCTTGTCCTGCACTACATCCAGAAATTTTGCAATCATGCTCAACAAGTCCCTTTGTAGCCCTGCTCTGGCTTCCCTCTTGAAACTGTGCATAACTATCCAGTTGTCCCTCTGCAGTCCTACTCTGTCTTCCATCTAGAAACTGCACAGAGGTACCCCCCTTTAGTGTCCCACCTTGTAGCTGACACTGGTGACTTTCACTACGCAATCTTGCCTCCCAGTGGTCATTGCAAAATTTTTCCTAATAGTGCAGGCTATCCTCCCAAAATTCCTCATTCCAACCTGAGCTGTGCTCTGTACTGTCTCAGTGAGTTTTCCTCCCTCCCTATCACCCATAACACGAGAACAATGCATCATGCTAAACTAGAAGGTTTTGGATTTGGTGTTGTCCCATCATGAATGGATTGTAGGAACAGGTACATTGATAGATCATAGCAAGATGACGAACATAATGAAGAAGGAACACACATGTTAGAAGACTTGCTTGCATTTGGATGGACATACCAAATATATCAAGCAACAAGCAAAAGGAACCCCATGCATTGAACCATCAAGCAAGACCAAGACCAGCAAAGATGCCGCAACACTATTCCATGTGGAGGAGAAGACAAAGCACACCTAGAGTACATCCATCATTAGATATAATACCTTTGTGTAATGCCTATCACTGCTGTCACATCCTCGTGTACTACTTCGCGAGATACTCGACAGACCATATTTTTTTTTTCTAGTTATAACAATCATCACATCTGTGTGGACTACTCCACTGGGTGGTATATGTGTTGTCCCCTTCACCTCAGTTTTAATGACTACCGCATCCACTGTGGACTATTCTGCTAGGTGCTGGACAAAACTTTCTGTTTCGTGCGTGTCTCTTCTTGGGTGGTACTACTAACTTTCATTTAGAGGCTCACTTTACTATCCCCTTTGTAGTAAGAGAACCTTGACATAGTTACATTACGCACTCACCAAGCACACATGCCTTGTTGTTTGAAGATACCAACATAACACTCTCATGTGCTGATAGCTAAAGCCAAGGCAGAGCTCTAAGTATATGGCAACTGGGCCTTCATATCGGATGTGACTCCTACACCAAACGGTGTGAGATCTAGTTGGGACTTCACATCGCGGAGATCCCCTTTGTTGGCAGGTTCAGCACCGTCAACAAGCTTCTATCTCAAACTCGACAGTATATCCTTCCAATACAATTTCAAACCAAAAATCCACAACATGAGAAACCTTATTACTTACCTCTTGAAACTGACTCACTTTGGATTCCGTTACCTTTGTCTACCATGGTGATAAATTGAATTTTTATCCAACAACCACTGAATCCACTCTATCAAGATGATCGGGAATTTTGCAAAGAATGTCTCATGAAACTCAGTGAACACATACTTCTAAAACCAATATTCAATGTTAATATTTCAATCTTTGATCTCGCTAGCTGCAAACTTACATTTCTTCTCCTTTAACCACTAGGTGATTTATTCTTTCATTGGATTCCATGGTCTCCACTTTCTTGTTACAGAGAAATCTCATCATGCAATGATCCTGGTCCCAACAATGGAACCCTTTGTTGGTGAGGGGTTAAGACAAACCTAGGTTTGACACATAGTTTTTTCCAACAAAACCACTCGGAATTGGCCCTTTCGGCATCACCCATAGAGTGGATGATGTCTCACCCTAGGTGCCGTGGGGGACTCTTGAAATGAGGTTTCTGCATTCAAATGGAATATTTGTGTGTGCAAAAATGATTGTCTAACTCACTTATGTTGAAGTCATGTTATCTAATAAAATAATAGGATGACAACCCTACTAAACTCCTATGCCACACAAGCTTTTATAGAATTTTGTTCCAACTACTTGATTTTCTATTCGATGTCCATAATAATAACACGATGGGAACACAACAATCATGCCAACCTCCCATGCTGTGTAAGTCATTATAAAATTCTATGTTAACATTACCTAGCTTCAAATGATAGTCAAAGTAAAAAGATACACACATTCATGAGAAAATATAGGGGGAAATCTATTCATTTTCCATTATTTCATAATTGGAAAGTGTGTAACGCGCTACAATAGAGGGTCTTTCAAACTAGCTCACCATCTTAACATGGTAAAGCATAAAACATTACATTCTTCTACATAAAAAAGTATCAATTACTCTGAAAAAATTATCCACCTAAGACCAGACTCAATATACATGATCCATCCATGGCTTAGCTAAATAAATAGCCACCAACATACAAAGCTAACAATAGAGCAAGAGGAAATCTACTAGTAGTAATTACACTGACAAAACACAAAACTGGAGATTCTCCAACTAACTAACTAAACTCAAACTGGAGAATTCAGGACTTCTTATCATCCCTCAATGGTTCCTCTATCACCATGCCTCTAATCCTCATCCATTTCAGCCAATCTCCATGTTGGCTTAATGACACCAATATTTTTTGATAACCTTCCTTAGTTGTCCCATACTCTCCAACTGACAGCCAGTCTTGGCTCATAATATTTTCTAATGACATTTCCTCCATTATACTAACTTGCCTCTTCTTGCAAATATCTCCCATTCCCCTCATCATGACAATCCTTCCCACCTTTGCCAGATGCTTTCAAATTTTATCTACTACGATCTGACTTGCACGCCTCCTCGCCTTGTTGGCACTATGCTAAATTGCAGGTGGTGCCTTTCTACGTTGTATCTTCCTATGTTACACCATCCTCTCTACTGCACATTAGTTCCCCTACTTCCACACCATTCTAATCTACACACGGTCTCTCATACGACTACAAAATTTCAAAAAATTTGGCCTCCAACATCCATTTCCATTTAAAAAAAAAATTAAAAAAAATCAAGGTTATGGGTCATCCACAAAGCCATGGTTACCGGTAAAAAAAACACAAAGCCCCTTTCCAATTACCTTTATAATTTTGTAGAAATACAACCAGAAGACTCTACATTTAATTGTCAATCAAAAGTTTGTATGGAACTTACAGACTGTGATGCACCTTTTCTGCTAGTATAATATAAAGTTGTAGTACTCTAAATGAGTATCATAGGAGAAGATATTAATATGTTTTTACAAGTCACGAGGATAAATCTACTTTCAATCCAATCCACACTTTTAAAGAATGTAAAGAGCATGCTTGCAAGAAAGTAAATGTCACACTTGCAGGAAAGTAAATATCACACTTGTAGAAAATAAATCACATAGGCATCTAAGGTGACTTGTTCCATTGTTAAAATAATCTTGGTTGCTGTAATAAAAATTTAGTTTCACACGTAATATGATGCAATAAATCACAAACCATCCAACCATACTTTTCTCATAAAGGAAATAATGTTTATGAATCAAATGCTATAAATAGAACCCAATAGAAAAAAAAGTAATCGTGATTTTAGAAAAAAAATTATATTCTAGTGTTAGCACTAAGTTGCAACAACAAGAGTTGTAGCAACGAACCAAGTAAAAAATTGTTGTGTAAATCCCATGACAATGATTATTCCATAATTAATGTTAATGTTAATGAATGAATTGTAGCAATAAATCTATGCTGCAAAGTTGCAGTAGTATGAATTATCATATTTTTAGCTTTAAACCTACAGTGGAGAGTTGGAGTAATATGAAATATCAGAGGTACATCAATTGTTAGCAAAAGAAATATTCAAATTAAAGTTTAAGTACTAAGTATAAGAATTTATAGAAATAAAGTAAATATATAAAATGATACTACAACTACTCTATAAAGTACATTTAATATCAAGCTAAGGAGGGGCCCCTACCTCCTTAGATGAGGCACTGATTTATGAAAGTAGTAAGGCGCTAGATACTTAGCACACCATTGATTGAACCAGAATGAAAAGGAACCTTATATTGCAAGAAACTGGAAATATAATAAAGAACTTAGTTTTGATTTTGACCAAGCAACTAGCTAGCTTACTAACTACCCAACTTGAGGAGAGCATGGATTTTTAGACATAATGTTCTCTATATAAATTAATCATGGAAGTTGATAAAAAACCATGAGAATATATCTATTCCATCTTGTTACATCATCTTTCCAAATATAGAAAAAATTGGGCACATGCTGACTTAATCAATTGTATGAAAAATTGTGGTTGAATCATTCATTCCTTTCTAAGAACCTATTCACCTTTGTCATTTTCCAGCATGAGGATATTGGTTATTTGATTACATGGCCAATCCATAGATGATATTTGTTAAGTTAAATAATATGCTATTATAGCCAACACGAAGTTACAACACCATTCCTCAGAGTTTCAAAAAAATTCTTGAGTTTGTTGCAACAACAACCATGTGGTGTGAGTTACAACAATGGTGAGAGTCACAAAAAGCACGAGTTGTAGCATTGAAGAGGTGAGAGTTGCAATAATGGGGAGTTGAGAGTTGCGGAATCAAGGAGTTAAGAGTTGCATCAATGAGGAGTTGTAATTCAGGGACAACAACATAGAGTTGTAGCATGAGTGTTAGTAGCTTAGAGCTGAAATAAATATACTCAAGCAAAGATTTGTAGTAGCTCATATTCAAGAGTTACAACACCTACACTTAGAAGGTACCTATTCAGACTTGTTCCTATATACCATTATTAGCACAAGAAGGTAGTAATATGTTAGGTCCCTATAATACGAGTGTAGCCCCCTATTATTATTGTTAGTGTAACCCCCTTATTATTATTGTTGTGCCCTTACATTATTATTTTTATGTAGGCTCTGATTATATTGTGACCCCTTAGACTCCTATATATACAAAAAAGGTATTGTCATTTGTATCATCAAAGAATTTTTCATTTATATAATGTAAAGGAGTTTTCCCCCTCAAAGAAGATACTTTTTAAGTCATTGATTTATATTTTTGTGAGTTGGTTGCATAACATTTGGTATCAGAGCTTTGGATTCTAAGGTTTCTCTACTGCAAATAGACCATCATATTATTTTAGAAATAACTTTGTTTCTACAAAATTTCAGAAGCTCACATTCTTACCACGAGGAACTGAAATCCTAATGAACTTCCTATAAAAATTTCAAATACTGGTTCGCTATATTTTTAGAGATATGGTCCGAAGAAGTTAGGGTTTTTGCATGCTCCAAAATTTCATCTCAAATAGGTGACCTTGGGAAAATCGTCATAGCTTCCTCTACAAGAATCAAATTTGAATTTTGTAAAAAGAAACCGAAATCGATCAGACTGTAGTATCTTGTGTATCATTTTCAGGGCCGAGGGTAACAACAGTGACACATGTCACTCCATACAAGTTCACTCTACTGAACTATTCCATAATCAAGTCATCATGGTAGATTGGGAATAAATTTATCTTGAAGAATCCAAATTTGGTCTGAGTTGTGGAATTCGAAAGAAGACTCAGAGGTCTACCACAAGACAAAATTTAAGGTCTTGTAGATTCGAAATCATAGAGATACAACAATTTCAATATTGAGCTCCCAAAAAGCAAGAAAAAGGTGTGTATTTTTAATTTTTCATAACTTTTGTTTGAAAAATTGTTTTGAAGGGATTCAAAGGGAATATTGAAGCATAGATATCAATATTTATTTCTAAAATTCCTCCCAGAAAAAATAATTATACAACCATTAAGCCCTTAGAAAGATCTATTATGACATATGAAGAGGAATAATTGCACCATGATATATTAAAGTTACGGGACCAAGTGCAACAAATTTTTCTCTCACAAAGAGCAACCAAAGATGACATGGATGTATAAAAGGCAACATGAAGGTTTTTAAAGTAGACATGGATGAGATGAATTTCAAGTTGGAAAGGTTGACAAAGTTGTTGCAAGAAAGGCTTCCCAGCGGTGGCAAGGTAATCCATGAAAAGCATGATGAGGACAAAATGAATATGAATTATGATTTTAGAGATTCCAATGTGGGGTTTAAGAACCACCACATTCCAAAGATAGATATGAGGAAGTTTGATTGCAAGGATCCAGTAAGATGGATACTACAGATGGAGAAATATTTTGGTCTACAGGATGTGCAACCCTCTCAAAAGGTACATATTGCATCTTTATATTTAGAACCCAAACAGTTTGTATGGTATATATGGCTTTGTTCTTATAAACCACTTGTTACATGGTCAATTTTTACGAAGGAAATGATAGAACACTATGAAGATACAAAGGTAAATACCTTCTTTAGCCAATTGATAAATCTCAAACAAAAGGGTTCAATGGTAGAGCACATTGAAGACTTCCAAAAATCGAATATTAGGGTAATCAATATTCTAGAGGAGCATAGGATTGATGTCTTCATAGGGACTTTATAAGATAAAATCCAATGCCTTTTGGAACCTAATTCATTGGAGAATGCATTGATCATGGTAATAAAAGTTGAAAGAAAAATTATGGCAACAAGTCTACCAATCACAACTATAAAGATGAAAGTGTTACTGCTCCTAGTCTTCTACAACCTACAAGGTTGACACCACAACAATTGGAGGAAAAAAGAGAAAAAGGGCTTTGTTACAGTTATGATAGAAAATACACTAAATGTCATAAGTGTGTTGAGAGGAAATTACTCTACATAGATTGTGAATAAGAGGAAGAAAAGGAATAACAAACATCAAAAGAAGAGGATATACACTAGGAATCAACCTAAGATAAAGAAGAAATTAATTTTACCATATATTGTAATGCATTGGTAGGAACTACCACTCCTCAAACTCTCAATATAGAAGGATATATCAAGAAGAAAAAGATAATAGTGCTGATTGATTTGGGTAGTACCCATAATTTTATTCACAAGATAACCAAGGAATTGAATTGCTTCCTATATTCAGCACCAGAGTGTCAAGTGATGGTTGCAAATGGAGGAAATATAAATTTCTTGGGAAAGAGCCATGATATCAAGCTAACCACGGGGGAATATGTATTGAATACTCCAATGCTTTCCATTCCAATGGGCGGTGCTGATGTTGTACTAGGAGTCCAATGGTTACAATCTTTGGGGAATATAGCTTTCAATTTTCAAGAACTTTTCTTGAATTTTTTTTCGGGAAGGAAAGGAAGTTGAAGTAAGGGGTATCAAAAGGAAACCAATAATTATAATAAGCTCTAATGGCATGAAAAAGCTTCCAAAGAAAGAATAATAGGGCATAATTTCATAATTATGCTCACTAGAGGTTCAAACATCCAAATCATCTATTTCTCCAAATCTCCAAAAAGTCTTGGACAATTATTCTAAGGTGTTTGAGACTCCCAAAGGCCTCCCACCTATTCGTGATCATGATCATGTTATTAATTTGATTCCAGGAAGTGTTTCTCCAAACATCAAGACTTACATATTTACCTATGCCTAAAAGCGTGAAATTGAATGTATGGTTGTAGATATGCTAGAGGATGGTATAATTAAACCTAGTCAAAGTTCTTTCTCTACTCTAGTAGTATTGGTGCACAAGAAGGATGGATCATGGTGTATGTTTCTAGATTATAGGGAGCTCAAAAAGCTCACTATTAAAGATAAATTTCCCATTCCTGTCATTGATGAATTGTTGGATGAATTTCATGGAGCAATTTACTTCACCAAGAAGGATCTTCGTTTAGGACAGCATCAAATTAGAATTAAGATTGACGACATTTTGAAAACAACATTCAAAAGTCATGAGGGTCATTATGATTTTTTTTTCATTCCTTTTGGGCTTAATAATGCACCTTCCACATTTCGAGGTTTGGCGAATTCCATTTTCAAACCCTTCCTTAGAAAATTTGTGTTAGTTTTTTTTCTTTTATGATATGCTAATCTACAACAAGTATTGGAAGGATCATATTCAACATGTTGACAGGATGCTCAAACTATTGGAGGAGAAACAATTATATGAAAAAACCTCCAAATGTTTCTTTGGAGTAGAAGAGATGGAATATTTGGGCCATATTGTATCTCATGAGGGTGTTAAGGTAGACCCTGACAAAATTAAATCCATTAAGGAATGGAAAATGCCCACAACCATAAAGCATCTTCGAGGATCTTGGGTTGACAGGGTATTATCACAAGTTTATTAAGAATTATGGGAGAATAACGACACGTCTAACATCATTACTGAAGAAAAATGTATTTTATTGGACTCTAGAAGCAACTAAGGCCTTTTAACATCTTAAAGAGGCAAAGTGCCAAGCACCAGTCTTAGCCATGCCAGACTTCCCAAAAACCTTTATTGTGGAATGTGATGCCTCAAGAAATGGAATATGTGATGTTTTAGTGCAAGAAGGAAGACCCCTTGATCCAAAGTTAAACAGGAACGCAACAACTTACAAATATAATCATAAACTTAAAGATGTTGTAGAAAAACACTTCATTTCATTAATAGAAAAATAATGAACTATGCTTACAAACAGAATGGAAATAAGATAGGTCAGGCTATGGTAGCTTATCTCTGAGAACTGATGTGGTGGCTACATGCCTCTGAATTGTGTTAAAATGAGGCTCAAGGGCCTATTTATTATTGGAAAACATGAGAAAACCTTAAACAACCAAAACCCTAACCCTCGGACATGTAACACTAAAAGTTTGTGAGGCCCATTGGGGTTAGTTGGGCATCCAACTTCCCAGGGTCATAGCTTGATCATATTATCTTCGTTTGGTGTGTATGATACCTTGTTGGAAAGGTCTCACCGAGTACTACAAGTTTCGCCGCATTCCCTTTCCTATAGCTATGGGCCTGCCGTGGACCCCAAAAAATCGTCGTTTAGGGGGTCAAAACTGCTCCAAAAGTTTAGGACCCAAAAACTGCTAAAAATAGTAAATTTTGAAATGAACAAGGAAATAGATGAAACTGAATTGGGGGGTCTAGGTGGAATAGGTGGGTGGCTACTAATATCCACTTGGGTCACCCCTTGCTTTTGAAAGTCATCCAATTAAAGGAAAGTATTTACACAAACCTATTTATGAGAAGGTGTTACACAACATTTTGTCACTGTTGTTGTATTCCCTGTTCCTTGATCATGGAGGACCTCTACAGTGAACTCTATATGCTTTCCCATCATGAAGAGCATGCCTTTACATCCCTATTAATGTGCAGAACATTCCTCTCTTACATCATTTCCCAAGAATCTTCCTTCAATCCCAATATTCCAGATTGACGCTAGTGCTCAGTTCCTTCCCCACACCGATTTGCAGAGTTTGAAACCAGGCCTAGCGCTGAACAGTGCAAGTGAGCCCTTCATCACTCATGCCGACCCTCTTTTGAAAAGTTTTTAAAAATGGAGTCGAAGCTTCCAGGTCTAGAAGCTCCATGAACGAAAGTCTGTTAAAGTGTTGGGCTGGATAGAGCCGAGAGAGTCTGTTTGGGCTCCTTTCCCCTATTAAAATGGAACAAACCAAAGAGATAAGCCCTCTCCCATAATAAGAGGAATCATATCTCCTCCATCAAAGCTATATAAACTCCTCCTTTTCCAAGCTGAACTAGTCTTTTTTGGATACCATCATAGTAACACATCAAGAAACCATCACATCACAAAGAGACACAAGCTTCAAATTTTATGTGAAAACCCATAAGGGAGAAAACCACAAATCTTCTTCTTCTTTATCTTCAATTCTTTTACATAGATTTGTAGACTACAACCTGTCAGAGAAAACTCCTCATCAATTGAGGCACCAACCTTGAAAGAATGCAAACAATTGCTCGTTGTATGCTACAAATGGATTAAGGCTTCAACCTCGATATTGAGCGGGCTCCAAATTATTGTAGGCACCAACCTGATTGAGGCTCCAACCTTATTGATGAGTGGGCTCCAATTTACTTTAGGGTCCAACTTGATTGAGGCTCCAAACTCCTTGTTCGACTCCTTGGGGATCCCTATTTCATCTCATTTTCAAATTGGATCCACTATCATCATCTATAGTCTCTAATTCATAAATAAATCAAAATATGCAATCAAAACCACTACCACAACCTGCAATCAATGCCACTGCAAACACTATGATCATTGCCACAGTATAACTTGCAATGAATATACTATAATCACTATCAAAAATCATATCAACCATTGTTGTTGGTTGTCATGCTACTGCCTCATACTCAGCTCCAACCAATTCATCAATATGGTCACTCACTCCCCTTATCAGAACTTGTTTTCACAATGTATCAAAAACTATTGCAACCTGCTCATAACTTCTCAAAACATACAACAAGGACTTTGGTCATCAAATAATTGTCAAAAGGGCATCACACACCTCTAGTTAGATTCATCTCTAAGCTCTGATTGTCCAACTTCTTCTCGAATTAAATTTGGACAAGTATTGACCCCAAAAACTCATACAAATAATATAAAACTATATAATAAATTAATTGTTCTACAGAATGCCCCTTTCTGGGGACTTCTTTACAAAATGGTATTTTCTAGCATTGACATGACAAAATGTCCACTGTTAAAATATTTAATGATTCGACGGAATGAAAATTATATATAAAAATAAAACATAAATGTTTGACCTATTCATTGTCGAGGTCAAACCTATGACCACCAATATATCACACATATACGCTACCAATTACGTTGTCCAATGATGTTTTGAATGTTATGGCGGTATTCTAATTTTTTTGTTGGTCTAATGAATGAGACTTCAAATGGTGGGTGGGGGGGGGGGGAAGGAATTCGATGATGTGGCTAGTCCACATCCGATGTAGCTTGACCAATCATTGTTCATTGTTCAATGAACTCCAATGCACATAATCACCTCTGAATGAGTATTCAGTAACCAAGAACCATTCATTGGTATATGAAAACTAATAACCAAATCCACAGAGCTCATCAAATTATCACAACGACTCAAGGATCATGTCGGTGGTTGACATGTGTGCCCTTAATCATCACCAAACCCATGCCTATTCAAGCCATCAATTCCTGACTTAAGCAGTTCGTGTGAGTTTCAACTACATAATGAGAGATGTGACAATCCATGTCATTTGAACATGATTTGAACAATATGTATGTTAATAAAACAAAATTCAACATGCCTTGGACTTTTATTGAAGGTCAGATCCAATAAAAAACCCTCAACATGCCATCGTGTTTGGCACAATCCAATCTTTGCCAAAATTCAATCTCAACTAAACTCACTACAAGGAAAATACCTTATAGTGGAGTTTATAATGAAGGTTTTTAGTTTTATAAAATTGACAAAAAATGTCAAAAAAACCTCCGCTACAACATACAACATATGCTTGTGGTAGTGGATGTTTTAGCAGAGCTAATAATGGAACTTCATCACAACTAATTTTTTTTGGATAGTTAGAGGTTTTATTTGATGTTTCCTTTGTGGTGTGATTATTGGAAAAATTGCACTAGTGCACCACCAATATAAAACCACCAGTGCTGTAAATTTGAATAAAAGAACAAGAACTTGAAACAAACATTTGAAGCACCTGTGCATTAAATTTATAAATATCCAGTGCTTTAATCATAAGATGCACCCGCTTGTACAATCTATGATATAATGCATCAGGGCGTTGAATGCAAACAAAATCTATGCCTGAAAAGTATACCACCCCTTTGCTTATGTATTCTAACAATGCTCTAGGCAGTACTTTTCAGGAAAGGCAGTGGGGCAGGAAAAGAAATCTTGCAACCCTGGTGCTTTTATCTTCTTCAATGCATCGGGTCGTTATGCGTAACAATGCATCAATGCCGATGAGTTGTATAAAAGCACCGGTGTGCGACTAATATAATAGAACCAATGTTATTAATTTAAATAATAACACCGGGTTTGGAAACAATATTTTGGAGCACCAGGTCATTGGTTTTATGAAAGCACTAGTGTTATACTTTTCACAAAAGGCACCGGGACAGGAAAAAAGAATCTTGCAATACCAGTGCTTTTATGTAATGTAACAAACTGGTGTGTTAATGATAACGATGCATCAATGCATTAAAGGAAAATCACACCGTGCATGAAATGTATATCTTCCTGATGGGTATTGATTCTACACACACATTGGGATTTATATTTCAGGATGCACCGAGATACCATTTATTATTATTATAAATATCGTTGTTGAAAAACTCATATTCGGAGTAGTGTGCATTAATATATGATGTCCTAGTATCCATTTTTTTTAGAAACATCAACCTATGACGATGCAATTATTGTGATTTTTTAAATCCGTTATTCATCGAAAAATAAACATATAACAATATTTATATACATTAAATTTTGATTAGAGCATTTGTATATGATGTTTGGATTAATTTGTTATATCATCAGATTTCACATCTCTTCATTATAATATTTAATCATTTATATATTTAATGAGTGGTGTAACATTTCTCAGCAACATTGGACAACACAATAGAATAAGTTAAAATGTATTTTCTTATATATGAATAAGGGGCTCTGTGTCATACAAAATGGGATAAATATTGGTAAGCCTTTGTATTTCAATTGGGACATTATGTCCATTACATTAAACAAAAAGTTTGATTTTCAGACAATTATTTCAAAAAATACAACAAATTTCATTGATATCCAAATAGATCATCATTCTTCGCTGGAACTACTGCAGTGCTCGAGGTACTTCCATGACTCGGGTTATTTGGATGAATTTTTTATTGATTGCATCGATTGTTTTCATCTTCTTCTAGTTTCATCTACAAACATAAAATAAAGTGTAATGAGTGTATCTACATTGGTGAGAATAATGAAAATTGAAATAAATAATATACATCAATGTAAATCGAAAAGCAATGTACCATAGCAAGAATTGAGTCTTGAACTATACACATTCTTTCAAAACCAAATCTCATGCCTTCTTTCAACAACTCTTCTATTGGAGTCGTTCCATATTTTATTTCCGACATGTTTTATACCCCATAATAATTCATAGATTTAATATAAAGGATTTTTTTGTTCTATTAACTATAAACTCAGAGAAGTAAAACAACATAATTACTTACGAATTCCACAATTAATTTTTGATATGCCAACATATACTCACAACCCATATTTAACCAAATGTCAATAAATTCTTCTTATGGCTCTTCTTTGTATGTTAGCACCTATTTGAAGACATTCAAGGATAATTGCTGTAAAACAACTTAAAATATACAAAAATGAAACCTTGAGTTGTTATAAGTACATATTAACAATTACTCACAAAATTTGATATCAACCTTTTCTTCCTTCTTGTCTTGTTTTATGCATTGAATGGGCTCCATTTTGCATTTTTTTTCAGGAAAATACTTGGAAATTAATATTTAATGCTAAATTATTTGTTTATATGTATCTAATAGAAAAAATCAATGATTACATACATTTGAAGCATGTTGTTGTTGAGATGGCTCCTCCTGTGATGCAATTATGTCTATTTCTTTGACCATCTCTTTGTACATTTTTTTGGATATTCCTACTGGCATGTTTCAAATATCAGCTCATTGATCCTTTGGGATTTTCATAATCTTCCTAAAAAAGTAATAAACTATTTTTATATTGATATATGAAAACTAAATATAACAAAATTGATATTAATAAATGAATGTTTTGTAGTAATATATACATATAATTGTAGAAAAGCATTTTAATTAGGAATATTACTTTTTGAATGATGCTTCTTTTTTGTTATATGTTTTTTCTGTTGCAAGTTTGGCAGGTCTCATTGACAATTGCTCTGGAAACACTTCCTATAGTTTAAATATAACTTGGTTTTTTTGAATCAATGGATTGATTTCTATATTGTAAGTGAAAATTATGTCTATACATTCATTCCAATATATCCCTCATAGTTTTGTAAAAGTTTCCCCTCTTTCATTAACCTCCAACACCACTTCATATGAGCTAAGGACCAATTCATCGTCATTTACATATTCCATAATTCTTATTTTCTTAGAATGACATTCTTTTCCTTCATTTTTGGTCTATGTAGAACATTAAACATCTGTGAATTAATAAATTATTGAAACATGTTATCTAATACTCTTAGGTATATTATTAATGAAAATTTAAAAGAAAATCTCATATTGAATAGTAATTTTTCATTCACTTGATTCATCCTTCTGCAATTTTTCCATTAGGCTTTTACGCTTTTCTGCACTTAGATAGGAAAGAATATCATCAAGCTTCCCCATCTTGTGGCTCTGCATGACACACACTAACCAATGCATATTAGTTAAACTTTTATATAGTTCAAACATATTAATTTTGTAAAGAATTTGCAAATAACTTTCCTTTTCTGATTTTTGGGATGTGTTATCATTGTGCTGATCAGTATTTTTGTCACTTGACCTTTTATCAGGCAATTTTTTTCATTAATATACAACATGTACCATTTAATACATAAGCCATAAAATATATTTTATAAATAAATCACATAAGTTTTAGCCAAAAAGAGGTTTGGTAACTAATGTGATTATGTGCATAACTGCACTAGTGCGTTTAATTTAGTAAACACACCGGGGCATTTAATTGTTGAGCACCGGTAACAAAAATTATTCTTTTAAAATAACTTTAAATTATGATGGTGCAATGTGTAACGATAAAAGCACCGCCATCAAGGTAAAGAATGAAAACATAAAAAATTAAACACAAGTTTTTTAGACTTAACGATGTTATTTGTTAGAGGTGCACCGATGTGTTATACTACACAAGGCACATCGATAAATAGATTTCGTTTTTTTAATAAATGGACAGGGTCGACAGGGTTTAGATCTAATTCAATAAGTAGCCTGTCACATGGAATAAGTCGATCTTGCGGACAAGATAGACCTTCCTAGAATCTAAAGAAGACCTAATGACAAGCAAACCAATGACACACTATCTTTCTCTAAATATGCTTTTATAAACAAAGGCAAACAAGTGTTTTAGGCCTACCTTGGGTCCAACACAAGTTTGTGGAAGCCTTCGCTCTTCGATCCAAATGTGCTCCTTTGTCGCAAATCTGCAAACACAAACAAGCAAACAAATTAAATAGCACTTGAAAAGCCAATATCATAAAACATATTTAACATGAAAGTCAAGGAGTTCATGAAACAAATGACATGAGACAATTTTTTGAGAAAAATGAGTTTGATTGTATTAATTCAAATCAAGAAGAACTTTACAACCTGTGCCTTGACGCTGTACAAGCTCCTCCCAGGGTCCAGCAAGAAGTCTCCTCTACTTTGACAAGTTTCACTCTCTTCCCAATGAAGCCAAAAAGGTATGTGATCTCTCCTCTTAAGCTCAACTAGGAAGTCTTAATTTCACCAACATTTACCCTAAAAAATGTTCAACTTCTAACCTTTTTAGCAACCAGCCCAATGCCTGAATTTATAGTGCAATGGAGGGAAGTTACTAGGTCCTCCTTCAAAGGGATAAAGGCCTCCTTCAAAGGGATAGCTCCTCTCATCAAGGGATTAGCTCCTTCTCTTTTGGGATGCATGAACCACCTAAGAGCGGCCAATCCACGTCAAAATTCCTTCTAGAATCATCTATAATTAACCCAAAGTGAGTTTTTTAGAATAAACTTGCGCCATTTTGACTTTCACAGGGGTCCGCACCCACACCTTTAGGGACAGAGCGGGCAGGTCCGCAGTTTTTGTAAACAAAAGGTGCGGGACAGCAGGTAACAGTGAGAGAAAGTGCAGAACCAGGGTTTTATTGATTTTCAATGTCTTTCTCTCAATTTCAAAGCTTGACTTGAAGAGCTGAGGTCTGAGACTTGCTTAGGAGGACAGTACAAGTGATGATAGACCCATACTGACTGCAAATAATCATGGTGATGATATTTTTTTGTAACAGATTGCCCCCTAAAGTGCGAAGTCTGTAGTAGATGAGGATTTCATTTATCATTTAGGAAGAGTGAAGTACTTTATCATTTCGAGGATCATCTTGTGGAGAGCCCCGTTGGAACCTGTAAAAACATTCAATGCAAGATATATATATGAGATTATATCATCGCTGAGGTAGGCATTCCCATACTCAGATCAAAACTGACTTAGAAAACTAACTACTGCTCTGATACAGGAATGATCTTGTAATACATCACAAGTATAGACTCATGTGGACACAGTATGGACGCAGCCATCTATTTATGAATAGTCAATTATATAATGAATACAAAATTCCTCGCAGCCTGGATTGTGGAAACTAGATCCAGGGTCTTCCTTACTACTTCCCGAAACAGTGCGATTCTATCCATGCAAATGAATGTGTTGGAGTCGAACATGGTAGAAACCACTTGATTACCAGTCAATGATGTAAACTGTTAACAAGTGTGAGAGAAACCACCAGTGATGTTAATGGTTCTCAAAGTACCCAGTACAATCGATGAGATGTGAATAAATGTGTTGATGTCGAACATGTCATGGAATCCTTTGATCGAAGGTCAATGATGTAACCTGTTGTCAAAGGCGAGAAACCTGCCATTGAGGCATGCAGATCCCAAGGTACTGATGATTTCTAGATCATCTTTCTAGATAATGAGTTGAAGTCGATAGAAAGCGATCCGTCGTAGGCAAGCCCACAACACGAAATCATAGATCGAGTTGAAGAAATTTAGTTGCAAGGACTGACTCAGGGATGGTCAAGATGGATGAGAGATATTTTGCAGATGAATGGCTTATTGGCAGTGACCTCTTGAACACATAATGACACGATAGATGGCTTGGTGACAATTGACCCAAAGTTAATACCCAGAAACCGGCTGAAGACTTTCAATGTGGTTTGATCAACTGTTAGGCAAAGGATTTCCCAACCCAGGTGAATAAAAATGTCGTGTTCAAGAGTGGTTACAAAGTATGACAAACATGCTCATTTTTCTCTCTTTTCCCCCACCATTTCTGGCAAGTACCTCTTTATTTTTTAACAAGCTTGAGGAGGATAACATTTACTTGATTATAAGCTCATCCTTCGAATGAGTCCAACTTAGTTTAAATTCGAACCCTAAGAAGGAGTGGTTCGTTCCTGTTTGTAATTGAACAGGTCCTTTACTGTGAAATTTTAACGAGTCCAGTATAGGAGAAACTCGACGTTTTTCAATTTTAGAGAGTCTGAAAAAACTTAAGAAGACTCCAAGGTTGACCTTTTTCGTAAATTTGTGTCTCCAAGCCCGAAAAGTATAAAATAATACTTGAGAGAACTGCTTGATCTTTTACGAACAAGGAGTACTTTTCGTAATTAGTGCCCTTGATCCGAAAAAGTAGAAAAGTGATCAACGACACGTTGTTTTATAACCAATATCGAATTTGAAACGACAAAAATCCGGCAATCTTTTCGTGTTTTTACGGTCAGTAAAGAGCTGTAAGTGGACCATCTTTTAATTCTGTTTTAACGAGTTTAGAAGAAGAACTCGACAATCTTTTCATGTTTCAAGAGTCAGAAAAGAGCTTAAAGGTGACTCTAAATTTTTTTTCGTTGAAAATGGTAGATTTCGCCTGAATAGTCCGTTATCCTAAACAAAACGCAAACATTACTCATACCTGTTTGAAATGGATAAAAACATCACAAAAATACCTTTCCAAAGTGAAACATAAACAAATTTGCAATTTATTTACTCAAAAAACTTATAAAAAGGGCTTTCGTCAATTCATTTTTACCGTTTGAGTTTTGGGTGAGAAAATAGTGCTTTTGCTCAGAAAACTTCCTCTGAAGATTGCGGAAAATACAACCGTCAGAATCGAATGCCGTCTTCTCCAGGTAATCCACATCATCCTACTCTTCATTTTTAATCGTTTCATTTCTTGTTTTAGGCTTTCATTTCATTTTTTGGAGGGTTTTTAGGCTTAAAACCCGCGTGTGGGGGTTTGCAGGTTTAACATTGCCAGCCCGCGGACCCCGACTTTTTCTCAATGGGGAAAAAGTCAGGGGTCCGCACCTTCCATGTAGGCAAGGTGCAGACCCACGCACTGTGTCTAACTCGGAGGGTGCGGTCCCCGCAGCAAGGGTTTTTAACCCAAAAATTCTCAAAATTGACCCAAACAAATTAATTTATAGCATTCTAATTTGTCTTTTAACTTGATGCAGAGAGTACATCATGCTAGATTGGCGTGAACGAGAGCATGAGGACGTGGATGCTGCCGCATTGAATCACCAACCTTCAATCGATGCATTGAAGGCTTGCGGCTTGTACAAATTCTGGGCCATTCCTGGCATGAGGGCCCAGGTGGATTTCTTACAGTGGCTGGTTGACAGATGGAGCATACAGGACCAGTGCTTCTTCATTGGTGGCCACCAGCTCGAAATCGAGCCGGCAGATATATATTTCTTGACTGGTTTGCCTAAGAGAGGCGAAGACTTGACTCTATTCGGGGCTAGGCCAGGTGGCCAGTCTGTCGATAGCCTCCGGCTAGAGTTCTGCAACAGCCAGGCTAGAGACAAAGGGATAGACATAAAAACCATATCCCTTCCTGAACTCATGGTGATCGCGTTTACTGTCACTAGAATTTGCGGGAGTGCCGCATTACATGTTGCCACCAGATCCCAGATGCGTATGGCAGTTGATTGCTTTCGAGGCACCATCTTCAACTGGTGCGATGCTGTGTTGGCCAATGTGAAAGGCCAACTGACCAGAGCCAAGAACGGACAACTAAAGACCTTTGGTTATGGGGCTTTGGTTGTGAGCTTTGGTTTGGAGAGGGTTCCAATGTTGATCCTGCAGCACCTTACTGTTGGAGCTGGGCTTCCTCGAGAGCCCAAACTGATGCGATGGGTCGCAGTTATGGCCGTCATTCGGACGACGGGACAGAGGTTGTTTGATTCAAACCCGAGTATTTCCAATGGTTGGAAAACCAGGTTTTTTTTATTCAGGACTTCCCTTACGCTGGGGTATATTTTCGTGGTGACCCAGACATGGCTCTTCCACCAGGAGAGGAGTGGGATGACTCAGGTAAAATCATTTTCAACATTTTTCCTATTTTAATTTTTTTTTATTATTTTTCCATTGTCCCAAAACTGATAGTAAAAGTTTTAAATGCAGATGTGGGTCCACAGCGACCAGCCACTCTCCGGCCTTACGAGAGGAAACAACCAGTTGTAGCCGCGCTAGCTGCACAGGACGAATCAGCAGAGGTTTTGGCCGAGTTGGAGGGTCATCTCGAGCGCTTGACAGGAGATATTCCGGAGACCACTATAGATGACATTCCTCGTCGGCTTCAACGCTATGTGATTGGGGTCCCAGGACCTTTTAGGAGGTTCCTTTGCAAGGTGGCCCGTGCAGTGGTTTCTTATCGAGATCATCACCAGTGATAGAATGATCGGTTATTGTGGGCACATATGACATTTTTGTTTTTTGTACTTATCATTTTTGCCGATCATAAGGTGTTTTTCAACCTATGATCGAGGACGATGTATTTTTGACACACTCCTATATATATATATATATATATATATATATATATATATATATCACTATTACCGGCTTATCTTGTAAATCATGTTATGGAATGGTTTTAAATTTACATGTATGATTATTGCAAATGTCTACTTAACATTCGAGAAGCAATTGCATCTGCTAATGTATTTAAAGATCTTGGAATATGCTGATATTCAATATAATAAAATTCACGTTCCAAGAGACGCACTCTCAAAAATAAACTTAATAACACTGGATTTCTAATGGCATACACTCTATTAAGCTGTAATACAACGAGTTCAGAATCTAACCTCACTATCAAACTCTGAATCCCAAATGAAATAGATTCAGATAATAACTCAATCACTGCACTATACTCGGTAATGTTTTTCATTGTTTGACCGAGGCTTACCCCATGCATAGATACTAACTTGTCAGAGGGCGAATAGATAACCCAAGCTACGGAAGAAATGTTCCGTGTATTACGACAAGCACCATCAGCGAAACCAATGTATGTTTGGAGAGGCATCGACATCTGCAATATCAAGAGTAAAACCAAGATAAGCAGGAATAATGAAGAAAAAACACTCTCTAAGCTAAGCACATTGTTTAAACTAAAACACACCAGCTAGAAAGAAAAGCTATCCTAACTAAAAATATCCATACCCATTCTTTAAGCATAATACCTCTTCAGGTAAAGACCATTTCTGGGTTTACCCAAAGAGTCGCCGTCAAAGTCTACCAATTCATAGGCCCCTTTTGCTAGCTTTCGCTTGACAACATAGGGACCATGCCACATAGGAATGAATTTTCCAGCGCCTAATTTATCATTAGCTTGATCGTAAACTAAGACTAGATCTCCTTCCGAAAAATTTCGAGGGGTCACATTTCGATCATACTGAGCTTTCATACATTTTGCGTGAGTTTCGATCGCCAATGCAACATCACGTCGATTCTCATCTAATTGAGCCAAGTATAACAAACGCTTTTCCTCTTCGGAAGTGGCTGGAAGTAACTCGATGGCCATTTGCAATGACGGGTTTTCACATTCAATGGGCAACACAGCTTCCAGACCATAAACTAGTTGGAAAGGAGTGAACCCTGTTGATGTTTTTACTGAAGTTCGATATGCCCAAAGCGCTGAAAATAGCATGTTATGCCAATTCGACCGATGAATCCCAATGATTCATCGGATCATGATGACTAAAACTTTGTTGATGGATTCAACCAGACCATTAGCTTGTGGATAATAAGGAGTTAAACTATCGTGGCGCAAACCAAGCTGGCCTATAAGTTCGGTCATCATAACATTTCGAAAATGACGCCCATGATCAGTGATTATCACTTGTGGGACACCAAACCTAGCAATTATATGATTGAACATGAAAATTGCAGCTGTCTTTCCGTCTGCCTCAAATGTAGGCATTGCCTCGGCCCACTTGGTAAAATAATCTACCGCAAGGATGATATACGCATGCCCCCTAGCCGAGTGAGGGTTACATGTAATAAAATCGATATCCCATTTGGAAAAAGGACCAACGAAAATTATAGGGTGGAGAGGAGCAGGTGGAGCGCGTATCTTTCGATCAAATATTTGGCAGTTGTGGCATTTTCAGACCGCAGTAATACAATCTTTAAACAAAGATGACCAGAAGTAGCCAGTGCGCAATATCTTTTGGGCTGTGGCATACCCAGACATATGACCGCCACACGCTCCAGAGTGACAGTGATTTAGAACCCTTTCAGCTTCCTCATGAGTTAAACAACGTCGAAAAATAGAGTCTTCCCCACGGCGATAAAGAGTATCTCCAATAATCCTGAATTGTTGGGACTGGAATCGTATTTTCCGACGTTCTGACCTTGAAATTTTTGGCCGAAAGGATTGGGTCTGGAGATAAATGATGATATCCCCATACCACGGATCTAAAGTGCTGATTAGAAACAAGGATTCGTCTGCAATGGGCTCCTCCGCCACAGTTTCCGTATCAGTACGCAGGAAATAACATATTAACTCCGCAAAGACTAAAGATTTCGTAGACTTAGATTTTTCAAATTCCAAGTCGAACTCCTGTAGGATAACGATCCATTTAGAGTACTTGCCCCCTAGCAAAATCTTGGTCAAAATGTAGATCATAGGGTTGCAATCCGAAATTACTGTAGTTTTACGTAGTAAAATGTAGTGACGAAAACGTTGGACAACTTGAACAACTGCCAATGCCAATTTCTCCACATGTGAGTATTTTAGCTCAGTTGGATTTAAAGTTCGACTAAGGTAATATATCACATGTTCAGTTCCGAATTCATCTTCCTGAACTAAGACCATTCCAATGGTGGGATGAGAGGCGGCGAGATACAAGAAGTAATCCTGGTTGTAGTTGGGAGGATGCAATAACGGTGCATGGGTCAATACGTGTTTTAGTGCATCAAAAGATTTCTGAGCTATCTCATCCCAATAGAATGGAGTATTCTGTTTCAACAACCGGGTAAGACCCTTTGTAACCTCGGCATAGTTAGGAATGAATCGTCGTAAAAACTTTGCTTTCCCTTGCAAACATTGGAGTTGGCGAAGACTCGAAGGAGGAGGCAATTTGAAAATAACTTCGACCTTCGAGGGATCAACGCGAATGTCGGCTTTCGAAACTACAAACCCCAGCAATCGACCCGTCTCTATACAAAAGACACATTTGTGTGGGTTCAACCGAATCCGATAATGCCTACACCTCATAAAGATTGCTCGTAAATGGACAAGGTGATCAACTCGATGTAATGAATGAGCTAGCAAATCATCGAGATAGGGTTGCACAATGTACTTGATGTCATGAAACGCATAAGACATGGCCCTTTGAAAAGTTGCTCTAGCATTCTTGAGCCCAAAAGGTAACTTGCAATAAGCAAATGTCCCCCATGGACAAATGAAAGCCGGTTTCGGTTGATCGGCAGGTAGAATATTGATTTGATTGTATCCGGAAAAACCATCATGAAGGAGAATATTTCGCTGCCGGCACAATCATCAATGATTTGATCGATATAGGGAGTTGGGTAATTGTCCTTTGGACAGGCTCGATTAATGTCTCTATAATCGATACATATTCTTATTGTCCCTTGCTTTTTGTTAACCGGAACAATATTCGATACCCAATCCGTTAACGGGATCGGATAAATGAAACCTGCTTTGAGTAATTTTTCAACTTCTGCTTTAATTGCAGCAGCTTTTCTTGGGTGAATCTGACGCAAACGTTGTCGGACGGGTTTAGCGTCTAGGTAAGTCTTGATCTCATGAACAACAATCGCGGGATCAATTCCTGGCATTTCCTCATAGGACCAGGCAAACACGTCGCGGAATTCTTGAAATAGGGCCTTATATATTTGAATTTCGTCATCTGTACACGAGGCACCTATATGAATGTTCTCAACAATTCCAGGCTTAACCGAAATGTCAATAGGAACAGTTCGAGAGATGTTTCCCAAATTTAACTCTGAATCAGGATGTTTCATTGGATTTTGAGGTTCCTTGACATATTCAGTCGTAAAAATTGATGAAAAATCATTTTCAAAACAATCATTCTCGGGTAAAAACAAAGATCTGTGATGGAGATCTTCCCATGGTAAATCATCTACACATAGGATTTCATGAATTTTCTCATAAGAGTGAATAAGTTCAGAAAACGTGATTAAATCCGAGCTTGATGTGAAAATTGATTCCTCATGGACCACATTCATGAAGTCAATTTCGGTTGAAGATGGGTCGGTAAACGATTGCACGGCCTCATGCGCAACTTCATATGGACTCAAAGGCATGACATCACCAAATGAGTCTATCTCATATTCAGTAGGAATGATCCAAGGATCATCATAAACAATGGTGTCTGACGTAATCATATGAATGGTTGCAAATGAAGACGATGCATTGATCGGAGGAAAAGGAAAAGTTCCCAGTAAACCGGCATCTTTAACTAGTCCTACTCCAACATCCTTATACGGGATAGTCGTTTTACCGACATGCTGAATACTTTCAGAAGAGGCTGGGTCGGATGAAAAGTAAGTCAGCTGGTCTATTGTTACGATCTTTCCATTATGAGGAAACTTTATAACCTGAAAGACCGATGAGACGACCGCTATCATAGCGTAAGACCAACTTCAACCTAAGAGAAGGTTGTAATCTAAAGGGGCATCAACCACCTCCACATCTAGATTAACGGTTTTTCCTTCAACCCCTATAGGCAAATCCTGTAGAATGCCAAAAGGATGAAACCCACGGCCATCAAAGGCCTTTAGAATCGTCGGGGATTGATTTAGCGAAGGAGAACCAAGTGATCTCCAACACTGTATCGACATAATACACGTTGAGACTCCCTCATCAATCACAGTCCGATGAATAGGTCTGTTTTGACTATCACTGGAATTTGGAAAGCCATTTGATGAGGTAAGCATGGTGTACTATTTTCTAGATCGAAAATTATTAGGTTCGAGTCCTGAACGTCAACAGATCCTATAACCGACAAAAGTAATTTACGATGTGCTGGACATGATTGTAGCACTTCCAAAGCCGACATTGCTGAGGGTGAAATAGCTAAATCCTCAACAATGTTATAGTTCTTAGCCGCTCTCGCATGTGGATTGAAAGCTGACTTTCGAAGTATACCCTTGGCGGGTGGTTTGATTACCAAGTATGGATTAGGTTTCTCGATCTGTAGTGGATCGGAACCGGGAGCTGAGGTTGATGGATTAGAATGAGAAGATTCTGCTTCTTTACCATCAACAGGACTTTTACTACCATAATCATGCGATCAAGTCGCAATCCTAACATGGGACATCATCAGTATGGGTTCTTCATTGGCACTCGAGGAAGAACCTATCATCTTACTGTCTTGAGCTGGAAAAGGATCCTTCAAAACAGCAGGCATTTGGGAACCTTTGAAAATCTTCGCAACCTCTGCACGATGAGGGCAGTCTCTTGTAAAATGTTCATCGTCACAAATGAGACAAAGATAACGAGGTTTGCGTTTTTCATCATTAGTTTCCGATTTTTCAGGTTTCTCCTTTGAATTTTTGTCTGTTTTATTCTTCTTCTTTCCTTTCTTCTTTCCACCGGATTTTGATTTGGCTGTAGATGACTCTACAACATGAATATCGGTGGAAATCTCTGCAGAAGAATCTCCTGTCCGGGAATCAGGCAAGGTTATGATAGGAGAAGAATTCTTGGAAGACTTCTTCTTACTTTTAGTGTTAACTGTAACAATCATACCATCGACGGCATGAGATCCCGTAGGAGCTGCAACAATTTGATTTTGCTTGGGAAGATCGGGGATTTTCTCGTGTAACGTACCTAACTGAGTGTAGGCCAAGTCAAGGTATTGTGCTTGAGCAATTACTTGCTCCTCAGTAACAACTCCGGCTTTAGCTACATCTTCAGTGATCTTTGGCAACAAAGCCTTTACAAACCATTCAGCCAAGATCTGATCCGGAATAAAAACCTTCACTAAACGCCGTCAATGTCTCCACTCATGAATATGATCTGAAATGTAAGTGGACGTTGATTGCTTTAACGAAGTTAACAATTCTGTGCCATTGTCATATCGGATTGGCAACTGAAAATGAGTTAAAAACGAGGTAGCTAACTGACTAAAATTATAAAAAGTGCCTCGTGGTAACTCAATGTACCACTTGGCCGCAAGACCAATTAGAGTGCGCTAGAAAAGTCTTAGACGGATTGAATCATCTGAAATGGAGTTAGACGCACACCAGAGGTGATAAGTCATCACATGGTTCGACGGGTCCTCTCCTGATTTACCTTCGAACTTATGAATGTCACTAGGCAACTTATTCGGCATTGACGGCCACAACGGAAGATAATTAATGGGACCGTTCGTTAGGCATGACAATTCAGGCAAGTTCAAAGTTGCGATAAACGGTAACTGAAGATTAGGGTCCCTAAAACTCTGGGTCATGAGACCAGCCCCAGGAGGAGGATATCCAGGATAACTAGGAATAGGAATTGCATTTGGGATATTGTATCCTCCCGGAAAACTAGGATTAATCAGACCGTACTGGGGTTGTTGAGGTTGTTGATATGTGTACCCAGGGTACGATTAATACTGATAGACTGGCTGCTGCACAGCAGGACCGAATTGGTACTGTCCCTAGTACGGTTGATAAGTAAACTGTGGTTGACTTGTGACAACCGTACTTGAACCAGGTTGTCATACAGGCATCTGAACCGAAGTTTGAATTGTGGATCCAGATGGTGGTAAAGATGTCTGAGGAGTAGATACAGGAACAGTAGAAACCGGAGCTGTCGATACTCCAGAAGTAGGTGGGGTAGATTGAATAGATGTTGCGGCAGTTGCAGCAGTCGTTTGAGGTGGAGTACGAGGCGTACTAGGCCCAGGCTGAGAAACTACCAAAGGTACAGAAGTTTGAATATTAGACTAGACTGGTTGCTGGGGTGTACCAGAAACTAAGGGTTGTCTAGTTTGAGATGACAACTGTACATTTGGCTGCAACACCTGTTGAGTTTGTGATGGATCCCACACTAAATTCATTCCGGGGTACGGACCCATAACAAGTTGAGAATATTGAGGACCATAACCGGCTTGAGGGTAGGATTGATAATTCAAAGGTACATTTCCTGTTCCTTGAACATATGATTGACTGGAGGGTGGTTGGAAACCTTGGTTCAAGTACTGACCTTGGGGTTGATACCCTTGAGGCACATACTGATACTGGGGTTGACCTTGAGGTATAAATTGATACTGGGGTTGACCTTGGTGTACATATTGAGTCTGGGGTTGACCTTGAGGAATGTACTGTCCCGTAGGAATGTACTGTCCTTAAGGTTGCCCCCTAGATGCAAATTGGGTACCTTGAGGTTGCCCCCCAGGCGGTAACTGGCCACCTTGAGGTTGAGGATTGGGAATAGAACCTGACATCGTGAGAATATCTTCTACACTCAACAGCTTAGTACCATTGCTTCCAGTTAATAACCCTTGTTCAATGGGTTGAGGAGATGCTCCCGAAAAAGTACCAGAGAGTGACTGATACCTAGAGGGAACAGAAGGACCGCTGTACAAAAAGGATTCAGGCGATTGAGTAAACATGGACGACTGTCTTGACATATTTAACGGAGGATAATAACCTCTAGGTGTTGGGTGATAAGGAACACGAGGTGGTGAAAAACTTAACCCTTGGTTTTCTAAGAAATTAGTCAAAGAAAGATACCAAGCACTGCTCCTAGGTGGACCGTAAAAAATTGATTCACGCTCCCTTAGCTCAATAATAGGTTGATTTTCAGGGATAGGGATGCCTAATTCTTCTTCCGGAGTAGCAAGTTCTTCAATAGCTATGAGTCCAGAAGGAAGATCTTGGGTGATTACTCTTTCTACCCTAGGTGAACCAGGACCACTAGAAGCTGGAGAAGCAAACCCTGATATCGGAGTAGCAGCAAATTCACTTTCAGGTTCAGATATTTCAGGTTCCTCGCCTATATCACTAGTAGATGAAAAGCTACCAGTAACTTCGGAAACAGACACTGATTGTGGATTATAATCTGCTACTAAAGCTTGAAAATCAGGATGTACCACCAAAGAAGACTCTCCTTCTTCAGGTGACCCAACTCTACTGTCTCTAGGAGTTACGAGGACTTTCAACCCTTCAGGATGGCTCGGTGAAAACTCAGGAGGTTGGCCCCGAAGTCTACGGGACTTCCTCGGTAATTCAGCCACGGTTAAAAACTTTTAACTACTTCACACACAAACAAAGTAAAATCTCAATGAAAACCACCTAAAGCCTCTAAAGAACCAAACAAATTTGAATCACACGCCTAAAGAATCTAGGAGATCAAACACACACAAACAGTAACTTTTCGTACTGAAAACACTAGTTGGTGATGAAATCCAACGTCGCAGAGTTCAATACAGAAATGGCGGTTGGAACAGTTACCCCGGCAACCTGCTTAATGAATAGATTGGCACAAGTTCCTCCACTTAACTGTCTTGAGTGAAGAGAACCCCCCAGAAAATCCAAGTGAGTCTAGCCGACGTCTGCTCTAGGTACAGTGGGATCTTCCCACCACTGTCACCTTAGGAAGAATCCTAAAGAATATGGCCACTAAGGTTACCAACTAAAACAAATATACCTGGGGGAACAATCTACGATCTGATACGCACGCAAGGGCATAGTAGCAAGCTCAATCCCCTTGAAGGCTCCTTGACATAATCCAAGGTTTACCAACAAGTGACCCCAGGCTCCTCGACAATGGTTAATCCGAGGTTTACCGTTTTTAATACGTGAATATCTGGCGTCGTTCCCAATGAGGAAGGATTGATTCCCACATTGGTTCGGACACGATCTCGTGCTTCTCCTTTAAGAGGAGGTTTCCCAGAGCATAAATGCAACAATTGGATTTCTTCCCTACCACAAGATACAACTAATTGTTTGTTTTTACTATCTTGGAGAGTTAATTACTCTCCTACTCCAAGACACTAGCCTAAGCTAAGTTTGTGTATCAGAGCCCTAGAAATAAAAATGTTGCTAGATGAATTTTACTTTAAGCATTGTTTTTATTGGTTTTTGTTTAAGTCAAAAGGTGCGGAGATGAAACTCGTGGTATGAAGACTCGACTCAAAATCACTAAAAATGCACCTAAGATGATTTAAACAATCTTTTCCCTTCGATGAACTTCTAGCTAAGAAAGAGTTTGAGAATGCAAATACTTTGTAAACACAAATCTTTCTTAACAAACAAATTAAAAGAAGAGCTTTTGTCCTTTCCAATGCACTCAAAACGAGACAACTAGTTATTTTCACAAAAATTTTCCCTTTTCGTTTCAAAGCACTCAACCACTACAAAAAACAAACTTTTTCCAAAAGAGTTTTTTTATTTTTATTTTTTATAAAACACTCAAAACTATGGAAATGACTAACTTTGAGATCTATAAATTATAAAAACTTATTTGAAGTCAAAGCCTACAAGATGTATTTTTAAGGATGTTTTACTTAGCTAGATAGAAGCTAAGGACCAATTTATGCAGAATCACAAATCAGTCAAAAACAACCAATTTTGTTTTCTTTTTAAAAATGAAAATCCAAACTTTTAAACACAAGATTTTCGAAGTTTTGTAAAGAGAAAACACAAAGCGGATTCCTCAACAAGGGTAGATTTCATTAATGGTCAGACTCATAAGAAGGCTGGTAGACACCAAGGTGATCTGAGGTCCCTACAACTTCTAAGCTCAGAGCTACTACAAGACCAAAATGAAAAACAAACCCAACAAGAAAAACTCCTAGGAATTTCACCTAAACCCTAACGCTAATGAAATCAACCTAAGGAAAGCTTCTGATAGGTTATATGCAGGTCTGGGCTGTGGATTATAACTTCTAAACAAAAACTAAGCTGACTAACAGAGGAAATCTTAGGTTTTTCAAAATTTTGACAGGGTCCGCAGGCCCACAGTTAACACAGGTACGGTACCACTCTGTGCTAAACTCAAAAGTGCGGATAAGTACGCACTGTGTCAAAAGACTAGGGTGCGGTCCTCTCCCAAAGCTATGAAAAACGAAAAATAACCCTGGATCTACAATCTCTACCCAATTTCACACACAACAAGCCAAAAACAGAAACAAAAACACAGTTTCTCAGGTCAAAGTAAAAATAAGGAAAAAATCAAGCTCCCCAGTGGAGTCGCCATTTTGTCACACAGAATAAGTCGATTTGTGGACAAGATAAACCTTCCTAGAATCTAAAGAAGACCTAATGACAAGCAAACCAATCACACACTATCTTTCTCTAAATATGCTTTTATAAACAAAGGCAAACAAGTGTTTTAGGCCTACCTTGGGTCCAACGCAAGTTTGTGGAAGCCTTCGCTCTTCGATCCAAATGTGCTCCTTTGTCGCGAATCTGCAAACACAAACAAGCAAACAAATTAAATAGCACCTGAAAAGCCAATATCATAAAACATATTTAACATGAAAGTCAAGGAGTTCATGAAACAAATGACATGAGACAATTTGTTGAGAAAAATGAGTTTGATTGTATTAATTCAAATCAAGAAGAACTTTACAACTTGTGCCTTGATGCTGTACAAGCTCCTCCCAGGGTCCAGCAAGAAGTCTCCTCTACTTTGACAAGTTTCACTCTCTTCCCAATGAAGCCAAAAAGGTATGTGATCTCTCCTCTTAAGCTCAACTAGGAAGTCTTAATTTCACCAGCATTTACCCTCAAAAATGTTCAGCTTCTAACCTTTTTAGCAACCAACCCAATGCCTGAATTTATAGTGCAATGGAGGGAAGTTACTAGGTCCTCCTTCAAAGGGATAACTCCTCTCAGCAAGGGATTAGCTCCTTCTCTTTTGGGATGCATGAACCACCTAAGAGCGGCCAATCCACGTCAAAATTCCTTCTAGAATCATCTAGAATTAACCCAAAGTGAGTTTTTTAGAATAAACTTGCGCCTTTTTGACTTTCACAGGGCTCCGCACCCACACCTTTAGGGATAGAGCGGGCAGGTCCACAGTTTTTGTAAACAGCAGGTGCGGGACCGCAGGTAACAGTGAGAGAAAGTGCGGAACCAGAGTTTTATTGATTTTCAATGTCTTTCTCTCAATTTCAAAGCTTGACTTGAAGATCCGAGGTCTGAGACTTGCTTAGGAGGACAGTACAAGTGATGATAGACCCATACTGACTGCAAATAATCATGGTGACGATATTTTTGTGTAACATGGCCCCTCTTCTTTACATTTCAAACACCTTGTATATAGTAACACAAACACATTAAGTCTAAAATTCTTAAAATGAAAATCCCTATTTGTGAAGTGGTAGGGCGAGTTAAAAATAAGGTGAAAATTTTCAATCACATAAGCAAGAAGAAGCAAGGGTTTAAGGTAAGTTTGTTTTTTTTTTTTTTGTTTGTTTGTTTGTTTTTTTTTTTGCTGAATTTTAATTAAATCTAAATAGAAAGAGATTGCAAAAAAATTATTAGTAAAATTTTTACTATGCAGGGATTTGAATTAATCACCATACCTTTCAAATTCTGATCTTCTGAATACTTTTGTTGTTTTAAAGTATTACGTTTCTCCCAGTATGTCTCTCTTGCAAATCTTTTCCTTGAAATTTTGGGAAAAATAATAAAATAGTGAATAAATTCTTACTATTTAAAAGGGAGTTGTTTTTAGTGTGACTTTATTGGACTTTCTGGTGCCGGAATCCGGTGGAAAAATTCAGGTGAGATCTTGTTTTGTGTTATTTAAAATGGTTTTTCGACTGTATATATGGATTCAACACACTGAAAAACCCCTAGGGCACTTTGATTATGCAAGGGTTACCCATCAAGTTTGTGATTTCAATAAATTCCTGTCGGAATTTAGAGAAATTAGACCAGAAAAACCCACTATAAAAGCTTCCAAAACGTCGCACTAAAGAAAAACTGATTTAAAAGACTTTATGAAACTAGATTTTGAAAAGTCAATTACCGCTCATTTTTGAATTTCGAAAAAACAAAGTTGCACATTTTTTTTGGAACATTAATGCGTTTCTTATTAAAAAGCATCAGTGCATTTACTAGTAATGCACAACGATTAAGATAACTTATCGGTGCACTAAATTTTTTTAATGCACCGATATGATAAAATTACTTTTTTATTTTTGAAATTCTAGAAACCGATGCAATTTTTATTTTAATGCATCAATGCAGTTATTATTTAAAGACATCGATGCACTTAATTTTACAAGAGCACCCATATTCTTTAAAAAGCTATCTAAATTTTTATTTTCACATAAAATGACATTCATCTCAAATTATCCTTTAGGATGCATCCATAAGACTTACAATAGTTCATAGTATACATTTTCTGCTTAAAGTCACCTTATTCTTCAAAAATGATTTGAAACCTATATTGAAATTCAGATTGTGTTATGGTTCTCGAAATTAATTTTAATTATGTACCAAAAATTTATTGTTGATTTTTCTTAAATGGAGGGAGAAAAGCTCATAATATCAAATGGCCAATTCTTCAAATTCTAGGTCGTTCCATATTTATCAAAGTCCTTCGCGAAGTTCTCCCTTTCCATCTCCAGTACGTTCAAATTTTATTTATATTTTGATTATCTAATTGAATTTATTTATGTTTATGCATGTCAATTTGAATAAAATGTATCCAAATTTGCAGGGTCCTGATTTAGAATCGAGTTCAAATGTAGAAAACATTCCCTGAGTTCAAAAATGTCTGAAGCTCTTATTAGGAGCAGCATATCGCAAGCAGTTGGTAGATTAAAATGGACAGTCGCTTTACCCTGCCAATTATAACATGTGGTCTTCCATCCGTAATCTCGGGTCTGTGATGGTAATAATTGTTTGGTATAATTTAATTTCAACAAACCAATTGCATTGTGCTTACTAATATTCTTGATGTACTAATGTTCAATATTTTTTGAAATTAGGATTCTAATGATGATGAGTGACCCACCTACCATATTCCAGTGCACCCCACTGTAATGTCAAATCGAGAGAAGGTTGCATTAAGAGAAAAACTTAGAGAAGAAGCATACCAAGAATGGTTGACTCGACCACCTATTCAATTCCCACTACGTCTAAATTCACTAATTAGGAATGGCTACAACAATAGTAGTTCTACACCACAAGTTGGCAATGGAGGCAATCAAATAAAGGTTGGTATGGATGATTACTTACGGGATACAACTACCATCATGGAAAGAATGTTGTTAGATGCATTCAAGAACGATGAGCTAGGGATGATGCTCATATCATTACCTTTTTCAAAAGCCTGAAATCTGCTTCCACCGCCCCTCTCTTTGGACCTAACAACCAGTCAAAGTCTACCCAGCTAGTGACAACGATGTTACTGTATAACTTGAAATAAAAGTTTGACATGTTGAATGCATGTTTCTAAACAATATTGAGGTAATTGACCATGATCAAGTCCCTTATATTTTGAGAAATATTGTCACACAATCAACATTAAAAATGGCTGATTTTATGAATGTTAAATTGACATTGTACATTTATATTTCCCACCAAATACAGGTTATTCAAAGATAAGGTTTTCCTGAGTGATAGTGTCTTTCTCGGTAGCTGTGAAGTGGCAAAGCAGTTGTTGAAAATGTTGGGTTTTGAGTACATATCATGCATGTCCGAACGATTGTATTCTATGTAGAGGAGAATATGTAGACAAAGAAATATGTCTGAAATGTGGGCATGATAGGTATTGTAAATAAAAAAAGGGTAAATCACATCGTCTTCCTCATAAGATATTGATGGACACATGCCTATAATCCTAGGGATTAAAAGGCTCTTTTGTTGCAAAGAATTAGCTATTTTATAGGGAAGACATGCCTCACATATAAGTGAATTGAGAGTTATGTGAATCCCAACAGATTTAATAGCCATGAATCATATAGAGGATACATGGCTCGAGAAATTCAAGGATGAAGTACGAAGTCTATGACTTTGCATAGTCATGGATGACGTCAACCCACATTCCCTCCAAAATACCAACTAATTTGTTGGGCCTATAGTAATGATCATTAACAATATCCCCCCATGGTTGTCCATGAGGAATGAACATCCCATGTTGGCTCTCATAGTCCCTGGTAGAAGACAAGTGAAGAATATGGTTGTCTACTTACAACCATTAGTAGATGAATTAAAGGAATTGTGGGAAGGGATACATGTATATGATGTATCAAGACCCATCACAACAAAGAGGGGTTTTATGTTGTATGGATATGTGCTTACACCACACATGATTATCCAGGATTAGGAGTTTTCTCTGGTAAATTACATGTTTATTGATTTCTTTATATATGTAACAATAGTTTTTCACATATTAATTTAATTTGTTGCAATGGTTTTGATCTTCATGATCGTTAACACGCCATGTAAACAATAATTTCACATGTCTTGTAACAAAAGGATATCATGGATGCAAATGTTGTGGACTTTATTTGAAGGTTAGGTAGTCCAAAAACCTATGAAAACTAGTGTATGACTGCTCCAAGGTATTCCTCCTAGAAGAACACCCTTACTAGAGAGAAACATTTGCTTTCAATGGTAAACCAGAAAGAACCCAAAGTCCTGCAATAATTACATCAACTAAATGACTCAGAGAATATGAGAGAGATAAGGAGAAGGAGATTACATAAATCTTTGATTCAAATGGGAAGCCTAGTTTCGATGATCTAGAATTCTTCGACACCTATGTTGAGAAATTTCCCATTGGGATGAAAAGTAAATCTGTCTTTTACGAGCTCCCATATTGGGAGCGTCTTACGATTTACGACTTACTAGATCCCATGCATATATTTAAAAATGTTTCATCTTCTTTATGGAGGCACATATCATTGAAAGAAAATGACACATTGGTTGTTAGGAGATATCATATTTCCTTAAAAACTAAAAATAAACATTGGTCAAGACAAGAAAGTAGAGGAGAGGTCGGTCCCTCTTGGTCTTTCAAATAAGGTGATGTCCCATGGATTTTAAAGAAAAATGATATTTCTTTGGTAAAGGAAGTTATAATGGGTTTGAGAGTGCCTTCTTTATATGGATCGACTTCACTATGGCACTACTTCACCATGGAAGACCATTTCTCGAGGTTGAAATCACATGACCATTTGAACCTTCTAAGAGTACATATGTCAAAAACATGATTTTATTATTTGCTATTATTTTTATTCCATGGGATAAAATATAATCAATTTTTGTATGTGTTTACTTTGTAGTGTCATTATCGTCTACTCATGCGTGGGTGTGTGAACCATGACTTCCCCAAAGACCTACAATGTGCAATATCCAAATTATCTACATTTGCACGTTGGATCACATCAAAGGAGATTCATATGGCTAGCATCAAGGATAATTTTAGGGACGAATGTTCGCCCTTTGGGCGAAATTAAGGGGTTTTAAATTTTTAGTGGGCGAATATTTTGTATCATAGTACATT
Source organism: Pinus tabuliformis (assembly GCA_031772625.1). Taxonomy (NCBI): domain Eukaryota; kingdom Viridiplantae; phylum Streptophyta; class Pinopsida; order Pinales; family Pinaceae; genus Pinus; species Pinus tabuliformis. Next base: position 1,204,178,996 of record CM062816.1, read on the forward strand.
TTTACAAATCACCTCAAATAGCCCACCTTATTTTAAGGGAGAGAGTAAAAAAGGTAAATTTAGCCCTTGAAATTAGGACTTACAACCTTCCATTCGCCCATTTTCAAGAATAGGTTTTATTTAAGTGAATCCATTCGCCCGTTTTCAAGAATAGGTTTTATTTAAGTGAATCCTATGGGCCAAATACCATATATATAAAAGAGGTATGGTAAATTAATAAAAATATAAATAAATGAGAGGTATGGTAAATAAATAAAACATTTTTTATATTTACTCCATAAGTCACCTTATATACATGTAAGGGTGTAAACAAATAAAAATATAAGTAAAGTTGAGGTATGGTAAATAAATATAAATATAAATAAACTAGACATATCGTAAATAAATAAAACCTCTTTTTATATTTAGTCCATAACCCTCGTTCTATTTATGAAGGCTCAAGAAAGAGGTTTTATTTAAGTGAATCCTATGGGCCAAATACCATATTTGTAAAAGAGGTATGGTAAATTAATAAAAATATAAATAAACGAGAGGTATGGTAAACAAATAAAACATTTTTTTATATTTACTCCATAAGTCACCTTATATTTACGAACACTCAAAAAATGGGTTATATTTAGGTGAAACCTATGGCCAAAATACTATGGGACAAATACCATGGACTAGATTGTTATTAATACCATGCAAAAAACCATTATTAACCCTAATATTAGAATTAATAAAAATAAAAATGGCACATGGTATTGACCCATGGTATTCACCAAAATGGCACATGGTATTCACCCATGGTATTCACCTGGAATGTAGCCTATTTAAATGGGGGAATTAAACCAGCATGTAGCCTATGCTAAGATTCACTAGGACTTTACAAAGTTTTATTATTTAGTGAAAGACTCGCCAAGATCTTACAAGATTTTATAATTGAGTAAAATATTCGCCATGCCTGGTGAGAGATTTGCCAAAAAAATTATATATACATACTATATTATTGATAAAATCGCCTTCCATTTTTCCTATATACCTTGGAGATTCGCCCATTTATTATATTTATAAATTTAGGGGGGGTTCTTAAAATTTTCCCTGGCTAGCATTCACGGTGGCATGAAGAGATAGCTGAGATTATTTGTATGTTTTAGAAGGAAATGCCGAAGAGTTTCATGGAATTTCAGGTTCATATTCTAATTCACCTCGTATATGAGGTTGAATTATTTGGGGTGGTTTCTTACCATTGGATGTTCTTCTTAGAGAGGTACATGAAGAAATTAAAAGGTTTTGTTTGACAAAGGGAAAAACTCGAGGGGTCTATGGAAGAAGGGTACATATCGTGTGAGCCTTTCTATTATTCCATTGAGTATATCAAGTAGATCAACAACACAACAGGTGTGGTGATTTGGGATGAAGACAAAAGAGAAGGGGAGCTTCTTCGAACAAATGGAAAAAGGCATGTGATAAAGAGTAAGTGACTTATCATTTGTCAAATTTATACATAGTAACTATTCACATTGAACTTCATAATCTATATTTTGATCTCATACATACTATATATATATATATATATATATTTGATTTTATCAACCAATTTATAAATTGAAGCCATCAACAAATTCATTCTTTACAATTCGGAAGCGACAAAACAGTGGGTCACATTGTACGAATATAAGAGGAAATGGGATAGTGACATGAAAGAATTCATATGCTTGAATGGTAGAAGCATGCCTTATCCTGATCATTTAAAATAAAATATGCCAATGATATTCCCCAATAGTTGGGTTGTTGACCAAATTAGAAAGAAATACGATGCATCTGGTCGTTATCTGCGTGCTAAAGAGGATGCACTAAACATAGGGATTGGGTACAAAAACTTGGTAATAATATCTTTCTGTACATTTTAAACTTCATAATGCACCTTTGAATTGTAATATCTATATTTTATATTTTAATTATGTTCGGGTTATAGACACATGAAACTGTGATTTTTTCACTTTTTATAGGTGCATTTTCTTATCTATGTGGGCATATGAACATCATTTTCATACAAGGGATGCCAATGATGGAAGCATGACACAAGACTATGGAGTGGAAGTCGAGTTCGACCAATCTAGTCATGCTAGCCACCGTGATCAAAACCTAATACAAGAGACATTAGGTTATGTAAGAAAGATACAAGAGATCATTGAAGTGGAATTATCTTCGTTCTAATGTGTTATTTTTAGGTGCAAGTGATGGAACACCTTTTATCGAAACAATGTAAAAGAAGATCACGATAGTGGCCTATTATGTATACACTTTAGAAAGATGTGGCATGAAGCTAGGGAGCCTTATGTTTTCCCCAGACACTGTAACTAAGTGTTTTTTACCCAGATGTGTTGGATAGGGATTGATGGTTTGTATTACGACATGACCCTAGATCAAAACATATTTTTGAGAACAATAGTGTTATCATGCCAAGTGAGGAAGATAATCAAGGTGATGACAATGGAAATTGATATGTTCTTGTGTTATTTCATCATTTATACTATGCATATTTTTGTTTTTTTTTCTTTTTTTGTTTTATATTAGCCCAGAGGACCTAGCGAACCTACCAGTAAACCTGTCAGACCAGCTAGTAAACCTCTAGGGGGTCTACGATCTGTCTAGCTCCCCGTAGGCATTTTCTCGTGGGGTATTTCACAAGATTTGAACCCAAGACTTCTGGTTCGATGGGACTTCATTTTCCGGCCATTTCTAATTGTGCTACCTCTAGTAGACATGTTTTTGTTTTCTTTATTTCGCTAATTATATTGTTTTTTATTCATCTTGTTGGCATTTTATATAATTGGTAAGATTCACAAACATTTTTACACTCATTTCTTTTCTAGTGGAAACATTTTTACACTTAAAGCTAAGTATTTCTAATTATGTAATTTAAAATTAAAAATTCAACATATTTGTTTAATTCTAAGTTTGTGATAAGATTAATTTGGATTTTGTGATAATTTGGTTTTCAACTTAGTTGTTTGTTAGTTTACATACTTTTATCATTACTTTTTGGAAATATTTATAGTATGCCCCAAACATTGACTAAAACCACAATTAATGAAGTAATTTAAAATTTTAATAGCAATCAACTTATGAAATAATGACAAAAATAGTAGATATAGGAAGATATGCATCCAAAAAAATGTAGGGCCAATAGAATGCTTTTGATTGGAGATCATAACTTTTTTACAATAACAATTTTTAGAGTAGAAGAGTCTATTGAAAAAGAGTAAATATTACAATGGAAAATAGCATTTATTCATATGTGATTGTTTTCTGAAAAAGAATTTAGTTAGAATGAATATATATGAACTATCTGTAAAATAGAAAAATATTTATGGTAATTTTACAATTATAGTTTCAACTATACTAAACTTTGTAATTTAGAAAAATATCTTTACATTTTTATTTAAAGTAAGTATTTTTGCATATAATTTCATATATAAAATTTTGATATGAGTTCAACAATATATAATCTATAATAATATATATCATTTCATAAAAATAAACATCATGATGATAATCGTCTAACAAACATAAACATAATTTCAAATACATATTTAAATTCACTAACATCATTTAATTATATACATCTATAACACATATAAACGTCATTAGCTAGCACACAAATCCAATAATTTAACAAGGCATCATCATCGTGATCACATCTAACAATATCTCATTCTAATTATATTGTTTTTTATTCATCATGCTGGCATTTTATATAATTGGTAAGATATTAAATTCAAATTTAAATTGCTTGAGACTCTCATAATTTTAATGGTAAATTATTTTTTATTAAAATACATTTTTAAAAATTATATTAAATCTAAACTAATTATAAAAAAATTAACTATTTTTTTAATTTAACAAAAGATGAATTTTATAAATAAACTTAAAAGATTATTTTTATATTTTTTAAATAAATAGTATTGATAATAGTTTATTGATTGCATTTTCTTATTTTAATTTAAACCTTAGAAATTAAAAAAAATATAATTACAATTTAAAAATACATATTAATTTTAAATTTATATTTTAAATTGTAATTGTATTTTTTAATGATGCTTCATTCATAATTATTATTCATAAATAAACTTTAATTTATTATATTTATAAAAAAAATTAATTGTAATGTTATTTTTATAATCCAATATTTTATGAACATTTTTTTTTTTAATTATGGTTGATTTTATAGACCAATCAATTATATATTTTAATTTTATTATGAATATTTTCAATTTTTTTATCAATGATTACATGTTGCAATATAAGTTTTAAAAATTAATTGTAAGACTAATTAGATATTATATAACTCCTATATTAGAAGTATAGGTCACAACTTTATGATTTATATGCTTGAGTATGACTGGAAAGGTAGTTTTGTTTAGAGGTTTGTACAATTTAATTGTGTGTAAAATTGATTTTGTTTTCTAGTGACTATTTTTTAGACGTGTTTTATAAACATTCTTTTTTATCTCTATGTTTTCTATAGGCAAGGACTATGCTGCTCACAACCTTTGTTTGAATAAGAATTTAGCTAGAATGAATATGTATGAACTATCTATACAATAGAAAACTATTTATGGTAATTTTACAATTATAGTTTCAACCATATTAAAATTTGTAATTTATAAAAATATCTTTGCATTTTTATTTAAAGTAAGTCGTTTTGCATGTAATTTCATATATAAAATTTTGATATAAGTTCACCAATACATAATCAATAATAAATATAATTTCATAAAATAAACATCGTGACAATAACTATCTAACAAACATAAACATCATCTAAAATACACATTCAAATTCACTAACATCATCTAATTATATACACCTCTAGCACATATAAACGTCATTAGCTAGCACATAAATCTAATAATTTAACAGGGCATCATCATCATGATCACATCTAGCAAAACACAAGCATTGTCTAGCATCATCACCACACACATCCTCAAAATGCATTGTTAGACAATGCATTGTTTTTTTTTACTTAATTTTCAATTCTACTCCACAAAAAATTTAACTTAGCAAGAAACATAGACATTACCTGGACATTTGCTTGTCAGGGAGACATGCTTGCCATTTAAATGAAAAAACAAATTTGACCATTGGCTGAAAAAAATTGAAAGGCATGTAGTGAGAAACGAACAGAAGGATGGCAAGTAAGGGAAGCATCAATGGCAGGGCGCTTCACTGAGACAAAAATAGCATTGGTGCTTGAGAGCTCTACCACACTACAAATGGTAAAAATGAATTTTATAGCTAGTGAGTTTTTTTTATTTAACCCTGTTCCAGTGTGCTCAAGTACCTGACACACTGGTACAAATTATTTAGAAAGTGCACATCCACCTTTTAAATTAAAGCCCTATTGTGATGCATCATGTTATTTACACATCGAGGTGTTTTAAAACAGGAATAGCACTAGTGCTTCATGGGAGTATAGCACCGAAATGGTGAAAGTGAATTCTATGACTGACATTTTTTAAATTTAACCTTTGTCTAGTGTTATCAAGTAGTATACACACTGATGCTCCAGTTTCACCTGGTGCATCACTATTTTTTAATTAAAAACCCTGCAATGGTGCACCATGTTGTATGTGCACCGAGACGGTTAGAAAAGTTCATAGCACTGGGGCTTCATGGGAGTATAGCAACATAATGGTGAAAATGAATTTTTAGACCAACATTTTTTAAATTTAACACTAGTCCATTGCTATCGAGTAGTATACGCACTGATGCTCCACAGTTACTTAGTGCACTTTTCTTTTTTATTTTAAAACAAATAACCCTTGAATGGTGCACCATTATCTATTAAGCACCGGGATGTACAATTCTATTAATGGCACCAATGCTTATTATATGAGTAACGCACCAATGTTTTTTAAATTAAAAACCTTGCCATGATGCACCATGTTTTTACGCACTGGGGCTTTTGTAAAAAATAAAGCATTGGTGCTTTATGTGAGTATAGCACCGAAATGGTGAAAATGAAATTTATGACTTATTTTTATTTAACCCTTGTGCAATGTTATCGAATAGTATACGCATTGATGTGCCTTATATACGTAGTGCACCATTGTTTTTATTTGTATAAAAATAACCCTACAACGGTGCACCATTTTTTATTAAGCACCAGGGCCTTCAGTTCAATTAACGACACCGATGTGTATAATATAAGTAGTGCACCACTATTTTTAAATTAAAAATCCCACAATGGTGCACCATATTGTTTATGCACCTGGGCTTCAATATATGGGTTTAGCAATGGGGTGTCATGAGAGTATAACACTGGACTGGGAAAAATGAATTTTACAACTGACATTTTTTTAATTTGAACTCTTTTTTGGTGCTATAGAGTATTATACGCACTGGTGCCTATTATGTACTTGGCACACTGCTATATTTTTTATTTTTTATTTTGCCATGACACACCATATGTTGTTAAGCTCCATTTCATATATTATAGTAACACACCAGTGCATTATTGTATTATAGATGCACTGTTAAAAAACATTCACTAAAACATCTGCCTACCCAACTCTGCTAGTGACCTCCTCTACAAAAAGATTTTTGGGTTATTTTTATAGGGGATTCCATAAAAGCCTCCACTAGAGGGTCTTCTTCTTGTAGTGACTTTCACCAATAATGGGGTTAATCTCTTGTTATCAAACTTATGCCCTAGATAGTAGGATACAAACCATAAATCTAGCCTCTAGTAAATGAACACTACTACAACCTCTAATAGCAAGGGATGACCTCAGAAATGGTGATAGAAAACCAGTTTACGCCATAGTCCCAACACATCCACTAAATATAGTCGAACCCCAACAGAATATACGCTCCACCTCTACTAAATTTCGACTTTCTCCAAACTTGAAACTGAACTAGTCACGTTTGAAAGAAACTAATAAAGAAACTAGAACAACAACCAAAAGATATAATTGGAACAACACAAGTGCAACAAAAGCTTGATATTCCTTCAAATTCAACCACTGGATTGAAATCTTGTTCGATGAATGATATGCCTATATCAAATGATTATATATGTTTCTTGGGTGATAACAAGGCCAGCCATTGAATCGAATGATGCACCACAAATTTGGATTCCAACTGACCATATGATTGTTCCCACATGAATGAAACCCTAGGGTCACTAGTCATTTGCTTGATGAAATCATCATGATGTCATCGAGCCACATGGAAGCTTGTGAGGGGTGCCATGTGTTACTTGTTTTCAATTTTTCACCATTCAAAGTGTGCGAAATAATCCTGCCATGTGGTGGCCTCTGGTTCCTCCATGTCACTTGGTTGACATCATCAAATGACGTGTCATGCTACATTGTTGTCATGTCAATCACTCATGTGATGCCATGTGGCATATAATATGACTGTGTTGTTTTAAATACATATCACTTATGAAAATGCACCAAATTTTAATACAATATTGGGCCACCTATGCTTTGATGAAGGTTTTCCACATGTCAATAGTTAATTGGATCAGTGAGTTTAGTTAAGTGTCGTGCACCTCTGACCCCATTCTACCATTTATACTTAATGATCATCGTTGGATTAACTAAAAGGTGTGCACTTGTTAACTATATTAACCAACATGTAAGTTCGCTCACCATCCACCTTTGATCTAATCAATGTATCATGGATTCACCCAAGAGATGCGCACTTGTTATAAAATTTGGTGTTGGGGGTTTTTCTCTATTGTCTTTGAGCCCATCATAATTTTTTATCTTCAAATAGCCATAACTTCTCATCTGCGAGGAGTTTTTCAGAGTATAATATACTATTAGAAAGGTATCAATGAGACATATGCAACCATGTAGTTTGTAGGATCATTTGTACATCATAAATGCATCAAAAAATCAAATAACTTCAAGTACCTTTATCTTCATGTGATAAGATCCTGCAAGAGATCCAACTATCATACTGCTTCATAAAGAGTCTTGATAATTCCTTAGGCACCATGAATGATGTTGTTGCTATCTCAAGACCTCTCTTTGACATAAATGACATCTTGTTGTCATCAATGGAAACACTATGTGCAACAACAACGACACCAGATAACCAAACATAAAAGAAACAAAGGATTAGGATAACAGAAAATCCTAGAAAGAAAAGAAAGATGTGACACCTAAAAATAAGATAGGCCAGATAATGAAAAGGAATAAATCCAAATCCACCAGAGATATGAACCCGACCAGTAAACACATTTTTCTACACTTCCCCAAGAGTTTCCCTATATGCAGAAGTTGACTGTTGCTAAAATCTATGGAAGAAAACATCAGAGCAATAGAGGAAAACACAACACCAAGATGGAATGCCCAGTCTAGTCCCCCGAGATAGGGACCTATAGAAGTGGAGAGAAAGGATAGAAATATTTTTTCTTACCTCAATATAAATAACAAATTTCTCTTGGAGTAACCAAATATATATCCCTTGCTCCAAATAAATAAATAAAAGTGTTGCCTCATTCCCGGAGACTGCAATATAATCTTGAGTTTCATGTTGCATGACCAGAAATAATCATGCTGAGATTTCCATCATGATTTGATACGAGTTACTCCACTAAATCAATAATTAATATTTCCACCAGTGGCTACAGTGATAGACCAGTCACATGGGGTGGCCATTTTTGCATTGCAGGTGTGAGGATTTGGTTATAATCGATGGAGACCAACAAACACTCACAGACATATATGAATTGCTTCATGTACTAGGCATCGAGTGGTGGAATGTGTATTTCCCCCATTTCGCTCGTAGATGCCATAAATGAATACATTATGGGGCATGTTTCCACATCCCATGACCATGTGGCTAGATGGGATGGGATTTTGACACATTCCAAAAAAATTCTCAAAATTATTCAAATTTATAATATGGAGAGTGAGGTAAGGGTAATGATCAATACTGCATCACCCCGCATGTTGAGAAATGTAACTAGTTTCGCTCTTCATAATTGTTATACTTATTTCAATACGTATCCTATGTAACGAATAAGAAAAATAAGAAAGAAAAATTATTATTATTATTATTAAAGCATGGGTTTCATGCTCATTATTGAGGGTCTTCTAGGTAAAAGCATGTTCTTTATGCTTCTAGGGTTTGTTAGGTCTCAGGATTTATTGTCATAAGTAAATGGAGTCAATATCATATTTATAAGACCCTTCTAGAACATTTGTAATTGTATAAAGAATTATTTTTTAGTCTAGAAAGCCTTGGAATCTCCAAGATTAGAAGTCGGCCTAGGATCTTCAATTCGGCCTAAACGAGGGAATTCAACCCCTTCAAAAGGCTATATAAAGGAGCAATTTGACTTCATTTGGGAGACACTAACACACACATTCGAACTATAAGAAAGAGTTCAACCTATAGTTGAGTAGCTGCAAGAAGGAGATCGAAGATAAAGGAGAAGGAAGAAGGATGAATTTTTCTTGTTTTTTGGGCTCTATCTCTCTCACATGTGCAAAATTATAGGGTTTTGGGGTTGCAGGAAGAGGCCAAAGTAGAAGAACTGAGTTGCAGTAGGACAAAGTGCAACATCTTGTAGTTGGGAGGAGAGAAACTTTGTATATACCTCGCTAACCTTAGGAAGAGCTATTTTTCTCTTGGAAGGTTTTAGGAGGATCCTAAATTAGGGTTTCCTCAGGAGTTGAAAGGCTGAAATTATTGAATTGAAATTTTAGGTCAAGTAGAAGTATTATAGCCACCAGATCGAAGTAACAGTGTTTAGCAATTTTGTGCAGATTCAAGGAATTGACTTGAGAAAGGTCCTACTTGGTATTAGGAGAAGGACTTGATCTAGGGATTGGTTCTTTGTATCTCATTTGAAACATATTCTAATAAGAGAGGAGTTTTTGGGTTTTTCCCTTGGAGGGTTTTTGCCTTGGTTGAGAGCCTATATCTGTGTCCTCTTTTGTTTTTGTTGTTTCTTGACATTGTTTGATGAATAGATCTATCTAAATAACATAAAGAATATAATTAAGATTCACAATAAATATCAAGGATGGATAAAATAATATATAATAACTGCCACTTTACATTTTATAACACCCCCCCTCTTCATGCTCTAAATTTGTTATAATTTTGAGAGATTTGCCCAAATTTTGAGGACTCTGGAGTAGTTTCAAGAATAGAGGAAGGGTAATGACGATGGCCATGGGCATCATCCAAAGTTTGAGCATCTTGGAACCTTGTTAGAGTGTCATTAAAGTATCTTTATTTGGTGTTTTCTTTATTTTCACAACCACTATCATGCAAATTAGAAAGAAACATCATGGATTGTGGGTTTAATTGATTTTGAGCCTTATCCACATACTGGTTTCAATTTATCTTAAATGTTCCTTTAGTTTATCAAGTCAAAAATATTTTTCTCGATTCATCAATACCCAGGGCATGTTATGTCCACCATATTTCTTAATAGACGTACATATTTTGTTTTGTGAGTTTACCATTTTTCCACAAGGGCTTCACTAGGGGAGAAATACCCTACCACGTGCATTCATATTGGGGGATATATATTGAGGAAAAATTGACATAATATATTGAGCAGTTACTAGCGGGTAAATGGCTTTTATATTAGTAGATATACAAAATCGAGTTCAAAATTAATGAAAAAATATAAATGGGTATAAAAAATGTCAATGAAAAAATGGATACCTAAAATATCCAGTGAAATAGGGGTTTTTAAAATTGGGAAGGTATATTGGGTTTGTATCTTTTAGTATGCTACAAATGCACGTGATATGTCATAGGTTCATTAAGTGGAGCTCCCTTGAATTTTTCTTACTAGGCTTGCCTTTAGTCTATTAAGTTCACCTTGCATCTTGATATACTTTCATCCCTTAGATCGATACCTTTACTACATTTTTCCTTAGTATTACATGGCTAATGTTTGAGGAATTACCACTCAAGGGAACCATCCACAAGGGAATCCTTTTCTTTTCTACAACTAGGATATGTTGGTGACCCCATCATGGCTACCTTGAACCTTCCCATGATGACCCTTGCAGCCATTGTTTGGGTGTATCATACCTCAAGTAAAACTAATTCTAACTCCATGTATTCATCTAGTGTTAACGTGGTTCTAGATCCTCCTTCTTAACCTAGTGAAATTTCACCTAGTACTTAGGACCCATCCAAGAAGAAGAAGAAGATGAAGTCAAATAAACATAAGAATAATAACAAGGGGAAAGGGTGTTTTACTAGTGATGTTGAGGACAACGCTAATAATATAGAGGTCAATGATAGTGCCCATAAAGTCCAATTTAAACCAAAGAAGAAACATGGCATTTGAGTTAATACTAGTCACCCTTGTATCATTTTTAGAGTGGTTGGTTATTATACCTAATAATTTTGAAACTTCCTATGATGAATCAGAACCTTTTTGCTTCCTTACAACAACCCATATCTCAACTTGAGCCCATAATCTCCAATGTTGAGGCTCCATTAGCTTCTAATGTCAAAGCTCCATTTTTTTATTTATTGACGATCCATATGCTTAATTCTCATTGGTTACCCATTGTTTAGGTGATCGATTATCTAACCAAATCTACTTTGCCTCCAAATTAGAATCATATAGAAGGGGAATCTCTTCCACTTGTAATCACCCATCATCCATTATACCTATCCCTAGTAAGGAAAATGGAATTCTAGACCATCTAATGCCATTACCATTGACTAGGACCAAATTACATTTGAGCATCGTCCTTCCATTTCAAATCACATTGTCCATCAATGTCTTGTAAATTAAGGGTCCCCTTCTTATGTTAAGTCCTCAACTATTTAGTATCACTTCAATTCTCTCTCCCTCATCCTAATCAATGAGAGTACTACAAGTTTTTGATGGTAGACCAAGTGAATTAGTTTTAATTTGTTCTAATTTTTTAGTTGAGTTAAGTGGTAAGGTTATTTCAATTGATGTCAAAATTTTCATTGCTACCATCAATTTTAAGTTTCTCCTTAGGTGTGACTATGTGTATTTCATGGGAGTTGTTGCATATTCATCTTTTTTTTGTGATGTTTTCTCCATAGGAAGGACATATTGTCACCATTCAATGGCTTTCATAATTTATTCCTCAACTACAATTAATCTATGGAAATGTCTCACTTATAATGGCTTATTCATAGTCTATTCCTAGTGTTTGGTTGGATAAATATCCTTCCAATTTTATTTTATGACCACTAGTGACATTTGTGCAATCCACTCACACGAAGCATGAGTCTTTGAAACCTTTCATTACTGTAGACTCATAAATTGATATTTTCCCTTCACGTTTGGGTTTCCTTCTCCCATGTGTTAAGGTGACCATGCCTTTTCAACCATGACATTTTAGCATCCACCTTAGTCTTTATAGACTTTCATCATGGACCTAACTACTTGACAAAACCATGCCCTTAGATAACATCTTCTCTAGCAATATATCTAATTCCTCACTATAAGGACCACCTCTTACACTTGACAACGTTACCTTGAACAATGCTTCAAAATTGTAGACTATTAATTTTTCCATAGCTAATCCTAACCACTCAACTAGCATGCTCTTAGAATTGATCTCCTTTGATGATATCTTCAATTCGTTACTAAAAATGTGTTGAGCACACAACTCCCCTTAATTTTTAGCAAAAAATTAAGGGGCTCTCCTACAAAAATTTATTTTAATGACTAATTTAGTTAATTTATTATTTAGTCTTTCACTTTCTTTGGTTTGTAGGATGAGATATTTGAATTCCCTTTTGTTTTGAATTTGATAGGTCATAAACTGTCGTGTCATTTACTTTCTAATATACAAAGTAGGTTATATTTTTTTTATTGTTTGTTGTTGTTGGTGGTATTTTTTATTTATGATATAAAATATTTCTCATTTTGATTCGAGGACATAAAGTTATGATCGAAGGTTTTTGTATTATCACCATGATTTGATGACATGGAAAATAGTTGTACTAAATGTATTGACTTAGTAGTTGATGTATATTCTATTTTTTTAGTTTATTCTTTTATTTTCTTTTAAGCAAAATGACTAGTTTTTATATGAATATGAGTATGGTTTCAACACTAGAACCTTTTACATATGAAAATAGATTTTCCTCTGTTGAGCTCAAATATGTCCAAAAAAAAAGCTTATACTTCCTACATATAAAAGTCTAAGTAGATTGAGTTCAATGATTCCCACACCCGCCTACCTCGACTAACTTGGAGCTAGGACCTAAGCCACTTTTGTCAACCCTTCTACCTTTTCCATCTACTCTAGTTTTACTAGGTGATACGCCTCGACCTCTGCCTTTGTTCCCTCACCTGGGATAATTTCCTTTGGACTTGTGCCTTCCACTTACTCCACTAATAGCGTTAAAACTAATTGTGTCAGATGTTGTTGGATCCATTACCCATGCATGCCCCTTTCTATTTCTCAATTTACCATTTATTGGAAGGCACTAGGTTCAGACTCTATCTAATCTGGATACGATACCTTTATTTAGATATTGACCATGCCACCTTTTATCTCATGAATTTACCATTCCAAGGCCCGTATTCACTGAGATCAAGACTAACTGACACCTACCCCTTCAGAATTATCGAATTCTCAATGATTGGGGTCTTTACTCCCTCACTACTTTGGAATGCCTAATATACCTCCAACTTGGCTCCAACCTTGCAAGCTTTTTTATTCATCCTAGGCCATCTTCATTAGTTTAGTTCCACGCATACCTTGGACATTAAAACCCTACAACCTCAAGGGAGGTTCCATCACAACTAGGGAAAGGGAGGTATCATCCCCTTTTGGTCCGAAGGAGACCAATATGTTGGTTTAGTATATTTATCTGAACCTTGTCCTCCACCACCCGCATTTCTCCTTGTCAATTCAGAAGAAACAAAATGCATTCCATTGTAGTCGTGAGGTAGTCCACATGACTATTGAGTTCTTCCTTTTCCAACTTTGACGTTGTCATCATGGTAACAACCCCACAATTAACCTTCCTCTCCATCTTTCAAATAAACCATCATGCCTTATATCCATGTCAGATTGTCATCAATGAGCCATAATTCTTCCCTCCAACTTCAATGTGATTGCATGCAACCCACCTCCAAAACACTCAAATTTGGAGTTGAATTCATTGCTTAGCTCATTGAACTCCATTAATTCAAAGTACCATGAGCATGACTAGATTTTCTGAATTGTGGAGGAATCAGAACATACCTCCTCCATGCATTTATTAAGAACGGAGCCTTTCCTACATCTGTCCTCATCTACTCTTATAGTTAAATATTATGGCCAAGTGTATGCTTGATTATAGATCTCGACAAGAGAGTGATGTTACCATTTGAGTATGCAATCACACTGATGATTCTCTAGGAAGGTTAGTAGATTGATGCTAGGGAATTTTGCCACCTGCCTCTTCAATCCTCTTCCATTTACATTTATTTCAAATAATTCTCTAAATCTTGAAATATTTATTACTAGGATCATGGTGTAGGGGAATACGAATTAACCCCTTTCATCCTTAGTCAATATTCCTTGTTCTAAAAGTGCACCTCTATTTTCCAAGGCATATTCCTTTGAGTTTAGATGCCTTTTGATATGGAAAAAAATCAACTTTCTCAAATTTCCCCAACTAAATTTGAATTCTTTACAACATAGAAGGGTTAACTTGATTAAGATTTTCTTGAAGCTTGCCACAATGCTAAGAATTTGACTTGATTGTTAGAAGAAATCCCCAAGCCCATGCATATTGTAGCTTAATTTCTTCATTGAGGCGATAAATAATCCCTCACACTCTAGCCTCCATTATATTTATATTTATTTATATTATTTTAATTTATTGTATTATTTTTTTTTTTTTTTTTTTTTTAGCGGTCTCATCTATTGATAGAACACGAGTGATGGAAATAATTTACATTGACTAACTACGATATCGGGCGCAACTTAATAGAAATATAAAAATATCAAATATTAACATTTTCTGTTTATCATAACTTTTCTAAATCTGCCGATATTCGTTAGACAAAAATGGGTGGCTTGGTGATTGGAATCTAGTGGCTAGAATATCACAATATTAGATATTATTTTCCTTAATTTTTATAAATCTGCTGTTATCTGATACCTGAAAACTGATAGTGTAAAAGATTTTGTGGTCGAAATGTGGGATACTGGACATCTTGTTTTCCTTTTTTTTCTAAATCTCTGGATATCCAATAGCCAAAAACAGTGGCGAGTGGATGGAATCTGATGGCTACAATATCGGGATATCAAATTCTGTATTTCTATTTGGTTTTTAATTTTAATTCTTCCGATGTCTGAGGGCTAGGGCTAGGGCTAGGGCTAGGGCTAGCATCCAACAACCCAGTGGCCAGTAAGATTTTGGTTTATTTTTATTTTATTTTATGTAATTTTATTATATATTTCATTTATCTAAGGAATTTCTAAATTTTCGATATTCTCTTGGTTTTATTTATTTATTTTATTTTGATTGTTTATATGACCAAATAATTTACATGGACTCACACTCCATACTTTCAATAGTTTCATATGCAAGCAATATTAGGCAGTAAAACAAATATAAACTCATTGAAACACTCTTCCACAATGCGTCTGGGGCAAACAATAAACTCACAAGTTCATGGTTCAAAATTAATATGAAAATAAAACCAATGGTTGTTGAGTGTTAACTGCTAAGAGTTATATATTGGGTTTTAGAAAGCCAAATTAAGTAAGAAATGACTTGTCCGAGAGATGACACTATAAGAAATATTTTGTGTAAATTGTTTTTACCAAACAAATAATATAAATTGCTAGAAAAATTAAAATAAAATGGGCCACAAATTTATTATATAAATATTATAGAAATAATTTAAGTTTAATGATTTAATAGTTATTATGTTTTGTTATTTGGTTGAAGTTGTGTTGGTTTAAATTTTTTTATTTATTTAATTTAATTAATGTATAGATCAGTTGAGATGATACAATTTTATTCTAAATATAATTTAGATTGATATTATAATCACTGTTGTATGAATATCAATAATTATAGTAAAATGATTTCTTTCTATTTGGTAGGAAATCAAGGAGACAACAAAGAGAGAATTAATAAATAAATAGAGATATCCCTCAAATTTTACAACAAACTTATCTTGATCAACGAATTGTCTATTTGCAGATTTAGTTTAGAAAAAATATTTTGTTTTTGTTGTTTGAATTTATTTGATTAATACAATTCTTCTTGAGAAAGAGAGGGGGGTTAGATTATGAGAAAGAAAGCGGGCACTATCATTAGTTGGTTTTCTTTTGAAATTTTGGTGACCAAAGGTTAGAAGATATAGAAAAGAAAGACATGTGAATAATTTTCAAGCTCGTTTTTGGAGGATTGGAGATCTCAGAAGGATAGTTTGGCATGAAGACTCAAGCTTGTATACTGCTACCTTGTTTATTTCTAAAATTGGTGTTTTCTTTAGCTTGAGAATCTAGTATTGGGTTTTGTATACTATTATATGAACTTGGAAGTAAGATATAGAAAAGAAACACATGTGAATTATTTTCAAGCTCGTTATTGGAGGATTGGAGATCTCAGAAGGATAGTTTGGCATGAAGACTCAAGCTTGTATATTGCTACCTTGTTTATTTCTAAAATCGGTGTTTTCTTTAGCTTGAGAATCTAATATTGGGTTTTGTATACTATTATATGAACTTGGAAGTATTTGAAAGTTGTTAATTAGTGAAAATATGTTTTCTATAATAGTATTTGGATTGTTCTGACACTTAATTGTGAATGTGTTATTTTTTTAATTCTAAAAATTAAAACCATTTCTTAATTGAATTTTGTTTCTTTTTTCATTGATTACATTTAGATGTTGGAATGTTAATATAATCTTCCATAAATTATGTTATACATTATACTTGACAACTTGCGAATGTAGTGAACTATTTCCTGTCTAAAGTCGTTTATCTTCCTCTCAACATCTTACAATTAAAGTGTTACCTCTTCCAATTGTGATACTATGAATTACTTTATCCAATTGGGATGGTTAGATTTAGAATAGGGGGTAGATATATATAGATTAGTTAGTCTTTTAATTTTTTTTATTTACTAGATTAGGTTGCATGTAGGTTTAAGAAAGCTTTATTGAAAGTCCCATTTCGAGGAGAAATTCATTTAGTGGCAACTGAGCCCCATACCAGTGGACATCACCACACCAAACAAATATAGGTCTAATCAGGACCTTGGTCGAGTGATAATCCCTTATTGCAAGGTTTTTTTTTTTGTTTTTCAACAATTGGTGCTAGGAGGGAAAATTACATGTTGGTCCTATTGAGCTATTCATTTTAATTGCTTTTTATTTTTAATGGATCCTTCCCAAACCCATTTTTGGAGATGTGTTTATGGATGAGTATCATGTATTTCTCCTTTAAAGATAGTAAAAATCTTGTTAGAAATTAAATTCGATGGTGAGGGTGAAATGTAATGTTTGAAACTTAACATGCTCTTTAATTTATTCAAAATTGTATTTCTTACAATATGGTTCATGAGGGTGTCATCTACATGTTATTCATTCTTACTTTCAAAGTTCAAGTAAAATGTTGGTGTATGGCCTTACTGAACGCCTATATTCATACATTGGAACATTTTGTAAATGAATTTTTACATGCTTTTCAAGATTATGATTACGATGAATTGTGTTTGGAATCAGATAATTTATACAGGTATGAAGGTGAGTTTATGGAAGATTTTCTTCTCAAATTTAGAGTAATTTGTTTTAAATTTTATCTTAATGATAAACCTTTTGTTGCAGACTTAAAGGAATGGTTTCATTACCTTTGTTCTCTTCCTTGTATACCAAGACAAGAAAATTATGATGAGCATAAAGATAATTCTTTTCAAAGTATGCATGTTACAAAAGATTTTAAAGTTGATTCTTTTAAATTCATTGATAGTATTGTTCAATCACAAATGCTAGAACAGTTTGATACTTTATTCCAGGAATGTAACACTGATTCTAAAGATGTTGATGTTGCCCCTAAAAATATTTCAAATAATGTTGACTTCTCTATTAATACTCTTTGTGTTGAAATGAATAATGATGAATTGGACTATGATAGTGATGACCATTTATTCAATAGAAAAAAATTTAATCATGTACAAACTCATATTCTGAAGATAAGGAAATTATGATAAATCAAATCAATTATGAATTTATGATTGGTCCTATTCAGGATTATGAAATAATAAATGATCATTCTATGGATAACCTTGAAAATTACATGCATGTGAATCTAGTTCATCTGATGATTCTTGTATTTTTAATGTTCTTACATAAAGAAGGAGAAAATAATATTTTTTGATGAGTCACTAAATGTTTATGACATTGAGGAAATTTACCTCATGCTGATGATTATGTCAATTCCTCATGTTATCAAACCAAAAGAGGCTGTTAAAGTACAAAATGAGACATGTCCTAGTATAGAAAAGGTTACAATGAATTATCATTTTATTACCTCTCAAATTTAATGTAACACCCTCCTCCCACATTTACCCAAGCTAACCGGTCCACTGGGGTAAACATGTGACGAAAGGCCACTATGATGTGATTCAACTACCCATGTACAGTTAAGGAAGTGGAATCGATGGAATTGAACCAAACTGACCTTCGACACATGCTACAGAACCCTCAAGAGCCAACCCACCCTTCCAGGTGTTTAACCCTTGAGGCAACTTGTCCTTTTCCTTATCTAGACCATCAGTCGTTCCCATGAAAAGCCATGCATGTGACTGAGGCCCTCCATTCACTCCCATAACAAGGCATTCCAACGACTTTGGAATTTTTCAGGCAGTTTTGTGCTAACGACCCCAGATTCTATTCCACTTTTTAGGGCTAGGACTCAGGCCACTACCCAGAACTTCATGAAACTTTTAGAAATGATAAACAAAAAGGGAATAAGTCTACTAATTCAAACACTGGTACAAGTACTTGATTGGACCCCTACTAGCCATGATAGGAATTTCATCAAACACGTTACAAATGTGCATTCTATAGGTCATGACAACATATCTGAGCATAGGGGTATCATACTGATCCAGATTTAAACATGAACACAACAAATTATAGATATAACCATAAATACAAATATGAATTAGAAATAACACTTCATTTCATTAATATCAAATACTAAAATATGCTTACAAATAGAACAGAAATAAGACTAGCTCGAGTGATGGTAGCTTATCTTTGAGAAGAGATGTGGCAGCTACATGCCTCTGAACTGTGTTAAAATGAGGCTCAAATGCCTATTTATTATTGAGAAACAATGGAAAACCATAAACATCCAAAAACCTAACCCTAGGAGATGAAGTGCCAAACCATGGGCCCTGTTTGGGTAAATTGGTACATCAACTTCCCGGGGTCATAACTTTGGCATACGAACTCCTTTTGATGTGCACAATACATCGTTAGAAATATCTATTCGAGGACTACAAATTTTGAATTATCAACATCAGTCAATGACCCCATGCTAGTCCCTGTTTTCCCAAAAAAGAAAAAAACGTCGTTTAGGGCCTCAAAATGGCTCCGGAAGTTGAGGACCCGAAAAACTGCCAAAAATACTAAATTGTGCTACAAATAAGGAAACTGAAAGAAACAAAGGTGGGAGTCCAAGTGGAATATGTGGGTGGCCACCAATATTCACCTGGATCATTCCTCCACACATAGGAAGCAATGGTCGCCATTGCGTTGAGCTCCTCCATGAGATGAGGAAACTTCTTCTGAACATGGTCCCTAGTGAGCCACTTGCCCTAGTGAAGGAGTTGGCCTACTTTGATAACTCGATATAGTTGGATCCTTTACTGTCGGGTGTTCTTGATCTGCGTGTTCGTGATCTGATTAGTTGTGGCTTGTTCCATGCAATCTGGATTTAACTCTGTAGGTGTGAGTTGTTCTGCAATGTCTGATGTCTCTAGCAATGATGGGAAGTATGGTCGAAGGCGGTCCACATTGAACACTAGGTGCATGCCAAGGAATGGGGGAATGTTGAGCTCAAATGCATTGTCTCCCATAGCCTTGGTAATGGTGTAAGTACCATACCAGAGTGGTCTAAGTTTCCGATAGGCTCCAGTAAGGCGTTCCTTCTGCAAATGCAACCAGACTTTGTTGCCCACTTGAAACCTGTGTGGCACCCGATGTTGATCATGTTGCTGCTTGTACTTGGTATTTGATTTCTCCATAATGTTGTGGAACTACTGGTGGATATGTTGGATGTGCTCAATGAAGTTTTTTGCCTTATCGGATTCAGACTGGACATGAGTCGAATCTTCCTAAGTAGCTGCAAATGGTATGGCCACATCAATGGGACATAGTGGCTGGAATCCCAAGCCCACTTGAAAAGGGTTTTGGCTAGTCGAGTTATGGAGGGCCCAGTTATATATGTGCTAGACATAGGGGAGGCTCTCATCCCATGTGCGTGGATTCTTTGGTTTGTACATGCGCATAATGTGTACGATCATCCCATTGACGACCTTTGTCTGGCCATCAGTTTGGGGATGGAAAGCCGTGGACTTAGTGAGCGTGGTGTTCAGCATTGAATAGAGACTGGACCAAAATGTACTAAGGAACCTTCTATCCCGATCTGAGATGATAGACTGTGGGATCCCAAAGTGTACCCACACTCATTCAAAGAAGAGTTTAGCAGTGGCTTCCGCTGTGATATTCTTCTTGCAGGCCGCCATAATGGCCATCTTCGAGAATCTGTCGATGACCAAAAAAACACAGTCATTGCCATGCTTAGTAGAAGGAAGGCCCAACATGTAATCCATTGAGATGGATTCCCAAGGTCAACTAGGGTTAGGTAGCCAAGTATATATGTCTTGCTTCTTGATGGTCGGTTTGGCAATAACGTAGGTAGTTCAGGATTTGATGTACTTCCCGACATCCTATTGAAGATCTGGCCAATAGAAATATGTATGTAGTACTTCCACCATTTTCTTGACCCTAAAATGCCCAACAACCTGACTATAGTGTGCTTCCCAAATCATCTTGGCACACTCACTTGAAGTAACACAAAGGTATCCTAGGTGGCATAACAGGGCATCCTGGAGGTGAAAATATAGAACTTGCTAACCCTCCAAGAGTGTCTGGTATGTGTGGATGAATTTTGGGTCTCTTTTATAGAGAAGTGGCCAATCAAAAGTCTCGTGCCCATCAGAGTTGAACGCGATGATTAACACCATGATCGGTGGTCGGTTGAGGCAGTTTGCAACATTATTGGTGTTTCCCTTCTTATACTTGATATGCAAATGGAACTGTTGTAGGTATGTGGACCACTTCTGATAGCGGTCATTCTACAACTTCCTTTGCATCTATATGAACTGCAGGGGCTAGTGGTCTGTGTGGATGACCATTTCCTTCCCCAAAATGTAATGCTTCCATTCTTGGCAGGCTTGCACAATGGAATACATCTCTTTGTTATAAGTGGGATACTTCCAGACTGTGTCTGAAAGTGTCTCATTGCGATATGCCACTGGATGCTCCTGTTGAGTGAGGACTGCCTCAATAGCATAGTCAGAGGCATCTGTCTCAATCTCAAATGGTTGTTGCAAGTCTGGTAATGTGAGCACTGGCGCAGAGAAGAGGCGATGTTTCAACTCTACGAATGCCTTCTGTTGAGATTCAGACCAAAATAAATTTTATTTCACTCCTCCCTTGGTGACTTAACTTAAGGGCCAAGTGATATGAGAGAATCCCAACACGAACCTACGATAGAAATTGGCAAGACCCAGAAAGCTATGGAGCTCTGTTAGAGTGGTTGGGGATGGCCAATCCCAAATGACTTGGATCTTGGCTAGATTAACATGCACCCCTCGTTCATCAATAATGTATCCTAGATACTAAACCTGGGTCATGCCAAAAGTTTATTTCTCCAAATTGGCACACAACTTGTGTTGCCACAATGTTTGGAGAACCTGTCAGATGTGGTTGAGGTGCTCTTCCCAACTTTAGCTAAAGATCAAGATGTCATCCACGTATACCACCACAAATGAGTTGGTGAATGGCCGTAAGATGTCATTCATAAGCCTCATGAAGGTTTCAGGAGCATTCGTCAACCCAAAAGGCATAACCAACCATTTGAAAAGGCCCTCCTTGGCTTTGAAGGTAGTCTTCCACACATTAAAGGTTTCGATTGGAACCTAGTGATATTCGGACTTCAAGTCAATCTTGTTGAAATATTTTCCCCCCTTGAGTTGGTCCAGAAGTTCATCAATCCGTGGGATCGTGTACTTATTCCGGACAGTGATCTTGTTCAGTGCTCGATAGTCAATACAGAGTCTCCAAGTCCCATCCTTCTTTTGTACCAACACGATCGAGCTCCCATAGGGCGATGAACTCGGCCAGATGTGACCTTTCTATAGCAACTCCTGGATCTGCCTCTTGATTTGACCATTCTCCAGAATGGAGCGCTGAAAGATTGGTCCATTAGGAAACAACACACCTGGGGTCAGATCAATGGAGTGCTTGACGTGACAATGCAAAGGCATCCCTGCAGGGGAGCTGAAGATGTCCTCATACTACTCCATGACCTTGTCCATCTGTTGTTGTTGTGTGGAGGGGCCCTATCTGGAGGTCGCGACCACCGTCATCTCCTTTCCATGAGGGTGTATCATAAGGAAAACAAATTTCCCGGTTTTGGAAATGAGCTTACTGCATTGCTTTGTAGTAACCAAAGAGATAGAGCTAGGTGGTGCTACCTCTGGTATCCTATAAAAATTATTTCCCAAAGTAACAATAACATTGTGAGGTCTTAACTCATACACAGCATGTCACTTCCACAAGTATGGCTGGACTAATAATACATCACAAACATCAAGGGGAGAAACTTCACATAATACCTCATCCATGAAGGGCTTGATGTTGTATGCAAGGTGGCACTACTGGCTCACACAAAGATCTCATCCTTGGTGAAGCCACCTGATGGTGTATGGTTTTGGGTGTGCTATGGTCGGTAAGCCCAACTGCTTCACACCCTCTACTGAAATGAGGTTCTTTTGGCTCTTGTTGTCGAAAATGAATTGTAGAGGGTAACCCTTTACGCACATCTGGGAGTGGAAGAGGCACTCCTCCTCCTCTAGATCTTCGAGTTCCTTCTTCTGGATCTTCGTGGTGGAAATGGTGGCATTGGGCTCCACATCGATAATTTGCTTCCCTTTGTCATTCCCCTTGTTGGGTTCCGACTTAGAGTTGGAAAATGCATCTAATTATTAAGCCTTCAACTTGGCCACCAGTGACTGCTTGGCCTGACACTCACTTGTGTTTCGAGTGGAGATCTTATGGAACTCACACCACTTTCCCGTGTCCTTCCTTAGCTTCACGGTGTTGTTCTATTCTTGCGGATTTGGTAGGTTGTCCTGGGCTGTCTTGCCTTGGCTTTTTCCTTTGTTTTGTAGTTTGGGGACACCTTTCCCTTTCTTCAAATTTGCAGATCCAAAGTCTCGCTTCTTCTGTTTAAACTTCTGCTCAATCTTGACGTAGTATCGTTATGTCGTACCGAGCGAGGAGATGTCCAAGAACTCCATTTCATCTAGGATGTACATGTGTAGGTAGCTATGGTACTTGAGTGCCAAATGTTTCTCATAATCCTTGATACCCAAATTTGTGTGAAGGGTATGAAAAAAATTGGTAAACTCCAACACATCTTGGTCCCTTTCCTGCTACAATATTGTACACTTTATGTATTTATCCTCATAGATCCTGACAGGGTAGTACTTCTCCTTGATGGCATCCCGGAACGAATTCCAAGTGGGTGCAGCTGAAAACAGTGAGGTCATACTTTCATCCTTCTGCTCACAGTAGGTTCGCCATTAGTCCTTGACGTGGGGAGCTGCTTTGAGAAGAGCAAAAGTAATCTTTTCTTGGCTGGAAAAATCATGAATAGAAAAATATCATTCTAGAAGATTTAACCATTTATCTACAACGTCTACATCTATTTGGCCCTCAAATATGGGAATTTCAAAATTTACTTGTAGCTTAAAATGATTGAAGTCTCCAAAGTGGCTGTTGGACATGGATGCACTACTGGTGGGCAACAGTTGAAGGATCTGGGCAAAGTTATCCATCATTGCATTCCTTTGTTTCTCAGGGGCCTCCTTGAGAAATATTTTGATAGGATATCCTGCCCCCTCATCTTTCTTTTCTTACCCCATGGGCAACCGTTGGGGTTTGTGAGGCTGAACTTGCAAAGGTTCAACCAGATCGAGCCCTAACTCCTTATATCTCGACCTCGATGGGGACATGCAAAGAAAAATAGAGAAAGAGCAGACCGTTTTGATACCATTGATATGGATTTAAACAGGAACATAAAAAATTACATATATAACCATAAATACAAAGATGCAGTAGAAATAACACTTCATTTCATTAATATCAAATACTGAAATATGCTTACAAACATAATGGAAATAAGACTAGTTCGGGTGATGGTAGCTTATCTATGAGACGAGATGTGGCGGCTACATGCCTCTGAACTATGTTACAATGATGCTCAAAGCCCTATTTATTATTGAGAAATAATGGAAAACCCTAAACATCCAAAAACCTAACCCTAGGAGATGAAGCGCCAAACTATGGGCCCCATTTGGGTAAATTGGTACATCAACTTCCCGGGGTCATAACTTTGGCATACGATCTTCGTTTGATGTGCATAATACCTCGTTAGAAATATCTATTTGAGGACTACAACTTTTGAATTACCAACCTCCAAAATGACCCATGTTGATCCCGATTTTCCCAAAAAGTGTCGTTTAGAGCCTCAAAACAGCTCCAGAAGTTCAGGACCTGAAAAATTGCCAAAAATAGTAAATTGTGCTACAAATAAGGAAACTGAAAAACTGAAAGAAATAATTGTGGGGGTCCAAGCGGAATAGGCAGGTGGCCACCAATATGCACCTGGATCACATACTTATCTGAGAATCATTAAGAAGCATTTATGCCTTATCAAAATAGTTGCATTATCAACTATTAGGTCATATATTCATTGTTCATTCATTTAATAATCAAAACATGATGAGAGCCATACATTATCATTGTTATAAAACATACTCATAACCATCATATAAACAACAAAAATAACGAGGATATAATAACCATATAAACCACATAATAACAAGGACATTTACCTGTCAAATACAAGAGGAAAATAGATCTTATTGACATATGAAAAATGCAACCAGGTTTGGGACTTCCATGAACCACCTAACCATAGATTGACATGAACCAATTCTTTCTTTCAACCAATCACCCCCATGCCATATTTCAAGCATGAATGTAGGATGTCATGGAATAAGCCAAACAAAACCAAACCAGAGCTTCTAGAAGCCAAACCACCTCAACACTCAACTAGTGATTCCACCTCACAGTCAGACATCATTAACAATCACCTGATCGGTCTCTAGCCAAGTTGTCTAAGCTTCCAGAGTGTTTTCTATAACCAAGGCTTCCAGGCTAGTAACTCAACCCATAGTTATTGTCGGGCTTCCAGAGTGTTTGTCCAACTAGGGCTTCCAAGACTAGTAACTCAACCTACCAAGGCCTTCCAGAGTGTTTTTCCAACCAAGGATTCCAGGAATAGTAACTCAACCCAAGCTATTACAGGGCTTCTAAGAGTGTTTTCCCAACCAAGGCTTCCAGGAACTAGTAACTGAACCCACAACCAAAGGAACATGAGAACCAACTAGAAAACAAAAGGAAAGGAACCCACAACACCATGGCTATCCAAAAAATGGAAAGGCTAGGAAAAATCACTGTCAATCCAGGAAATCTTGCATGCCAATGGCAGATCATAACCAAGAAACCACATACATGTGCCATGCATGCCAAAACTAGCAAGGAAATCGTATGTGCAACTCGTTACCTGTAAGAAAAACCTATTGTATCTATTGATCCCAATACCCTCTTATGATTTTCTACTCTTCCTTTGCTTTGTTTCTCCAAATCTCAAGTATGCCACACTCCTCTAAGAGTGCTCAAAGAAAACTCGAAGTGTCAAAGAGTATGAGAAAGAGATAGAGAATAAAATGAGAGCTTCAAAACTAAATTGACAAAAGGTAAACTAACAAAAGCCAAATATTGATCCTTTGAACCCTTTTTATTAATGAGGCCTCTATTTCCTTCATTTTCTATTATTTTGCTTCATTTTCTTCCTCACATGCAACTTTCGACCTTTCACCTCCCTTTTCTCCTATTTTCCATTATTTTCATAAATAAAATCCCAATAAATTCCTCATGCCTTTCCAAATTCTTTGCCATTGCCTTTGCCAATTTCCATAGCCATTAATTAATCACAATTGATCCCCATCACTATTTTTTTCCAACATTCTGTTTGGAATATGTGTCGCATGACCTTGGTTATTATTTTTCCTTTATTAACTTTATTACATGGATTTTTGACCAGGGTTGTTACAAAACCGTTCCCCTTTGGGGATACACAATCCTTGGTGTTTAACGACACCTACAACCAAAAAAAATATTAAACTTAAACATATTTCCCATGGAGCTTTATAACTTAGCTCGATGCAGTATTTACAATAATCAACCTACTACGAAGAAAACCAAGATGAGAAACATAACAACATGACACCCATACCGCTTATTGGAGCTTCATAACACAGTTCATGGCGTATTTACATCCATATACATATATACATATACCAAAACATATGCCAAAAAATTCACTCAACTAAGGAATAGAGATGGATACATAGCCTGCATATGATCAACCATCTCCCATGTAGCTTCATCAGGCCCAAAGTTCTTCCACTACACTTTAACTTGCTCAATTTCTCGGTTCTAGAGCATGAGCATCTTTCTCTACAAAATGCACTGAGGTTTTAGCTAGAATTCTCCTTCTGGCTCCACCTGCAATACAAACCAGTCAATCACATGATCAACATCTTTAACATACTTTTTAAGCAATGCCACATGGAAAACATCATGGAATTTCACTGTCAGAGGCAATGCAAGTCGATAGGCTACTGGTTCAATACTTTCAAGAATCTTGAAAGGTCCACAAAATCGAGGTGTCGTCTTCTCACATGATCCAATGCTCAAGGAGCTCTTCTTGGGCTTGATGCACAAGTACACGTTCCCCAACCTGAAAATCCTTAAACATCTTGT
Source organism: Pinus tabuliformis (assembly GCA_031772625.1). Lineage (NCBI taxonomy): Eukaryota > Viridiplantae > Streptophyta > Pinopsida > Pinales > Pinaceae > Pinus > Pinus tabuliformis. Next base: position 1,204,206,174 of record CM062816.1, read on the forward strand.
TCTGATCTGCATAAATTTTATGTCTATCCCATGCTTCCTTCAGATTCTTCTTGATTACCTACATTTCCTATTCCATCTCTGCTAACATGTTCGGTCCATCAACACCTTGTTAACTGGATCACTCCAATTGATGGGGGTAGTAAAAATCCGCCCATAGAGTGGCTCAAATGGATTCATCCTCAATGACTCATGATACCCATTTTTGTAAGCAAACTTAGCCAGTGGAAGATACTATTCCCATTTTCGTTGCCATATATCATGTTGACCCTCTCTGTCTATCCATGTATCTGCGGATGATAAGCTACACTGAAGGCCAACTTTGTACCCAAAATTGTAAATAACTCTTTCCAGAATATAAAAGTGAACTTGGCATCCCTGTCTGACATAATCTTCTTCAGAACATTATGCAACCTCACTACATCTCCGATGAAGACCTCTGCTACATCATTATCTGAATAAGTAGACTTCACTGGAATGAAATACACTACCTTTGTCAACATCTCCACCACAACCATGATCGAATCATGATGTCTAGATGTCCTCAGAAAATCTCTGATGAATTCCATGTAAATGACCTCCCATTTCCACTTTGGAATCAGAATAGGCTGAAGTATTCCACCTGGATTCTTACACTCTGTGTTCACCTGCTATCAGTCCAAACATCTAGCCATAAACTATGTCACTTCCCTCTTCATATTCGACCAATAATTAAAAATTCTTCATTGCTATCAACGTCTTCTGATATCTTGGGTGACCTGAATATGTCTTAGCATGAAATTCACTCAAGATAATATTTTTGAGATCACTATTATCTGGCACATAGATCTTGTCCCTAAATATGACCAAGTCATCTGCTGTGAGATGATAGTCCACATCCTAATCACCTATACCCTACTGTAACCTATGCATAAGCTCCCTATACTTGTCATCATGTTATCCTTCCTGGAAGATCCGATCCTATAAATATGTCCCATAAGAGCTCATATCTGCTATGTGATTCACTTGTATCCTCCTGCTAAGGGCATCTACAACCTTGTTCTCTTTACCTTTAATGGTCTTGATCTCAAAGTCAAACTCATTGATAGTGGCCAACAATCTAGCTTGTCTGGAATTTAGATTTGGTTGGTAAAATAAATACCTCAATCCAATGTGATCACACATCTGTATGAACCTCCTACCAAGAATATAATGCCTCCACATCTTTAATGCATGGATGGTCGTTGCCAAATCAAGTTCATGTGTCGGATAATTCTACTAGTGATCATTCAGTTTCCTTGATTCATAGCATACCACTTGTCCTTCATGCATAAAGACTCCAAAAAGCCCTCTATTGCAAGCATATGTACATACCAAAAACTCTTTATCTAGATCTGTAATCTTTAGAACTGGAGATTTTTTCAACAGCAACTTCAACTATTCAAAATTGGATGCACATTCCTTTGTCCATTCAAATTTCTTACCCTTCCTTTGCAACAACATAATAGGATAAGAAATCTATGAGAATTTCTTGATGAACCTCCTATAATAACCTGCTAACCCCATAAAGGACCTTAATTCATCCATATTTCTAGGAGTTGCCCACTCCATGATAGCCCTTATCTTCTCTGGATCCACTGCTATGTCTTCCTTAGAAACCACATGTCCCAAGTAATGTATCTCTGTCTGAAAGAAACTTCACTTACTGAGCTTAGACTACAATTGATGCTTTCTCAACAATCTCAATACTTCTGCTAAGTGTTCAACATTCTCTTCTTCATTTTTAGAATATACCAATATATCATCAATAAATACAATAACTAACTTGTCTAGATAAGGATGCAACACACTATTCATCAATCACATAAAAGTAGCTGGAGAATTAGTCAAACCAAATGTAACTACAACAAACTCATAATGCCCATACCTAGTCCTGAAAACAGTCTTGTTTATGTCCTCTTCCTTAATGCATACCTGATGGTATCCTGATCTCATATCAATATTAGAGAACATTGTTTCTCACTTCAAATAATCAAACAGGTCATCAATCTTCCGCAATGGATACCTATTATTGATGGTCACCTTATTCAATTTCTTGTAATCAATGCATAACCTGAGAGTACCATCCTTATTCTTCACAAGCAATATAGATGCACCTCAAGACGACACACTTGGCCTAATGTATCCCTTGTCAAGAATTTCCTTCAACTGCGGCTTGCATTCCACCAACTCTAGTATGCTAATCCTATATGGTTCCTTTGATGCTTGTGTTTCCCCTGGTACCAACTCAATAGAAAAGTCCACTTTCATATGAGGCAGAAACTCTAAAATCTTTTCCATAAACACATCTTGAAATTGTTGTAAAACCGGATACCTCCTCAAGACATCCGCATCCTCAACTTCCTTACCTTTATCACTGGAAATATGTACTGTAAATAACACACACCCTTTTCTATGATTGTGCTTCGCCTGCATAGTTGTCACCATTCTAGCTGATGTTTCCTTCTTCTTACCCTATAAGATTCTTTGCTCTGCATTGTCATCCAAGCACTCAATAGCCTTGTCATAACAATCCACCTTGGTGCTACGAAGCTACAACGAGTCCATGCCCAAAAAAATACTATATGATCCCAATGGTAGTACATTCAAATGCACAGAGGTAGGTATACCGTTCAACTCAAATGCACAAGATCTTACCCAATGATGAACTCTCTTCTTTGTACCTGTATCCAATTAAACTAACCAAGAATCTACATGCACTTCTTTATTCAAACCACACTTATCAACCAGGTTAGGATTAACATAATTATAATTATACCTAGGGTTAATCAAAATAGAAATAACTTGATCACAAAGCTTACCGTCCATCTTGATGATAGATTCCTGGTGATCTTCTTGCCTGTTATGCAATGCTCCATAAATATGAGGAATACTCTGTCCAAGATTCCCCACTGTTTGTGCCTCTTGATCACTATAGATCTGCCATCTACAACCTTGATGTTGTGGACAATCTCTCCTACGATGTTCTCCACCACAAGTCCAACCTTGTAAAGGCTTCCAACCTACACCCGTGTTCTTCTCCTCAGACTAAATTCCATGTCCTCTATCAGATGCATTTAACTTCTTAGATGTTGCAACATTCTCTTTGTTACGTGTGTCATGAGGTCTTGTTCACTTCTTGTCCCATTTTCCTTCATTCTTTGCATTACCTTTCTATTTTGTCTTAGTCTCAGATCTATGCTTTGATTGCTCATAAAAATGATTTAGCTTTTGGATGGCATCCTCTAATGATCTAGGATCATAAAACTCAATCATGTCCTTGAATGTTGCTGAAAACCTACTGATGAATTGTTGAACCTTAGTCTTCTCCTCCTTGAGGTAAGGAACATACCTCAATAACTCTAAAAATCTGCTAGTGTACTCCTCATCAGTCACAGATCCCATCTTTAGTTCATAGAATTCCTTTTCCATGTCATCATAATATCTCTCTGACAGATACTTATTCTTGAATAGTCTCTCGAACTCACTCCAAGTTAGCTCCTCTTCATGAATACCTCTGACATTCTTTACATCTTCCCACCAAACGTCCTCTTTACCTTTAATACTAAATGTAGTTATTCTGGCCTTCATGTTCTATGAGTAATCATGCAATCTAAAGAGCTTGTTCATCCCAAAAAACCATGCTTTTTCATCCCGTGACTTCTTCATATCTCCATTAAATGTAGGTTGATTTTATTTCTTGAACTCATCTAGAAAATATCCCATGTCACTCCTCCTATAAGGATGATAACGATGATGACCATGGTGCTTGTCTAAACCAGAATTAGAGTAATTCCCATGTCCACTACCTCGTCTATCAGGTGTATCCAAGAATCTTCCATCTATGACAGTGTCATCTCTATCCAACATGTGCCCACCATGTCATCTACTACCATATGCCCCATTAGTCCTATCCTCTTGTCCATGACTGATTCTAAGCAGTCCCTGTTTCTGCAAGCTTGACAAGCTCTAAAGGATAACTTCATTGACTTCTGCTTGTTTCTCCTGTGCCCTAGCAAGCCTCTCTTGTGATTGAATGATTCAGTCATTGTCTTCTTTGAAACTCCTTATTTATTCCTTAAAACTTCTCAAAGTGTCTGTTATGTGAGGGGAGTACTCAACACCATGATGCTCATCTAATCTATAGGGATAATATCGTGAATTGTATTCTACCATCTTTCTAGTCATATTTGTTCTTCTCTTCCTCTAAGGTATATCATGTTAGCCAAATCAAATCATAAACAAACCATCGTACCTCAGTTTAGTTCAAGGGAGGATATCTTGTCTGTAAGATCAACTAGATTAATGCAATAGATATATAAACATAAGCATATCAACATATAATCATAATTTAAACCATTATCGAGTCATTAATGCATGACCATACCAACCATATACCATACCCTCATGCATGACAACTATCACCATGTCAATGTATGCATAACAACATATAAACACTGACACGCATGACCGATGCACAACCAACATGCACCAATGACGACCACATCCAACAACAACACCATAAATTTTCACAAGGAGACACCACAACAACTATGACCAACGCCATGCATATGCAACAAGAACATAGAACACAAGCATAAGGAACAGATAAGTGATCAACATGTATGCACAACTAACACACTGTAGGTTTTAACCCTTTATAGAAAATACCTATGAGAGCATAAAACATAAAATAGATATACACAAAGATTTTCCTGTGGATCCCAAAACCAGAACTACTAGATTGATTTTTCATATATTCCTTTCAATGTTACAAGACATATATGTACATGCCGAAGCATCCATAAACCCCAATTCGTTAACCTTGGATTAGAACATAATCGTAGTTCCCTTGACTGGATCTACAAAATACCATGGACATAAATCCATCATGCCCAAAACCAAGTGCGAAATCCATGTAGAAAACCATAGGTAGGTCTGCTCACCTAATATAGGGTCCAAATTTTTTTCTTGAGGCGCTGCCTCAAACATTGCGTAGGGGGGTTACTACTCCCTTGTATACCACCCTGTGACCCCCCAGCAGCACCCGATGCAACGTACAGGGGGGGCTACTCGCCCCCCTATTACCCCCCACGCGGAAGGCGTAGTTGTGGAAAGAATATAACACAACCCAACACACACACTCTCCATCCAATTCAAGGGGTTAACCATGCTCTGGTACCACTCTGTAACACCATCCTCCCACATTTACCTAATCTAACTGGTCCACCATGGTAAACATGTGACAAGAGGCCACTATGATGTGATTCAAATCCCCATGTACAATTAAGGAAGTGGAACTGACATAACTAAACCAAAGTAACCTTCCACACATGCTACAAAACGTTCAGGAGTCAACCAACCCTTTTAGGTGCTTAACCCTGAGGCAACTTGTATTTTTCCTGATCTAGACCCTCAACCAATCCCATGACAAGCCATGCATGTGACTGAGGCCCTCCAGTCGCTCACATAACAAGGCATGCAAAGGAATGTTAAATTTTTTCAGGAAATTTTGTGACAGAGACCCAAGATTGTGTGCCACTTTTTAAGGGCCAGGACTCAAGTCACTGCCCAGAACTTCATGAAACTTTCAGAAAGATAAACAACAAGGGAGTAATTCTACTAATGAAAACATTGGTACAAGTACTTGACTCAACCCATACTAGCCATGACAAACATTTTGTTAAACATGTAAAAAATATGCATTCTAAAGGTCGTAACAACATATCTAAGCATAGGGGTCTCATACTTATCTAGGAATCATTAAGAAGCATTGATGCCTTATCACAATAGCTCCATTATCAACTATTATGTCATATATTCATTGTTCATTCATTTACTAATCAAAACATGATGAGATCCATACATTATCACTGTTATAAAACATACTCATAACCGTCATATATAGAACATAAATAACAAGGATATAATAGCCATATAAACCACATAATAGCAAGTACATTTACCCATCAAATACAAGAGGAAAAATCTCTTATTGACATATGAAAAATGAAACCAGGTCTGAGACTTCCACGGACCACCCAGCCATAGATTGCGCTGAACCAATTCTTTATTTCAACCAATCACCCCACTTCCATATTTCAAGCATGAATGTGGGATCTCATGGAATAAGCCAAACAAAACCAAACCAAGGCTTCCAGAGGAAAAATCACCTCAACCCTAAACTAGTGATTCCACCTCACTACCAAACATCACTAACCATCACTAGATTGGTCTCTACCCAATTTGTCCAAGGCTCTATAATGTTTGTTCCAACCAAGGCTTCCAGGCCTAGTAACTCAACCCACAACTGTTGTCGGGATTCCAGAGCATTTGTCAAACCAACGCTTCCAGGAATAGTAATTCAACCCACCAAGGGCTTCCATAGCATTTATCCAACCAAGGCTTCCATGACTAGTAACTCAACCCAAGCTGTTATAGGCTTCTAGATCATTTTTCCAACCAATACTTCCAGGAACTAATAACTTAACCCGCAACCAAAGGAACATGAGAACCAATTAGAAAAAAAAGGAAAGGGACCCGCAACACCATGGCTATCTAGGAAATGCAAGGCTAGGAAAAAGCATTGTCAATCTATGGAATCTTCCATGCCAATGACAAATCATAACCAAGAATCCACATGTGTGTACCATGCATGCCAAAAATAGCAAGGAAATCATACATGCAACTTGGTACCTGCAATAAAAACCCCCTATAGGTTCTGATCCAAATTCCCTCTCGCACTTTCCTTCTCTTCCTCTACCTTCTTGCTCCAAATCCCAAGTATGCCACACTCCTCTAAGAGTGCTCCAAGAAAACTCTAAGTGTCCAAGAGTATGAGAGAGAGAGAATAGAATGAGAGCTGCAAAATTGAATAGACAAAAGCCACAAATTGATCCTCATAAGCCTTTTTATTAATGAGGCCTCTATTTTCTTCATTTTTCATTATTTTCCTTCGTTTTCCTCCTCACATGTAGCCTGTGACCTTTCACCTCCCTTTTCTCCTATTTTCCATTATTTTCATAAATAAAACGTCAATAAATGCCTCATGCCTTTCCAAAGCCCTTTCCATTTCCTTTGCCAATTTCCATAGCCATTAATTAATCACAAGTGATACCCATCACTATGTTTTGCCAAACATTCATCTCGGAATATGTGTCACACAACCTTGGTTATTATTTTGCCTTTATTAACTTTATTACATGGATTTTAACCAAGGTTGTTACTTTTAAAATGATGTACATTCTTCAAAGAAAGCATCCATCTCCAAATATGATTATGAACTTAAAATTAAAGATCCTCGTGAGGTATGTAATTTTCTTGAAAACTCTTCACTAGTATGTAATGATACTCAATTTGATCTCCATATTTCAATTGATACCTGTTTGATTAATATTTTTTGAGAATGAGTTTCCATTGCCTTGTAGTGATAATGTACTTTTTGTAAATGAAAATTTAGATTCAACTATATGCTAGTATGATAATTGTTTTAGTATGGATAGTACACCTTATAAATGGGTGGAATATTGCATATTATTTTGATTCAGTTATTTCTTTTCAAATTGATGGAAATTTAAAGTATGAGTGCCAAAGAATCAATCAAGATAATGAAGAATTGTAATTTCAATCAATAATTACCATGTATCATCTTTCTTTATACTTTAGCATTATTACCATCAAATTTCATAGCCTTTCACAAGATCCAATACTTAAAATTGTACCATATAATTCTTAACAATTATACTTTCCATCCATGAACCCTTCAAAATCATTAACAAACTTCCAAAGTAATTTTTGTAATCCAATTGAAATTTGTTGGAAGAATCATTCTGATTGTATAGTAATGTTAATATTTTCCCTTTTGTAAATAAAATTAATTATATCATCAATATTAAAATTCTTTTGCAGGCTTTAAAGGATTTTCATCAGATGTCAAATCCATCTATATTTTATCTTCAAAAAATTCCTCTTTACCAAAATAAATATCACGATAGAATAGAAACATGGTTGGAGGAATCTTTTCTGGAAATATTTCATGTAAATAACAATAAAGTTTTCTTGCTTATAATTATGAATGTGTCCATTATAATCATATTATGTTGGAGAAATATCCCGTATGCTGACTGCAACCTCCTAGGCTTAGATTTTATTTTCTTATGTTATATTTCTCCAACTTCTATTGATAATTTGGGATGTATATGTAATTGCAGGTTTAGAGTTATGTGAATGACTACATTGGCATTATGACTTTACCTAGTCATTTTCAGCTAGTATAGTATAGTTTTAGAAGTAGATTAGTTAGTTTTCCTTTTTTTTCATTTCAATGCAATTTTATTATCTCTCTTTTGTAATAATATAGTTATGAACCACCCTATCAATTTCAAGTTGGAGATGAGCCATCATTAGATTACATTTATGGAAGCTTATCCTTACCCTTTCCCTCTCTTGGTTACTAATTGTCTTTCTCATAACAACATTGATTAAACAAATTTCTTTTCTAATCCTACCATAACTTAGTTGAATTTTAATTGAAATTTTACTAAGATTTGGTTTTGAAATGTCAGATGCAATCGATCTTTGACAAAGATCATAAATCAAGAGAAATTTGAGAGAGTAAAGTGAAATAAAAAATTTTGGTTACGCTTTATTGTTTTTTGAATTCTTTTTGAGATTCTCATATTTTGAAATTAATGTCGTAACTATACAAATTAATTTAGAGCTCATTTTTATTCAAAATTGTCTAGTGTCCAATTTTTGTTTGTTAGTGTTGGACACCTAATCCTCAATGGGTTAGTGTGGAAGCCGAATAGACAAAAGGAGTCCAAGAGACCTTGGGATGTGGAACCCAACGGTCACAATATGTACTATAAATGTATATCACTTTTTAATAAAAATGTATTCTCATGTTTTATCTTTCAGATTATGTTGCTGCCCATGTGTGTTTAACATGGTATCAGAGCAGGTGATATCCTACCCTCATATTTGAGCCACTTGTTTTGTGGCCTCTCTCTGCATGTTAGAACTGTAGACATTTTCCTTCCCACTAAATTTATGGCCAATTATGCCCTCATTGTCTGTCTTTCAACCATTCTAGCTTGTTAGCATCTCAGACCTCCTTGCACATAGCAAATCTACCGCTTCAACCTATAGTGCCACCTATTATCTGCCATCCCTATTAACAATGTGTGTGATTCTTTGCCAATTTTTATGTTGCTGATACATATAATTCTTAAAAGAAATTCGGAAACGGCTCATATCATTTACGGGCGATGATAATATACACTATTTTCTATGAGCATTCTCTGCCATCACTGTTTATTCGCAACAGTTAGAAAATTCTCTCTTCCAGGAGTTGTAGCCTATTTTTGTGAGGGTTTATAGGTCAAATAAGTGGTCACGACCATTGAAAAAGCGCAACTCTACCTCAATGGCTACCTAACATTCACCGTGAGTTACTCCTCTCTGTCTCCACTCAGAAATGCCCCTTTGTTTGTCAGATGTGATTTTTGGGTACTTGATTGTTTTGGCAGGGGCTGTTTATATTCTTTAGGCATTATAATGCTCAACGCTCAAAGCCGTGGCCTCTCTTCCTAATCTTGAAGCTTTGATCTACCACCGCTAGAAATTAACAAAGCCAAAAGGGAAACGCTTGAACCCTGTTCACCGGTTTCTTTGTTGTTCTCGGGAGTTTTGAGATTTGGTATCCTGCGTGAAGGACCACCATATGCTTGGTATTGGAACCCTGTTGATCCTGTTAGCTGCCACATTGATAGTCTAGCAGAAGGCATATATTGCATTGGCAAACATGATGGGGAAATCACGGATCTATCAATATATCACTGGGGCATGACTTATATGATAAAGCCAAAACCCCTGCACATCCTGGTCCTCTGGCCCACAGCAACATAGACACACGTAATGTGACCAAATGGCTTGAAAAGCTCCTGCAAGTCGGCGGAGTGGAAGCATGACAATACTTTTGCCAAAGCCTTCTTTGTTGTATAAAAGGAAAGTCCTCCAACAAAAAGTTTGGTGGTGACTCCCCTCGAGAAGAAGGCTGTAAAGCATGGAATTGGAGAAGAGAGCGGAAACGTGGTGGCACTGCTCCGATACGACCCTCCTCCATACCTTGTCTTGGAGTGCTGTGGTATCTTGAACGCTGATGATATATCACACTGTTGGAGCGTTGCAAACACTATCTTGAATGCTGATGATATATCCTGCAAGTCGGCCTCTCTGGTTTGATATACAGTTTTGAGTATTACGTTTTTAATGCGTAATGATATTTGAATTTTCTGTCCCATTTGTTTGTTAATCTCCTCCACGACTGATCTTCTGACTTTGTACACTTTATTGATGAATGCGTTGAGTCCGGATGAGAATTTCGATAAGTTTCACATTGAGGAGTAGCTCGAGCATTTAGCGGGAGCCACTCATCCTTCTTGCTGTTGGACAAGATTATCTTGCTTTCTGGGATGTGTGTTAGTGGCTGGGTTGTGCATGGTACTTGGAGGAGCTCAAACATAGTTACAGTCAAGACATATCCTTTCCTAGCTAAGCGTGAGGCTGAATATATTATTCAACTGAGCTCGAGTCTTTATTTTCTTGCTGGTCATGGGTTTTGAAGGGCGACAAGTCACTCTTAAATACTTTTTCATTGTTGTAGATTCATTCTGGGTTGCGTGCTACCCCAAATACTAGTTTGCATTGAACATAAAGAGGACGAGTTACCTAATATATTGTTGTTGGTTGGTCTGTTGGTATTTTGGGTCAATTTCTGCCATACCAGAATGAGTTTGTCTTAGTTTGGATGCCATTTAGAGGCTGTTTGTGTGGCTGTATATTCTTTTCACTAGCTGATACTGAAGTGTTGATATACGTTGAAGAGGTAGCCAAAAATCCGCCAGTAACTTACTCAAATATGGTATCTCCAATGCTGAAGCGAACCGTGAGTTAATGCCATCATAAATAGTGCATATATATATATCAGATTTTGTTTGTGTACTAGCTCTCCCCTTTATCTATTAAAATAGTAAAATGGCTGCTAGCATCAACAACATCATTGTGTAAATTTTGAACATGTATTTTAGTGAAGAGTGAAGAAGTTTGTGGTTGCTACACTTGTTATTAATATTATTTATGCTTGCTGGGTCTAAAGTTGATATTAAATTAATATTTTGAAGTTCTTCCACAAGTATTTGTCCCAACATATTATGTATTTACATGAGCCAACAACAAGGAATGCACCTGCAACATTTGATACACAAACTGTTTGTTAAAATACTACAGTGGACCAAACCATACAAACTCAGGACTCTTTGTGGTTTTCTCTTAGTTATTCCAGTTGGGTTTCTTACAGTGGACTATTGCTTTCTTTGAAGAAAGTGGCAAGATCAGAGAATATTGATATATGAGCATTCAAGTCCTATCCATGACATGGTGCTATAGTTGTTGAAGTTTTGATAGCCATCATTTCTGCTTTGAAAGTGGAGTATTTGAAGGATCCATGCAAGTTTGCAGTTACTGCTGCCATAGTTGTGGCATTGTATTTAAAACTCACTATAGTTTTTGTCTACATATATATGCATTGGTTCCTTGATTCGACTGCTGCATAAGAGTTTGGTGGGCTGTATAAATGCTCTGATTATTTTGACAAATAAAAGTAATCTTTTGTGGAGAAAAGTTTAGTCAGTTGTATTGTCAGAACATAGTGTTGGTCATGAGTAAACTCTTATTTTTATGTAATGGATTGTAATTGGTGCTTTCTAGTTGCACACTGATCATTTGCTGCACATTTATAAAGGATATTGCTGTGTACTGTGAGTGGGTATTACTTTTCTGCATTGAGTAGTAGTTGTGATCAATTTTTTAAGGTGTAAATCTGACATTGAAGAAAAAATGGCCAGAATAAATGAAGTATTAGAGTTCCTCAAAACTCTCATATTGTCTACTAATCATGATACATTAAAAGTAAGAAAAGTTTCTCTCACAGACATTCAGGTCTGTCTACAAAATGCACATCAGAAAATTGATTTTTTATAGCTCGAAACTCAGGTACAGCAAGAAGAATTAAAACAGAGGAGTCATTCTGAACATGTTTCCGTTCAGAACATTGAGACTATAACCCATCAGAAGCAAGTCAATAATGTTATAGTTGGTTCAGATTTAGTACCCAATAAAGCAACAGTTGTACATTCAGATGCAGAAACATAGTCTGCACTTCACAAGCCCATCATCAGACCTTAGGAACAGCTTGTCCACAACAAGCATAGAACTGGTCTTGGATATGACAAGGGCGTGTCCTTTCATATTCCAGACTACTCAAAACCCATTCAGTTTCAGAGTGCTGGATTTCTTGAGGATGATTCATCTTCACCTGTTCTTCATGACAATTCACCTTCAGCTGTTCCATATTCTACTCCTCTTCCACAACAACAACAACAGATTGTGAAATGCCAACACTGCCACTGAGTTGGCCATTTGAAAGATTATTGTTTTGATCTTCATCCATGTAAGCACTGTCATAAAACCACCCATTCTTCACACAGATGCTTCAAAAACAAACATCCTGCAAGAACAAAGATTCATCTTGGATGGATCGCTTCTTGGCAATGGGCATCAACAGCCAAGAAGATATTCCAATCACATGTCAGAACTTGTTCTAGAGAATTGAACAATTTTGCAGTTGAGTTTTCTCCATCATCTCACCTTGTATCTGACAGGGAGGGAAATGATGGTCATCTACAAGCTTCAAAGTCACATCAACCGAGCCTGAGCCACAACCTGCCACACCAGTTTCAGAGTTGTAGCCAGAAACAAAGATGCCCTCGAACATGCCTTCAGTTGGTAATCTGGGACACTTCCTCTAGTAGAAGACTTCAACTTCTTGCCAGTTTTGGAAGAATTCCAGGAACAAAATTGGGGACACTTCCTCTAGCAGAAGACTTCAGCTTCTTTGTAGTTTCAGAAGAGTTCCAGGAATTGCATTAAGCATTCCAGAGTTTTTGGTCATCGTTAAACCATCACAGGTTGATACTTCCCTTTTCAGGTTGAAGTTCTCCCTTTTATGCAGGGTGAGACCTCCCTTTCATGGTTGAAGGTTTCCCTCTTCAAAACATCAGGAGCACTTCCTCTAGCAGAAGACTTCATTTTCTTGCTAGTTTTGGAAGAGTTCCAGGAAATGCACTAAGCATTCCAGTGTTGGTGGTCATCCTTAAACCATCGTCCTTTATACCAACATTTCAGAGAGCACATTCAGCCTAGTGTTGCCATGCATTTTTGTACATTTTGTATTACAACTCTCTTCTTGGACTCATACGTAACCTTTCAGATTAAGGGGGGGAATGTTGGAAACTTAATCCTCAATGGGTTAGTGTGGAAGCTGAATAGACAAAAGGAGTCCAAGAGACCTTGGGATGTGGAACCCAATGGTCACAATATGTACTATAAATGTATATCACTTGTTAATAAAAATGTATTCTCATGTTTTATCTTTCAGATTATGTTGCTTCCCATGTGTGTTTAACAATTAGTTAGATTTTTTGTTTTTGTTTTTTTGTTTTTAATAAGAAATATCTAAAAATGCCATATCTTGAAATTTTTACTTCTCACCATGCCAATTAAAATCTATGCTTAAAATGAAAGAAGAAACATGTTTTACTTATGGAAAACAACTTAAATAACAAACTTCAAAATGATAAAGGTTTTTATCTATGATTCAACACACTCTAAATTTGAACTCTTCCTTTTAACTTCATTTGTTGGTATATGGTTTACTAAGATTTCAAGATAGGCATAACTATTGGATTTTAATGTGATAATTGGGATGTAGGAATTTTTAAGCCTAGTTTGGTCAATTTTATTTAAAAACTTAGTTTGTTAAATACAAATCTTTTGATACCTTTTAAGATTTCTTTTTTCACACTTTTCAAGCCTCCTTGATTACTTATCATTTTTTAATTGCAAATTTAGAATTTACAATTTTGAAAGGAGTTTTAACCCTCAATAAATGAGAGCGATAACATCTAGGTTGTGCTTAAATGTTTGTTTTCAAATGAAAGCATCACAATTAATTATCATTACAAAGTTCCTGGACTTATGGACATGATTAATTTGTGGTGGAGCTCCATGTTACTGTGGATTCATATTTAAATGCTAGCACACCAAAATTTAGGTCTCTTATAAAGCTCTTCTTTGATCTCCATCCACCTCACATTAAAATTTGATGTTTATAATGATTAAGTGAGGGAAGACCTCATGATAAACATAGAAAGTCAGTAATATGCCAAGCAAATCTAAAACACTCTCATATCACGCCACTTACCTAACATCAAATTGCACATGCTCGATATAGACATAGATTAGTAATGGTGTATCAAAACAAAAATGAAGGTGAATGCACTATATATACTATGGAAAGTAAAAGCAAACCCGTCAGGGCTATGGATGCTCACTGGAAACTTGGTCATACTTGTATGGTACTAAGGCACCTTTGTTGGGGCTATGAATGCTCACAGGAAGTAAAGTTTTGCCAAGTAATGAGAGATTAGGAATACACATGGAAAATTATATTAATCACCCAAAGTGAAATCCTTGGGTCATTCCTTCAATCAATAATTTGTAGATTAAATGCTTGGGAAAATTAAATTCATAAATTAGCTCAAAGAGGTGGTCTGTCAGTTACCTGATGTTAAGTGCTTAATGGGACTATCTTTTGAATTCAGAAGCATATGACGGTACCCATAATTAGGAAGTACATTCTTGTAGTAATTAAGATTATATTTTCCATTAAGTGTAAGTATTTTAAGTAAACTTACACAAAGATGATTGATTCTTCCAATGCGTCGCTAATTGTTGAGGCCATAACAACTCCCCTTAATTTTTAGCAAAACATTAGGGATCCTTCCAACCAAAATTTTATGTTAATGACTAATTTTGTATTTTCTTATTTATTCTTTTACTTTCTTTGGTTTGTAGGATAATATCTTGGATTCTTTTTTTTTATTTGAATTTGATAGATCTTAAATTGCTATGTAATTTACTTTTAATAGACTAAGTAGGTTATATATATATGATGATGATGATTAACGTCCACTATGACCAATATATATGTATATGTATATGTATATGTATATGTATATGTATATGTATATATATATATATATATATATATATATATATATATATATATATATATATATATATATATATATATATATATATATATATATATTTATCCTTTAAAACTAGTATGGAGGAACACGTTATTGATATAAGACATGAGCGTATATGCTCTTCCACCCTTGGTGAACACTCCATGAAAACCAAACACCATATAGGTCTTGAGAACACTAAAATTATTGCCAAAGAAAACCATTATTTAAAAGATGTTTTAGGGGAGCTTTAATGATTATCAAAAACCTTGACAATATAGGGACAATGGCTTAGAAGGAAACAACATCTGGAACCCCTTATTAATCTTCTTAGGAAATATGAGTTCTTTGTTTATTGCCTCTTTTTCTTTCTTCATTTTGCCTCATTTTCTTACACACACACACACAATGAGAAACCTTTCATAACTCAGTTGTCAAGCCAACAGTGAGGACAACCATCACTGAACGCTATCAGAAAATAAAAGTTGACACACCATAATTACTCAAGGAAAACCATACCACCTAGAATTACCTGTTGGTGGTTCATAAAGGGGCATGCTTTCACTCTTTCCAGGCATCTCTAGATCTTGGGTCAGTAACAGGTTTCCTTACGTCTGAGGAAGATGAGCTCTTAGTCAAGAAGAAGTAGTTTTAAGACATACTTTTGGCCTAATAGAGTGGTACTAATAATTGATGATGAACTAACTTTTCTTATAATAATAATATATAGTAAATTATTATATTATTATATAATATACTAATATTATTATTATATTAATAATATTAATAATATTATATTATAATAATTTTCTATGGTAATATTAATAATA
The DNA here is from genome assembly GCA_031772625.1 of Pinus tabuliformis. Taxonomy (NCBI): domain Eukaryota; kingdom Viridiplantae; phylum Streptophyta; class Pinopsida; order Pinales; family Pinaceae; genus Pinus; species Pinus tabuliformis. Next base: position 1,204,222,171 of record CM062816.1, read on the forward strand.
TTATTATATTAATATTAATATAAGATAATACTTACTTTTATTATTATTCTATGTTAGGGTTTTTATCTTAGGTTAGTGCCAACACTCTCTCCTCATTTCATTTCAATATGTTGCATTTTGTGTTGTCATAACAGATCCTCTTTAGATCTAAAACACAGATAATCAAACATGATTACTATGGTCAATTTGAGCTTCTAATCTACAATTTATCAATTTTAAAGGTATCGTCATCTTCTACTGATCAAGAGCTTTTTGATGATATAGTTTTTTTTCTCATTTAGAGTCTGAGACACAAAATTATGGCCCTTGGAAGTTTTTATATTATTGCCATGATTTGATGATATGGAAAATAATTATATTAAATGTGTTGACTTAGCAGCTGATGTGTATTGTTTAATTTTAATTTTAATTTTTCTAGTCATCATCTATTGACATAACTCGAGTGATGGAAATTATTTACATTAACTAACCACAATATCATGTGTCACTTAATAGGAATATCAAAATATCGAATATCGACAAATATCCCTATATTCGATAGCTGGAAACTAGTGGCTCGGTGGCGGTGAATGGGATTTGGTGGCTACTTGCAATATCAGATGGCTAGAAATATCTGTGGCTCACTGGTTTATTTTTTATTTTGTTTAATTTTTGTTATTTTATTATATGAGGATATCAACATTTCATTTATCTTAGGAATTTCTAAATATTTTAATATTCTGTTGGTTTTAATTATTTATTTTATTTTGATTTGTGGCTCACTGGTTTATTTTGTTTAATTTTTGTTATTTTATTATATAAGGATATCAACATTTCATTTATCTTAGAAATTTTTAAATATTTTAATATTCTATTGGTTTTAATTATTTATTTTATTTTGATTTGTTTATATGGCCAAAACTTTAGCATGGGCTCCACACTTCATATGTTCAATAGTTTAATACACAAGTAATGTTAGGTAGTAAAACAAATATAAAGTCTCTGAAATGCTCTTTCATAGTGCATGTGGAATAAACAATAAACCCACAAATCAATGGTCCATAATTAATCTAAATATAAAAATAATGGTTGTTGAGTGCTAACTTCCAAGAGCTATATCTTGAGTTTTAGAAGGGAAAATTAAGCAATAAATGACTCGTTGGAAAGATGAGACTATAAGGAAAATTTTGGGTAACTTATTTTACCAGATAAAAAATATGAATGCCCAAAAAAATTGAATGAAAAAGGGCCACAAAATTATTTTTTGAATAATATGGAAATATTTTAAGTTTGGTGATTTTATAGTTATTTTTTTTATTTGGTTGATAAATTGTGTTAGTTTTATTTTTTGTTTATTTGATTTCATTAATGTACAAGTGAGTTAGAGAAGATACAATTTATTCTAAATATATTTTTTATTGATATTACAATGACTATGTAGTATGAATAATTTTGTCAACAAGAGTGAGTAATATTTGTATTAAATATGTGACTGATCACAACGATTACACGAGAAAGTTTACAATATAAGCATCCTCCTTCTAGTCCAAAGGGCTATTGGCTACTTATCATACTGACGAGACTGTAAACTATATCAAAATACAAATCATTCCTAAAAAATTATATACAACAAAAACTACCTAACTAAAGGAAAATTTTACATGGAAACATTCGTCACATTCATTTATTTTTCTCCCTTATTCCCCGACATTTAACATCCAAAAGTTTCTCATTCAGTGTCTTGGATGCATCATCACTTTCATTGATCCTCACTTTCAGAAGATTAATTTGATCTTAGAGATCCAATAGGTGGCTATGCAAGGCCTCCATCTCATCATCTTTCCTGACCAAATTTTCTTTAAGTAATTGGTTTTCCTCCAACACTTGGACTATGGACAATTTGTAATCTTTTATCTTCAGATTAACAAAAAGTAAGTCAACTTGCACGAAATCTATTTTTTTCTTCAACTATGTAACTATGTTTGGACTTCCACTATTCATCCTCCTATCTCCTTGGTTGCTTTCTACCATACGTGGCTCCTCCATATTCTGGCTACAACTCTGCCTCGAAGTACCAACACATTCAACCTTCCTCATATTCCATTATGTCAATCAACAAGAACAAAGGTTTTGTGTTTTGAGAAATTGGTTTCAAAGAAACACTATGGAAAGGGACGATTATTCACCCAACCAAATGATGAGACAATTTTTTTTTGAAGGAGCCAAAGACCTTTGCTCGTGGAAAGAACTTGAAATAAGGCAAACAAATTTTAAAAACAATTGATGCAACTGTGTAAGTCCCTTTCTTGACAGTGTCATAGAGGCCATCAAGAATTCCAAGGGCACCATTAGTTCCGCACCATAATTGCCCTTCTAATAATTTCCTCCTTCTTGCTATGGTTGCATGTTATGATCATATTAACAAGGGGAGATTCCAATTGAGGAATCAATTACCAATTTGGAAATAGCGCCACCCGCTGAGTTGAGGGATTGGATAGTGACTCCCACGTTAGTCTAGAGATGCAAGTTACCAACTCACTTGAAAATTTCAATAATGAATGATGCACAAAACTAAGATTGTGTTTCACAGGCCAGAATTAGACCCCCACTTCATGGTTTGGAGACCCCAAGGGTTGCTCTTAGCTTCTTTCAATTTGCACATAATTGTGACTTAACTAGGATATGCCCCTATATCTAAGCAGAGTCAAAATCATCATTATATGTCACTACCTTCTTAAATCACATGCAAGAGGATTTAATACTACAAGAATTTTTCATAATTGTTATGCTACGGATAACAATCATACTTCCAAGCAGATGGTTTGTTGTGTACTCTCTCTATGAACTCCAAACAAAGATCTTACATTTCAATGTGATGAGTCTTGTGTTAGCAAGAAGGTTAAAGGGATTAGAGGATGCCACGATAAGATTCGGGCTCCTGGCCACCTATGGGGATTGATATTCCATTAATAACTTCAAATCATGGATATTTTACCTTGTTATAGGAATGATTGTATGGATATAGGTAATATTATTCATGAGTGCCACATGGGTGAGATTGGTTTTATGGTAAATCGTGCCATCCATGGATTTCATTGGTTTCGAGCTTCCTAGATTTAAGATGGCATGCAAAGTTGGCACACATTTTAGCCTCATAGTTTTGTTTTGTATAATATGAAATAACTTTTTACAAAGCAATTCATCTAGCAATTATTTGATTATTTTCAAAAGGTTTTCAAGGTGATTTTATTTTGTCTAGTTTCTAGTGAGAAGGTGTTGAATTATGACAAGTGAGTCTCCAAGGATGATTATATGAGTTGCATGGGTAAACCTTGTTAGTATCAGCCCCTATAGTAGGCCATGTAATTTTCCCTTGTTGTTGGTCATAGTTTACAATCCCCACACATATCTTATAATAAATTTTTCATTGGGCTATACATAACCCCTCCCCCTCTTGCTACCCCTCTTAACACGAGGATCACCAATTGAACTACCTCTCACATAGTATGAATATTAATAATTATATTAAAATTGTTTTTGTGTGTGTAGGAAATCAATGATATGACAAGGATAGAATTAACAACACAACATAGAGATCCCTCAATTTTTGCAACAGACTTATCTTGATCAAAAAATTGTGTATTTATGTATTCGGTTTAAAAAAGGGTGGAGAAATACTTTGTTTATGTTATTTGAAATTATTTGGCCAATGTTGGGCCGAGAAAAAGGTATGTTTTCCCCTTGTAAATAGCTTAATCAAGCATTTGTCTTCACATGTTTATCTTCGTTTTATGGATAAAAATAGAGGAAACAATAGCAGAAGCTGGGTAAAATCGATTAGTAACAAATTAGATAAATTTGGGAATGGAAAAATGACTTTCACTATCTTTATATGCAGGGACACGGATTGGACAATTATTGTTCAATCGATAGAACAACAACAACCAGTAAAGGAAAAAGACAATGTCCTGAGTATGGAAGACAACAGAAGACCAAGAGGACCAATGCTATTCTATGATGAAATTAGATCGACTGTTGTGAAATCCTCAGGATCCCCTGATCTTGAGGATTCACTTCTATCTATTTACTTTTCCAAATGTTATATAAATCCATAAGGCGAACCGAACATCTAGTTAGGAATTCGCAGATTGTAACTATTCTTTTTGGACATATAATACTTTCATCACAATGATGTTGTAACTCTATTATTGATTTTAAGAAGAATACTGCATTTAATTCATAATTGTATTTTGCATATCAAACAGTGGGGACTTCTGGAGACTTTGGGTCCAGTCAATAGAAGATCTACTACTTCAATTGTGTTATAATCATTTATTTTGATTCTTAACTATTTATTGTTGGTAGTTTGTAAAGTTAGTATCATTCTGATTACTGTGAGGATTGATGATCATGATTTATATTTGTTGTTCAGTCAAGGTTCTAGATTTAAATATGTGTTACATATACGTGATTCTCTTTATTGAATTGGTTATGCTAATTCCACCATTAGATTGTTGTTCATTCTAAGGTAACACTATCATAGATTTCAAAGCTAGAGTGATTTCTTTCCATGAGATGTTTATATGTTTATTTTCTGTTCAATTGTTATAGCTTTCCTTCATGTTAAATGTGTTAGTTTCACTACGAATTAGATTGCCAAGTCTTATTCTTTATATTTCCATTTTGATTCAGTTGCTTACAGAATAGATTAAGTATCCTTGAAAGTGTGTTATGAATTCCTTTTAGAATTGTTTGGATTGAATTTAGAGAAATAGACATTAGCAATTATAATGATTTCAACATAATTTTACCTCTGAATTCACTACATATATAGTGTTGACACTCTTGAAATAAAAAGACTTGCCCTAGGTTGATGATTAATTTAGGTATTAAGATTGCTTGTAATAAGACATCTTAGTGCACCAACATTTTGGCGTCGTTGCCAAGGAGAGTGTTTCAAAGTGATTTATTTTTATCTTGCTATAAAAGAATTGGGTTTTAAAAACAGGAGGTAAGAATCTGCGTAACCAGCAAGTAAAGTGCTTTCTCACCAACCCACTTTTCAGCAAAAGCATAGAGGTTAAATAGGAATAATTTTTTTTTATGAATGACTAGGAATAAAAAGATAGAAAAAGATCAGAACCCCCCACCTAAATCCAAAAAACCCAAGGGATCAATGAACCTTGGGAGAACAAATTTTATAGACGAAATCGTAAGAAAATTAGAGTCTCAAGCATCAGTAGGATTCCGGACTATCTCTGGAAAAAGCCCTACTGTAATCCCTCAGGCAGCAGGCTCACCATCTGCAGCTTACGCTAAGATTCATAGTCAAATTGGAGGATCTGAATAGAGTTTTTAGGTTACAACAAATTTACATTCTAATCCTCTACAAGAAGGAAAATCATGCAACTTAAGAGAAGGAGAGGGAGAAACCAGTGGAACTGCTAAGGCAAGACCACAGTTGTCTGAACAAGGATCTCCCATGATCCCAGATCTAGGCAGTGTTACAAAAACAACTCAGATTGCAAATCCTAAGCTTACTTAAATAGAACCCCCTAAAATCCTTTAAGCATATTGGCACATTTTTGACCAAATGGTGAATCTACCACCTCAAGGTCAAACCTTGACATTGGAATACCCCATAGTCGACCAAGTGGCCAATGCCCCAATGAAAGTTATTCCCTTGTAAAGCATCCCAACTTTTCATGGGATGATCACAGAGGATCTGGATGCCTTCTTATTCAAGTTTGATGTCCTCTGCAGAGGATACGAATATACCAATGACCCTAAAAAACTAAAACTATTCCCTTCTACTCTACAAGGAGAAGCTTTGAGGTGGTTCATGGGTCTAGTCGGATGTACTATTTACTCTTGGGATGACATGAAAACTTCTTTCCTCACAAGATACCAGGACTTTTGCGAGACTGGGGAATTAAAATATGAAATCTTTAAGATGGCTGCAAAATATAATGAAACTCTAGAAGAATATGTCAAATGGTTTCACTATAATTTGCAGAGATCCCCTCACACCACTTTACCAAAAGAAGTCCTAATAGATATCTTAATTAAGGGAATGAAAGAAGAATGGATAGAAACTCTAAATTTGATGGGGAAAGGAGATATTTCTCAGGAATATTATGATGAAATCATTTTCTTGTGTATTAGGTGTTCACGAGGTAGCACATGCATCGGGTCAGGAAGCCAAGATGTTATGACCAGAGGAATGAAACCACACAGTGGAGGTGTAACAAGAATGGAAATTGGTAACCTCTTGGAAGACTTCAAGACAGACATCCTGGGCACCCTTACAATGCAGTTGGACATCCTACATGCTAAACATAAACAAGCCTTAGCTTAACAGAACTTGGCCATTTTCTACCCACGATGTCAAAAGAAACATTGCCAATGGGAGTATCCATTGGACATGGTCAAGCCATGTGCCATTTGCACCAAGGATCACACCATTAAACAATATCCATCACTTCCAGGGCTAAAAGCAGTTTTTAAAGAAGTAGAAAAAGAGACAGAGCCAGTATACTTAATGAACTAGCTTTGACACTAGCAGGCCAAACCCACAGGTATGCCACAAGACACATCCTAGTTCTTTCCTTCTTCACCATTTAATCAACAACAGAACCCCAGGGCAGCATGGCAAGGCCAATCACCTTACTCGAATTGGAAATCCCAGCCATTCCCTATGACACCTTGGCCAACTCAGTCCTTTCCAGGTAATGGCTAGCCAAATTCTCCTTTTACTCCTATTTGGCAAGGTAATCCATATCCATCCCAGTGGCCTATCTCTACTTCCAAAAATCTGAACTGCTCTTTGAATTGGCAGCGACCTTTAGGGATATCCAATACACCTATGGGTACGGGTCCTCAACCTCAACCTACATTATCAACCCCATATCCATTACAACAAAATCCTCAGCCTCTTCTGTGTCCTCAATTGCTAGCTCAACCGAATCTGAATCCTAATAACAGACTGGTTCAGCTGGTGCAGATTGTCGAAAGCTCAGACTGTGAGATTGAACAAAAAGAATGTAATGAACTTAGATTGAGGTCAGGATGCATCATTACCCCTGAGGAAAACAAATACCAACCATCAATTGAGTTAGAAACCCCACCTGTACATATACCATCAACTATGATTGACATAGAAATAAGATAAGGAGAAGATACAAAAGAACATAAAGACCCTAAGAAACTCATAGTCACTTCTCCCCCATTCCTTGAAAGGTTAAAAATACCCAAAACAATTGTTTATCCAGACTTTGATCTTGTAGGGGAACTGAAAAATATTTGTATTAAAATTCCTCTCCTCCAGGCTATCCAGGATATTCCTATTTATGCTAAAATGATTAAAGATCTATGTGTAAATAAGTCTGTGAGGAAAGAAAAAACTTCACCCACCATTCATATTGTAGGGACCTTATCTGATTTTCTCTTTGGAGGGGAAACTCCAGTAAAGTATGGATATCCTGGGAATCCCATAGTTACAGTTTAGATACATGGCTGCTCCTTTCCAACCACACTAGTTGATCTGGGTGCAGCCATGTTGATGCCTCGAAAATCGCTACATCAACATCGGGGAAAACCACTTGGTCCGGACCTTAAAGCAGCTCCTTTTTTATTTGGTGTGGTGGCTCTGACTGGATATAATGGGACCAGTTTCCCAATGATTTATAAGTGATACGGATAAGTGATCGATTTTTAAATATCTATGGGAATGATGGATGATATATTCTAAAATGCAACAATATAAAAGTAACTAATCTATCCCGAGAAATCTTTCTTCTAGTGTAATTTTTTATGGTTCTTATTGACAAGTAGGCATATAGATGACTCTACTCATAAATAAAAATATTCATTCATATGATAATTACTTTGTTCAAGTAGTTGAACAAAGTAATAATTAAAACATTATCACACTGATCGGTATATATTACTGACACACATATATAGAAAGATAACAACTTTTAAACATTCAATAGTGATAAGTCAAAGAATTGTTGTAAGACCATATACATATATCAATAATAGCAAAATAAATAAATGTTGATTCATATAAAAGCATGAAGCAAAAACACAGATAGTAGTACCATATGCATTTGAGTATCCTCCGATATGAATTGCATTCAGATCCTGCCTTTTAACTTGGGAATACTTTCACACGAAGCAATAGCGCATATCACATAAAAGCATTCTTCATCAAAACTCAGAATTCAGGTCCATTTTTTATAAAAATAAATATATCGGAAGCACAGTAGTGAAACTTCCGATCCAAGTCTTAATACAAAAATTTGAGGACCCTTTCTAAAAACATGAAAGGTTCTATAAATACTATTTAAAATAACAAACTATGGAATAAATATGCTATGCGCTGGTATAACCAAATCACAAAAATGTGAAAATCTTCTTGAAATAGGCATGTTGCGGTCAGTCAAAAATGGTTCACTGTATTGGCTGATCATCAGCTGAAGTTCTGGCGGATAACTCATGCGTGAGTGTAACTGAGCAGTGTATGTGGCATCATATGGCCAATTGCATCAGTGAGGCATTTCATCGCTGTCTGCTGACTATATGGTTTGACAAGGAAAAACAAAAAGGTTTCCCACATTAAACTTTGAATACCTGTGATCAATATTTCCCTCTGCTCCAGCTCCTGTTTCCATATCTTTTCTAATGCTTTCACTGTGGAAGTTTCCCTGGAGAAAACTCTGTTATTAAATTTGATAAATAAAGACTGTTATTAATTAATTCAACTAGGTTGTTTGTTTCCGATCTGCATCTTGATGTTGCTCTTTCAGCCTTCATTAGCTGAGATTGCCATTCAGTAAATAGAATTTCTTTATGTGATTCCAGAATTTGTGGTAGATTAGCAGCTTTTCCCTCTTTAGATTCTTGCCAAGAGAGAAAATTTGTTAATCTTTCATCTTCTTTTTCCAAGTCTAGTCTCGCATCTACTGATTTTTCAACCATGGATGATGAAATTTCACACATAGGAAGAACCAGTGAGATATTATGACATAATAGGCTCAACTGACTAGAAAATGCCCTGGTAATTTGTAGAGCCTCCGATCTGAATTCTCCCACTTGGGGATATTCCTTGAATCTTTCTATCTGAACTGTTAGTTGAGCGATTTGTTCTTCCTTCGATTTATTCAGCTGTTCATTTAATAACTGCAACTTACTCAATGCTTGGGATAACTCCTGTTGTTCATGAATTGCTTGACCATCAATCCTATGCTTTTCTTTGACCAATTGCTCATTCAACTGATCATTTAGATTCTTTTGGACTACTAATTGTTGTTCCAACTGTTCTATCTTCTATCGTTTCTGTTGTGCTTATGCTTCTAGCAAACTGATTGCTTGGTCCTTTTCTTTTAGCAAATTACTGACCTCCGATGCTTTATCCATTGTGGTCACTGTGTATGCTTCAGCATACTGAGAAAGTTTGGTGAGGTCTTCAGAAGGATTAACTTCCTCTCTCCATACCACATTCATTATCTCCATTTGTGAAGTCAAGAGAGGAGAGTGGTCAATTTTCCTCTTTTTCCTTCGTCTTTTGATTACAGCCCTATGATTAGGGCTGTAGAAGACATCTAATGGTTGTATCTCTTCTATGTGTAAAACAATTTCATTGGAGGGATTTTCAGGGATTATTTCTACATCCTTTTGAATCATGGGTGGGCCGCTTGTTCCTTCAGTCGGAACTGTGTTGATTATTGATTTCTGACCAGTGGTCACCTCAGGTGTGCTGAATCCTTTAATGTTCTCAATATTACTAATGATGGAATCAAATTGCTGCCATTCCTTGATTAGTTTAGGATCAACATAAATGCTTGAATCAAGGGGGCCACTACTTGTTTCTTGTCTCTGCTCCTGTTTTGGCAACTTTTCCTTTTTGGAAATCTTCTCCACTACAAGAGTATTATCGACATCTTTCTGTTCACTTTGACTCTGTGGCTGAACTGTTGGGGTTGTAGCTAATAGATCCAAAGGAAGAGTTTGAAACCTCTGGGATCTGAGCCTATCGAATTTTTCTAACCACAAGCCAATCCTTTAACCCAATAAAATATTTTGGTTGAAGCAAACAAATCATCAAAGTCATCGGCTTCATGATCAAATCTGGTAAGTTTAGCTTGAGAGGTAACGTTATAGGCAACCTTCCTTGGGTCAAATTGCCTATTCGGAATGGTGGCAAGATTTAGCATCTGAATCTTCTCTGCCTCTTTCTCTGCATGTTTATAATCATGTAAGGTAAAAATTCCACACTGTAGGGGGAATGTAGGCCACATATGTTTCTTGGAATCCCTCAGGGTTTTTGACGTTCCTTCAATTGTTATCTGATATGCCAACTCTCGGGCTAACAGTTTGTCAGGAACATATAAAGGAAGAACATGAGGTTTGGTAAAACTGCCAAAAAGTCTTACATAAGTGAATTTCTCCTCTTCAAACCAACTACGCACTGCTGTTAGGTCAATTGCTGCTTCCTGAGATATCCTAGGGGCAGGTTTATTGAAGATAGAATAATATACAGGTAGGACAAAACCATTGCAAATTCTGTATAAGTGATTCTTATAGTGGACCTTCCACAACTATTTGTGATAGATATGAATAGGATTAAGATCTTTGGGAGTCGACTTCCATCTAAGTACGGGGTATTCAAAATTAAAACAAATAATATCAAGAATATATGCACTGTAGTAAAAAGGAGGAATGATCTGGGAAGTTGTATATGCTTTCCTTCTGTATTCTAGTATCTCAGTGGCTATTCTATCAGATAGAATATTTGCCCAATCCATAACATAACTATTAATCACAGCTTCCATTAACATGAGCATATCTATAGTAAATTTTGCAGAATCATGTTGTCCCCACAATCTACACATCATAGCGCCAACATAACAATAAGGAGAAGCTAATGAGTCAACAGAATACTTCCTCGATGTGCTTATGTTTCTCTAGGAAATGCCTCCAGTGTCTGATCAGGGCCGACTCCAAGTCATTTTATTTTGCAAACGCTTCTAGGAATGCCTTGTTGAGCGGAGGTAGATGGTACATTTGCCTGAGATCTTCAGGTTTAAATGACTCGAATATTCTTCCATTAGCCATGGAAAATGTTCTATCTGAAGTTGGGATTTTCTCGACAACCCATCTAACCACATCAGTGTATGGCAAAATTTTGGCCCGCACTACTATCCTGTGAAGGTATGAACAGGCCAGTTATTTGAGAGTTCCTTCTAACTTGCTAGTGGAATCAGCTGTGGCTTCCTCTTCCCATTCTTCGGGCTCCTCTGCCTCTATCAAATTGTAGATGCTTTCCCAGTTCGCATTTCCCAGACCAAGACATGCTATATCTGATATTAGTCCCTTCCTACTTGGTTCTGGTTCTTTAGCTATAGGAGTTGCCTTGGCCTTCTTAGATTTCTTCCCTATCTTCTCCGGATTCATGAGTTCGAAGAAACTCTGCACAAACCGTAACACAAGGATATTGCCGCTAAAAGCCAATATGAAAATGAACAGAATTAAGGCAATTAACATATGATAAGTCGGATGCAGTTAAGAACCACTACGAGTGAAATCTTTGAAGGATCTACTCTTAACTGTGAAATTAATAGCCATTTGAGCTGCCAATCGTGATGAATAAATATCATAAATACATGTCTCATCGATCATATATTGCATGATATCTCAAGCGTGTCTTTGGATTTTACCGATTGGCGATCGGTGATAAATCACAAATCACAATTGGGAGTTTCAAAAGGGTGATGCTTCATCACTTGAGATGAATATCTCTGATTGTGATAAGGTGATATTATAATAAGGTGAGATATGTTTTCATTAAATTGGTTTGATTTATTAATTTTTAAAAGACTTATGCATGCAAACCATGTCACGAATGTTTTCTCCTTGAGATGCGCACCTTACTTATTAATCACAATTAAGAGTTTGGCTTGTGTTTTAGCTCTTTGTCATATGACACCTCTGATTGCCGATTTTGATTACCTTTGTCGGATTGGAGGATTTAATGAGGACCTTTTTCGATGTATCCCTTTGTCATTGCGATACACAATCTCCGATTGCTTTATCGCAATGTAGAATTATTTATGATATTTTTCAAAGGAACACTTTATACTTTATTCAAAAGGCTTTACAAAATGAATTACTTACATCGGGCCTTTTGATAAAGGTTTTTTTTATAATGAGGATAATACCATTTTTATTTATCAAATCACAAATCTTACTAAGTTTATTTAAAAAGGGACCCATTTCTTATTAAAAATTTTGTGTAAAAGTTTTTAAGAAATGGGGGGTTGTTGTACAACACAACATGCCATTAACATCTTAATAGTAGAAACCTATTAGACACTTGGTATTACAACTCTGGAACCAAGCACCACCTTGCTAGAACTTCTTGATCATTCGATGGTAAGACCAGAGGGTACTTTACAGGATATTACAGTTTCTGTTGATTCATGGGAGTATCTAGTAGGTTTTCTCGTTATAAACCCAACAGTCGATTGGATGGGCACCCTCTAATTTTGGGTTGACCTTGGCTGACAATAGTTGATGCTTATATAGGCGGCCAAGAGGGAAGCATGACCATTTCTAAAGGGGATGATGTAAAACATCTTGTTTTATATCATCCTACCAAACCAAGTCTCCCCATTGTAAAAATACATAAAAAAAACCACTCGCATACTTGGAAGAAAGCATTCGTTCACCACTTATAGTAGCAGAGGCACTTGAATTCAAGGATCAGACTAAAGATGATGTTATCAACAACTTTATCAATCAGCCAGCTAATGTGAATAATGTAAAATGTCAAATGTTAAAAGCAATTCTTGATAATGAAGCCTTGGAAGACCCTTTGAAAGATATTGATGATCAACATATCCAGACAACTGTTGTTCATAACAGCAAGCCTGTTGAAATTGAACCAGAAAAGGTTTTAAACATTAATGATAGCCTGGACAGTGACCAACAACAAAAACTCATTCAAGTCCTGCAAAAATATAAAGGGGATTTTTCCTGGGACTATCCTGACATGAAGGGCATAGACCCACAGTTATGTATGCATCATATCTACACTGAAAAGGATGCTCATCCTATTCGACAACCTCAGCAGAGATTGAATCCACATCTCAAGGACATTGTAAAAGAAGAGCTACATAAGATGTTGGACGTGAATTTCATTTATCCCATTTCGGATAGCAAATGGGTCTCTCCATTGGTAGTTGTCCCCAAGAAAAATGGGAAGTGGCGTATCTGTGTGGATTATTGGTAATTGAACAAGGAAACACAAAAATATCACTTCCCTCTTCCATTTATTGATCAAGTCCTTGATACTCTGGCAAGGAAGCAGTTATTTTCCTTTCTAGACGGCTTCAACGGCTACAATCAGATTCAACTTGCCCCTGAAGACCAAGAAAAAACGACCTTCACCTATCCATGGGGTAGATTCGCTTACAGAATGTTACCATTTGGCTTATGCAATGCCTCGACGACATTTCAAAGAGCTATACTCAGCATTTTTGCTGATCTGATAAATGAAGGACTTGAAGTTTACATGGATGAATTTACCCCATATGGGGATGACTTTGATCAAGCACTACAAACATTAGAGAAGATTTTGGAATGATGCATCGCTACCAGGTTGTGTTTAAGCAATGTCAAGTGTCACATGATGATGATAGAAGGCGTAATCCTGGGACATTACATTTATGCAATAGGGATATGGGTAGATCCGGCAAAGATATAGGTAATTCTCTTACTACCTACACCCTGTAATCAGACTGAGGTACATATCTTCCTTGGATATGCAGGCTATTCTCGCATGTTTATCAAAAACTTTTCACAAATTGTCGTGCCTTTATATGCTTTAACTGGAAATGGTGACTTTAAATGGTCTGAAAAATGTGACACAACTTTTACAAATTTAAAGAAACTAGTTTTGATGGCACCAGTATTACGTGGACCTAACTGGGAGCTGCCCTTTCACATCTCCACGGACACATCAGATGCAGCAATAGACATCGTCCTTGGCCAAGAGGAGGATCGAAAACCTTATGATATATATTATATCAGCAAAAATCTTATTGTTGCTAAGCTTAAATATACAATAACAGAAAAGGAATTCTTAGCTATCATTTATGCCATGAACAAATTTAGATATTATATAACTAGCTATCAAGTTTTTTTGTATACTAATCATTCTGCCATTAGGTACTTAGCTAACAAACCTATTACAAATGGTCGAGTGACTCATTGGTTATTGCTTTTGCAGGAGTTCGATATCACCATCAAAGATTGTTTAGGGAAGGAAAACCCAGTCACTAATTTTCTATCTCAAGTTCCAAAGATAAATGATCCATTGGCAGTGGATGACCAATTTCTAGATGAACAGTTGTCTTCTGTAGCAATCAAAATGCCATGGTATGTAGATGTAGCAAACTATATGGCAGTGGGAAAAATGCCCAGGCACTTGACAGCAAGGGAAAGGAAACAAATTGTCTAGCACAATGCTCAGTTTTCTTGGATTGGTGGATCCTTTTTCATATAGGGTCTGATATGTGTATATGTAGATGCATTCGCGAAGATGAAATTTATGACATCATGAAGGCTTGCCATGACGAGCCCTACGGAGGACACTTCACAAATCATAGAACAAGGCATAAGGTACTACAAATGGGCCATTATTGGCCCACTATTTTTAAAGATTAAGAAATATGCCTAGGCTTGTGATAGTTGCCAAAGGATAGGCCGACCTAGTTAATTTGACAAAATGTCGCTGTAGTCCCAGTTGGTAATAGAACCTTTCGAACGATGGGCATTGGATTTTGTTAGACCATTTCATCCACATCCAAACCAAAATGCCTACACACTGGTTACCACATATTATGTAATGAAGTGGGTAGAAACAGTAGATTTGCTAAGAGCTATAGAAGAAGTTGTAATTAATTTCCTTTTCGGGCTATTTGTGTGGTATGGTTTACCTCAGGAAGTGATAACAGATGGAGGAGGAAAATTTGTAGGACACAAGTTTACAGCCACTCTAAGGAACCACCACATCACATATAGAGTCACTTCACCTTATCACTCGTAGGCGAATGGGCAGGTTGAAAGCACCAATACGGTCATCGAAGCAACTCTGACCAAAACAGTCTCAACACATCGACAGGACTGGGCTGCTAGACTGCAAGAGGCCTTGTGGGCCTATCACACAACTTGGTGAAATACTACTAGATATTTTGGACCATACCAACTTGTATTTGGAAAAGAGCCTATCTTTCCTATTGAATTTGAAATAAAGACTCTTAGAATAGCTCAGGAAGTGGGATTGGATCTGACAAAGGCCCAAACCAAGTGACTTCAAAAACTAAACGTATTGGATGAGACTTGATTACTTGCTCTACAACACACCGCAATTATTTAGTAGCAAAGAGTGAAGTGGTACAACAACCTTATTAAAAAGAAGACATTTCAGAAAGGAGATTGGGCACTCCTCTATGACTCCAAATTCCAAGACTTTCCGGGCAAGTTACAAACAAGGTGGCTTGGCCCTTATTAAATTCAAGAAGTACATAACAATGGTACTCTCACTCTGAACACCATTGAAGGGTTTGGCCATTCTTTCAAGGTGAACCAGCATCAGGTGCGTATTTATCACAAACCATTCACCAAAGAGTCTTTTTGTCAACAGGTACGTGATGATCCCACTATGAAAATTTTAGCTGCAGGGAGTGATGACCCGTCATCTTTTCTCTCATAAAAATTTATATTTCTTCTGCTGTAAATAATGTATATATTCTTGGTTGCAATACAGTTAGGCATCACCATGTAAATATGAGGATTTCTCTTGTTTTTGGATGTGTTTAGTGATTGTTGTTCAATCGCTTGAATGATTTTTGTTCAATCAATTGAACATCACTTTTTGTGTTTGTTGTTCAATTGATTGAACGATTCTTGTTCAATCAATTGAACAACACCTTTTTTGTTTGTTGTTCAATCGATTGAACAATTTTTTTTCAATCAATTGAACAACACTTTTTGTGTTTGTTGTTCAATCAATTGAACAATAATTTTTTGTGTTTTGTTGTTCAATTGATCGAACAATTGTTGTTCAACCAATTGAACAACACTTTTGCGTGTATTTTGTTGTTCAAACGTTTGAACGATTTCTGTTCAATCAATTGAACAACATTTTTGTGTTTTGTTGTTCAACCGTTTGAACGATTGTTGTTCAATCAATTGAACATCACTTATTTGTTTGTGTGTGTTTTGATGTTCAATCGATTGAATGATTGTTGTTCAATCGATTGATGATTGTTGTTCAATCAATTAAACAACACCTTTTTTGTGTTTTGTTGTTCAATCTATTGAACAATACTTTTGCGTGTATTTTTTGTTCAAACATTTGAACGATTTCTATTCAATCAATTGAACAACACTTTTTGCGATTTTTTGTACAATCGTTTGAACGATTGTTGTTCAATCAATCGAACAACACTTATTTGTTTGCTTGTGTTTTGTTGTTCACTCAATTAAACATCATTTTTTGCATGCTTTGTTGTTCAATCGATTGAACAACACTTTTTGTATGTTTTGTCATTCAAATCAATTAAACAATTGTTGTTCAATCAATTGAAGAGCATTAATTTATTTTTAAGTGTATGATGTTCAATCGATTGAACGATTGTTGTTCAATCAATTGAACATACCCAATTTTTCTTTTTATGTGTTTGATTGTTCAATTGGTAGAATGAATAACTATGATTTCTTTTCATTGTTTCATCGTCAGTCATTCTTTTTTCCATTTTCTCTCTCTTCTATGTTTTGAATAAAATCCATCTACTTGGATTTGTGCCTATGATAAAGAAAAACAGTAATTTTAATACCATTATGACCTATGAAACATTTTGATGGTTATCTTTATTCAAAAGATGAAACAGTGCATCTCTATAATGACTAGCTGAATATCTTCCCTTTGGACACATCATAAAATGATTTATTATTCTAATACCATGTTGGTTTATCTTTTACACTTTCAAATGGATAAATCCCTTTGATATGATGATATGGGGGTAAAAGCATAACTTTCATTGGAATTTTTTTTACTTCTTACGCCATCCCTGACTCTTAAGGAGTAAATGAGCCTCCCTCTCTTTACAATAAAAACATCAAAATATGAAAATATGAAAATATAAAAATATGAAAATACAACAAACATTGTCTTAAAGAGGATAGGGGGTCTCAGCACAAGCCAACCTACCATGATCATAAGGATGTAACGGGTGACATTCCATTATGGCCACCACACCAAGGTAATGACCTTCTTGATAATTAAAATTGTTAGAAGGACAGGGGGTCTCATCACGAGCCAACCTGATCACTTTGTTATATCCTGGTGAATGGCACTATGATTATCTGGTTACCATGCCAGCATAGTGGTCTCTTTATAGCAAGAAAAGGAGAATCATCTAAATACTAAAAAGAGGACTCTGGCTCATTTGTGGGGTTAAAAAACAACCCTGTCGAGGCTATGAACGCCTACTGGCAGCAGTGGCTTTGCTTGTGGTATTGAAGTACTATGTGACACTACCAAATGATCTCTATTCTATTACCACCTATGGATTCATTTCTAAAGGAAAATTTCCCATTTGAACATCACTTCTAATAGCCAACATGCATGGTAACCTATATATTATATGCATTATATCATATTTGTCCAATCACTTTACTGATAGGCATTAATATTTATCATCGGTTATGTGTTTGACACTTTTCCACCTAAGGTAAATATCTATTTACTTAATGATATAAATCTATGTTTTATTTTACGGGAATTTCAAATATTTTGGCGTGTAATGCTTTGATTGCCTTTGTCATATTTTACACTGCTTTTATTGATTGGTTGCCTGCATTTATGATTTACTGACGCTTCCTCCTTTTCTTCACATGCTTGGCGAACATGGATGCCCTTTTCTGATTGGAGGGGAGATGGTCTTCGTATAAATGACATGTCTGACAATTTATGGATAGTTGTGTGATGATTATTAAACTGATTTCTGGTTAAAGGACTACATGATGAATGTGCATGTGTAATCATTATCAAATTGTTTTTGATTGGAGGAAAGAAGGCAACCATTATGGATAACATGCAAATTGATTATGATCCTGCGCCAAATATTGCTGATGAGACAAATAACCTAATTTCCTGTGATATTAATTCTCAAAACAACGTCATTTTTCTGTCAATAACTTTGATGTTCTCTGGTGTTGTTCCAAACTATGAAAGTGTGAGAGAAGTGCATGCAAGTGAATCAGCCACAAAAGAACAATAGCCATTGGGAGGAAAGGCCATTCGAAATGAGCCTACAGTGCTCAGAGTATCAGACCAGGCTCATGTAATTCTTGAGTGCGTTAGCTGGCTACAATACTTGACCAAATTACAGAGATTTCATGAGGAGATGACACTTGAATTTCTGCAGAATGGTCGGACCACAGTGAAAGGTAGGAACATAACGGTCTCCGAAGCAGTCATAGATGAAGCCACTGGACTTCCAATAGAAGGAATGAGATGGACGGACAAACATGTCCTTCTGCAAGATGCAGTCACAGTACTTTAGGACCCAAATGAGCAATTGGTTCGAAAAGGAAAAGGGGTTCACCCTACAGCTTTAAGACAGCGATGGCAGAAATTGGCAGCCATTGTGCAGAGGTACATCACATGCGACTGATGACAGGACGTGGTAAAACCTTTCCAACTTAAACTATTAGCTATTTTGAAACATAAAATTATAGTTAACTTACCATTTTATTTAAATTATATATTACTTGAAGTTGCTCATCGGGTCAGAAAGGAAAAGGACCCACTTACAGTCATCAGCCATCATGGGCTGATAAAATTAATCATCATTCATGGACTGGCCCAGTAGCAGCTAACCTGGGATAACCTTGTGAATCCTACCTTGGCCCCACCTATAGAAAACCCAGCAACTAAACAACAAGGGCCAAGAGTGATAGGTCCGAAAAGGACATAGAAAAGGAAGAATCCCTTTTTGGCCTCAGGCCCAGCAAAGCAAAGATGCTCTGTGAGGATAAAGTCACAACGACACACCCCAATTCAAATAGATGAGGCAGGGCCATCTCACATACCCCCTCCAAGTCCACAAGATGACTCTCTGCAAGACTATGAGGAAGAGGTTGCCTGAGTACTAGAGAATATGGGGATAGTCTATGAAGGAAGGGAGCAATATGGGAATTCTGAAGGGCAAAATTATGCCCCCAACCAGTCTGCCCCTGCTGGCAGTCCTGGTCATGATGAAACCCTGTCATTTACTGATAATTTGGAAGAACAGAGGGAACTAGTTCCTTCTATGGAGAAGCCCCTTGAAGCAGAAGTGCATGCAGAGGAAACCATTAGGGAGGGAAATCAAGCAGAAGCTACTGGTCCACTGGAACCCCCAGCTAAGGAAAACCCTACAAAAGAAACCTTGGAAGGTGAAAATCAACTAGGGAGCACCATTTTTATGAAGTCCCCAGAGGACGAGGCCCATCTTGAAGAAGACCCTGAAAACGATAATTGCTCAGGAGACACCATTCCATTGGGGTCTCCTGAGAGGGAAGCTCATGAAGATAGAGACCTGGAAGGTGAAAATCCATCGGGAGACATGGTTCCATTAGAACCCCATCCTGATGTTGACACAATTCCACCTGAACATGAACCTGAAGTAAATACAGCTGTACCACCGCCAGTCAGAAGCCTCACGACAAAGAAAACATACAAGGACAAACTCAGGAAGTTGCTTAAAAAGTACAGGAAGCAAAAGAAAACAATTAAGTAGCTAAGAGAGTGGTTGAAGGAAGCAGTCAGGGTCAGGAAATTGAAAGCAGAATTGGAGACCATAGGGACCCAAACAAAACATTTCTCTGGGGAAGATGTTGAAACCCACACTGAGACCCTTTTTGTTTATTCAAAAGAAACCCAAACAGAGCCATGTATTTTAGAAGACAGTGAAATGCAGACAGAAGATCCTTGTGTTTTCCCACAGGAAACCCAAATGGACTTCCCTATTACTGATGTTGTCGTTCAAACTGATACTGAAGAAAACACCCAAGCTAATTGTTTCATGATTCAAGAAGCGGCCGAGGTTGTTGTTCGAACTGGCCCAATGGAAACACAGGATGATGAGGTACAGACAGAGGAGACACCTAACTACATTCCCTTGGTAAGGGAAGCGGTCATTAGGAAATTGCAAAATGAGCTAGTCAAGACTCAGAATGAATTGACTCGGGATAAAGAGGAAGTAGTGCCCCTGCAAGTACACCAGGAATTACAAAAGAAATTCGAGGCACTCATGGTCACGGAGGATGATACTTTTGCTAATTACAAGGATGAATAGAAGAAAGTCAAAAACGCATAGGTCAAGATACAGAAAGCTAAGGAGAAAATGGACATTGTTTTCTCTCTTTATTCAGATGCCTTGTCATGTCGAGCTCCTGCCACCAACTATGCATTGTTCCTACTAGAAAGATACCTCTTATTGAAGGTCAAAGCTGTTAAAGTTGGCAAGTTAGTGGAAATTAAGACCACCCTAGACTTTGTCAAGTGTTTCAAAGAACAGAATGAATAGGTACAGCGCCTCTTGTGTGAATTGTACATGCATAATTTCTTCTTAGAGGATGACTTAGACAACAATCCTGGCCCCTTCATAGGGGATATCCAATTCCAAGATTTTCTTTCCTTTGCCACTAACCAGATCAAATGGGCTAAATCCCATAATATTTTTAGAAAGAGAGAATATGGCATAGACTTATGGGTTAGGGGAGAACCTACAAAACCCCTGCACCTCTCTATCCAGCACAAACAATTCATGAAACGAACGAGTGTTGTGGGCCAATTAGGACTGCTGCACATAGACATCATACATGTAGGGAAGGAGTACTTTCGAGAAATCAAAGAAAAAGATTTGTCTGCAGCCAGACAAAGATGGGAAGCCTCCAGCAATAATGTCAGGAATAGAGAGCCATTCGGATTCAGGAATTTCAAAGCTGCCTACACTCGATTACACAAATACAACAACATGTTCTTGAGCATGGGCCCTGATTGGATAGGGTGTCGATATTGAAGTCCAATTATCTAGTATCCTCTAGATGGGTACCGTAGCGATTATAACTTGTCATACCATCAAGTGAACCAGGCTTTTGTAGTGCTCAAAGAGAAAAACGATTTTCGACTGTACAAGGAGGAAGTATATTTTGCTTATTCCTTAACTCAACTACACATTAACCATATGATTGCATGAGGACATGCAATAAGGTAAGCAAGGGAGTATGTTGGGCCGAGAAAAAGGTATGGTTTCTCCTTGTAAATAGCTTAATTAAGCATTTTTCTTCATATGTTTATCTTCATTTTATGGATAAAAATAGAGGAAACAACAACATAATTTGGGTAAAATCGATTAGTAACAAATTAGATAAATCTAGGCATGGAAAACTGACTTTCACTATATTTATATGCAGGGACGCGGATTGGATGATTGTTGTTCAATCGATAGAACAACAACATCCAGTAAAGGAAAAAGACAACGTCCTGAGTATGGAAGACAACAGAAGACCAGGAGGACCAATGCTATTCTATGATGAAATCAGATCAAGTGTTGTGAAATCCTCAAGATCCCCTGATCGTGAGGATTTGCTTCTATCTATTTACTTTTCCAAATGTTACGTAAAGACGTAAAGTGAACCGAACAACTAGTTAGGAATTCATAGATTGTAACTATTTTTTTTGGACATGTAATACTTTCATCACGGTGATGTTGTAACTTTGTTATTGATTTTAATGAAGAAGACTGTGTTTAATTCATAATCGTATTATGAATATCTAACAATGGGGACTTCTGGAGACTTTGGGCCCAGTCAATAGAAGATCTACTGCTTCAATTGTGTTATAATCATTTTTGTTTATTCTTAACTGTTTATTATTGTTAGTTTGTAAAGTTAGTATCATTCTTGTTACTGTAAGGATTGATGGTCCTGATTTGTGTTTTCTGTTCAATCAAGTTTCTACATTTAGTTGTGTGTTACATATATGTGATGCTCTATTGAATTGGTTATGTTAATTCCAGCATTAGATTGTTGTTCATTCTAAGGTAATGCTATCATAGATTTCAAAGCTAGAGTGATTTCTTTCCATGAGATGTTTATATGTTATTTGTTTTTCAATTGTTATAGCTTTCCTTCATGTTAAATGAGTTACTTTCAGTACTTTCAGAATTGTTTGGATTGAATTTAGAGAAATAGACATTAGCAATTGCAACGATTCCAACATAATTTGACCTCTGAATTCACTGCATATATAGTGCTGACACTCTTGAAATAAAAAGACTTGCCCTAGGTTGATGATTAATGTAGGTATTAAGATTGCTTGTAATAATACATCTTAGTACACCAAAAACCAATACAACTCTTCTTGAGAAAGACAGAGGGGTTGGATTATGAGAAAGAAAGTTTGCGCTATTGTTAGTTGGTTTTCTTTTGAAATTTTGGTGACCAAAGGTCAAATGATTTCAAAAAGAAGGGCTTATGAATTATTTTCAAGATGCTTATTAAAGTATTGAAGATCTTAGAATGAGGGATTGACATGAAGAGTCAAGCTTGTGTGCTGACACTTTATTTATTTGTAATGTTGGTATTTTCTTCAACTTGAGAACCTAATGTTGGGTTTTCTATATTTTTATTTGAACTTAATAAAGGATTTGAAACTTGTAATTAGTGAAAGACATATTATGTGATAATGCATGGAATGTTCATGCACTTTGTAAGATTGTGAATGTGTTATATTTTTAATTCTAAGAAATGAAACCTTTTTCATTTCTCGAATTGAATTATCTTTATTCTTTTCACGAATTACATTTAGATGTTAAAATATTAATATAATATTCTATAATATATGTTATACATTATACTTAACAAATTATTGAAGCAATGAACGATATCATGTCTAAAGTAGTTTATATTCCTATCAACATCTTACAATGAGAGTGTTTATGCTCCCAATTGGGATACTATGAACTACTTCTTTATCCTAATTCGAATAGTTAGTTTTAGAATAGGAGGTATATAGATAGATCCTGGGAGAGGAATATGATAGTTGACCATATTTCTAAGGAAGGGCTTCTCATGGATCAGGGATTATGGTTGGTGTCAAAGTATCGTGGCATTGAGCAGTTCTAGTTCTTCCACAAAGCCTATATGGATGGGTATCTATTTTGATTTATGCATATTATTATAGCTATATTGATGCATTGCAACCATTTTGTATAACTTATATTTACTAGACATTTGTACGGACTTTACATGACATACTGACTTTTAAAACAATAATTTGTTTTCTTGTTTTTATTTTTTGATGCACTTGACTAATAATATACTTCAGTATATTTTTTTGATATTGTTTCCACACTTGGATAGGGTCAGGTCCATGCTGAATGCACATGAAAATTGTGTATATCGAGAATGCATTTTCCTTTCTTTATAAATGAGAATATGGGTTTCTTTTCACTGGAAAAAAAATAGATAGATTAGTTAGTGTTATTTATGTTATTATATTAGATTGCATGTATACTTAGGAAAGAATAATCGAAAGTCTCCTTTTGAGAATAATTTTTTTCAGTGGCAACCGGGCCCAAATACCAATGGACACGACCACACATAACAAATATATGCCTAATCAAGGCCTTGATTGGGTGATGCTCCCCTATTACCGGAATATTTTGTTTGCCTATCAACACAACACTACCTCTTGCATTTAATGTGGCCACCTTGGACCACACTTCCTAATGGAAGAATATTAAAATTGAAACAAACAATACAAACAATACCATGTATTTCATAGCCATGAATTGGATCAGATTTTCTAGATTTTGTTTCATGGATGCAAGACTTTGACATATTTTAGTATCTTTGAATTATTCTATTAGCGATGGTTGGCTTGTCAAGTTATATTCTTGAACTACCATATAAGACTAGGATTTTCCTCTACAAAGATGCATTTAAACCCATTGCCACCTGAAAGCATGGAACACAACCCACTAGATGTTGGGGAATTAACATTTCTTTCCTATTTTTCTACATCTGATGAAAGGATCTTCATATGATGGGTTTACCTGGAGTAGTGACAACTTTTCATTCAGCACCAACCCTAAGATTTTCCACAGAATCAAGATCCTTTCTAGTTTTGGATTGTATTGTGCACAAAATTCTTGTTTCTCATCTCTTTCTAACCATTCCCACATAAGATCCTACTCATTTATTTGGAGACTTGTTATTGTGTAGTGTGTTTTCCCCTTCACAACCATTTACCAATTGTTTCTTTTGGTCTTTCTGCATACATGTGAACCACAACCATTAGAGAAGACGCATGTATGGGTGTTCTTGATTTGACAACCTGTTTGGTGGTTTGCTTTCTTTTGCCACAAAATTCTCAATAGAACTAGTTACTTGCTTAGAAGCACTTGCTTCCTCTATGTACCATTAAATACCAATATATTATTTTTTCATTCTTTCCATAAAGATGAAAACAAAATGTCAAAACACCAAAAAAGGGAGAAGTGATTTGTTCTATTGATCCATGAGTTCAAGAAAACCAATGTGTCACTCTTGACATGAAGCATCCTTAAATAAGTCACCTTCTACATCTACCAAACCTTGCTTTGTGAGTAGAGTCTACACCACTTATCCATTTACTCATTTCTATCCAATTGTCATAACCTTGATAATTAGTTGAATTATTATTTCATTCATCCATTTATGTCATAATCTTGATAGTTAGTTGAACTATTATGTCATTCATCCATTTTTAGTGGTTGCTACTAAGGTTCATTCTCATTTTATTCTCTAAGTAAAGGGAATCATTGAATCACATTGCTATGTAAATGATTTCTTAGTCTTGAAAAGGCTTACATTCATTGTCCCAACAACTTCCTTACCTCAAGTTAATCAAAGGGATTGATCCCTTTGATTCCAATGGATTAATCCCTATTTACTACAACACCTTTGCTCTAAATATTAGTATAGAACAATGTAAACTTTGAAATGGGAATTGATACAATTACCCTTTTTTTTGAGATAGCAAAAAAATCATCCGATTTTGAAAAACGTTGATTCAGAATACATTTTTTTTTTTTTTTTTTTTTTTTTTTTTTTTTTTTTTTTTTCGGAGCATATTTTTGACACTTTAATTTTCTTATGTATCAAATATAATTATTTGTTTTTAAATGTTAGCGATTTTCATACTGATTTTGAGACGTGTTGATGCAGTGTCAACCCCTTTTTTTAGAGGGCTTGTTTTTTACACTATATTTTCTAATGTATTAACCGTGGATATATTTTTTTAAATGTTACATTTTTTGACACTTTAAATTTTTTTATGTCCAATTGTTTTTAAATGTTGATTACTTAACAATTTTTCCAGTTGTCTTATTTCTCTTATTTTAAGACAAAAAAATGTAAAAAAACAAATTATCGTAAACAATAAAAAAAATGTAAAAAAAAAAAAAAAAAAACAAAAACAAAAACAAAAAAAAACATTATCATGTAAACCATAAAAAATGGACTTTTTATTTTTTATTATTTATTATTATTTTTTAACTATAAAAATAAATAAATAAAAATATAACAATTAAAAAAAAAAAAAAAAAAACAAAATAAACCAAAAAAAAAACAAAAAAAACCAAAATAATTAAAATAATTTTAAATAGTTAAAAAATAAATAAAAACAAACTAACAAAAATTAAAAAACTATTAAAATTAAATTTTAAATTTAAAAAAAACATAAAAAAATAAACATAATAATAATAATAATTAATTAAAAAATTTAAAACATTAATATTAAAACCTTAAAAAAAATATTATTAAAAAAACTTTCAAAATAAATTATTAACAAAAATAAAAAAAAATAATAATAATAATTGAAAGGCGAGGTTGAAATCTAATTCTGAGAATCAGATTTCAGGTCGGGCCTCCAATTTTTATTTTTATTTTTTTAATTTTGCTAATAATTTTTTTTTTTAAGTTTTTTTAATAATTCTTTTTGTTTTTCAGATTTTAATATTAATGTTCTAAAATTTTTAATTAATTATGTTGTTTTTTATTAAATGATTTTTTTTTTTTTTTTTTTTTTAATTTTAATAGTTTTTTAATTTTTGTTAGTTTGTTTTTATTTTTGTTTTTAAATTATTTTAAATTGTTTTGGTTTTTTTTGTTAATTTTCTAGTTTTTTAAAATTGTTGTATTTTATTTATTTATTTTTATAGTGTTTATATTTATTTTTTCAATTTTTTATCAAGATAATTTCTTTTATATATTTTTTACGTTTTTTTTTTAACATGTTTATTTATTTATTTATTTATATTTTATTTTATATTTTTTAATTCTTATTTTTTATAGGTTAATGATGTTTTTCTTTTTTAACATTTTTATGATTGATTTTTTTTTTCTTTGATTTTTTTATTGTCTTTTTTTATATATTTGATTTTTTTGCCCTTTTTTAATTTTGTGTTTTGTTTTTTTTAAATATATATTTTTATTTACTTTTTTAAATTTTTTTTGTTTTGGTTTTTTGTTTTATTTTTTTTTGTTTTTATTTTTAAATCCATGTTCTCATTATTCTTTTGAAATTTTAATGTTTTTCGGAGTCATGATAGGTCATTTTTCAAAATGTTGAAAATTTATCATGAAAGAAAAAAGGAAATGTTATTTCAACATTAACACATCAACACTATGTGTTTTGCACAATTTTTGCAAAAAAAAAAAATGGTTTTCACTGCCATTTTTAACACATGTTGGAAATTTGTCCGCTTGGGGTAGCTCAAGTGGCGATGGCCGTGGAATGAAGTCTCATCGAACTGGAGATCTTGGTTTCAAATCTTGTACTACCCTCCCCTCGTTGCGAGGGGAATAATGGACATGTAAAATCGAAAATGAGAGAGTCCTGCTAAGCTTAACAAAAAAAAAACATGTTGAAAATTTACCCTAGAAAAAAAAGTGTTATTCCTGCATCAACACTTTACATTTTCGAGTTGATTTTTTATGTTTTTGGGGGATTTTTTTGGCTAGAATTCTCGTTTTGTGTTTATAGTTCTCATTTCAAAGTTCATTGTTCTAGATACTTGAGTACCTCGATCTTTGTTTTTCTCATTGGTAGTTTACCTCGCATTTGGAATTACTTCACCTCATTGGTTTCTATCTAAATTATTCCTTTTAGTGTTATACTTTACCTCATTTATTTGCAGTATGATTATATTATGATTATATTCTTACCTTTAGTAATGAGTTACATTATTGGTTATTAACAAGATGATTTATATCATGGTTGACCATTGATGTATTGTTTTGACTTACTATCATGCTTATCCATTTTCACATGTTATATGTTGATATGGTCCATTTTATTGATGCCTTAGCACTACTTGTGCATTCACTTGATATCCATATGAGCATGAGGATGCCTAATTCATGTAGAAAGATTATTACTTCTCAGCTTCTATGATGTTCCTCTTATAGTTAGCCCTCTCTTTTTGAGTTTTTGAGTGTTCACTTGGATATTGTACTCTCAATAATGTATTTTAGCCATACTATCCTCTCCCACCCTCATCCATCAAGGAGCATCTATTAACACATGAAATTAGATTATAATGTCCCATATAGTTTTATGGACCATCATACGTAATGAGAGACCATAATATGATATTAAGAGATACCATTAATCTCCCATATATCAAAAAATAAAGATTAAAGGTTACTTTCTTTTAATGAAGACTAATTGCTACGCTTCAAAAAAAATGAAATGTTACCTCATTTCATGAAAAGCTAATTATATGGTGAAAAGTTACTCTTTTTAAGAGAGAGAAATAAATAATTAAAAAGCTACTAATTTTTGGGAAAAGTTGCACAAATTTAAAAACTCTACATTATTTCCAAAGTAGTGGTTTTTCACATTCAAGAATAGGGGTGAAGTCATCCCAAAAGGGCTATCATACTATATAAATCAAACTTAAATAAATCAAACTTAAATAAATAATTAAAAGCTACTAATTTTTGGGAAAAGTTGCACAAATTTAAAAAATCTACATTATTTCCAAAGTAGTGGTTTTTCACATTCAAGAAAAGGGGTGAAATCATCCCAAAAGGGCTATCATACTATATAAATCAAACTTTGTGAATCAAAAGGCTTGGGTATCCACTAACGTATTTTTGAGATTTTGGAGAAGAATATTAGAGAGTCTATTGTTATGCTTGAGGAATAGTAAGCACCCACATGTGCTCATAGAATATGGAGATATTATTAGGCTTTCAAAGAGAAGATTTATCCTTAACATTTTTGTAGTTTGAATATCATTTAAAATATGGTATAGTGGTGTATTTCATTTTTGCAATTAATAAAATGATTATTCTTTCCCTTCCTACGCCTCATTTTCTTAAATTTTATTATTGATTTGAGATTTTTATTTATTAAAGTGTTAATATTTGGATTTCATTGCATATTAAGAAAGTAGAGGTTAAATTTCTTATTGTGCTGAGAGATGCTCTCCAACTCAGTATGGTAGAGATTTTGCAATGTAATGTCCGGTAAAAAATTTGACTCATCAAAAAAGAAAAAGATAAAAATAACCTTGTTTTAAATTAAAAATAACTTCAAGCTAAAATAATAAAAATAAAACTTCTAAACAATTATTATTATTATTTGTTGAGTGGTTAAAAAAAAAAAAAAACAAAACCTTTTTTAAAATAAAAATAACTTCAAGCTAAAATAATAAAAATAAAACTTCTAAACAATTATTATTATTATTTGTTGAGTGGTTAAGGTAAATTTGACTTGGTCAAGTTACCAAAGATTTTTGAGCTCCTAGTTTATGAGAAACCATAATATTCATATGGAATATAGCTTATTTAAAGGGGGAAATTAAACTAGCCTAGATGCATCTTAACTTTGGATCTACTAAGTGCTAAGGGGGATCAAATCTATTTTCACTCTAAAAAAGGTTTGCATTTCAAGAAATTTGATCTCTCTCAGCGCTTAATAGATTTAGAGTTAAGATGGATCAAAGCTGGGATATGGGATCATTGGTAGGGAGTAATTAGAACCTTAGAATTATTTTCTATCTACAGTTTATGGAAATTCAACTTTCTAAACTTTCACAAAAATATCGTCCTTTTTTAAATTTTAATTATAAGTTTTAGACTAATAAACTTAAAATTTTTTATTTATAGAATAAGTAACAAAATACTTAATAAAAACTAATTTCATAAACATTTACATAAATGTAAATTAACTTTAATAAGAATCACACCCCTCCATTCATGCATGTAATTTATTAAAAGTCGGTAGAATTTTAAAAAAATCATAAAAAATGTTTTTAAAAATTTCATAATAATCAAACCAAAAATTATTATTATTGCATCCAAACAAAGATTATTATTATTACATCAACATAATTTTTTCATTATATTATGTAGAATTAAGATATTTAAATTGAAAATTTAAATGAAACAAATGCAAATTGTGCACCGCATCAACGTTGATTTCTTTTAAAAAATAACCATTTGAAAAAAACGGTAACACCCATTTCTATCATTATGCAAAACAAAAACAAAAAACACCTTTTGAAAACGCTATCTAAATATATTGCTACACTGTTATGGAAAACTTTTAAAAAGCCTTGAAGAACTAGCAATACTAGATTCGCCACATTAAAACCACCCCTTTAAATACCCTCTAATAAATGAGCACTTCGTAGGGCTCTCATAACTCATAATCGTGTTCTATTGATTTCCATTATAACTTTTTCTACATTCAAATTTCTCTAGTTTAATATGTTCTCCCTATCATGATTACCTTTTCTTAAACCAACTCCAACTCCATGTCATGTCATGGTTTTTGGTAGATTTTCATGCTCGTTTACGGAGAGGTCAATGCTAAGTTTCTTACAATCATTTTTTCTATGATCATCCTTTTATTTCTTTGTGAGGGTTTTTCAAGTTATATTTAAATTACTTAAGGTTAGTAATTTAGGTTCATGGAGCTTGTAAAGCACTGTGGTTGTTAAAACTTTCATCAAACTTTATTATCAATTTTTTTTAAAAAATGTCTAATTTAAAAAAAAAAAGGTTCATGGAGCATCACTTGTAAATTACGGTAGTTGTTAAAATTTTCATCGAATTTTACTATCAAATTTAAAAAAAATTGTTTAATTTCTATTGGGTTGTGTTCTATTCTTCCACGACTAGCCTGTGTAGTTAACTGGGGGGTGAGAAGGGGGGCAAAGCCCCCCCTTCGTTGTGCCGATAGCGTAGCAGGGGGAGTCACAGGGTGTTTGAGGGGTGCAGGTAACGCCACTGTATGGGGTCCAAGGCAGCACCCTGGGAAATTTTGGTTTTGGATCCTATGTTAGGTTGGGCGGACCTACCTATGGTTTTGTGCATGATTTTCGCACATAGTTTTGGACGCGATGGTTTTTGGTCCATGGTATTGGATGCTTCGGCATGTATAAATATGTATTGTAACATTGAAAGGAACATAATTGATGCAGGAGCATCAAGGGTGTTTTTTTATTTTGTAAATATGTTAAAAGGGGGATGTGATAATTTTTAATATTTTATTAATTAATTTGAACAAAATAAGAGAAGGTGAGGATTTTTGTAAATATCTTTTTATTTAATAAAAAGATATGAGAGAATTTAATTAGTTGAAGGATTTTAGGGATAAAGATCTATCCTTTAGGGATGTTGAGAGATTTAGGGGTTTGTTGAGAAATTGAAGGGATTGAGCATTTAATTAGTTCATTTTTAAAATTGTATAAATTCATCAAGCCTCAAAGGCATGAGAAGGGTGAGAGAGTGTGAGGTTGAACAGCAAGGCTATAAGCCTTCAGAAACTGCAAAAGGCCACAGAATTGAAACATCTGGCCAGCAAAAGTTGTAAGTTATTGTTTTGATTTCAGATTATATACATATACATTTGGTGATTGGTTGTGAAAGTTATAGTTATTTCTGGTCAAATGTATATATATGTTTAAGGAATTGATTGTTGAAAATATCGACCAAAGGAAACCTACAGTGAATGAATTTGTGAAACCCTGAGTGATCGATAGCAGAAGTGGCTATTCGTTGGAACGTTGAGGGCGCTGTTGCACTAAATGGTAAAGGAGTATATATATTGAAACATGAATAGTTCAAAAGATAATTGAATATGTTGACTCTATTATGGTAGATGTCATAGTTCGATTACAGAACAGTCTTTGACAAATGCGTGAAACCATAAAATAAAATCTTATGCATAACTGAAGTGAATGTTTGGGCTTGTGAGTTTAACTACAGATATAATGAGTGATGGAATGTACCTATTGCGTAAATGTATTAATGATTACTAAATGCTGAAAGAACAAGCCATGCGTTGAATTCTGGGTTGCAGAACATTGAATGCCGAGTCAATAGATTTGAAAGTGTGCAGATCTGATTTGAAATGGTGATAGCATTGCGACATTGATGAAATTTGGGTTTTCAATTCATTATATCAAATTCGTAGGAGAAATCGATGGTAGAAGTCGATTTCGAGGCGTGAAGACAGAATAAATGGTACGTATCACATCTGCAATTCATACAAACGTTGGTGCAGAGGACAAGTTTTCAGAACAGTAAGCAATAGTGTTGAATTCTTAATTTATGATGTGTGTTGCAAGGAGAGGTAAGTTTATTTTTAATTCAGAGTCTGGTTGAAACTTCAGAATTTTGAATCGATTAACTAATAAATCGATGGGTATAGAAGAAACAATAGGAAATCGATTTACAGAAAGGTATTGAAGTCGAGAAGAGGCGGAATCGATAGTGTGGACGGAAGGTAGAAGACACAGTTTGCCAGAATACTTGTAAAGAAGTTTGAAGTGGAATGTTGGAAAACGGATGCCGAGTTGCATGAGCCAGATTGACCACCGTGGAGGTAAGTGAAATCACATGAGCAGATTGTTGTTTATAAGCACTGGGAGAGTAACAGACTCTGTGAAAGATCGATTGCCTAAATCGATTTTGATTGGTGAATCTCCATACAAGGAAAGAGGCTAATCTGTGCTGAGGAATAGAGTTCATTTCTGGCCAAGAACGTAGATATAAAGGTATGAAAACTGGAACCGTTATGTGATCCTGAGCCTGGAGTAAGACGCTTATACAGATGGCAATTTTACGTCCAAAGAATGTTAAATTGCAATGAAATTTGTAAACATGTAAAAATTGTAATGCATTGGGTTAATGGAGTTCCATTATGATAATAATGAAGACTGTGGTAAATTGAAGGGCACAATTTAGTTTGTTGACTTCCAAATTGGGGTTTAAATAACTTGGTTAAGTTGTAATGATAACTCAAGGGCGCATTTAACTGAATCCAACACATACAGGAAGAATTTGTGATGGTGTATAAACACATGAGGAATGTTGGTGATGAAATGAATGAGGGACTTAAGGCATAGTTCTGGTGTTATGAAGAATTTAAAACCTGATTGATAAACAATTTGATGTTTGAGAAATGATTATTGTGGATTTTGGTTTTATAACCATAAATATGAAAGAAAGCTTCCGCATAAAGAGTGAATTAAAAAGAGATTGTCTAATTTTGAATTGGGCAAAATAAAGCATGTATGTTTATAAGCATAGAAGTTGTGAAGATCCTGGTAATGCAGGTTCAACCTGCGATCAATAATGAAAAAACACGCTGGTAGTCCCAGTTTTGGGATCCAGGGGAAAATCTCTTTATATATGTGTTTTATGTGTTATGCTCTCACATTGTTTATTTTCTGTGTTTTAGAATTCACATGCAGGTAATTTCTGTATGGGGTTAAAACTTACATTTGGTATTGAAGCTATTTTCGCTGCAAGGGGACGTTTTTGTTGCTGAGGGGTTTCGCTTGGGCCTATGATAGACTCTGTTCAGTGGGAGATCTGCGGGATCGATTCTGGTAGTGAAAGAATATGGCGAGCAGTTGAAAGATATGTTGAAAATGCAACAAGATGATGGAGCTTAGTGAAAAGAAGTCGCCTTCACTAAGTGGGCCCGCGGGCTATTTTTGGCGCAAAGTCTATTTTTAGACATATGGATCATGATCTATGAGTTGCAGGATGCTATTTATGAATGTTTGGTCATGTTGATAAAAATAGATGGACTTCTATTTTTAAACATATGGGCGGAGTCTATTTTTACACTGCTAGTCTAAAAATAGAACAGTCGAATATTATTAGCTCTTAATAATATTTGGACTATAAACATTATCTTATCCTCTTCCAACACTTCAGTTCAAGCTACAGATGTGGCACATGCAACTTTCAGAAGGAAATACGCTTTTCCTATGGGTTAGTTGAGCTATTGCATGATGGACTTCAGTTAGAACTCAAGTGATTGAGTTTGGTGGAGTTGATTGAGGAGTTGATGGAGTTGTGTTCAGTTTGACTTAGTTGAACTAGTTGTATTTAGTCTAACTGTCAAATACACTAGTGATGAGTGATGTGAATTAATTATTAATTAATTCACTAATTATTAATTCACAAATCAACTAAATAATACATCAGTTAACTCAGTGCATGGATAGTTTAGTGGAGACAAGTGTTAGAGGTGTGTGAAAGGGTGAGTCTACTATCAGTTGTGACTATAGTTGTGCATGAGATTTGCACAATCATTGATTGAGATTGCCAATGAGGATTGCGCAGTACAAGCCAAGGGAAAACGAGCTTGGATCAGATCTATTTTCAACTTGGATTGCGCAGTAGAGGTAGGCAAACAGTGGAGGAGATTTGAACCTGTGACTTGATTCAGATCTGAGCTAGTTTGTGTGTAGCAGGTGGAGATAGTACTGAGTACTTGTGAGGAGTATTGTACTATGTATTGCTACATGTTCTCTATCATTATAATATACAGATAGTTGGGGGTTTTCAGCTGTATGCTTTCCCCAGTACATATTGTATTGATATGTGTGATTGATGTCTCAATGTGTGCATGCGATTGTTTTTAATTCCACAAATTGATGATCAATGTAGAGGAGGTTATGTATTATGCATGCATTCCGCAAATATTGTATAATCAGGATAATCTCTGTGAATAAGTGTTATATTATTCAAAATTTCTACATGGTATCAGAGGGAAGTTGATCATCAGATCTATTATTCAGAAAGTGATTACATTTTATTTCTTCAAGCAGAGTCTGTAATCGGGCCAGGTAGCCTCTGGATTCATCCTTCTTTTGGAAGGTGAGATATCGGGTAAATGCCCATACAGTCAATCTCTGTACGAGAAATACTTTGTTATCACGAATTTTAGGTCAGAGGCGGTTGAGTTTTGAGATGGTGGAATTCGAATTTGCAGCAGTGTTTTCTTGGTGTCGAAGTTGAAATGTCTTTCAACGGATTGCGATTGGAGTATGCCCTTGAAGGCAGCTCGAATTATATTGCATGGAAAGACAGGATGGAGGCTTTGTTAGATGAAAATGGGTTGAAGGAGTTCATAGAGGCTGAGGTCCCAAAGCCTACTATTGCTGCTCACGTTGAGGCTTGGCAAAAAAAGACAACAAAGTGTCGAAGGATTCTGTTGGAGGGCGTGAAGGATCACATTGTATCCAGCCTGCATGGAAAGGCTTCTCCATACTTGATGTGGAAAGTGTTGACAAATTTATTCCAAAGCAAGAGCGACCAGAGGAAGTTGGCGCCCAAGGATAAACTCAGAAACATTAAGTGTGAGAAAGGAGACAGTATGCCCAAGTATCTCACGAAGTTCACCCAATGTCGGGATGAGCTGGGAAGTGTGGGGGTGACTGTCAATGATGAGGACTTAGTGAGCTTGGCTCTCCTTGGTCTTCTGAAGAGTTGGCATTCCTATCAGGACTCTGTCAATGGTTGGGAGAAATTTCCAGGATGGGAGAGACTTTGGTCTGATCTTGTGTAAGAGGAGATCAGGCGGAATACCAGGGACAGATCTTCATCAAAGGCATCTGATGAAGAAAATTGTGCTTTAGCTGCCAAAGCAAAGAAGGAGAAGAACAAGGAAGATTCTCATTCTGGTGCGAAAGGCAAGAAGCAGGACATGTCCAAGGTGAAGTGCTTTCACTATCACCAGCACGGACATTATGCCACAAATTGTCCGCAGAAGAAGAAAAATAAGCAAGCTGCTAGATCTGCAGCGAGAGAGGCCTTCGACTCGCAGTTTGAGCTGGATTTTTTACTGATCGCATGCTTGGTATCAAGTGTGATGGGATCGGTATGCTTCTTGGATAGTGGTGCATCTTTTCACATGACAGGAGATCGAGATTTGTTTTCTGATTTGGATGAGAAAGATCTTGGAGTGCACATCGAGATGGGCGATGATGGTAGATACAGTGCTACCGGTATCGGTACCATTTCCTTTGAGAGGGAGTCTGGTAAACCCTTCGTATTGAAGGAAGTGATGCATGTTCCAGGATTGAAGAAGAATCTTATCTCTGTGGTGATGTTAGAAGACAAGGGATATGATGTTGTCTTCAGCGAGGGAAAGGCTTTCCTGCGCAGTAAGACAACTGGAGAAACCCAGAAGATAGGGGTTCGAGTCAAGAACCTTTATCAATTGCATGTAGATGGCTACGCAGAAATGGCATGCAAGGCAGAAGGATTGGTGAGCCGGGATGATGGCGAGCTGTGGCACCGGAGATTGGGCCACCTTCACCATGGAGCCTTGAAGATACTGCAGCAGATTTCTACTGGGCTTCCTAAAGGCACTCTTGCGTAGTCAGATCAGTGCAAGGGGTGTACTTTGGGAAAATTTGTGAAAGCCACCTTTCATGAGAAGGATAGTCGTGCCACGACGATGCTGGAGAGAATTCACACAGACATGTGTGGACCTTTCTCAGTAGCTTCGACAGCAAAGCACAAGTACTATGTGATCTTTGTTGATGATTTCTCTTGAAAGTGCTGGATCTTCTTCATGCAGAAGAAGAGCGAGACATACTCAAAGTTCTGTGAGTTCAAAGCACTGGTCAAGAAGGAATCGAGGAAGAAGGTGAAGGCTCTTAAGAGTGACAATGGTGGTGAATTCATCTCTGGCGAGTTCAAGGACTTCTGCAGTGCAAAAGGGATTCAAAGAGAGCTCATAGCTCCCCATAACCCACAACAGAACGGGGTTGTTGAGCGGAAGAACAGAACGGTCGTGGGTGCTGCACGGGCGATGTTGCATGATTAGGGCCTACCCCTTCACTTATGGGCGGAGGCATGCAATACTGCAGTATATGCGCAGAACCGTTGTCCTCACAAGATACTTAGCATGAGTACACCCGAGGAGGCTTATTCTGGTAAGAGGCCTGATATTTCCCATTTGAGGATTTTTGGTTCTCCTGTTTACATGCATGTGACGAAGGATGCTAGGAAGAAGCTGGAGCCGATTGCAGAGGTTGGGATATTTGTGGGGTACAGTGATACACCCCACAACTATTGTGTGTATTTTCCAGACAGTCGCAAGATTGTTGTGCAACAGGATATCAAATTTCAAGAGGAGAAAGCCATGAAGTGTTCTCTTGAGAGGGAGCCACACTTGCATGCAGATGATGAGATATTAGTTCCTAAGGATGAGCTTCAGGATGTGGATTAGCCACAAGATGAAGTTCATGGAGTGGAAGAGACCACTCATGCAGTGCCAACCATCAGAGGGCGAAAGCGCACTACAGAAGCTGAGCGACTGGATCAAGATGCAGAGAAGGTTGTAGGACCACCTACAGCACAACGCAGAGAGAGACAGTCACCTGATCGGTACACTGGATACATGGCACTTGTGAGCAAATGTGTCGTGACTGAGCCATCCTCTTTCGAGGAAGCTGTGGAGGATCCCGCATGGGTAGATGCCATGGTGGAAGAGTATGATTCAATTGTCAGAAACAGTGCATGGGAGATTGTCCCAAGACCAGAGGGGAAATCAGTGGTGGGTTCGAGATGGATCTACAAAGTGAAGTAGGTAGCTGACGAGAGTGTGTAGAAGTACAAGGCAAGATTTGTTGCCT
The DNA here is from genome assembly GCA_031772625.1 of Pinus tabuliformis. NCBI lineage: Eukaryota > Viridiplantae > Streptophyta > Pinopsida > Pinales > Pinaceae > Pinus > Pinus tabuliformis. Next base: position 1,204,259,214 of record CM062816.1, read on the forward strand.
GAGGCTTCTCACAGATAGAGGGGATCGATTATGAGGAGACCTTTGCACCTGTCACAAGGTATTCTTCCATACAGACGATTCTTGCTCTCTCAGCGTAGATGGGGTGGCACATCCATCAGATGGATGTGAAGAATGCATTCCTCAATGGAGTCATTGAGGAGGAGGTGTACATAGAGCAGCCCGAAGGTTTCGAGATCTTCAGCAGCGAGTCACATGTGTGCAGGCTCAAGAGAGCGTTGTATGGGTTGAAACAAGCACCTCATGCTTGGTACACACGGATAGACAGTTATTTCACCGGACTTGGATTCTCCAAGAGTGAGCTGTTGATACTTTCATGCAAGGAGGATCTTGCTAGAGAGCTTGAGATGAAGGACTTGGGCCTCCTTCATTATTTCCTGGGATTGGAAATTTGGCAGCACAGTGATGGACTATTTTTTTCTTAGGGTAAGTATGCCTGGGAGATACTGGAGAAGTTCAACATGCATGGCTGCAAGCCTATTGATACTCCTCTTCCTAGAGGTTGGAGGAAGGAGGATGCTACTTCAGCGGAGGTAGTGGATGCCACTGTTTATCGACAGTTGGTGGGGTCGCTTATGTATCTGGTCAATACACGACCCGATATATGCTATGCTGTTAACCAGCTTTCACAAGCTATGGTTAAGCCAACCAAGCTCTTCTGGAAGGCAGGCAAGCATGTATTGCATTATCTAAGAGGCACATCGGGATATGGATTGTGGTACAGACAGGAGGATGAGGTGAAGTTATGTGGATTCACGGATGCAGATTGGGCAGGGAGCCCAACGGATAGAAAGAGCACATCTGGAGGGATCTTCAGTATCGGGTCGACAACAGTTTCTTGGTACAGCAGGATGCAGAGATCCGTGGCACTCAGTTCAGCAGAGGCCGAGTATATGGCAGCAAGTTTGGCTGCATACGAGGCTATATGGATGAGAAAGATCCTGATCGGGTTGTTTGGGTCACACTTGGAGCCTACTGTGATTTATTGTGATAACCAGAGTTGCATTAAACTCTTGGCTAATCCAGTATTTCATGATAGATCCAAGCATATCGACATCAGGTACCATCATATCAGAGATTATGTGCAGCGGAGGATCATGTTACTTTCATACATTCCCACGGAGGATTAGGATGCTGATATCTTGATGAAGACGCTCACCAGGAACAAATTCGAATACCACAGAGGTAGGATAGGGGTTGCAGATAATCCATATCTTGTTGAGAGGGAGTGTTGAAAATGCAACAAGAGGATGGAGCTTAGTGAAAAGAAGTCGCCTTCACTAAGTGGGCCTGCAGGCTATTTTTGGTGCAAAGTCTATTTTTAGACATATGGATCATGGTCTATGAGTTGTAGGATGCTATTTATGGATGATTGGTCATGTTGGTAAAAATATATGGACTTCTATTTTTAGACATATGGGCGGAGTCTATTTTTAGACTTCCAGTCTAAAAATAGAACAGTCGAATATTATTAGCTCTTAATAATATTTGGATTATAAACATTATCTTATCCTCTTGTAGCACTTCAGTTCGAGCTACGAATGTGGCACATGCAACTGTCAGAAGGAAATACGATTTTCCTATGGGTTAGTTGAGCTATTGCATGATGGACTTCAGTTAGAACTCAAGTGATTGAGTTTGGTGGAGTTGATTGAGGAGTTGATGGAGTTGTGTTCAGTTTGACTTAGTTGAACTAGTTGTATTTAGTCTAACTGTCAAATACACTAGTGATGAGTGATATGAAATAATTATTAATTAATTCACTAATTATTAACTCATAAATCAACTAAATAATACATCAGTTAACTCAGTGCATGGACAGTTCAGTGGAGACAAGTGTTAGAGGTGGGTGAAAGGGTGAGTCTACTATCAGTTGTGACTATCACTGTGCATGAGATTTGCGTAATCATTGATTGAGATTGCCAATGAGGATTGCACAGTACAAGCCAAGGGAAAACGAGCTTGGATCAGATCTATTCTCAATTTGGATTGTGCAGTAGAGGCAGGAAAATAGTGGAGGAGATTTGAACCTGTGACTTGATTCAGATCTGAGATAGTTTGTGTGTAGCAGGTGGAGATAGTACTGAGTACTTGTGAGGAGTATTGTACTATGTATTGTTACATGTTCTCTATCATTATAATATACAGATAGTTGGGTGTTTTCAACTGTATGCTTTCCCCAGTACATACTGTGTTGACATGTGTGATTGATGTTTCAATGTGCGCATGTGATTGTTTTTAATTCCACAAATTGATGATCAACGTAGAGGATATTATGTATTATGCATGCATTCTGCAAATAGTGTATAATCAAGATAATCTCTGTGAATAAGTGTTATATTATTCAAAATTTATACAAGATAGAGATCGAGAAATTTAATGGTCCGAGTTTTGAGTTGTGGAAACTCAAGATGGAGGATCTGTTGGTGGATAAAGATCAGTGGATCGCAGTAGATCCGGGTACTAAACCAATGGGAGTATCTGATGAAGAATGGAAGAAGTTGGATCAGAAGACAAAGAGAACAATACGATTGTGTGTGTCAGATTCGGTTTTGCTGAATGTATCAGGGGAAGCTATGGCAAAGGTTTTGTGGGACAAGTTAGGGACTTTGTACCAATCTAAGTCTAGTGAATAAACTGTTCCTACCGAAAAAGCTGTATAACTTGAGGATGAAAGATGGAGACTCAATGACAGAGCATCTAAATGCATTTAATATTGTGGTAAGTTAGTTATTGTCTGTTGATATCAAAATTTCAGAGGAAGATAAATGCATTAGCTTGTTGTGTTCTCTACCAGATTTGTGGGATAGTCTGGTTATTGCAATAGGTAGCAATGCAACTGCCTTGCAGTTTGATGAAATAGTCTCATCCTTGCTGACGGAGGAGATGAGATGGAGAGAGCCAGAATGGTGATGCCTCGTCTGTACGAGGATGGTCCCAGAACAAAAACAAAAATAAGTCATCGAGTGGGAGATCTAAATCTAGAGGGAGATCTAAATCTCCAGGAAAAGTTGTAAAGGTGGTGTGCTGGAAGTGCGGAAAGGAAGGGCACTACAAAAGGGACTGTAAATTTAAATCTCTTGATAAAGGAAAGGGATCTGATGATGCTCCTTCTGTAGAGGCAAAAACCACCTCAGGTGAAGGTGGGGATGTGTACTTGGCTTCTTCAAGTACACAAATAGATCATGAGGCATGGTTGATTGACTCAGGTGCATCCTTTCACTTCACTCCCCATAAAGAGTGGTTCTGCGAGTATGAGAAATACGATGGTGGTAATGTCTTCTTAGGGGATGATAGAAGGTTAGAATCATTGGTCGTGGAAACGTAATGTTGAAGTTGCAAGGTGGAAGGGTTAGAATACTTCCAGGTGTTCTGCATATTCCTGCATTGGCCAGAAATCTGATTTCTGTAAGCAAGTTGGATGATGCAGGTGTAAAAACAGTGTTCGAGAAGGATACTTGCAAGATGGTTCGGGAAGCACTAGTATTGATGCAGGGAGTTCGGATTGGAACTCTGTACAAGCTGCAAGGTAGCACTGTTGTTGATTGGTCCAATAGCGCTGTGGTTCCTAAAAGTGGAGTAGAAAATCTAGTGGTCTCTGGAGAGAAGACCATGTTGTGGCATCAAAGGCTTGGACATATTGAAGAGAAGGGCCTTCAAATACTTCATGGTAAAGGTATGGTAGAAGGTATGAGTAATAGCTCTCTGGATTTTTATTTCTGTGAAAATTGTGTATATGGAAAGCAGAATCGGGTGAGTTTCCCCTCTGGTGGTAAGAGGGCGAAACAGATATTAGAGCTTGTGCACAGTTATGTGTTTGGACCTGTGAAGATTCCATCACTGGGTAAGTTTGTGTACTATGTATCATTTATAGATGACTTCTCAAGGAATACATGGATATATTTCCTTAAGAAGAAATCTGAAATCTTTGTCAGGTTTAAAGAATTTAAGGCTCTGGTGGAAAACCAGACAGAGAAGAAGATAAAGGTGTTGAGGATAGATAATGGTGGAGAGTTTTACAGTAAGGAATTTGAAGAATTTTGTAAGAATTGTGGTATAGCACGACAGAAGACTACTCCATATACACCCCAACAAAATGGATTTGCAGAAAGAATAAACAAGACGTTGATGGAAAGGGCAAGAAGCATGCTCAGTGGTGCCGGGTTAGGACAAGAATTCTGGGTAGAGGCGGTGGAGATAGCATGTTACCTAGTCAACAAATCACCTTCATCAACGTTGGAGGATAAGACTCCACAAGAGGTATGGACTGGTAAGAAACCCTCTCTTTCACATCTAAGGGTATTTGGATGTGATGCATATGTACATGTTCCAACGGAGAAATGAACCAAGTTGGATAGTAAATCTGAAGAGTGCATCTTTATTGGATATAAGGATGGTTTAAAGGGTTATAAGCTTTGGAACCCAGTAACAAGGAAGGTTGTGTACAACCGAGATGTGGTGTTCAAAGAGGTAAAAGATGTTATTAAACATGAAGTCCAACCAAAGGAACCTGAGAAGATAGAGTTTGAGCTAAAGGAGGACGAATTAGACTCTACAGCAAAGGAGGAATCAGAAGATGAAGAGCCACAAACTCCGAGTGTGAGAAGATCAGTTCGAGAAAGAAGGCAGCCAAAAATGTATAGTCCATCTGCTTTATATTCAAATTTTTCTTTATCTATTACTATTGATGATCCTAGAACTGTGAAGGAAGCAGTAGATTCAGAGGATGGAAAAATATGGAAAGAGGCTATGGTTGATGAAATGGAATCTTTGCACAAAAATGAGGCTTGGGATCTGGTGGAGTTACCGGCTGGAAGGAAACCCATTGGCAGCAAATGGGTGTTCAAGAAGAAGACAAATGCAGAAGGAAAGGTGGAGTAATATAAATCTAGGTTGGTAGAAAAGGGTTATTCCCAAGTGACGGGAATTGATTTTGGTGATATTTGTTCTCCTGTTGCCAAGGTAACTTCTATTAGATTACTTTTATCTGTTGTTGCTGCTTTTGATTTTGAGATAGAACAAATGGATGTGAAGACAACATTTCTTCACGGGGATTTGGAAGAGGAGATTTACATGAAGCAACTTAAAGGCTTTGCGATGAAGGGTAAGAAAGAACTGGTGTTACACAGTAATTTTTCACTGTCTTCACTCCAGTCTTCCTACTGTTTCATCTGTCCAAGTTGTACATGCTCATGTTAGAAAAGTTCTCTCTAATGTTGCCAAATGACCCACTTTTCCAAAGGTTTCTGCCTCATTGCGTATGTTGACCAAATAAACGCATTGATGGGTGCTCTAAAATAGTCCAGAAGCGCTGCCATCACGGAGGTACACATGATTCCTGCGATGGTCGAATTTCATGTGCCAGCACAACTGTCACTTGTAGTTTCCCACGATGACATGACTAGCTACGTTATTCAATAGTGATGTCAGCTCGGCAGACGAGTTATGTGCCCGCTATGATCCAGATTGGGCGAATTTGTTCCAACAGTCGGCCTTCCAGATGACTCCAGACCTGGTTGTTGGTCTTGTTTATGTCGCCCTCCTTTCTCTGGCATGGTTGTTCCGTCTTTCCTTGGAGATAAGTTCATCCTGCCACCATTCATGGAGACTCCTTCTCCTATTTAAACTCTCACCATTGCTATGAGCTGCTAGTTTGGAATTCTTAGTCTTTGGAGTGTTGCTGATAGTATTGTGAGTTTGCTAGATAGCTGGTGTGAGTGTGACAAGTGTGGGTTTGTTGAGAGCTTGAGGAAGGTTGTGAAGTGCTTTTGATCTTGTGTAAAACTTGTGAGTGAGAGAGACTTGTGTATTGGGAGATCCATCTTCAAGAGTGAATGCTTGAAGAACATGCTGGCTGGACCCTCCTAAGAAGGCTTGTGACGTCAAGACCTTGGTTGTAAGCTTACTCTAGTTCATATTTAATGCAATCAATGATGTTTTCCTATGTCTTGTATGTAATGTACTAGATATCTCATGACTTCTTGACTTTATGAGTAAATAGATCATTGTTGTTCTGGTTACGTGCTTTGTTGTATTTCCTTTGCATTGTTTCAGGTTGATTACTCATTAGGAGAAGGAAGCGGAAGCTGGAGCAGCGCAACGGAACTCCATCGACCACCGGTTGAGGTAGGCCTCCAACTTGAACTATTTAAGGAGAATTGTTGTTGATTTGTCCTTGTTTGTGACTAGACCCACTCTAGGGCGAGAGGGGTTGCCTCTGTCCACAGAGGGAACACTTTCCTGCATCTCAAATTGGCGAATCTGTTGGGGAGCTGGCCTTTGTTCTTTTCTTGTTTACTCTTGCCTTGATTTTTTGTTTTGGTCTCTTTTGAGATTTTGGGGATTAGTTACCTGTTTTATGAGTTTCCTGGCCTAATTTGGAAATGTCCTTATTTTCTTAAAGATTTATTGTTTTTTATTTGGGAGTTTTTTGTTCGCCTGTTGCTGTTTTGAACATCATCGTGTTTTTTAATTTAATAGTCGCGCTGTCATCGCATCACCCTTTTTGTAATATCCTACCCATCACGTTATTACACCTAACAGTCGCGACGGTTCTGTAAATCGGACCATCGCGGAAAAGGCGTGTACTTCCGCGCTGACATTGCTTTTTTGCTGCGTATTGTTCTTTATCAGCACTTTATTGCCAGTGTATTGCCCGCGCTGATTGTTGTAGGATTGAATTTTTTCAATTCTACCTCCTGAATCCATCAGTCTTGCTAGTCCCTTGCTGTTCTCACTTGTTTGATGACTTGTTTTTCACTGTTTATAGGTTGAGGCACTCTCTTGTGAGCTTTATTAATGAATCTTGTTTTTCTTGCTTTGTGACCTAATTTCATTGTTTTAAGTCTTTTGGATCAATTTCACTTGGTTGCTCGTTTGCAAAGATTCGTTTTCTGCTTGCTATTGGTTTGATTGAACCTTCCCCTTTGCTTGCTTTGGGTTGATTGTTTAGTGATTGTTATTCGACCAATCTTGGTATTGTTTCGATTTCTCTTCACTACCTAGACATAGATTACAATTGTTTGGATCAATTGTTTTTCCACATTTGTTTGTTGCTTATTGGTTTCTTTAGATTAGAGGCATCAAATCAAAAAGATTGCATTTCATTTGGCATGCAAAAGTGAAAGTGAATTTGCATTTCAAGTTGCATATTGAAAAGCGAATGATTAGATCTCTCATTAGTAGTATCTGTGCACTTTAACAATTGATGTCTGCTTGCATTGAGTGACTGTTTTGTTGCCTTGGTTTTCTTGGTTTTGGAATGATCTCTCTACCCTCGCATAGGTAGGTGTTCATCGAAGAAAAAGGATATTTCATTCATTCTAGTTGCATCCTAGGTTTTGTTATATACATACGGTAAGACCTGAAAATTGAAACATAATCCAAGATCAACTTTAAAATGAACTGAATAAATCTAACAACATATTGGAACATAACGCACACATTTAGATGTCTAAGCTAGAGACGTGCTCCGACGTCATTAAACCTAGTCACTTTTGTTTCCACTCAAGGTTGGGTGATTCCTCCTTCTGTGACTTAATAGTGGTCTAGCACGGAATTGTGCTCCCACTTACTGTCGAGTATATGGGGAGACACCACTAGGTTATCATCCTTTATCCATAGGAAGTCGTGTCTACCGCGTTACAAGTCGTAATGCACCGAACACAGCATTCGGGAAGATTGACTGCCGTATGGAAAGTCCTTGGTTTTCATATGACTGCCAAGGTGTATATGCAGTTTTACGGGTTGTTTGGTAAACCTTTTGCCTAGTTCTCCAGAGTAGTCACTTTCGTTCCTTTTCGGACTCCTTAAAATAAAAGGTCCATCTGAGCACTTGTCCTTTCAGGCTCATTAAACCTTGAAAGAGATAGAGTCACCTTTTCGTCCTTTTCTCGACTCTTGAAACATGAAAAGGTCAAGTTTTGTTCCTATGTCATAAAATTTATTTGCCCACGAAATATTCCTGGTAACAGTTCGAGTTCTTCGTTGTGGTAAGAGTGTTTTTCAGGCTCGTTCTCGATGGCCACATTCCCTAAGTCTACCGGCCAAGGTTCTCCCCCAGATGGAAATCCTGATTCGTTTCCTTCATTTGGAAATGTTGGTGCTCTGTATATGGCAACATTGTCTTTGCCTTGGTTAACCATCGGTTTGCCCGTATGGTTTTTTCAACCTCGGTGGTCTCGAGTGTCATAAATCCTGTTCCACTATCTTCTTCTTTTCAAACACGACATGTTGATTCTAAGGTTGAGCCTACGCCTTCTTCCCCTGTTTCTTCCTCCTCTCCTCCTTCACCTGGTGAAAGTTTCACATCTAGTAACCAGGAGACTAAGAAGAAGAAGAAGAAGTCCGATAAATGCAAGGCCACCTGTGCAGCTACTGCTCCAAGTACATGTCAGGTCGGAACACCTTCTGCTCCTCCGCGGAAGGTTAAGTTTCCTTGTAAATTGTGCAAGGGTGACCATCTTCTTCGTGATTGTCCTGGTATTCCTAGGATCCTAGACGTATGGTCTCACGACCCGGCTCGTCCCTCATCGTCCTCTAAAGCTCATGACGATGCCACCTTATCAACTTGAAAGAGTAAGAAGGAAGGGAATATTCGATTCCCCTGTAGACATTGTGAAGGCATCCACCCCCTTCACCTTTGTCCGCTCATGGATAAAGCTTCTGCCGTTTTGGAAAGTCTTACTGCTTCTTCACCCCAACTTCTCGTTGGTTATCAGTGGCTCTCTTCAGACCCTCCCTCCATTGATAAAGAGAATGACTTAGATTCTTCTCTTGTCCGTCCTCCTCCTTTTGAGCCTGGCTGCGCTAAGCCTGCTCCAGACCAACCATTGGTTGGAGAGAGTGTCAACTCGGGTCCACCGCTTGTTGATCACTCTATTTCGGAAGAGTGTCGTGCTCATGTTCTTCTCATCTCATCAGATTCTCCAACATTTGAAAATGACTCTCCTATTATAGCTAACCCCGAGAGTCGTTTTTCAGTTCCTGGGGGGTAGGGGGGCAATCATACGATTCCCCCACCAAGTAGTTTGGCCACTACTTTCGATTGGAGTCACTTGACTGCTTTCCGCCTTCCATCATATGTTCCTTTTGAGATTACAGTACACGCCTACAATAAGGCAGTACCTAGCACTGTCTTGGATGAGGGTGCGTCTGTCAGTCTTATGCCTTCTACTACTTGGCAAGCTTTGGGCTCCCCACAGCTTGTGCCAGTTACACAGAATCTGTTGGCATTCGACGAAGAACCTTGTCAACCTGTAGGGATCCTCCCAAAGTTTCTAGTTACTTTGGGGGGAAAATTGTCTATATAGACGTCAAGGTTGTCAAAGGTGCGAATTTTAGTCTTCTCCTTGGCCGTGACTATATTTATGCCATGGGGGACCTCGTTTCTTCCCTTTTCCATGTGGTTTTTTTTCCACGCGATGGAAGAATGGTGACTATTGATCAATTATCGTTCTTTAGTCCCCCGGTGCCTCCTGCACAGCTATCATCCCCTCTCGGTTCTTGCTCTCAAGCAATACCTTCTTTGCCACAGGTCAATTATGTGGCTACCCGTTCCATCCCCGCCTCTGCTGATGATCATACAGATGGTCTCGTACATCATGTACTGGGGGCATTGGAACCCAATCTGTCATTGGTGCATCATGACATATATTCCTCCCAGAGTGTGTTTCTTCCATCCTGCGAAGACCTCTTGGGAGCCATGTTCTCGTATGGCCCATGAGCAAGTGTCACGAGGATAGTTTGTTCCTGTGTCAACCTCGTTAAAAAATGAAACAAGGTGTTACAAGGATAGTTTGTTCCTGTCTCAACCTCGTTAAAAAATGAAAGACGGTGTCACGAGGATAGTCCTGATCTTGTGTTGACCTCGTTAAAAAACGAAACAAGACGTCCAAGGACGGTTCTTATCTTGTGTCAACCTCGTTAAAAAATGGAACAAGGAGTCTCGAGCACAGTTCCTTCTTTTGTGTCAAGCTTGTTACAAAATGAAACAAGGGTTATGAGGATAGTTCTTTTACTGTGTCAACCTCATTAAAAAATTAAACAACTCCCTTTCCAAATCGAGTCTTTGATTAAGATCTCGTAAAATCCAAGTCGAGTCTTTCCAAGATCTCGAAAGTGAACCTTCATTCCATCCACCTTGTTGAATACAATGAAGCTTGGGGGGCATGCACCATGATTTGCGTCATTATGCTAGGGGAATGCAAACTTATAACAAGCATAGTTTTTTCATTTCAATCTTGTGTAAACATGAAACTGAATCCAAGCAGAGTTCTCCATGGTTCAAGCTTGTGTAAAAATGAACCCATAGCCGATTTACATCTCGTGATTGCCATTTATCCGCTAAATTTTGCTAGATGAGACTTGGTTGTTTCATTCCATCGCCACCATCTCTTTGGCCGATCATATGCTTTCACTTGATTGTTTATCCTCTCCTAAGGAACTGCAGTGATGAGTGGTTTTATTAGCCAGCCTCTTGACCATTACATGTTTTGAGCAGTTCCACCATTGCCGAAACCAGTTGCTACCCTTTATACCACTCGTTCCTCCAGGACGAGTCTCCTTTAAGCTCTTTTCTGACTCGTAAAAGATGAAAAGATTGCCGAGTATTTTTCCCTTTTTGACTCGTTAAAGAGAATAAAATGGAGGTCCACTTTTAGCTCTTTTCCAACCGTTTAAAGGCGAAAAGATTGCTGAGTTTTCCCTTTTAACTCGTTAAATGGAATAAGAGGCGATCTGCTTTAAGCTCTTTTCCGACCGTTTAAACACAAAAAGATCGCCGGGATTTTTTCATTTCAGGCACGTTATTGGTTGCGAAACGACGTGCTTCTAACCGCTTTTTTACTTTTTCGGGTCAAAGTCACTACTCAGAAAAGTACTATGATCGTAATGGTCGGGCGGTTCTTTCTGGTATCATTTTATACTTTTTCGGACTCGAGAGACACAACTCTACGAAAAAGGATCCCCCCTGGAGTTTTTTTTTTTTTTTCCGTGTCTTTTTCAAACTCTATAAACATGAAAAAGACTTCGAGTTTTACCTATGTCAGACTCGTTAAACCCTGACGACATTGGACTCGTCACCATGAAGAGACTCGAGCTTCTCCTTCCTAGGGCTTGTTAAAATATTACTAGGTTGGACTCAACAACAGGTTTATCATTGATTGTCCATGGCAGCTAGTCACTCTTGAACATCGACACTTTTGCTTCTTGTCGGGTTGGGACATCCATACGTCGTCATTTGGCCTTCCGTGGGTTGGGTTATCATTCTAGCCTCATTCCATTCGATTCACGCCATCTCCTTCGAGCCTCTGATCCATTGATGCCTAAATGCTGCCACACCCCCCTCCGAAATCGTGTCGCCGACGTGTTCAATAGTATAATCCTTCTGCAGTTTACACCCTCGCCTTCTCCTCTGATTCTTTGTTTCGCCATCTACCACTTGTTCCTTATCTCGTGTCGTTGATGGGGGAAACATTATGGCCCTCCTGCGACGAGTTGTCTCTTGTCGACTTCAGCTCATTATCCAAGAGATTGACCTAGAGATCCCCTTTGGTACCTTAGAGCTTGCATGCCTCAATGGTGAGTTCTTCGCACCTGACGGTCGACTTTCATCATTGGTCATCGATTGGGTGATTCCACGAGTGTTCAAATTCAGCTGCTTTTTCACACTCCGTGGATTGTGCTGGACAGTACCTTGAGAGCCATTGGCATTATTGGTGGTTTCTCTCACGCTTATTAATGGTTTTCATCATTGACCTGTAATCAAGCGATGTTCTATCATGCTCAACTTCAGCACATCTATTCGCATGTTAGAATCTGTACTATGATCGGATGGGTTCAAGACCCCGAACTCATATTACACATGTTTGGGTTGCGTGGATTGGTTTTATGATTACATGACTCATTGATGGATGGTTGCGACCATACCTGAGTCTTCATGGATGGCTATGGCCATACCTTTATCATCATCATGGTCTCATTAGCTGGATGGCTGCGTCCATACCACATACCTATTTCGTATGTCTTTTGGATGGTTGCGCCCATACCTAGACTACATTTACTTCATTATCAGAGATATCAGTTGTACTTGCATGCAGGTTCTTCCAGATGGTGTTCCAGCTCAGTCCGTTTCGTAAAACATTTCACCCCTCCCTCTCTCGCAGGCTTCATACTTTAGGGGGCATCTGTTACACAGTAATTTGTCACTGTCTTCACTCCAGTCTTCCTATTGTGTCATGTGTCCAAGTTGTACATGCTCATGTTATACAAGTGCTCTCTGATGTTGCCAAATGACTCACTTTTCCAAAGGTTTCTGCCTCATCGCATCTGTTGACCAAATAAACGCGCAGATGAGCGCTCTAAAATAGTCCAGAAGCACTGCCATCATGGAAGTACACGTGATTCCCGCCATGGTCGAATTTCATGTGCCAGTGCAATTGTCGCTTGTAGTTTCCCGTGATGACATGACTAGCTACGTTATTCAATAGCGATGTCAGCGTGACAGACCAGTTATGTTCCCGCGATGATCCAGATTGGGCGAATTTGTTCCAACAGTCGGCCTTCCAGATGACTCCAGACCTGGTTGTTGGTCTTGTTTATGTTGCCCTCCTTTCTCTAGCATGGTTGTTCCGTCATTTGTGCTACCTTCCTTGGAGATAAGCTCATCCTGCCACCATTCATGGAGACTCCTTCTCCTATTTAAACTCTCACCATTTCTATGAGCTGCTAGTTTGGAATTCTTAGTCTTTGGAGTGTTGCTGATAGTATTGTGAGTTTGCTAGATAGCTGGTGTGAGTGTGACAAGTGTGGGTTTGTTGAGAGCTTGAGGAAGGTTGTGAAGTGCTTTTGATCTTGTGTAAAACTTGTGAGTGAGAGAGACTTGTGTATTGGGAGATCCATCTTCAAGAGTGAATGCTTGAAGAACATGCTGGTTGGACCCTCCTGAGAAGGCTTGTGACGTCAAGACCTTGGTTGTAAGCTTACTCTATTTCATATTTAATGTAATCAATGATGTTTTCCTATGCCTTGTATGTAATGTACTAGATAGCTCATGACTTCTTGACTTTATGAGTAAATAGATCATTGTTGTTCCGGTTATGTGATTTTTTGTATTTCCTTTGCATTGTTTCAGGTTGATTACTCATTAGGAGAAGGAAGCAGAAGTTGGAGCAGTGCAACGGAACTCCATCGACCACCGGTTGAGGTAGGCCTCCAACTTGAACTATTTAAGGAGAATTGTTGTTGATTTGTCCTTGTTTGTGACTAGACCCACTCTAGGGCTAGAGGGGTTGCCTCTGTCCACAGAGGGAACACTTTCCTGCATCACAACTGGTATGCAAGTTAAAGAAGTCTTTGTATGGGTTAAAATAGTCACCAAGGATGTGGTATCAGAAATTTGACACATTTATATGGGGACTTGGCTTCACCAGAAGCAAAGCAGATCATTGTGTGTATTTTAAATTAATTGGTGACCGTGTTATTTATCTGATCTTGTATGTTGATGATATGTTGCTGGTTGGAAATGACAAAGAAATTATCCAAGATTTGAAGACCCAATTGTCCTTCAAATTCAACATGAAAGATCTTGGTGCTGCAAACTATATTTTGGGCATGGAAATTAAAAGATATCGGGCAAAGAGGAGGCTCTGGTTAAACCAGAAGAAGTATATCGAGACAATATTGCAGAGGTTTAATATGCAGGATAGTAAACTGGTGAAGGTTCCTATTCTTTTAGGTGTAAATTTATCTGCTGAACAATGTCCCAAGACAAAAAAAGAGGAAGAGGATATGTCCCGTGTTCCATATGCAAGTGCGGTCGGTAGCCTGATGTATGCGATGTTTTGTACTAGACTAGGCATTGCACATGCAGTGGGAGTATTGAGTAGGTTTATGTCAAAACCAGGGAAGGAGCATTAGACAATAGTGAAGTGGGTTTTTAGGTATTTGCGTGGCACTAGCTATTATGGTTTGTGCTACCAAGGAAGACCAAGATTGGATAGAGTTTTGGATATTCGTGGCTTTGTTGATGCGGACTGGGCTAGAGATCTAGATCAAAGAAGATCTACAAGTGGGTATGTTTTTAACCTATTTGGAGGTGCAATCAGTTGGATGAATAAGAAACAATTTGTAGTGGCACTATCAACTACAGAGGCAGAATACATGGCAGCCACTCATGCACGAAAGGAAGCAGTTTTGTTGCAGAGATTGTGTTCAAGTATGGGATTAGTATATGGAACTATAAGGATAGATTGTGACAGCCAAAGTGTAATTTTCTTGGCAAATAACCCTGCTTACTGTTATCACTCTAGGAAACTCTCCTAGGTTGCAGCTCATAGATGCCCTAGTAACATATAATCTTTAATATTGTTCTCAAAACTATTGGAATGGATGATGGTTTGGATCAAGTCAGATAACCATTTCAGCTCTATTCTCACTCAAGACATGCATGAAAACCCTAAAAAATACAAGGCTTTAGAATACTAATGCTCAATAGTTTATAGATTCAATGGAAAGATGGAGAATACTGACTGTACTAGCAGATGCATACATAAACATATATGAATGGCCAGCTATAGGAAGCAAATGAAACTTGCAAATCTAGTTTATCAATGCAGAGATAAGATGATAGTTATCTGGCATTGGACATAGTATAAAACATGAATAACCTATTCATGTGCAAGCATAGAACAGCAGAGAAAATAGAATTGAACATGTAACAACAAGCTTATATTGCTAGAATGAAGATGAGAAGCTTGAAGGAACAGAGTAGTAATAATCTCCAAAAGTTGAACCTCTATTACATCTTACTTTCAGCTATTTATAGCTTGTTTACAATGCTCCTGAGCTCTAAGAGGCTCGGAGTCTTAATTTGTCTGATCTGCCTTGTTAACTGATTTGATGCCCTCTAGGCAAGCATGGGCTCGTAGTTTTCTACTTATGACAGAAGAGTAACCGTTTTCAAATATTTTGGGTGGTTTGTTGCGCTATTTGGTAGTTTTCCTATGCCAAAGATGCCCCACAATCATTCTATTTGTTATGGCTGTGTCGTTCTGTGGCTCCATGATCGTTTCTGGTTGATTTGGCTGTGTTGTTGTGGCTCCATGATCGCTTTGGGTTGATTCGACCTCTGCTCTGTGGTGGAATGGCTCTTCAAGCCTATGAAATCCCTTTAAAATGCGGACAATGACTTCTTTCTGTTATGAACAGAAAACACAACATTATTGCAAAAATCTCACCTTCTCTGTGTATTTTGGACTTCAAAAGTCCTAAAATATGGTTTAATTGTCTATTGGGTCCAACCTTGTCACCATCGCAAGTCGCAAAAAGCCTGCTCCTGTGTATTTTCCTTGTATTATGAAACATGCGAAAAACACTAAAAATGCACGAAAATGGGTTTTGCGGACTTCGGATCTTATATATTTCACTTCACAGACCCGAAAGGGTCTGGGATTCATTGCAATCATCGCTGGCCAATGCTCCCTTCGTATTTTCGATATATAATGAAAATACACAAAATACATTAAAAATTGGGCTTTTGCAGACTTGAAAATATATATATTTTTCTTCCCAAAACCCATCGGGTCTAGGCTCCATCACTATCGCACTGCCCTTGTTTCCCTTTGTATTTCGATATATAACTAAATACATGAAAAATGCATTAAAAATGGCTTTGGCGCAGATTTTAAAATTTATGAACTCTCATATATAATGTCATCGGGTCCAGCTATCGGGTTGCCCATATGTATGTGCATAGGCCCTGCCCATGGTATAGTGCCGATGCGATGTAGCGATGTGATAAATCACAATCATGCATCACTCACTCCTCGAGTCCTTTTTATAACACAACATATGCTCCTCGCCGATGCGACCTGCCGATTTGATCATCGGCGATTGCGGATCAGCGCTGTTATGCGCCCAACTTTAAGTTGTCCTTTTTGCTCGGCCGATTGTAATTAGCCATTTAGATCTGGGCCATTGATCGGCCAGATCTAATGGCTATTGTTCATTCCTCTATTTAAGCTTGCGATTGTGGGTTTTTTCATGGTTTTCAAGCGTTTTTTCCTCCCGATAGTGCATTTCTGCACTTCCATGGGCTCTCCTCTTGTGCCGATTTTGACCCTTGGATGATTTTGAGAAAATGCTAAAGATTTCAAGAGCATATATGGATCCCATGGAATGATTTTAAGCAAATTTGGAGACTTTAAGAGCATATGTGGATCCAATTTTGGGCCTTTTGTCAGCGAGGCTAACACTTAACATTCAAAGACAAAGCACATTGATGTTCAGTATCACTTTGTGAAGGATATGATAGAAGAGAAAAAGGTGTTGTCGGTAAAGGTGGACACTTTAAATAATACTGCAGATGCATTGACAAAATTTGTGACCTCTGAGAAGTTCTCTTGGTGTAGAGAAAAAATGGGCATTGCAGGGCTAGATAAATGACTAAGCTCTCTTGTGGCCCCCAGTGGAAAGAAAACAACAAGTGGGAGAATGTTGGGTTGTGTTATATTCTTTCCACAACTAGCCCACGTAGCTAACTGGGGGGTTAGAAGGGGGGCGGAGCCCCCCCTTCGTTGCACCTATTGCGTAGTGGGGGAGTCACAGGGTGTTGGTTTTGGACCCTATGTTAGGTTGGGCGGACCTACCTATGGTTTTGTGCATGATTTTCCTACATGGTTTTGGAAGCGATAGTTTTCGGTCCATGGTTCTAGACGCGATGGTTTTCAGTCCATGGTATTGGATGCTTCAGCATGTATAAATATGTATTGTAACATTGAGATGAACATAATGAAAAATCAAGTTAGTAGTCTCGGTTTTGGGATCCAGGGGAAAATCTCTGTGTATATGTGTTTTAATTGTTATGCCCTCGCATTGTTTATTTTCTGTGTTTTAGAATTCGTATGTAGGTAATTTCTGTACGGGGTTAAAACCTACAATTCCTAAAAAAACAAACTTATGGTTTTGTTATCATTTCTTATCTACTCATTCATGGCATTTTTATATTAACTCTCTTAAGTTTTACAACTCCACTATCCTACTACTCTAATTACTTTCTATAAAGGTTTCTTTAATATGTTGTTTTTGACCCTTATTCAAGTTAGAGCATAGTGATTTCATGAAAGTTTGAGTTGAGGGTTTTTCTTTTAAGGTTTATAGTATGGTATCATGGGTTTAAGGATTTTTATATTACAATAAACATTTTCTTTCTGAGAAGGAAAAAACCATTCTTTAAATTTAAAAAAAAGAAGAGTACATATAACATCATTTGGTAAAATACTTATAAAAATATTAGCCCAAACAATTGTATTGAATGTCTGAGAACAAAAACTATGTGAGTATGTTACGTAACCTCCGCAAATAATAAAAATTGATAATAGCTAGACCTATAACCTCGACATCAATAAGAGAAGACTATACAACAAAGAGATTACAAAGGGTCCTTTGACCAAAATCAAAGTAACTAAATCAGTACCAGTATTTCAAAGCCATTAAAAACTATCAAAAGCATGATTAGAACTGTAAAAGCATAGAACTTTGGTTCACAAGAATTTTGATTTTGTAGCTACCAGATAGAGTTCCCACTAGATATTTCTCCAAACAAATGTAACCCTCCTATCCCATAAGTCCCTTCTTCGAAAGGATATCAACAACAAAATTGTGCTTCCTATGGAAGTGCACATTAGACATATCTTGGAAGTGATTAGTTAGGACCCAGATCTTGTACATCCAATGTAAAATATGAAGTTCTTGAAGATTACCAATATCCTTCAGCCAATTTATGACAACTTTGGAATCTCCAGATATTTGGAGAGTGGGCACTTCGAGAGAGGCAACAATATACAAAAGTGTCCACACCCAAATGACTTACACTCTAGTTTTAACACAAGAACCCACAAACATCCATAAATGAAAACTTAAATCCCCAGGCATCAAGTTCATCTCTCCACTTCCATAGGTACCTTGTTGTTGAGCCCCATCAAAATATCATTTGTATTCACATAAAGGGAGAACCAAGGAAGAGATATATCAACATCGAGAAACTGACTTAGGTCTCATATAGTCCTAGAAAAATCCAACAACCTGTGAAAAGATCTAGGTGAAATTGAATTAGGGACCCTCGAAAATTCTCTTATTCTAAACCTTCCAAATATCCCAAGCAACAAAATCTGGAAGAAATCTAAAAGGACTTGGCTGATGAATCCACCAAGAAACACAATTCTCAGGAAAGATCATCGAGCCCAAAATAGGAATATTGAGGACACGACCCACCTAAATCCATAGGTCTCTGGAAAAATTACAGGAGAAAAAGAGATGTGTTTTTGACTTAGAGTCTTGCACACATAAAATGTAGCAATTTGGGCCAAAGAAACCACGCCGCACCAGATTTTCTGAGGTTGGGATTTTTCTGTCCATAACAAGCTAGAGAAAACATTTAATTTTAGGTGCATGTTCCAACCCCAAATATTCCTCTTCTGCCATTTGACTTCTGAGGGAGCAGAATGTTCACCAATCAACTAATAAGCTAGGTTAGATATAACCTGGTCAAATGCTAGATTAACCCTCCAGATAGTCTGATCTAGTATGTCAGTCAACAAAATACCACTGCATGTGAGATTTTTAATGAATTTGTCCCATTCAAATGCATAAGAGCCACTAAGCCCCAAGTCGGTGAAGGTGCACCACATGGGCCGAGTATTGGTATTGCCCTCTTTAAAATAGATTTTTTTATAGAAAATGTATACCCCGCATAGATAATTGAGTGATCAATTAAGAGGACAGTTTGTAGAATTATTCCCCACCAATAAAAAATTCTCTACCGAGATGAATAAGATCAACCCTTCCCACACTCAAAGTAGCTAATTTTCGGATCCAATTCCAAGAGTCCAGGAGTCCAAGTCAAATATTTGATCCTCCCTCTTTAGGTGGAGTGCATCCAAACCAAAGCCAGTCAGTCTAGGATTTGTTTTCCAGGTATTTATTAACAACAATGTTGCTCCAAAGACCCACACCTTACATAAACCTCCAAATAATTTTCATTGCAAGTGCTTTTGCAAAGTGGAAGAGGTTCTTAAAACCCCATCCACTAGAACTCTTGGGTCTAGTGAGTACCTCCCAACTTAATAGGTTAAAGCCTCCCTTCATTTTCTTGCTAGCCCATAAAAAATTGAAGAAAATCTACCTCATGCACTTAAGAATTGATTTTTCTACCTTTGATAAAGTAAACCAGTATATAATAAGGGCCTCGAGGATAACCTTTACCAGGGTCATCCTACCACCTATAGAAAGCCACTTGTTACACCATAGGTTGATGCATCTATCAATACGATCCAAGAGCCATTTCCAATCACACACTTGATAGCAGTTTGGCTTTAAATGGTAACCCAAATAGGTAAAACCATAATCAAGAGGAGCCACTGCAAAAGGGAGAAAAGTATTAATAGTCAACCAAATCTCATCAGGAACATTATGTTGTAGAAAATAAGACTTCTCTTGACTGATTGACATGCCAAAAGTAAGGCAAAAAGTATTGAAAATATTACAAAAATTCCTCCATTCCTCCACAGTGCCATCACCAAGGATCAATACATCATCCACGAACAACAGATGGGAGACATAAATATGTTTTGACACCTTAATACCCCGGATGTATCCTATTTCTTTTGCAGCAGTAATCTTATGACTGAGACCCTCTATAACCAATAACAATAATAAGGGTGAAATGGGACATCCCTACATCAAACCATGTGAAGCTATGAAGAAATATGAAGGAGAGTCGTTTATGAGAACAACAAAGTTCGCTAAGGTAATGCTAGTCATGATCCAAATAATCACGTTGTATTCTAGACTTGAATAAATAAGCAACAAACAAAGATAGTCCTAGTTAACACTATCATGTTCCTTCACCAAATCCAGTTTTAGAAATAAGGCCCATATGTTTATGGATTTTATAGAGTGTATGGCTTCCTGGGCAGTCCCGACCACATCATGAATGAACCTTTTAGGTAAAAACCCAAATTATTTGGAGTAAATTGCAGTCGAGAGAAAAGTGTGAATCATGTTCACAATGATCTTAGAAATAACCTTATATGCCAAATTACAGAGTGAGATTGGGCGAAAATCATCAAGGGTCATGTTGTAACTTATTTTTACCCTAGTTGTTTTTTATTTTTGTTGAAAAAAAAAAATGAAAAATAAGAAAAATAAAAAAACACAAAAATAGAAAAGAAAGAAAAGAGAATGAGAAAAAGAAATAAAGAAAAATATCAAAAGAAAAGAATAAAAAGGGAATATAACAATAAATAAATTAAAAAAAAAATACAATAAAGAATCCCCAAAGTCGCGAGCTAGTCTAAATGTCGCATTTTTTTATATGTTATTATTTTAATGTATGTATTATTCTATTGAATTTGAGCGATGACAAATGGACCTGTCTATAAGGAGTCAAACTTGCCATGATTACCTTTATTTTCCTTAAATGCATCCCATTTAAGTACCCAATCACCAACTTGGAAATTGTCCGCTTTTGCCTTCCTGTCAAAGGTTTCTTTGATTTTCTTCTAATGAGCCTTTGACCTCTCAACCATCTGCTCTCTCATCTGCTGTAGTTCAACAGAGTTATTCATTCTTCTTACCATGTCATTCTCTTCATCTTGTTCTTCTTGCAAGAATTTAGCCACAGGGAGAATCAACTGGATAGGGAAAACAACATCAGCGCCATAAACTAGTTTAAATGGAGAATTCCCTATGGACTTTTTGATGGTAACTCTGTCAGCCCATAGTGAAAACTTCAAATTGGAATCGCAGCTCTTTTTATTGTCCTCTAACAGTTTTTTGATTACCCTTACCAGACTCTTGTTAGATGATTATGCCAGGCCATTGTCTTGAGAATAATATGAGGTAGAATGTGTTATAGATCTGACCTGCAATTATATGAAAACATACCAATATACCCAATAACTGAAATTAATCACAAAAAATAACAAGATCTGAATATATATAAAAATTCTTCTTTATTGATCAAACCCTTAAGGTAGGGCAACACCATACATTCGCTCCTTAAGGAAGGAGAACACTCCACAAGCCATATGCCTGTTCATACAATAATCCTTGACATCCCTCAATGGGGAGTCTCTAGCCTCTATATAGGCCTCATACATACAATACCATGGGTCATTACCATGGTTCCCTCATACCATCTATCTAATACCATGGGCCCATTACATTATTACTAACTACTTGTGGTCCCTTACATGATATGGGTTAACCACCTTATTTATTACAATGGCCCATCCCATTATTACATTATTCCCTTGGGTACTGTTAGCTCTGCTACAGGTTGCCTATGTTCGAGGAGAAGAATGTAAGCTCGGTGTTTGGTTCTACTCAAAGAAGGCCTACACCAGATATCCTCGCCCTTCTCCATTCCTCGCCCATTCCCCTTTGTTTCTCCTTTGCTTCCGTTTAAAATCACATAAATTCATTTTCTTAAGCCTCTGGGCATTGAAACCCTCAGACCCACATAACCGCGCGCCTTCACAAAAAAGTGCTATAAGCCCTTTTCCCTCAATTGCTATCTCAAATCGCTCATTTCTCCTTCCCTCATTCTCCCTTCATCAGTCATTCTCTTAAAAACAGTTAATTCCTTTATCGGGTTCGCAGGTTTAGTTGCAATCGACAGATAGCATGTGTATAAGGCCCAAAGAATTCTCAAAGGAAATTGTCGATCCGATGATCCAATGGCCCGTGCCCCGAAAACCAATCTCCACCGTCCGATCATCCACCAAAGCAATCTGACAGCATTCGCGCCTCCCGTTCCCGCGAGCTGCCCACTCGTTAACTTGCGGGGAAAGCGGTTTTTCGCCGGTCACATCCGCCACGTGTCGAGCGATGATTGTGATCGCACTCCCGTTGTTCAAATACCACCATCCTCTGAAAGCGGTGCTGGGAATACCACTTACTGCCCGTCCCACCTGCCCTTGCTCGTTATTGCCCGCACTACTTTTCCGCCCTATAGCCGTCGGATCTGTTCGCCTGCGATCCGACGGCTCACGGCTGTCCATTCCGTTTTCGCCCAATATCCTCTAAAAATCAATCTTCGCCATCCATGTGATCCAATGGCTCATAATCACTCCACCCCACTTCCTCCCAATGTCTCCTGCCGATAGATCTCCGCTGTCCATCCATGTGATCCAACGGCTAACATTTATTCTCTGACCTCCATTCATTCCCCATGCAGTTTTTGTGTCTTTGGCTTGTTCCGTGCATCTGAAGGAAGAAGGCAGCCAGTATTCAACACTCTGCACAGTTAATCCTCAACCTCTGCATTCAAGAGCAGTATGGCCGAAGGACGAGAAGGACAACCTTGAGCAGATAAACACATTTACTAGTTATGGAACTTCTTCCATACGACATTCCACCTACTTGAGGAGTACAACAGAGTACCAGAGAATGTCAAATTCATTCATTGAAGTAGCAGATCGTAGCAGAGGCCCATATTAGATAGTTAATGTGGTTGGTGGTCAATTATGACCCCTCCACGCATAGGATAGTAGAACATTTTGTAATCAAACTCTATATATACCCAAAACACAGATGTAATCAGGGTTGATGGTTGTAGTTTTGATGTAAGGTTCAACTTTTGGAGACTGTAACTAGTGTGATACTTGCAGCATTTGGTCTTCATTTTTAGCTAATATAAGCTTCTTTTGATGTTAATTGCTCACTTTCCATTTCTACTCTGTTCTAGGTTGTGCCTATTATGTATTTTTCATGTGCTCTTGATGTTTAGCATTAGAGGGGCTGTCATCCCACCTCTGTGTTAGAATCTAGCATGTATCATTGAATGTGTTATGCAGGTTTCTGTTTACTTAGTGCCAGAGAGCTGTCATCCTGTCTTTGCATTAGGAAATAGATTTGTAGACCTCTTTACTGGTTGCAGCCGACCATCACATGGTCTTGTGCATCTGCTGGTGTGGTCAGTATTCTCCATGTTCAGTTAATCCTAAAACTGTGAGTAATTGGTGGTCTAAAGCCTTGTAGTCTGGGGGTGTTCACCCATGTCTGGAGTTAAGCATAGTAGAAGTGGTTATCTGGATTGAATATGCATCATTCCTTCCATTCATCCACCCATTTCCAACACTTTTGTTGAGTTTGTAATGTTCTTGAGCATGTTTGAGATACAACCTAGGAGAGTTTCTTGGGGTGATAACATTAATTGGCGCCGTTGTCGGGAAGAGGAGATTGAAGCTCAGCTTCCCTGGGAGACGACATAGTTCAATATTTTGACGATAGACAAGCTTTGGGCACAATTCTGGTTGTAATCATCTATCTGGAAACTCCACTGGAGGAAGAACAACCTTTGGAAACTCCACGTTATAGTCCTGGCTCAGTTTGTGAGACATACTCGAAGAAATCCTCAAAAATCACCAGTTGAACCAGTGCTTGACCCTGAGAAGATCGTTAAGCCAAATAAAACATCATGGAAAGGGGCATCAGGATCAGGTAAGCCTAAGAAAAATCATGCATCTCTGAAAGATAAAGTTATAGCTAAAGATATACAGTTTGAAGATTTACAGCCCAGCACTGTTAGTAAAGAAATTCCTTCAGAGACTAATATAGCTCCTTGTTCAGTTAGTTCCCTTTTGGATCTCAGTCCAAAGAAGGTCTCCTACACAATCCATCATATTCCTTAATTTCTGTCATCTATTTCATTACTTCCTACCATTCAATCTACCAGTATCACTCCACCTACCCCAGTCATGGCAGGCCAGCAAGCACCCACAAAGATTGAAATAATTGTCGCTGCTACATATGGACCTTTGGTCTTGCCTGTTCCTTTAAATCCCATGCCTGTGGGAGAATATCAGAAATATATGCCCAAGTTTGCTGGTACAGAGGGAGTGACAGTAGAATAACACCTTGAGGCTTTTTATAGTTACGTTGATAACTTAGATATAAGCGAAAATGATGTGTGGATGAGAGTTTTTGTCTAGAGCCTTGATGGACAGGCCAGAAAGTGGTTCAGAGAGCTATCCCCTAGATCTATTACTAATATTGAAGCCTTAGATGATGCATTTTTGAAGCACTGGGGAGATGAAAAAGACTTGTTATATTACCATAATGCGTTTGGTAACCTGAAGAGAGAAAATGGGGAATCTTTGCCCAATTTTAATAAAAGATTCAATCGTATGTATAGTAAGATACCAGCTGAGGTAAAGCCAACCCCTACCTCAACTAAACTCACTTATGCCAATGCTTTTGACTATGATTTCTGCCTATTATTAAGAGAAAGAAGATGTGCTACTCTAGGAGACATGCAGGATGCAACCCTAGAAGTAGAGTTTAATATCATGGTTGCAGAAAAGCTCAAAAGTCAAGTTGACAGAAGGAGGCAGAGAGGTCAGGCTTCTACCTCCTCTACATCATCTTCCAATCCCAAATTTGATAAAATGATTAGAATGATAGAGTCATTGGCTGCTAAGATATCTATGCTGGAGGTTGAGCAAAACTTAGGAAAGACAAGGCAGCATAACACATTTGCTCCAAGAAACCCAAATCCTTTCAGAAAATTAAATGAGCAATTACAAATCATTCAGAGGGTGAAGAACCCAAAGAAGAACAGAAAGTTAAGGCTCCTTTCTAGAATTTAGTCATGGAGGAGGAACAGTTTGAAGATGAGGATGAAATTCACTACATGGAAGATAAAGGCAGTGCTGTATTTTGGACATTGGCTGCATATGAAGAATCATTGTTGCAGAAACAAGACAGTCAAGAGTGGTATAGAGAAGTTGTTCTACAAACTGAGGAGTAGCGAAGATATAATCTGAGGTCAAATGCAAAAAATGTCAAGGAGAGTCCTGCCCAAAGAGCTGCTATCCAAACAGAGTCACAGAATATCAGACAGAGAAGACCAGTAGTTGATCCAGTCATCCTCAAAGCACCAGTTCAAGAGGTAAAAGGTTCTAACAAGCTACCTTCCTCTTTCAGCTTAGAGTTAGAAGTCCAGAAGTTAAAAATATACGTGCCTCTGGTAGAGTTGGTAAAGAGTGAAGTGTTTAGAAAACCTATCCTTGAAGTTCTTGAGCTGGAAACCACATAAACCTCCACTGATTCTGTCAATTTGCAAGATGATAGGCATGTTGTTGTGCTTAGCCCCATGATTGAACCTGCTGATAGTAATTCTCCATCATTTTATGTCTCCTTGACCATTCATGACAAAATCCTCC
Organism: Pinus tabuliformis; assembly: GCA_031772625.1. Lineage (NCBI taxonomy): Eukaryota > Viridiplantae > Streptophyta > Pinopsida > Pinales > Pinaceae > Pinus > Pinus tabuliformis. The sequence continues at coordinate 1,204,284,458 of CM062816.1, forward strand.
ACAATAGAATGATCTATCTTATGCCACTGTCCTAGTTTTTGGAGGGGAAAGCAGGAGATTGTACAGAGAAGCACAGTTGGCATACATCATCAGTGATGAGAAGAATCCTACTAATCATTCCATATATGCTGTGGACACTGATTTTGGAGCATGTATCCTCCAAATAGAAGAATCCCAGAAGGCCTCAATGTAGATCAGGAAACCAGTAAACCAGGCCGAGAAAGAGCAAGGAAGTCAGGTTTGGGAGATGTTCTTTGATGGAGCATGTTCTAGGGAAACTGTAGGAGCAGGGGTGGTGCTGATTTCTCCAGAGCGAAAAAGCATACAGCTGTCTTTTAAGCTGGCTTTTCAAGTCACCAACAATATAGCAGAATATGAGGCTCTGATATTGGACCTTAACACAGCAAAAGACAGAGGAATCAGGAACATAAAGGTGTTTGGAGATGCTAATCTTATCATTCAGCAAGTAAATAGAACATTTCAAGCAAAGCACCCAAGGCTGAAAGCATACAGAGATGAGGTATGGAGACTCAAAGATTCCTTTGATAATTTTTGTATTTCATATATCCCTAGAGCCGAAAATCAGCTTGCTAATTCCCTTGCTGTGTTTGCTAGCATTTTTATCCCTCCCATACCTCCCAGACTAGTTTATGAAGTGCAAATGAAATATAAACCATCCTTGCCTGACAATGTCCACCATTGGAAAGTTTTTGAAGATGATGATGAATTAAATAGGTTCCTTCAAGTCATTGATGAATTCTCTGAAATGAAAATTGACCAAGAGAATGAAGCCTTGGAAGAAAACCCCCAATCCCAGCTTAGAAATAAAATTGGCAAAGATAGCATTGTCCAGCTTCCCAACAATCATATTCCTAAGGGTTTAATTCTTTTAGAAAGACTGTTTGACCAAAATAATGCGCCTTACAAGGCTGCCGAGAAAGAAGACCAATCTACAGTCTGTAAGCATGACATAGGGAGTCCAGGTCAGCCTAGATACATAAATTTGTCTTCCCATCTGTCTGATGACCAAAGTTCTGAATATTGCAATTTAATGAAGCAATTTGCTGATGCCTTTGCTTGGGAGTATAGTGACCTGAAAACCTATGATAAAAATATTATTCAGCATAAAATCCCTCTGGAGAAATATACCATTCCTTTAAAGCAGAAGCTGAGACCAATAAATCCTTTGCTCCTTCCTCTGATTGAAAAAGAAATTAAAAAGTTGTTGGGTGCCAAGATCATAGTCCCTCTCAGATATTCAAAATGGGTAGCCAATTTGGTGGTAGTGAGGAAGAAAAGTGGAGAAATCAGACTATGTGTTGATTTCAAAAACTTAAACAAATGCTCTAAGAAAGAAAACTATCCTCTACCCAAGATGGAGCATTTGCTGCAGAAAGTCTCAGGGGCCAAAGTAATGTCTTTCTTGGATGGATTTTTAGGGTTTAACCAGATTGCTGTGCATCTAGATGATCAAGAGAAGACTGCATTCACCACTCCTTAGGGCACTTTTATGTATGCCAAGATGCCTTTTGGGTTGATGAATGCTGGAGCAACCTTTCAGAGAGCTATGGATATAGCGTTTGTAGGAGAGAAGGATAAATTTGTCCTCATCTACCTAGATGATATAACAGTATACTCCAACAGCCATCAAGATCATCTGCAACATTTGAAGAAGGTGTTCCTGAAGTGCAAAAGGTTTGGGATTTCAGTCATTCCTAAAAATTCACAGTTTGCTTTAGAAGAAGGCAAGTTGTTAAGACATGTTGTTTCTGCTGCAGGTGTCCGAATTGACCTAGAAAGAGTAAAAGCAATACAGACCCTGTCTGTCCCGAGATCAAAGAAGGATATTTAGTCCTTTCTGGGCAAGATTAATTTTGTGAGGAGGTTTATACCAAATTTTGCAGAATTAGTGAAGCATATTACCTCTATGTTGAAGAAGGGGTCAGAGATCAAATGGACTGATATAGCAAGAGGATCTTTTGAGTCCATTAAGAAATTTATTATGGAGGCTCCCACTTTAATAAGTCCAGATTACAACAAGGAGTTCCATATATTTTCATTTGCCTCTCAAGACACCATTGCAGCAGTTTTATTGCAAGCAGATGAAGAAGGCTCAGAGCATCTGGTGTCATTTTTCAGCAAAAACTTAAGGGATGCTGAACTGAGGTATGACATTATTGAAAAAAAAGCATATGCTCTTATCAAATCCTTGAAAGCTTTCAGATTTTACATTTTGCATTCCAAATAATTGCATATGTACCCTCTGCTGCAATAAAATATGTCTTGACACAACCTGATGTTGATGGAAGAAGGGCTAAATGGATTGCAAAGCTAATTGAATTTAATATAGAACTGAAGCCGGCCAAACTTGTCAGAGGTCAGGGTCTTTCCAAGTTGTTAGCTGAATAAAATTGTAGAACATTGGACATACATTTCATGGGCACAATTGTAGAAAATGGTCAGGTAGAAGAAGAGGAAGCAGTTGAACCAGAGAGAAAGCAGCCAGTGGTAGAAAATCTAGCTTCTTGTGATTGGTATTCTGAAATAATTAATTTCTTGTTGAAGCTAGAAATCCCTTAAGGACTTACTCAAAGTCAAGTCAGAACTGTTAAGCTTGGGGCAGATAAATACGGCATTAACGAAAATCTGCTCTATTGGAGGGACCCATCTGGAATGCTTTTGAGGTGTTTTGACAAAGAACAATCAATGGAGGTTATGCAACAGTTTCATTCTAGCATGTGTGGAGGACATCATTATTGGAAGACTACAGCCCATAAAATCCTCAGAGCTGGATATTATTGGCCCACTTTATTTTTTGATGTATTTTCATTTGTTAAATCTTGTGATAGGTGCCAAAGATTTGAAGGGAAATATCAGCTGAAGTCCCTGCCCTTAAAACCAATACATGCAAAAGGACCTTTTTATCACTGGGGCTTGGATTTCATTGGAGAGATCAATCCACATTCTAGTGGCCAACACAGATGGATCTTAGTAGCCACTGATTATTTTACTAAGTGGATTGAAGCAATCCCTACCAGGAAGGCTGATCATAATGTGGTCATCAAGTTTTTAACAGAAAATATTTTTACCAGGTTTGGTTGTCAACATAAATTCATCACAGATAATGCAGCAGCCTTCAGAGCAAAATAATTGGTGGATATGTGCAATTCAATGGGTATTAAATTGGTTCATTCCACCTCATATTACCCTCAAGGCAATGGTCTAGCAGAATCCTCTAACAAAAGCCTAATAAGGATAATCAAAAAGCTGTTGGAGGACAACAAAAATAATTGGGATTCTAAGCTCAAGTATGCACTGTGGGCTGACAGAGTGACCATTAAGAAATCCATAGGGAATTCTCCATTTGGGCTGGTATATGGCACTGAAGCTGTATTCCCAATTCAGTTAACTCTCCCTGTGGCAGTGTTCCTGCAACAAGAACAGAATGATGAAGAAGATATGGCAAAGAGGATCATTGATTTAGCGGAGGTGCACCAAATCAGGGAACAACTGGTTGAAAATGCTGCAGCACATCAGAAGAAGATCAAGGAAGCCTTTGACAAGAAGGCAAAATCAGATAATTTTCAGGTTGGAGACTTATTTCTGAAGTGGGATGCACTAAAGGAAAAGAAAGGCAATCATGGGAAGTTTGATGCATTCTAGACAGGGCCTTTTATCATTTCTCATATTCAAGGGAACAACACCTTCATACTGAAAAGTATGGGAGGAGAGGCGGTTTTTGATGGCCCAGTTAACGGGCGTTTTCTGAAAATTTATGTTTTTTAAGGTCTTTTGGCCTTAAAGTTGTAAATATTTTGTTCTATTAGTTTAGTGTAAGAAAAGTAGACTCCATTCCCAATGGAACACTAGGAAATTTTTCTAATTTGTTTTTCATAGGAAAGGCATTGATCTGCAAGTTCTTGAGACCTCACAGGGAGGATCTCATCCCCAGAAGGAGCCAGTGTTAGCTCTGCTATAGGTTGCCTATGTTCGAGGAGCGGAATGTAAGCTCGGTCCTTGGTTCTACTCAAAGAAGGCCCACACTAGATATTCTCGCCCTTCTCCATTCCTCGCCCATTCCCCTCTGTTTCTCCTTTGCTTCCATTTAAAATCACATAAATTCATTTTCTTAAGCCTCTGGGCACTGAAACTCTCAGACCCACATAACCGCGCACCTTCACAAAAAAGCGCTATAAGCCCTTTTCCCTTAATCGCTATCTCAAATCGCTCATTTCTCCTTCCCTCATTCTCCCTTCATTACTCATTCTCTTAAAAACAGTTAATTCCTTTATCGGGTCCGCAGGTTTAATTGCAATCGGTAGATCGCATGTGTATAAGGCCCAAAGAATTATCAAAGGAAATTGTCAATCCGATGATCCAATGGCCCATGCCCCGAAAACCAATCTCCACCGTCCGATCATCCATCAAAGCGATCTGACAGCATTCGTGCCTCCCGTTCTCGCGAGCTGCCCACTTGTTAACTCGCGGGGAAAGCGGTTTTCCACCGGTCACATCCGCCACATGTCGAGCGATGATTGTGATCGCACTCCCATTGTACAAATACCACCATCCTCTGAAAGCGGTGCGGGGAATACCACTTATCACCCGTCCCACCTATCCCCACTCGTTATTGCCCATGCTACTTTTCTGCCCGATAGTTGTCGGATCTGTCCGCCCGCGATCCGATGGCTCACGGCTGTCCATTCCATTTCCCCCCGATATCCTTTAAAAATCAATCTCCACCATCCATCCATGTGATCCGACGGCTCATAATCACTCTGCCCCGCTTCCTCCCAATGTCTCCCACCGATAGATCTCCTTCGTTCATCCATGTGATCCAATGACTAAAATTTATTCCCTACCCTCCATTCATTCCCCATGTAGTTTTCGTGTCTTTGGCTTGTCCCGTGCATCTGAAGGAAGAAGGCAACCAGTATTCGGCACTCTGCATAGTTAATCCTCAACCTCTGCATTCAAGAGCAGTATGGCCGAAGGACAAGAAGGACAGCCTTGAGCAAATAAACACATTTACCAGTTATGGAATTCTTCCATACGACATTCCACCTACTTGACGAGTACAACAAAGTACCAAAGAATGTCAAATTCATTCATTGAAGCAGAATATTGTAGTAGAGGCCCATATTAGATAGTTAATGTGGTTGGTGGTCAATTATGACCCCTCCACGCATAGGATAGCAGAACATTTTGTAATCAAACTCTATATATACCCAAAACACAAATGTAATCAGGGTTGTAGTTTTGATGTAAGGTTCAACTTCTGGAGACTGTAACTACTGTGATACTTGCAGTGCCTGGTCTTCATTTTCAGCTAATACAAGCTTCTTTTGCTGTTAAATGCTCACTTTCCATTTCTACTCTATTCTAGGTTGTGCCTGTTAGAATCTAGCATGTATCATTGAATGTGCTATGCAGGTTTCTGTTTACTCAGTGCCAGAGAGTTGTCATCCTGTCTGTGCATTAGGAAATAGATTTGCAGATCTCTTTACTAGTTATAGCCGGCCATCACATGGTCTTGTGCATCTGCTGGTGTGGTTAGTGTTCTCCATGTTCACTTAATCCTCAAACTGTGAGTAATTGGTGGTCTAAAGCCTTGTAGTCTGGGGGTTTTCACCCATGTCTGGAGTTAAGCATAGTAGAAGTGGTTATCTGGCTTGAATATGCATCATTCCTTCCATTCATCCACCCATTTCCAACACTTTTGTTGAGTTTTTAATGTTCCCAAGCATCTCTGAGATACAACCTAGGAGATTTTCTTGGGGTGATAATAGGTACCTCCCTTTGTACCCCATATTATCCCTCCTAGGTATACTATATTCCACCCCCCTTAACATGTTTCGTCCCTGAAACATGGGAAGAACACAAATAATAAGATCTACTCAAGAGAGTAGTCCACTAGTACCATGCACCTGCATCTAGCCATCCAAGAGAAAGGTGAACCCTCGATCTCGCTAGTGCCTCGCTCACTTGAGATGGAAGTTGACCGTGGCAACTCTTCTATGTTGATGTGTAGTAGGTGGATCTTTGCTCCTCTCTATCTGTCATGCGGGGGTTGTTGTCCTTGTGGCTAATTCGTTGCCATCTTGTTAGTTGTTTTCTTGTGGGGTGATGTGGGTGGTGATATGCTGAAGTGTTAACCAATGATGTATCTTTCTCTAATTCACCACCTAATGGAACCTGATTGGTATCTGGTACATGTTGTGGCGTCTTTTGTTGTTTCTTATCTTCCAATATTACTTCAACCACCGAGTCCTCATCTGATGTATCAATTCCTATAACCTTTTTTGCTTCAGCCTCTGTGTTTGATTGTCGATCATCAAAGGCTCATTATCTGATATGTCAGTCCCTGGAACATCTTCTAATTTCACAGTCTCTGCTTGGGTCTTAATGGAAATATCCTACAATGTAATTTTCTTCTTTTTATACCAAAGCTTCAGGAATTTCTTCTGCACATTAATATTGACAGTACCCACAGATTCCATCCAAGGATATCCCAAAACAACATCCAATATCTGAAGTATAAAATTCACAATGCAACACATACCTATCCATAGAAAGCTTCAAATATTTCTAAACTTGAACATCCTCATTATCAACCTGTATGTTTTCAATGCATTTTGATGGAACTTGCAATTTTTTTACCAAATTAACGTTGATAAATTATGTTTGCAACTAGGATTTATAGACATAATGATCTTCTCCTTCTGAATACCACTTGTTATAGCTCTGATACCATTTGTTATAGATCTGACCTGCAATTATATGAAAACATATCAATATACCTAATAACTGCAATTAATCACAAAAAAATAACAAGATCTGAATATATATAAAAATGCTTCTTTATTGATCAAACCCTTAAGGTAGGGCAACACCATACATTCACTCCTTAAGGAAGGAGAACACTCCACAAACCATATGCCTGTTCATACAATAATCCTTGACATTCCTCAATGGGGAGTCTCTAGAATCTATATAGGCCTCATACATACAATACCATGGAACACATATTTCATTAAAATTGGAATTAAATAGTGTATCTAGAATTTCGAAATAACCAAAAAAACTCAATTCTAGTGATTTCTTGTAATAAAAAGTTTCCAATTTTAATGAAATAAGTGTTATGGGTCATTACCATGGTTCCCTCATACCATCTATCTAATACCATGGGCCCATTACATTATTACTAACTACTTGTGGTCCCTTACATGATACGGGTTAACCACCTTATTTATTACTATGGCCCATCCCATTATTGCATTATTCCCTTGGGTACCTCCCTTTGGACCCCATATTATCCCCCCTAGGTATACTACAAAATGCACTAGTTGAATGCCCATGGATTAATTCATGTCCACCAATTCTTTTGCCTTGAAAGTTGCTACATTATCAGTGACTAGTATGGTTGGGCAACCAAATCTAGTGAAAATATTGTCATTCAAGAACTTTATGACAACTTGATAATTCAATCCACTTGGTGAAATAATAAGTGGCTACTAAGTTCCATTTGTGTTAGCCACTGGAATGTGGGTTGATCTCACCTATAAAGTCCAAGCCCCACTGTTGAAAGGGACCATTGACATGTACTGGCTTCAAGGGTAGAGATTTTAGCTACTGCCTTTCTGCAAACCTCTGACACTTGTCACAAGCTTTCACAAAAGAAAACACATCAGAAAAAAGAGTAGGCCAATAATACCCAACCCTCGAGATTTTGTGAGTTGTGGTTTTCCAATAATGATGCCCTCCACAGATGTTAGAATGGAATTGGTGTATGACTTCCATAGATTGTTCTTTATCTAGACATCTCAAGAGGATTCCTAATGGGTCTTTCCAATAAAGCAGATTTTTATAAATGCAGAATTTGGCTGATCTGAGTTTAATGGCCCAGTCTTGACTTGAGCTAAGCCCTAAAGGGACTTCTAGCTTTTGCAAAAAATGAACTATGCTGTAATACCATTCACATGTGGCTAGATTTTCAGCCAAATACTGATTCTTCTTTTTCTCTTCTGTTGCTTCCTTTGTCTGCTCATCATCTGAATTTAGACCCATGGAATTTATGTCTAACAAGCTGCAATTTTCTTCAGCCATAAGTTTAGCCAAGCCGTAGCCTTTGAAAAGCTTAGTGGGCTTCACCTCTATGTTAAACTCTATGAATTTTGCAATCCATTTAGCTCTCTTTCCATCAATATCTAGCTGAGTTAAGACATCTTTTATTGAGACTGAAGGTACATAGGCAACTACTTTGTAATGCAGAATATAAATTCTGAATGCCTTTAAATATTTTATGAGAGCATAAGTCTGTTTTTCAATAAGGTCATACCTTAGTTCAGCATCCCTTAAAGTTTTGCTAAAAAAGGCATGAGTGCTTTATGGCTTCATCATTTTTCTGCAACAGAACTGCTACAAGTGTATCATAAGAGGCAAAAGAGAAGATACAAAACTCCTTAGTGTAATCTAGGTTGATTAGAGTGGGAGCTTCCATGATGGCTTCAAAAGAGCTTCTTGAAGCATCTGTCCATTTTATTTCTGATCCTTTCTTCAGCATGGAAGTGATGTGCTTTACAAGCTCTGCAAAGTTTGGAATGAACCTCATTACAAAATTAATCTTACCCAGGAAGGATTGAATGTCCCTTTTTGACCTTGGGATGGACAATGTTTGAATGGCTTGAACCCTTGCTGGATAAATCTTCACACCTTCAGCAAAAACAATATGTCCCAGAAGTTTGCCTTCTTCTAGAGCAAACTGTGACTTCTTTGGGTTCACTGAAATTCCAAACTATCTGCATTTTAGGAATACCTTCTTCAAATGTTGTAAATGGTCTTTGTGGCTGCTAAAGAAGGATTTTATGTCATCAAGATAAATAAGGACAAACTTGTCCTTCTCTCCCACAAAAGCTATGTCCATGGCCCTCTGAAAAGTAGCCCCAACATTCATCAGTCTGAAAGGCATCTTGGAGTACATGAAAGTGCCCCAAGGAGTAGTGAAGGCAGTCTTTTCTTGATCTTTAGGATGTACAACAATCTGATTGATTTCTGAAAATCCATCTAAGAAAGACATGACTCTAGCCCCTGAAACTCTTTGCAGCAAGTGTTCCATCTTAGGCAGGGGATAGTTATCTTTTTTAGAGCACTTGTTCAGATTTCTGAAGTCAACACAAAGCCTGATTTCTCCATTTTTCTTTCTTACTACCACAAGGTTAGCTATCCACTTTGAATACCTTAGGGGAACTATGATTTTGGCATCCAACAGCTTCTTGATTTCTTTCTCAATCAAAGGAAATAAGAGAGGGCTAACAGGTCTTAATTTCTGCTTAAAAGGGATGGTGTTCTTTTCCAGTGGAATCTTATGTTGAATGATGTCTGCGTCATAGGTTTTAAGATCGTTGTATTCCTAGGCAAAAATATTAGTGAATTGCTTCACGAGGGTGCAATACTCGGAATTTTGGGTAGAGGACAAATGAGTGGACAGATTTATGTATTTTGAATGGGCTGGGCTCCCTATATTGTGTTTACGAACATCAGACTCATTTTCTGTTCCGGTGGGCTTATATGGCACATCGTTTTGATCGAACATCTTCTCTAGAGGCACTAATCCCTTTGGTATATGGTTACTAGGCAGTTGGACAATACTTCCTCAGCTGATCTCGTTTTTTAACTTGGGCTGGTCACATTCTCCCATGGCTTCATTTTCCCGATCGATGGGCATTTCAGAAAATTCCTTAACGACTTGAAAAAACCTGTCAATTTCGTCATCGTCTTCAAAAACTTTCCAGTATTTGACGTTGTCAAGTAGAGATGGTCTGTATTTTACCTGAAATTCATATGTCAATTTAGGAGGCAAACGAGGAATAAACGTGCTAGCAGACACAACAAGGGAGTCGGCAAGCTGGTTCTTCATTCTCAGGATATAAGAAATGCTGAAATTAATAAAAGAATCCTTGAGCCTCCATACCTCATCTCTCTATGCTTTCAGCCTTGGATGCTTAGCTTGGAAAGTTTTATTTACCTGCTGAATAATGAGTTTTGCATCTCCAAACACTTTCAGGCCTTAGATACCCATTTCTTTAGCAGCGCTTAAGCCAGAATCAAAGCTTCGTAATCTGCTATGTTATTTGTGACCTGAAAGGTTAATTTGAAAAATAAATGAATGTATTCCTGTGTTGGGGACACAATGACTACACATGCCCCTGCAACTTCTTTAGAGCAAGCCCCATCAAAGAACATATCCAAAATCTGTGGGTTTTCTTCCTCTGTGATCTGACAAACTAGTTTCTTGAGTTGCATGAAGGCCAACTGGGATTCTTCAATATGAAGAATACAAGCTCCAAAATCAGTGTCGATAGAATATATGGGATGATTGGTGGGATTCTTTTCATCGTTGATTATATAAGCCAACTGAGCTTCTCTGTATAATCTCTTGCTCTCACCTCCGAAAACTGGGATGGTAGCATATGATAGATCATTTTGTAATGACCCACCTAATCTCTTGATACAACCTCTGGAAAGTAACATGCCAAACTTGGGGGGACATCTGCCACCACAATATCCATCATCATGCTTTTCATGGGCAGCTGAGGCAAAGTGATGGCTAGGTCCTTGATTAATCCTAGACATTTCACTTTTCTAGAGTCAAAAGAGAATAGGTCATGATAAGACTTGGTGATGTCAAAAACCAACTCATCCATGATAGCGTTGGGCATTAGATTATGGTTGTCTCCAGTGTCCAAAAGGCAGTTGTGAAGGATTTTTTCATGAATAGTCAGAGAGACATAGAATGATGGGGAGCTATCTTCACAATTTCCAATCATTGGGCTAAGAATAACAGCTGGCTTATCATCTTGTAGATTTACATAGTCAGTGGAGGCTTGGATGGCTTTAGGCTTAAGGGCCTTGAGGATGGATCTTTTGAAGGACTCACTCTTCACTAGTTCAATCAGAGGCATAGGTATTCTTAGCTTCTGAATTTCTGATTGAAAATTGAAAGGAGAAGGAGAATTATTAAGGCCTCTTACCTCATGAGCTGGAGCTTTGAGGATGATGGGATCAACTGTCGGTTGTTTTTACTTATTATCTTGTTGTATTGCACGGATAAAAACTCTTTGAACAGGAGTTTCCTTGGAATTATTTATCTTTGACCTCAAATTATATCTTTGCTGATCTACAGTTTGTAGAATAGCTTCACCATCCCATTCTTGGCTGATCTGGTCATTGAATAATGACTTTTCATAGGCAGCTAAGGTAAAAAAGGAAGCATTTCCTTTGTCTTCCAGACAATGTATCTCATCATCTTCTTCAAACTGCTCTTCTTCCATGACTGCATTTTGAAAAGGAGCCTTCACCCTTTGGTCTTCATTAGAATCTTTGTTTCTTTGCAAAATCTGCAACTGCTCATTAGTTCTTCTATATGGATTTGGATTTGGATTTCTAGGAGCAAAGGTGTTAAGCACTCTTCCTTTCCCCAGGTGCTGCTCAACCTTCAATTTGGAGATTTCAGAGGCTAATGACTCGATCACTTTGGTCATTTTATCTATCTTAGGATCAGAGGATGATGAAGACTCGCCCCTCGGTCTTCTTCTATCAACATTTCCCTTGAGCTTCTCTACAACCATGATGTTTGATTCCACTTCCAAGGCTGCATCCTGCATGTCAGCCAAAGTAGTACATCGCCTCTCCCTCAACAGTAGTCAGAAGTCAGAATCAAAAGCAATAGCATATGTGAGTTTAGCAGAGGTAGTAGTGGGTTTTACTTCAACTGGTATCTTGTTGTACATACGGTTAAACCTCTTATTAAAATTAGATAGAAACTCACCATTTTCCCTCTTTAAGTTTCCAAACTCAGTGTGGTAGTAGAGGAGATCCTTCTTATCCCCCCAATGCTTTAGGAATGCATCATCTAAAGCTTCAATATTTGTTATAGATCTTGGGGTTAGTTCTCTAAACCATTTTCTAGCCTCTCCATCTTGGCTTTGGACAAAGACTCTCATCCACACATCATCTTCACTAATGTCTAGATTATCAGCATAGCTATAGAATGACTCAAGATGTTCTTCAGCAGTAACACCTTCAATCCCAGTGAACTTAGGCCTATATTTTTGATATTCTCCAATAGGCATTGCATTCAAAGGGGTGGGTAGTATTAGAGGTCCATACCTAGCAGCTATGATTCTTTCCATTTTGGTAGGTTCTTGTGGACCTGCCATAGCTGTGGTGACTAAAAGAGTACTGGTAGTCTAAATGATAGAGGGCTGAGGAGTGACTGATAAGACTAAAGGAGTAAGATGGATAGGAGGTGAGGCTTCCTTTGGGCTTCAAGCAAAAGGAGAACTTAAAGAATAAGGAGCTTTATGAATATATGAGAGTTTTTCTTCATTGCTAGTATTAGATGCTATACTCTCAACATGTACTTGTTTTATTACAGGACTTGCTTGAAGAGATATATGAGAGATTGTTTAGGTTTACCTGAACTTTATGCTCCTTTCTGCAATACCTTTCTCTCTTTGATGATTTTTTCAGGGTCAGGTACTAGGTCAGCTTGTAGCTTCTTTCTCCAAGTATGCCTCACAAACTGAGCCAAAACTATGATGTGGAGTCGCCAAAAGGTTCGGCCTCCAATAGAGTCACCAGATAGATGATTACAACCAAAAATGTGCCTAGACTTTGTCTATCATCAAAGCTGGATCTATGTCATTTCCCAGGGAAGCTGAGCTTTAGTTTCCTATCCCTGGCAGCGACGCCAATTATGTTATCACTCTAGGGCACTCTCCTAGCTTGCAGCTTGGAGATGCCTAGTAACATATAATCTTCAATATTGTTCTCAGAACTATTAGAATGGATGATGGTTTGGATCAAGTCAGAAAACCATTTCAGCTCTATTCTCACTCAAGATATTCATGAACACCCTCAACAATACAAGGCTTTAGACTACTAATGCTCAATAGTTTATAGATTCAATGGAAAGATGGAGAACGCTGATTGTACCAGCAGATGCATACATAAAAATATATGAATGGCTAGCTACAGGAAGCAAATGAAACTTGCAAATGTAGTTTATCAATGCAGAGATAAGATGACAGTTATCTAGCATTAGACACAGCAGAAAACATGAATAACCTATTCATGTGCAAGCATAGAACAATAGAGAAAATGGAATTGAACATGTAACAATAAAAGAAGCTTATATTGCTAGAATGAAGATGATAAGCTTGAAGGAACAAAGTAGTAATAATCTCCAAAAGTTGAACCTCTATTACATCTTACTTTCAACTATTTATAGCTTGTTTACAGTGCTCATGAGCTCTAAGAGACTTGGAGTCTTAATCTGTCTGATCTACCTTGTTAACTGATTTTATGCCCTCTAGGCAAGCATGGGCTCGTATTTTTTTGCTTCTGACAGAAGAGTAGTTGTTTTCAGATATTTTGGGCAGTTTTTTGCACTGCCTGGGAGTTCTCCTGTGCCAAAGATGCCCCATAATCATTTTGTTTGTTATGGTTGTGTCATTCTATGGCTCCATGATCGTTTCTGGTTGATTTGGTTGTGTTGTTGTGGCTCCACGATCGCTTTGGGTTGATTTGGCCTCTGCTCTATGGTAGAATGGGTCTTCGGGCCTATGAAATCCCTTTAAAATGTGGACAGTGACTACTCTCTACTATGAACAGAAAACACAACATTACTGCAAAAATCCCACCTTCGCTGTGAATTTTGGACTTCAAAAGTCCTAAAATATGGTTTAATTGTCTATTGGGTCCAGCCTTATCACCATCGCGAGTCGCAAAAAGCCTGCTCCTGTGTATTTCCCTTGTATTATAAAACACGCGAAAAACACTGAAAAATGCATGAAAATGGGTTTGGCGGACTTCAGATCTTATATATTTCACTTCTTGGACCCGAAAGGGTCTGGGACTCATCGCAATCGCTGTTGGCCAATTCTCCCTTCGTATTTTCATTATATAACGAAAATACTACGAAATACATTAAAAATTGGGCTTTTGCGGACTCGAAAATATATCTATCTATCTATATATATATATATATATATATATATATATATATTTTGCTTCTTGAAACCCATTGGGTCCGGGTTCCATCGCTATCGCACTGCCCCTGTTTCCCTTTGTATTTCGTTATATAACGAAATACATGGAAAATGCATTAAAAATGGCTTTGGTGCGGACTTCAAAATTTATGAACTCTCACATATAATGTCATCCGGTCCGGCTGTCGGATCGCCCATAAGTATGTACATAGGCCCTACCTGTGGTATAATGGCGATGCAATGTAGCGATGTGATAAATCGCAATCACGCATCGCTCACTCCCCACGTCCTTTATATAACATAGCATATGCTCCCTGCCGATCTGATCATCGGTGATCGCTGATCGGCAGTTTCATGTGCCCAACTTTAAGTTGTCCTTTCTGCTCGGCCGATTGCGATTAGCCGCTTAGATCAAGGCTGTTGATCGGCCAGATCTAACGAATGTTGTTCATTCCTTTGTCTAAGCTTGTGATTGTGGGTTTTTTCATGGTTTTCAAGAATTTTTTCCTCTCGATAGTGCATTTATGCCCTTCCATGGGCTCTCCTCTTGTGCCGATTTTGACCCTTGAATGAATTTGAGCAAATGCTGAAGATTTCAAGAGCATATATGGATCCCATGGGATGATTTTAAGTAAATTTGGAGACTTTAAGAACATATGTGGATCCAATTTTGGGCCTTTTGTCAGTGAGGCTAACACTTACCATTCAAAGACAAAGCACATTGATGTTCAGTATCACTTTGTGAGGGATATGATAGAATACAAAAAGGTGTTGCTGGTAAAGGTAGACACTTTGAAGAATACTGCAGATGCATTGACAAAATCTGTGAGCTCTGAGAAGTTCTCTTGGTGTAGAGAAACAATGGGCATTGCACGACTAGATAAATGACTAAGCTTTCTTGTTGCCCCTTGTGGAAAGAAAACGACAAGTGGAAGAATGTTGGGTTGTGTTATATTCTTTCCACGACTAGCCCACATAGTTAACCGGGGAGTTAAAAGGGGGGCGGAGCGCCCCCTTCGTTGTGCCTATTGTGTAGCTAAGGGAGTCATAGGGTGTTGGTTTTGGACCCTATTTTAGGTTGGGCGGACCTACCTATGGTTTTGTGCATGATTTTCGCACATGGTTTTGGACGCGATGGTTTTTGGTCCATGGTTTTGGACGCAATGGTTTTCGGTCCATGGTATTGGATGCTTCGGCATGTATAAATATGTATTGTAACATTGAAAGGAACATAATGAAAAATCAAGTTGGTAGTCCTGGTTTTGGGATCTAGGGGAAAATCTTTGTGTATATGTGTTTTATGTGTTATGCTCTCGCATTGTTTATTTTCTGTGTTTATAATTCGTATGTAGGTAATTTATGTACGGGGTTAAAACCTACAATTTCTAAAAAGCCAAACTTATGGTTTTGTTATCATTTCTTATCTACTCATTCATGGCATTTTATATTAACTCTCTTAAGTCTTATAGCTCCACTATTCTACTATTCTAATTACTTTCTATAAAGGTTTCTTTAATATGTTGTTTTCGACCCTTATTCAAGTTAGAGTTAGAGCATAGTGATTTCATGAAAGTTTGAGTTGAGGGTTTTTCTTTTAAGGTTTATAGTATGGTATCATGGGTTTAAGGATTTCTATATTACAATAAACATTTTCTTTCTGAGAAGGAAAAAACCATTCCTTAAATTAAAAAAAAAAGGAGTACATATAACATCATTTGGTAAAATACTTATAAAAATATCAGCCCAAACAATTGCATCAAATGTCTGAGAACAAAAACTATGTGAGTATGTTACGTAACCTTGGCAAATAATAAAAAATGATAATAGCTAGACCTGTAACCTCGACATCAGTAAGATAAGACTATACAACAAAGAGATTACAAAAGGTCCTTTGACCAAAACCAAAGTAACTAAATCAATACCAGTATTTCAAAGCCATTAAAAACTATCAGAAGCGCAATCAGAACTGTAAAAGCATAGGCCTGTGGTTCACAAGAATGTTGATTCTGCAACTACTAGATAGAGTGCCCACTAGATATTTCTCCAAATAAATGTAACCCTCCTCTCCCATAAGTCCCTTCTTCCAAAGGATATCAGCAGCAAAATTGTGCTCCCTATGGAAGTGCACATTAGACATATCTTGAAAGTGATTAGTTAGGACCCAGATCTTGCACATCCAATGTAAAATATGAAGTTCTTGAAGATTACCAATATCCTTCAGCCAATTTATGACAACTTTGGAATCTCCAAAGATTTTTAGAGTGGGCACTTCGAGAGAGGCAACAATATACAAAAGTGTCCACACCCGAATGATTTCCACTCTGGTATTAACACCGAAACCCACAAAATCCATAAATGAAAACTTATATCCCCAGGCATCAAGTTCAGATCTCCACTTCCATAGGTACCCCATTATTGATCCCAATCAAAATATCATTTGTATTCACATAAAGGGAGAACCAAGGAAGAGATATATCAACATCTAGAAACTGACTTAGGTCTCATATAGTCCTAGAAAAATCCAACAACCTGTGAAAAGATCTAGGTGAAATTGAATTAGGGACCCTCAAAAATTCTCTTATTCTAAACCTTCCAAATACCCCAAGCAACGAGATCTGGAAAAAATCTAAAAGGACCTGGCTGATGAATCCACCAAGAAACATATTCTCAAGAAAGATCATCGAGCCCAACATAGGAATATTGAGGACACGACCCACCTCAATCCATAGGCCTCTAGAAAAATTACAGGAGAAAAGGAGATGTGTTGTTGACTTAGAGTCTTGCATACATAAAATGTAGCAATTTGGGCCAAAGTAACCATGCCGCACCAGATTTTCCGAGGTCGGGATTTTTTTTTCCATAACAAGCTAGAGAAAACATTTAATTTTAGGTGGATATTCCAACTCAAAATCTTCCTCTTCTGCCATTTGAATTCAGAGGGAGTAGAAGGTTCACTAATCAACTAATAAGCTAGGTTAGCTATAACCTGGCTAGATGCTAGATTAACCCTCCAGATAGTCTGATCTAGTATGTCAGTCAACAAAATACCACTACATGTGAGATTTTTAATGAATCTATCCTATTCAAATGCATAAGAGCCACTGAGCCCCAGGTCGGTGGAGGTGCACCATATAGGCCAAGTATTGGTATTGCCCTCTTTAAAATAGATTTTTTTATAGAAAATGTATACCCTGCACAGATAATTGAGTGATCAATTCAGAGGATAGTTTGTAGAATTATTCTCCACCTATAAAAAATTCTCTACCGATATGAATAAGATCAACCCTTCCCGCACTCAAAGTAGCTAATTTTTGGATCCAAAGCCAAGAGTCCAAGAATCCAAGTAAAATATTTGATCCTCCCTCTTTAGGTGGAGTGCATCCAAACCAAAGCCAATAAGTACAGGATTTGTTTTCCAGGTATTTATTAACAACAATGTTGCTCTAAAGACCCACACTCTACATAAACCTCCAAATAATTTTCATTGCAAGTGCCTTTGCAAAGTGGAAGAGGTTTTTAAAACCCCATATACAAGAATTCTTGGGTCTGATGAGTACCTCCCAACTTAACAAGTTAAAGCCTCCCTTCATTTTCTTGCCAGCGCATAAAAAATTGAAGAAAATCTTCCTTAGGCACTTAAGAATTGATTTTTCTACCTTCAATAAAGTAAACCAGTATATAATAAGGGCCTCGAGGATAGCCTTTACAAAGGTAATCCTACCACCTATAGAAAGCCACTTGTTACACCATAGGTTGATGCATCTATCAATACAATCCAAGAGCCATTTCCAATCACACACATAAGAGCAGCTTGGCTTTAAATGGTAACCCAAATAGTAAGACTGGAATCAAGAGGAGCCATTGCAAAAGGGAGAAAAGTAATAATAGTCAATCAAATCTCATGAGGAACATTATTTTGTAGAAGATAAGACTTTTGTTGAGTGATTGACATGCCAAAAGAAAGGAAAAAAGTATTGAAAGTATTACAAAAGGTCCTCCATTCCTCCACTATGCCATCACCAAGGATCAATACATCATCCACGAACAACAGATGGGATACATTAATATGTTTTTACACCTTAATACCCCTGATTTCTCCCATTTCTTTTGCAATAGTAATCACACAACTGAGACCCTCTATAACCAATAACAATAATAAGGGTGAAAGAGGACATCCCTACCTCAAACCATGTGAAGCTATGAAGAAATATGGAGAGTCGTTTATGAGAACAACAAAGTTTGCTAAGGTAATGCTAGTCATGATCCAATTAATCACGTTCTGGCCTAGACTTGAATGAATAAGAAACAAACAAAGATAGTCCTAGTTAACACCAACATATTCCTCCACCAAATCCAGTTTTAGAAATAAGGCCCGTATGTTTATGGATTTTATAGAGTGTATAGCTTCCTGGGTAGTCCCAACCACATCATGAATAAGCCTTTAAGTAAAAACCCAAATTATTTGGAGTAAATTGCAGCTAAGAGAAAGGTGTGAATCATGTTCATGATGATCTTAGAAATAACCTTATATGCCAAATTACAGAGTGAGATTGGGCGAAAATCATCAAGGGTCATGTTGTAACTTATTTTTACACTAGTTGTTTTTTATTTTTGTTGAAAAAAATAAAAATGAAAAATAAGAAAAAAACAAAAATAGAAAAGAAAGAAAAGAGAATGAGAAAAATAAATAAAGAAAAATATCAAAAGAAAAGAATAAAAAGGGAATATAAAAATAAATAAATACAATAAAGAATCCCCAAAGTTGCTAGCTAGTCTAAATGTTGCAATTTTTTTTATGTGTTATTATTTTAATGTATGTATTGTTCTGTTGAATTTGAGCGATGACAAATAGACTTGTCCATAAGGAGTCAAACTTGCCATGATTACCTTTCTTTTCCTTAAATGCATCCCATTTAAGTACCCAATCACTAACTTCAAAATTGTCCACTTTTACCTTCCTGTCAAAGGTTTCTTCGATTTTCTTCTGATGAGCCTTTGAATTCTCAACCATCTCCTCTCTGATCTGCTGTAGTTCAACCAGATTATTCATTCTTCTTACCATGTCATTCTCTTCATATTGTTCTTCTTGCAAGAATTTAGCCACAAGGAGAATCAGCTGGATAGGGAAAACAACATCAGCGCCATAAACTAGTTTAAATGGAGAATTCCCTATGGACTTTTTGATGGTAACTCTGTCAGCCCATAGTGCAAACTTCAACTTGGAATCCCAACTCTTTTTGTTGTCCTCTAACATTTTTTTGATTACCCTTACCATACTCTTGTTAGATGATTCTACCAGACCATTGCCTTGAGGATAATATGAGGTAGAATGCACCAGTTGAATGCCCATGGATTCAGTCATGTCCACCAATTCTTTTGCCTTGAAAGTTGTTGCATTATTAGTGACTAGTATGGTTGGGCAACCAAATCTAGTGAAAATATTCTCATTCAAGAACTTTATGACAACTTGATGATTAGCATTATTAGTGGGTATAGCCTCAATCCAATTGGTGAAATAATCAGTGGCTACTAAGATCCATTTGTGTTGGCCACTGGAATGTGGGTTGATCTCACCTATAAAGTCCAAGCCCTACTGCTGGAAGGGACCATTGACATGTAATGGCTTCAAGGGCAGATATTTTAGCTGCTATCTTTCTGAAAACCTCTACACTTGTCACAAGCTTTCACAAAAGAAAACACATCAGAGAAAAGAGTAGGCCAATAATACCCAGCCCTCAGGATTTTGTGAGCTGTGGTTTTCCAATAATGATGCCCTCCACAGATGCTAGAATGGAACTGGTGTATGGCTTCCACTGATTGTTCTTTATCTAGACATCTCAAGAGGATTCCTGATGGGTCTTTCTAATAAAGTAGATTTTTATAAATGCAGAATTTGGCTGATCTGAGTTTAATGGCCCATGCTTGACTTGAGCTAAGCCCTGGAGGAACTTCTAGCTTTTGCAAAAAATGAACTATGCTATAATATCATTCACATCTGGCTAGATTTTCAGCCAAAGACTGATTCTTCTTTTGCTCTTTTGTCTCTCCCTTTGTCTGCTCATCATCTGAATTTAGACCCATGGAATTTATGTCTAAAAAGCTGCAGTTTTCTTCAGCCATAAGTTTAGCCAAGCCCTGGCCTTTGACAAGCTTAGTGGGCTTCACCTCTATGTTGAAGTCTATGAATTTTGCAATCCATTTAGCTCTCTTTCCATCAATATCTAGTTGAGTTAAGACATCTTTTATTGAGGTTGAAGGTACATATGCAACTACTTTGGAATGCAAAATATAAATTTTGAATGCCTTTAAAGATTTTATGAGAGCATAAGCTTGTTTTTCAATAAGGTCATACCTTAGTTAAGCATCCCTTAAAGTTTCATTGAAAAAGGCCACGGGTGCTCTATACCTTCATCATTTTTCTGCAACAGAACTACTGCAAGTGTATCATAAGAGGCAAAAGAGGAGATACAAAACTCCTTATTGTAATCTGGGCTGATTAGAGTGGTAGCTTCCATGATGGCTTTCTTGATGGCTTCAAACGAGCTTCTTGAAGCATCTGCCCATTTTATTTCTGATCCTTTCTTTAGCATGGAAGTGATGTGCTTTACAAGCTCTGCAAAGTTTGGAATAAACCTCCTTACAAAGTTAATCTTACCCAGGAAGGATTGGATGTCCCTTTTTGACCTTGGGATGGACAATGTCTGAATGGCTTGAACCCTTGCTAGATCAATCTTCACACTGTTGTGGGGAAAAATGCCTATGCAGGACGATCCTATCCACCTAAGGTGTGACAGTGCCTTAGCAACAAACAGAGACGGCTATTCTAGTATTCTTCCTTTATGAATTAAGAATGAAGAGAGATAGATGGACTAACCGGTGTCTTCCGTTTGTCCCTCGATCGGTTCTCTCTTCCCATTGAGTGTTCCCAGCTACTTGCCTTCTCGCTTGCCCAGCTTCAAGAGGTTTCTGCAAGATCACAAGAAGAGAACACTACACAAGACATGGATTCATATTCATAACTAGTTCAGGATTAGAAATAAATTAAACATACTAATGCAATCATACATCAAAGATACATCAGTATATAGGAGAAATCAAGATAGCTTTATTGATGAATAACAAGGTTCAGGAAGAGATACAACCCAGAGGGCTCCAATCCAGCATCTCCTTCCCAGCAAATGGAATTCCTATCTTCACCCCCTTCAAAGCATTAAGCACCCAATAGTTCCAGTCTCAAACCAACAGCAATTCTTTGCAATGACAAAATTCCAGCCTCTAGATCTCATGGAGGAGAGATCCATATATAGATGTTTGGAGAGAGGATGAGTCAGCTTGAGATCTGACTAGTGTCCTCTCCCTCTGTCAGTTCTTGCTTCCACTTGGAGGTTCTTGCTTCCATTTGGAGATTTGGAACCTCTTACTCATCACCAGTCGAATTCCTTGAGGCAAGTGTCATTGAGGAAGATTTTGGAAGCTTCCTGGGTCTTGACACCTCGTGGAATGAACTTGCCACATGTCAACTCTCGCTCAGCGCAGGTAGCCAGTGTTGCCTTTGACATTCAGCGTAGGTAGCCAGTGTTGCCTTTGACATTCAGCGCAGACAGCTAGTGGAGCCACTGAATTGATCCTGAATTGACTTGTTTTTGAGCAGTTTCTGGTGGAGAACTTCTGTGAATTGTTGTGGCTTGTTAGCCTTGTTCCTCTAGGGGTAGGAACAACATGTTTAGGGACTTTGGATCCCTTAGATTATGGACATTTCATGCTCAATGCTGTAAGGCACAAAAATTTCTATAACAGTTGCCCCCTAAAGTATGAGGTCGTTTATCGGGTGAAATGCTTTATCAAGGGGATCCGAAGTTCATCCAATGCTGGGAGGAGACCTGTAATAAGATACAATACAATACATTATTTTTCATACTGCTTTCATGATCTAGCTGAGGCGGGCATTCCCATGCTCAGCTTTATAAATTCATTTTTCTGTACATAGAACAGACAATCGTCTGATGGTAGACTGATAATTTTGATGAAATTATCATCCTTTGAGTAGGATGATTATCTACTGCAATGATGTACATGTCAATGTCTTTATCTTTTCTGAATATATATCGCAGCCCGGATGGATGAAACTAGATCCGGAGTCTTCAAACTCGTTCGATCTTCACTCTAAGTACAAGTCGATCCATGTGAGAAATGTTCTGAAGTCGAACATGGAAAGACATCGCTTGATTATCGGTCAATGAGGTAAACCGTTAACAAGCGCGAGAGGAATCACCGATAATGATAATGACCCTCAAGGTACTGCAGTACAATTCACGTGGTGTGAATAAAGGACTTGGTGTCGAACACCACGCAAAATCTTTCGGTCGAAGGTCATTGATGTATACCTGTCGCCGGAAGTGAGAAACTTGCCATTGAGGCATGCAAGCTTCAAAGTACTGAAGGGGTTGTTCCTAGATCAACTTCTTGGATAATGAGCTGATGTCGACAAGAAGCGATCCGTCAAAGGAGGGCCTTAATGAATCCCACATCAATGACACAGAACGGAGCTAATGATTTTGATGGAGGTGAAAACGATCTGTGACATATGATTCAGGGTGGCGGTCATGAAAGGATGAAGGATAATGTACGGCAATGGATGGGACACGGTTGACTTTTCTGAATGACTTCTCTTGAACATACGGCGACACTGATGCGATGGATTGGTAGCATTACCCCACATATGGATGGTATGGCGAGACCATGGATGTGACCGGTGAATGAAACAACCCAACCCGATTGTGGTATAGAGGAAAAGTGTCATGTTCAAGAGCGACTTGCTACCATCAAAGTTTTCTTGAGTTTCTCCAAATTTTTCCCCAGTCATTGCTGACCAGTACCTCTTTATTTTTGTCAAGCTTGAGGAGGATAACATATGCTTGTTCTATAACCTGCCCTTCGGGCAAGCCCATCGCTATGTTTTAACGAGCCTAGCGATAGTGAAACTCGTTCTCGTCTAAAGACAAGTTTGTCGCTATTGATGATTTTAATGAGTCTAACGACAAGGATAACTCGGTCCTTTTCATTTTTAGAGAGTCTGAAAAGGTACATAAAGCTAACTCCAAAAGTCCTTTTTCGTCATCTAATCCCTTAGGTCCGAAAAAGTATAAAACAATACAGAAGGGATGAGTTTTCGATAGTTTTAACGAGCCGAATAAAACAAGCGCTCAATCTTTTTGTGCAATAATCCCTCAGGTCCAAAAAGATTAAAATCTAGAGGAGGGATAGCACTTCCTGTCCCTTTAACGAGCTGGAAGGCCAAGGACTCGACAATCTTTTCATATTTTACGAGTCAGATGAAAAGAGCTTAAAGAAGACTCGTCTTTTGAGGAATGAGTGATAAAACGGGTTAGTAGCTGATTCCAGGTACAGGTTGGAATTTTCCAATCACGACAGTGTCACAAGGATGGCTAGTGAAAACACTCTTCGCAGCTGTTCCTCAAAATGGGTAAACAAACATATGGAGGTGAACGATCGGCCAATGGAAAAGTGGAGGTGATGGTGCAAACACGACCAATGATTTAATGGCTGATAAGGTTACATTCACAGTGGTTATTTACCAGGTAGGTTCATTTTTTATTTTAAAATGAGCTTAAACGTTGGTGGAAACACTTGCTCATTGCTTATGTTAATTTTTTAACGAGCATGAAGTCCGCGTTAAAACTGCTCGGATCTTGCGTTTATTTTTTAACGAGCATGAACTATGTGCTAAAACTGCTCGATTTTATATGGTCAAATTATCGATTTTTTACCATGACTAGCTTTGCCCTTTTCAAAGATAGTACTGTATCCTCAATTGCTGCATCAAACTAGTTAGAAATGAATAACATTTGTTTGAAAATGAGATTAGAACCCTAATATTTCGCTTTGAACTACGTAAAAAGCAATTAAAAAGTGTTTTTACCTCTCATTTTACCATTTCATTTGAACTTGGTTTGTTGGAGCTTTGGAGGTGCCTCTTCCCCCTTGATTTTCATCAGCTAATTCTGGGAGATTCTGCGGACGATTTTCGGCGCCGTCTGGACCAGGTAGTAGCTAAACCCTAGCTCTTTCTTTTCATGGTTTCCTTTTTCCATTCTGTGCCTATTTTCCTGTTCCCCTGAGCCCCTGGGGTTTTGTTAGGGCGCTCTGCCATCAGCGCAGGTAGTTCACTCGAAACCTGCGCTGAATGTCAAGCTGCATGAAGGCAGTTTGACCTTCAACGCAGGTGGCACACTTGCTAGTTGCGTTGGGCATAGAAAAACAATTTTGTTGCACAGTTTTTGATGAAAATTTTGCCAGTTTCTCATCAATCCAGGATCTTACTCTTTCTCTTGTTTGTTTTGCAGGGACTTTTGAGCAAAATGACCCTTACATGGCGAGAACGAGAACATGAAGAAGAGGACATGATTGCCCTTCATGACCCTATCACGGTGAACGCGCTGCGGAACTGTGGCCTGCTGAAGTTCTTCCGTATCTCTAGTATGAGAGCACAGATCTCCTTACTGCAGTATATGCTTGATGCTTGGGATCCTATCAACCAAGTATTTCAGATTAGGGGCAAATCTATCCCCCTGACCGTAGTAGACACTTACTTCTTGAATGGCTTGTCGAGGCGGGGTGCTCCCATTTCTTTGTCAGGTTCGGCCCGAGGGAATGACTCCGTGAGAGATTATGTCCGCCAGTATTGCAGGGAAGGATCCCAGCCGAGTAGAGACGGCAAGGTCGTTATCCGTGAGATTGCTGACAGATCTCTCAGGTCCGTTCTGTATACTATTGGTAGGATGGCCGGTAGCGCATCTCTTCATGTTGCCAACAGATCCTATGTGCAGCACGCCTTGGAGTGCCTCCAACCGAAAATATTCAACTGGTGTGATGCAGTACTTCTTCAGATGAAAATTCAATTGACCAAGGTAAAGGACGGGAAGCTGAAGAACTTTGGATTTGGTTCTATTTTGACTGCCTTCGCCTTGGAGAAGATACCACTGATGCCGCCTCAGTATATTGCACTCGACTTGCCTTCTCCTACCGAGCCACGCATGCAGAGATGGGTTGATCACATGTCTAGGCATGCTGGACAATCTCAGATTTCTTTCATTGATACCTTCTTCAGGTGGTTCGAGCATCAGGAGATGGTCTATTCCGAGTATCCATATGTTGGTATGGATTTCCGAGGTGATCCGGACTTGGTACTGCCAGATGGCGAACAGTGGGGCGCTATTGGTAAAATCTTCGACCATATCATTGTTTACTGTTTTTATTTATAATGTCCTTGTGCTTTATTCTATCAAGACTTTAATCAAACTCATGTGTGCATGCAGATGTTGGTCCTGTTCGTCCAGTAGTTCGCCCAAGAGCGCCAGTTGCTGCCCCAGCAGGGGAGACCGCTGGGAGGGTTATTCTTCGTGACCTTGATGTGGCCAAGACCCTTACAGCTGTGCAGGAGCAGGTTGAGAGCCTTACTCTCGGCATTCCCGATGTGAGGATTGATGAGTTACCTTTACAGTTGCAGCGGCATACTACTGGTGTGCCTAGACGATGGACTCGTCTCTTACGCATGATTGCACAGGCCGTGACGTGCTATCATGAGCATCACTAGACTAGGGTGCCCCCTAGCATTTTGAGTTTTTGGGTCATGCGACCAATTTTGTCTTGGTTACAGACCATTATGTATAAACGATAAACAACTTATATATATATATATTTTGATTTTCGGGGTTTATTCTGGTTGAGTTATATGATCCGTATGTACAACATTGATGATGTGTCTCTTTTTATAAATGTCGCAAATGTCTATCCAACACATAGTTTGCTAATGAGTCGGTTAATGTGTTTAAGTTTATGGAAATATGCTAGTATTGAATTAAATCAAACTGTCTTTCCAAAATCTTAACCCTTAGGAACATGCGATAAATAGCTGGGTTGCGGACGTAATATATACCATTGAGTTGTAGTATTATGAGTTGTGAGTCTAGCCTGACAATTAGTCGGCGTATACCATGGGTGATGGCATCAGAGAGTAGTTCTATCAACGCGCTATACTCAGCGATGTTATTCATTGATTGCCCGATACATACACCTCTGAAACTTACTAACTCGCCGCTTGGATCAAAAATGGCCCAGGCTGCGGAGAACAGGTTCCGCGAACTACGACTCGCTCCGTCGGCATATCCAACACATGTCTCCAGAAGGTTTGACATCTGAAATAAATGTAAAAAGGTGGATTACTCGACCAAAACAAACACTTTAGCGAAAACAAAATACAAGAAAAGGAAACAAACTGAGCCCCTTGCGATGCGTGATCCAGGAAATGAAAGTTGGTCCACGAGCTTGACCACTCTTCCTTCATGCGGAAAACACATTACTCTAAAGAGTGAGGAGACGATGGCTCCCATGCAATATATATAGTCTCGTGCAAGGAGTAGGTTATAATCCAAGGGTCCTTGAACGACCATCACGTTCATTTGAACGGTCTTCCCTTTCAATGTTATGGGCACATTGGGGAGGATCCCTAAAGGTCGACTGGTTCCTTTATCAAAGCCTGATAGATTTCTCATTTCAGCCAAAAGCGACTGGGGGCAAACAAGTGTCGTCTAACAAAAATCCACACACAGCACTGACTAGGCCTAAATCGCCATGTGTCATATGCAAGGGAGACCACTTCCACAGAGATTGTCCCTGCATCCCTCGGATACTAAGGCACTGGTCTCCCCGTTTGCACAATTCGGTAGCGTCAACCTCTGATAGCCATGTTGACTGCTCACCGTCAACTAGTGAAAGTGAAGCCACAGGACAGAGAAGGAAAACTAGATTTCCCTGCAAACTGCAAATGGAATTCCTATCTTCACCCCCTTCAAAGCATTAAGCACCCAATAGTTCCAGTCTCAAACCAACAACAATTCTTTGCAATAAAAAAATTCCAGCCTCTAGATCTCATGGAGGATAGATCCATATATAGATGTTTGGAGAGAGGATGAGTCAGCTTGAGATCTGACTAGTGTCCTCTCCCTCTGTCAGTTCTTGCTTCCACTTGGAGGTTCTTGCTTCCACTTGGAGATTTGGAACCTCTTACTCATCACCAGTCGAATTCCTTGAGGCAAGTGTCATTGAGGAAGATTTTGGAAGCTTCCTGGGTCTTGACACCTCGTGGAATGAACTTGCCACATGTCAACTCTCGCTCAGCGCAGGTAGCCAGTGTTGCCTTTGACATTCAGCGCAGGTAGCCAGTGTTGGCTTTGACATTCAGCGCAGACAGCTAGTGGAGCCGCTGAATTGATCCTGAATTGACTTGTTTTTGAGCAGTTTCTGGTGGAGAACTTCTGTGAATTGTTGTGGCTTGTTAGCCTTGTTCCTCTAGGGGTAGGAACAACATGTTTAGGGACTTTGGATCCCTTAGATTATGGACATTTCATGCTCAATGCTGTAAGGCACAAAAATGTCTATAACACACACCTACAGCAAAAACAATATGTCCTAGAAGTTTGCCTTCTTCTAGAGCAAACTGTGACTTCTTTGGGTTCACTAAAATTCCAAACTGTCTGCATTTTAGCAAGACCTTCTTCAAATGTTGTAAATGGTCTTTATGGCTACTGGAGAACACTGTTATGTCATCAAGATAAATAAGGACAAACTTGTCCTTCTCTACCACAAAAGCTATGTCCATGGCCCTATGAAAAGTAGCCCCAACATTCATCAGTCCGAAAATGTATACCCCGCACAGATAATTGAGTGATCAATTCAGAGGATAGTTTGTAGAATTATTCCCCACCAATAAAAAATTCTCTGCCCAAATGAATAAGATCAACCCTTCCCACACTCAAAGTAGCCAATTTTCAGATCCAATGCCAAAAGTCCAGGAGTCTAAGTCAAATATTTGATCCTCCCTCTTAAGGTGGAGTGCATCCAAACCAAAGCCAGTAGTCCAGGATTTGTTTTCTAGGTATTTATTAACAACAATGTTGCTTCAAAGACCCACACTCTACATAAACCTCCAAATAATTTTCATTGCAAGTGCCTTTGGAAAGTGGAAGAGGTTTTTAAATGCATCCCATTTAAGTACCCAATCACCAACATGGAAGTTGTCCACTTTTGCCTTCCTGTCAAAGTTTTCTTCAATTTTCTTCTGATGAGCCTTTGAATTCTCAAACAGCTGCTCTCTGATCTTCTGTAGTTCAACCAGATTATTCATTCTTCTTACCATGCCATTCTCTTCATCTTGTTCTTCTTGCAAGAATTTAGCCACAAGGAGAATCAGCTGGATAGGGAAAATAGCATCAGTGCCATAAACTAGTTTAAATGGAGAATTCCCTATGGACTTTTTGATGGTAACTCTGTCAGCCCATAGTGCAAACTTCAACTTGGAATCCCAGCTCTTTTTGTTGTCCTCTAACAATTTTTTGATTACCCTTACTAGACTCTTGTTAGATGATTCTACCATGCCATTGCCTTAAGGATAATATGAGGTAGAATGTACTAGTTGAATGCCCATGGATTCAGTCATGTCCACCAATTCTTTTGCCTTGAAATTTGATGCATTATCAGTGACTAGTATGGTTGGGCAACCAAATCTAGTGAAAATATTCTCATTCAATAGCTTTATGACAACTTGATGATTGGCATTCTTAGTGGGTATAGCCTCAATCCACCTGGTGAAATAATCAGTGGCTACTAAGATCCATTTGTGTTGGCCACTAGAATGTGGGTTGATCTCACCTATAAAGTCCAAGCCCCACTGCTGGAAGGGACCATTGACATGTACTGGCTTCAAGGGCAGAGATTTTAGATGTTGTCTTTCTGCAAACCTCTGACACTTGTCACAAGCTTTCACAAAAGAAAACACATCAGAGAAAAGAGTAGGCCAATAATACCCAGCCCTTAGGATTTTGTGAGTTGTGGTTTTCCAATACTGATGCCCTCCACAGATGCTAGAATGGAACTAGTGTATGACTTCCACATATTGTTCTTTATCTAGACATCTCAAGAGGATTCTTGATGGGTCTTTCCAAGAAAGCAGATTTTTATAAATGCAGAATTTGGCTGATCTGAGTTTAATGGCCCAGGCTTGACTCGAGCTAAACCTTGGAGGGACTTCTAGCTTTTCCAAAAAATGAACTATGTTGTAATATCATTCACATGTGGCTAGATTTTCAGCCAAATACTGATTCTTATTTTGCTCTTCTGTTGCTCCCTCTATCTACTCATCATCTGAACTTAGACCCATGGAATTTATGTCTAACAAGCTGCAATTTTCTTCAGCCATAAGTTTAGCCAAGCCCTGACCTTTGACAAGCTTAGTGGGCTTCACCTCTATGTTAAACTCTATGAATTTTTCAATCCATTTAGCTCTCTTTCCATCAATATCTGGCTGAGTTAAGACATCTTTTATTGAGACTAAAGGTACATAGGCAACTACTTTGGAATGAAGAATATAAATTCTGAATGCCTTTAAATATTTTATGAGATCATAAGCTTGTTTTTCAATAAGGTCATACCTTAGTTTAGCATCCCTTAAAGTTTTTCTGAAAAAGGCCGTGTGTGCTCTATGCCTTCATCATTTTTCTACAACATAAATGTTGCAAGTGTATCATAAGAGGCAAAAGAGAAGATACAAAACTCCTTTTTGTAATATGGGCTGATTAAAGTGGGAGGTTCCATGATGGCTTGCTTGATGGCTTCAAAAGAGCTTCTTGAAGCATTTTCCCATTTTATTTCTGATCCTTTCTTCAGCATGGAAGTGATGTGCTTTACAAGCTCTGCAAAATTTGGAATGAACCTCCTTAAAAAGTTAATCTTACCCAAGAAGGATTGAATGTCCCTTTTGGACCTTAGGATGGACAATGTCTGGATGGCTTGAACCCTTGTTGGATCAATCTTCACACCTTTAGTAGAAACAATATGTCCCAGAAGTTTGCCTTCTTCTAGAGCAAACCGTGACTTCTTTGGGTTCACTGAAATTCCAAACTGTATGCATTTTAGGAAGACCTTTTTTAAATGTTGTAAATTGTCTTTGTGGCTACTGGAGAAGACTGTTATGTCATCAAGATAAATAAGGACAAACTTGTCCTTCTCTCCTACAAAAGCTGTGTCCATGGCCCTCTAAAAAGTAGCCCCAGCATTCATCAATCCGAAAGGCATCTTTGAGAAAAACAAAGTTTGCTAAGGTAATGCCAGTCATGATCAAATTAATCACGTTCTGGTCTAGACTTGAATGAGTAAGAAACAAACAAAGATAGTCCTAGTTAACAATATCATATTCCTTCACCAAATCCAGTTTTAGAAATAAGGCCCATATGTTTATGGATTTTATAGAGTGTATGGCTTCCTGGGCAGTCCCAACCACATCATGAATGAGCCTTTTAGGTAAAAACCCAAATTGTTTGGAGTAAATTGCAGCCAAGAGAAAAGTGTGAATCATGTTCACAATGATCTTAGAAATATCCTTATATGCCAAATTATAGAGTGAGATTGGGCGAAAATCATCAAGGGTCATGTTGTAACTTATTTTTACCCTAGTTGTTTTTTATTTTTGTTGAAAAAAATAAAAATGAAAAATAAGAAAAAAAACAAAAAGAGAAAAGAAAGAAAAGAGAATGAGAAAAAGAAATAAAGAAAAATATCAAAAGAAAAGAATAAAAAGGGAATATAAAAAAAAATTAAAAAAATACAATACAATAAAGAATCACCAAAGTCGCGAGCTAGTCTAAATGTCGCAATTTTTTTATATGTTATTATTTTAATCCTTGTATATTTTCCAAAAGGTTATATTTTAATTTGCAAATAAAGTGGATATGACATTTTTTCATTATGCGATAAAGTTCAATTGGAAATAAATGGAGAAGATCATCCCCGCTCGCATCAACAGAGGGGGATGAGTTCAGGACCCCCCCCCCCCCCCGCACCATCCGAGTTTAATTTGGGGGGGGGGGGGGGGGGGGGTGCCGCCGGGGTCGGAAAATTTGATTTCAGTTAACCACCTGTTAATATGTGGTGCCTCCACAGCAACTTCGGGACCCCCCTCTCCTAAACCACTAAGCACCCACCCCCCTCTAAAAACACTTCCCACTCCCACTCCCCTCACGTGCTTATTCACACCTCGCCACTTATCCCCTTCCAATTCGCTCCAACAGTTAACCATTATATCATTTAATTTCTCTCGACAAACATTCATCTAATCATTTAACCATTAATTATTCGCGCCAACATATAATTATTTAATGCACTTGAAAATGATTATAACCTCTTTTCCTTCAAATTCCCTCTTTTAAAAGACGCATATCCCTCTACATATTCCCTTTCACCATTCTAGTTCCCAACATTACTAGTGCAACTCTGAATTCCACCAATTGCACAATCATTGATCTTCATACACTAGTAATCGACAATTATTTGGTAATTCAGCAACCTCAGTCTATAATTTCCTATTTATGATGTCTTCATCTAAAGGCAAGTTGAAATTAGTGGTAGAGAGTCGTATTCCACTTCAATTTTCCCAGAAGGAATTCCCCTGGTCGTATTCCACTTCAATTTTCCCAGAAGGAATTCCCCTGGTAGATATATAGTATAAAATCTTAGAAACCCAGTGTGAGTTTGATCTTTATGAACTCCACAACTAGGAAAACCAAAATTTTCTCGATGTCAGCAATGTATTGAGAATTTGAGAGTCTTTCCTTCCTCAATTCATCTTTCCATAGACCCATATCTTCCCTGAATTTTTTACCTTGTGTCATCTCAGATATCTTCCTAGTTAGAGGGTTGTAATTGCCCAAAATAATGAAGTTTTATTTGTTATTACTCCTGAGTCCATATGTCAAGCACTTCAAATCAATCCTTCAGCCCCTTTACACCCTTTTTCTATTGATTCCCTCATGGATATTTACCAAAAACTCACATTTCCTCATCAAGCCCGATCTTTGAGTCATTTTTACCTGAGAATTCTGAGTTGCCTAGGACCAATCCACCCTATTCCACTTCAATTTTCCCATAAATGTCTAGGAAAGTCATCTCTATGGTCACATGTCTGTTAGGTTACCCTATCGATCAGTGGGTCGATGAAGTAATATTGGGATTTTTATCAGTGTTCTCTGTGGGTAATAAGCCCTCATTGATTTTCAACTATAGCCAGTTTTTGGCAAAGAGTATTCAATATCAGTTTTTAAAGTTTTCAACTGAAAGTGCTTTTACACATTAGTCAGTTCTTATGTATTTACTTTTATTCCATCACGCAGATAGGTTTAAGTTTCCATTGGATAATCTAGATGCACAAGGAAAGCCTTAGCCAATCATTCATTGGACTTCCTTGGTAAGGAAGAACACAGAAGAGTATTCCTTCTGCGATTATGTAAACCATTTTTTGCACGTCTTTATGTCTTCTCAGTAGTGATGCCATACCAATAATTTCAAATGAAATTAGAAGAATTTTTCACCTTAATGAACAAGCCAAAATTGGAGTCTGATATCTCTACCAGAATTATACAGAAATTAGAATATATGGATGTGAACTTCCTCCATACAGGTTACCAATATTTGTGCCAATCAGGATCTTTGCCTTGGACTACATCAGGCAAATGATGAACATGGATGATCTACATTTTGTATCCAGAAAATAGAAATCCCAATTCAAGTTGAAGGAACGTATTGGCCCCTTCATTATCAATACCAGGGCAGCAACGAAGGAGGAAAATATTTTATTAAAGTAGATGATATTCAAATTGAGTTTTACTTGGTCCTATGATCCCTTGGGGATTATTTCAAATTTGAAAGTTGAACAGAAAACAACTCCATATATACATACAGTCATGCTAGAAATTGAATAGTATGCAAATCAAGAATAATGGAAAGATAATACATTGCACGAAGCTGAAGAACAAATTTATAGTCAAACATCTTCACAGACTCCATTACCTCAAGAAAAAAAAACCAAAATACCAAGAGAAAGTATGTCTCCCATAGACTTAGAAGTTCAAGCCACAAGTTTCACAGTTTTCAAAAGGAGAAAGAAGATAAATACTAATAAGGAATCTTCAGAGAACAAGAGTTCACAAGAACAAGAAACAGTGGTGTTGTCGAATTTTCCCACCATTTCTTTTCCAAAAATTGAAGAAACTACAAATTCTCTTATATCTTTTGTTTCACATGATTCAACACAACAAAATATTTTTGCTAGATATAGACAAATTAAAAGGAAGAATGAAACATTGAAGGCCACCACTTATTTATAATTTTGGAAGACATCTTCCATTACACAACACAAACTTCTATCTACACTTGATACTAAGAAGGGACAATTCCAATTAGCTTTCTTGGAACCCAATGTTGCAGTCCCTAAGAGTAAAGAAGATTACAAAACATCAATTTTTGCTTTTGACACCAAGCAAATTCATGCCATTGATCAAATTGACCTGCATAAGCAAGGCGGTGAAATGATATATTCCACATTGACAAGTTCAGCAATGGCAGCCTCCAAAATATAAGCTTCCCTCAACAATATTCACACACAGTTGAAGATAGAAAGAATGTCATCCTTGGCTAAAGATACCAGAATCAAAGCTCTTGAAGGTCTGGTGATCAAGCTAGGATATGATCCTAGTAATATCAAAGTGGCAGAAAAGATGATTAAAAATAAGAATGTTGGCATTCAAGCATTGAGGAAGCAACTTAAACTTCCTACTACTGAACATCCACAAGCTAAGGAAGTTGGTCAGCTAGAAAGGGAGAAAGAAAATATGTTCAAATTGATAGTTGAATAGAATGTTCAAATTTAGAAAATGGAAGCTGACATGGAATCACTCCTAAAAGAGAAAGAGCAGCAACTCAACATTTCAGTTGCAATTCCTATAACTACTACTTCGACAACAGGTACTTCAGTAGCAGGGACATCTACATCAACGACCATTACTATAGAAGCACAATCTACTGACTCAGTAGAACAATTGTCAAAGGCCATGGGAGACTTATCTCTGAAAGATTGAGAAATTGGAAAACTTACTATACAGCTCCAAAAGATCCAAGAACAGAGGATTAAATCTGATAATGCATATTTGACTGAGATTCAAAAGAATTATAAATTAATTCAACAATTAGAAGTTTATGAAAATGAATATTTAATTGCATAAAGTATTTCTTAGGCCAAAGCAATACTTTATGCAATATTTGGATAGACATTAATGTACCATTGACTGGATTATGCCCTTCAATTGAAATTATTTTTGAACAGGAAGATTTATTGCAGAGGTCACAAGAAGTAGTAGCATAAATAAAGAAGGACCTAGACAACAAACCTAGATATGCTACAAGAATAATCAAAGTCCTAAACTCCAAGACAATGGATGAGCTTAAAGAATTCGGCATTAAATACAGAACTGAAGTTGTCTTGGAGGTCAGAAAGGTTTTAACCAAGAGAAATTTGACGCTATAGCTTGAGAACAAGTGCCAAAATTTGGAGGTTCAAATTAAGAAATTTCACAGGATATTCAATGCCTTACATCACAAAGGGCTTCCATCTTTGCATGATAGAAGTGGAAAATTGATCCCACTTGAAGAGTATCAACTAAGCTTACATGATATAGCAGTGGACAAGACCAAATTTTCCAAAATTAGAGGAGTTATTAATGGGAAAGGCTTCGTTGAAGGTTTAAGTTATGATTTTTTAATTTAATATGAAATTGAGCATTTGTTTCTAACCAAGCCCACTTTTGAAAAATATACTGAAGTCGATGAGTCATATAGAAAATTGTTAAAATTTTCTATCCTTGATGAAAAGAGATGGGATAAACTGTGTGAACTCATCAAATAGAAATAGACAACATAATTTTAGCATCAGACAACACAATTTTAGTAGTAGACAAGAGAATTTTAGGGGCAATGAACAAAAAGAACAGGTTTCCAACTACAATCATCAACAACAACCCTCGAAATTAGTTCAAATCCACTAGTTTTAGTTCTACTTTTGTAATATCCCAAATATTGTGTGATCTTGTAATCATCCCATGAGTGATCTCAGTTAAAGATTAATTAAATGAAGGTATTGCAGACTCATGTGCTCGTGTGTGTCTATGTTATTTTAGGCAACGGATCGATCAGATTGAAAAATACATAGACACTGGAAAATGGAAAACAGCAAAGAAACACAGTAAGCAAATACAAGAACACAAGAAATTAATAAGGAGTTCACCCTATCCTCCAGGGCTACATCTTCGGTCCAGCTCTCAGTGGTGGCCTTATTTTATTGTGTCTTCAAGCAGAGAATTACAATGAAGGAGCTCAGTATGAGTCTCCTAAAACAAAATTTTCTTGGCAGGGTGGTTCTTGGATTCCCCAAGCCACTAGAGTGCATAGACTCTGTTCCTTACCAGCTCTTTGACCCCTCTGGCCTCTAATGGAAGGATCCCAATGTGTGCTCAATCCTGATAGATCCTCTCAGGGATGGCTTGAATCTGTCAAGCTCTCTAGTGCTCGACGCTACCTATGGTCAGCTCGGCCCTCTGTCTTCTTTCTACCTTTTGCTTCACTGCCTTCTTCGCCTTTGCTCTCTCTGCCTTTTGTTTCCTTATTTTCTCTGTTCTTCCTCTTTGTGTCTTCTACTTGTCTGTTCATGGCTTTAAAACCATTCAAGCTCATGGTTGTTCGATTCCCCTTCCACTTCTGTCGGATGGCTTGTTGCAACTTCGTTTCGAGTTCCCTATCTTGGCGTCATCATCAGGCTCATAGGGAGTGGCCACTTGTCCTCCTGCCAACTGCGCCAGCTTGCTTCGTCAGTTCAGTTTTTTAGTTACATCATGGAATGAGTCATCCACCACCTCGGTGGTCAAATCGGACCTCAAATTCTTATAGATCGCAGCTTAATCCCCTGTCAATTCCGATTTCCCCATCGGGCGCGATCTCAGCCATTATATCTGGGGCCTCCATATTCGACGCCATTCGCACATTTCGTGCAGTTGACTTGCTCGACTGTTAGAGCGCGATGAGTAGCAATTTTCTCTCTCCTCCACTTGCCATGTGTCAGGCGTTGAGTGGGATCTCTCTGTTTTCGCCAAATCTGCTTACCGCCCAAGGGTGACCCCAATAAATACCACCGGTTTTTGGAGCGCGGGTCTTGCCTTAGCTTTTAGCCTTTTCCCCACGGTTTTCCCAGCTCCCATGTGACCAAGCGCTCGAGTCCTCTCCTTCTCGAGGGTTTTTGCCCAGCGATGCGCGATTAGCGCTAGGCGCTGCGCTAATTGCGCTTCAAAGCTTTCCTCCTTTTACCGATCTGGGCTTCCAAGGGGCTAGTTTTACCTCTTGCATAGTCTCCATGGGCCTCGGTTAGTGCACTTTGACCGAGGTCCTCGTTGTTCCACACTGGCTGCCAATTGCCACTATTCAGAGGTGCTTCTGATCACTGCTCTTAATTCTTTGAAGTCTGTCTCGATCTGATATAGTCACGGTTCTCAGATAACTCTTCATGGATCTAATTCGGATCACGGCCTTCCCATTGAAAAAGCTTTTGGACCACCAAAAGTTGGTTTTTAAGCATCGACTAAGTGAGGGTACTGTTTTCTCACTTGTCCAGTCTCAATCCACTTTGCATTGCTCAGCTTTGAACCTTTGAGCCCTACTCTGAGGTACTCAACATCTCCTATGCACGTCGTCCTGACCTTCCTGTCCAACACTATGTCTTCTTGCAATTCATTAAGATATTAAAGTAGCAGGTCATCAATAGAAGGCAACTAACTTTGCTCTTTAGGATCCTCAGTTAGTGAGGGTTCAAATAATCTCAAGAAATTTGCATTTACAACTGAGTAGATGTGCATGTAAGCTGGCAGATCAAGGTGAAAATCATTCTCACCAATCTTCTCAAGTATTTTGAAGGGTCCATACTTGATAGGCTTTAGCTTTTTTACCTTCATCTTGCATCCTGTCCTTGCTGATATACAGCCAGACCTGGTCACCAACTTGGAAACTATGCTCCATATTATGCTTGTCATGCCTAGCCTTGTATTTGGCTTGGCTCTTTTCCAGTTGTTCCTGTACTGCCTGGTGGATCTCCTGGATCTGTTCAATGAACAAAGCTGCCTTGTCCACATCACTATGTCCATCAACTGTGGTATCATTACCAAAGACAAAATCCAAAGGAGACCTTGGTTTGAACCAAAAACAGGTCTCAAAAGGAGATCTCTATGTAGAAGAATGTTTTGCTCCGTTGTAAGCATGCTGCACATAACACAAATGTTCATCCCAAAGCTTAGGATGCTTGCTGCAATATCCTCTCAGTAACTGGATCACTGTCATGTTAACTACTTATGTCTGGCCATCAGTTTGTGGATGAAAAGTTGTGCTTTTCTTTAGTTTGGTGTCCATTAGTTCCCACAGACTTGACCAAAACTTCCCCACAAATTGGGTGTCTCGATTAGATACAATGCAAGTGGGTAATCCAAAATGAACCCATACATGTTGAAAGAATAGTTTTGCAGTTTGTTCAACTGTAATCTGTTTATTACAAGGTATCAAAATACACATTTTGCTGAACCTATCCACAACAACATATAGATAATCATGACCTTTCCTAGATTTAGGTGGTCCTCCAACAAAATCCATGGAAACACTTTCCCAAGGGTGAGAAGGAACTGGTAATGGAGTGTACAAGCCTAGTTTTCTATTGTTGGGCTTGCTTTTAGCACACATAGTACACCCTCTTACATATCTAGAAACTATCTCATTCATTTTTGGCCAATAACAAAATCTTTGCAGCTTTGCAACTGTTTTACTTACCCCAAAATGACCTGATATTGTAGAAGTGCGTGCTTCTCTAATTATCTTTACTCTCTCAGTTTGTGGAATGCAGAGTTTCCCACAATGATATAATAGCCGGTCCTTTACATGATAATCCAATTCTTATACTCTTTTGCCTTGACTCAAAGTTGCATATACATCTTTAAAGTCTATATCTTGAGCATATTGTTTAATGTAGCTTTCATGTAGCACAGAATTATGCTTAAGTATAGTAGATGCATTTATAATGGGTCTAGATAACATGTCTGCAACTTTCTTATGTATGCCCTTTTTATATTTGATGACTAAATGAAATTGTTGTAGAAAAACCATCCATTTGTAGTGTCTTGATTGCTACAACTTAGTTTGGGAGTGTAGATATTGAAGTGGTTGATGATCAGTATGTATTACTGTCTCGTTGCCCATTAAGTAATGTTTCCACTTTTTCACACTCTCAACTAATGCATACAATTCTTTATCATATGTAGGATAGTTAACTACTGTAGGATTGAAAGTCTCGGAATGATAACATATGGGTTTACCATGTTGTGTCAACACTACTCCCATGGCATAGTCACTGGCATCTGTTTGGATCTCAAATGGTCTTTGCAGATCAGGCAGTGCTAGTACAATTGTTGTGCTAATCTTTTGTTTCAAGGTGTCAAAGGCTTTCTGATGTTTGCCTCCCCACTGAAACACCTTGTTCAATCCTGTTAAAGCATGTAAAGGAGATGCAATTGAGGAAAAGTTAGAAATGAACTTCCTCCAATATTGTGCTACTCCTAAGAAGCTTCTCACCTCTATAGCAGACTTGGGTTTAGGCCAGTTTACAATGACTGCCACTTTAGAGGGATCTATTTTCAATTCACCACCCCCTACTATATGACCCAAATAATTTAGAGATGTTTTGCCAAATGCACATTTTGAGAGTTTAACATGAATTTTTTCTCTTTTCAAAACATCTAATGTCTGCTTAACATGCTTTAAGTGCTCTTCCCACATTTTACTAAAAATCAGAATGTCATTCAGATACATAATAACGAAATAATCAAGAAAAGATCTGAGTACATCATTCATTAATCTCATGAAAGTATCAAGAGCATTAGTTAAGCCAAAGGGCATAACTAACCACTCATACAATCCCTGATTTGTTTTTAAAGCAGTCTTCCATGCATCTTGTTCTGCAACTTTGACCTGATGGTATCCACTATGCAAGTCTAGCTTGGTGAAATAAATAGCTTCTTTCAATTAATCCAAAAGATCATCTATGCGAGGAAGGGGATAATGATTTTTTATTGTTATCTTATTTAGTGTTCGATAGTCGATGCATGTTCTCCATGATCCATCTTTCTTTCTCACCAAAATGATTGGTGACCCACATGGTGATGTGCTAGTCCTGATGAACCCTTTCTCGAGCAACTCCTGCACCTACTTCTTGATTTCAGCATTCTCTAAAGCAGACAACCTGTACATCCCAATGTTAGGCAATGGAGCATCTTGCTGCAAAATAATATCATGTACTATTTCCTTTTTGGGTGGCAGACCTTTAGGTTCTTGAAACAAGATATCATACTCTGAAACAACCTTTTCTAAATCAGCTTTTTGTTTAGCATTACAACCCTCAAATACATTGGTTTTATCAGGTTTCTTTTCCTTTACAACCATCAGTAAGAATTGTTGGCGTGAATTTATCATTCTTTTCATCTGCCCTGAGTTTATGAGAGTATAATTATTCTTGAGCTTATAAGCTCTTACAAAGTATTCGATTCCATATTTAACAAGTAGATACTTGTTCTCAGCTCTATAGAAAATAGCCTTTCTATCATACAAGTAAGGACTTCCTAAAACAATTCCACATATATCCAAAGGAATTATGTCTAACTCCACCTCATCTACAAATGATGACATAAAAGAAAACTTGAGTTTTCACTGTCTAGTCACTTGTAGTTGTGATTTATCATTCAACCATCCTAATGGGTATGGCTTCTTGTGAGGTGTAGTTGCTAATCCCAATTTCTTTACAATTGCTTCAGAAATTAAATTTACTTGTGAGCCACTATCAAACAAAATATCAATCTTTTGATATTTGGAAACAACTCGAATATGGAAAAGATCATATCTTTTTCTCTCATTTTCTTCATCAATAACAGATTGAGCAGAATTACTAGTAGATGCTTCAGAATTCTTACCTTTTATACCTATGGCTACAATAGTTGTTTCATGTCCTAAGTTTGACCCCAAATCTTTCTGAACAGTTGCAGCAGTCTTCTTCTTCTTGCCCTCGAACTTCTTAGGTCTCAGCTCTGGATGCAAAATCCAACAATGCTCATCATCATGCCCATCCTTTTTACAGTGAGTGCATGAAGCTTTGCTCTTCTATGCAGTGTTAGCCTTCCTTGCCTTCCACTTCTGCTTTCTTTTCTCCTTGCTCTTGCTTGCAATGGGTTGGGAGGGTCCCCCAACTTCTGGATTTCCATTCTTTCCTCTGGCTTCTAGATGAGTAGCTTGTACAGATACCTCATCTATACTAGTGGGATTAAACATGAGGATGGTATGCCCCATGTAGCTGTGTGGACCACCAATATACTTCAATAGAGTTTCTGGTGAGTCTAATGAGATTCCTAGAATCAATGCTCTCTTTCTAAATTCTTGAGTGTACCCTTGCACATTTGCCCTTTCATCTGCCGAAGAGTTTGCCAACTCATCATGGCTTGTTGCATTTAGGCCAATGGATAGAACTGGTTTTTGATTACAGAAACAAATTCACTCCAGACAGAGATAGTCTTTCCATGTCTTTTCATATCAGCCTGGGTTCTACCTTCCCACCAAACCAAGGCAGTGCCTCCTAGGCATAGGCTTACCAGTTGAATCTTGCTCTTGTCTGAGTCGATGTTTTGTACTCTGCAATAAACATCAATTTGTATAATCCAATTTTCTAACTTTTCTACATTTAGCTCTCCATCATATATACGCAAATCAAATTTAACATCTAGCTTGATCAAAGATGTTTTCTTGTTATGCACAGGGCTA
This sequence comes from Pinus tabuliformis, assembly GCA_031772625.1. Taxonomy (NCBI): domain Eukaryota; kingdom Viridiplantae; phylum Streptophyta; class Pinopsida; order Pinales; family Pinaceae; genus Pinus; species Pinus tabuliformis. The sequence continues at coordinate 1,204,325,299 of CM062816.1, forward strand.
TTAGGAGGTGTGAGAAAACTTTCCTCTTTCCTTTTTCATTTGGAGTGGTCATGGAAGTGAGAATCATCTTCTTCTTTGCCTTGTTTATAACCAGATGAATCTTCATCCTTACGCTTTCTAAAGTCCCTATGCATTTCTTCTACCATGGACTTTATGGCTAGGAAACTTTCTATGAATTGAGGGTCTGGCCCCATTGAACCTTCCTCTGACATTGTCTTCCGAGGATAGACTCTCCCAATTTCAGGATTAGTTTGGACCAACCCTCCTTCTCCTAATTTGAGCTTTGATCTAGTGAGCATTCAACAGCTAAACCAACACAAGCTTGTCTAACCTTAATAGCCTAGAGCTCTAATACCACTTGATCTGGTAATCATCCTATGAGTGATCTCAGTTAAAGATTTATTAAATGAAGGTATTACAAACTCATGTGCTGATGTGTGTCTATGTTATTTTAGGCAATGGATCAATCAGATTGAAAAATACATAGACACTGGAAAATGGAAAACAGCGGAGAAACACAGTAAGCAAATACAAGAACACAAGAAATTAATAAGGAGTTCACCCTATCCTCCAGGGCTACATCTCTGGTCCAGCTCTCAGTGGTGGCCTTCTTTTATTTTTTCTTAAAGTAGATAATTACAATGAAGGAGCTTAGTATGAGTCTCCTAAAACAGAATTTGCTTGGCAGGGTGGTTCTTGGATTCCCCAAGCCACTAGAGTGCACAGACTTTGTTCCTTACCAGCTCTTTGACCCCTTCGGCCTTTAATGGAAGGAGCCCAATGTGGTGCTTAGTCGTGACAGATCCTCTCAGGGATGGCTTGAATCTCTCAAGCTCTCTGGTGCTCGACGCTACCTATGGTCAGCTCGGCCCTCTGTCTTCTGTCTTCCTTTTGCTTCACTGTATTCTTCGCCTTTGCTCTCTCTACCTTTCGTTTCCTTCTTTTCTCTGTTCTTCCTCTATGTGTCTTCTGCTTGTCTGTTCATGGCTTTAAAGCCATTCAAGTTCATGGTTTTTCGATTCCCCTTCCACATTTGTCGGATCACCTGCTGTAGCTTCGCTTGGAGTTCCCTGTCTTGGCGTCATCATCAAGATCACAGGGAGTGGCCACTTATCCTCCTACCAACTACGCCAGCTTGCTTCGTTAGTTCAGTTTTTTAGTTACGTCGTGGAATGAGTCATTCGCCACCTCGGTGGTCAAATCGGACCTCAAATTCTTATAGATCGCGGCTTAATCCCTTGTCAATTCTGGTTTCCCCATCGGGTGCAATCTCAACCGTTAGATCTGGGGCCTCCAGATCAGATGCCATTCGCACATTTCGCACATTTTACTTGCTTGACTATTAGCGTGTGATGAGAAGCGGTTTTCTCTCTCCTCCGCTTGCCATGCATCGGGCGCTCAGTGGAATCGCTTCGTTTTCGCCAAATCTGCTTACCGCCCAAGGGTGCCCCCGATAAATACCGCTAGTTTTTGGAGCGCGGGTCCCGCCTTAGCCTTTAGCCTTTTCCCCACGATTTTCCCGTCTCCCATGCCACCGAGCACTCAGGGCCTCTCCTTCTCGAGGGTTTTTTCCCAACAATGTACGATTAGCACTAAGTTTTGCACTAATCGCGCATCAAAAACTGCCTCCTTTTCCCGATCCGGGCTTCCCAGGGGCTAGTTTTGCCTCTTGTGTAGTCTCCATGGGCCTCGATCAACGCAATTTGACCAAGGTCCTCGTCGTTCCATGCTGGCTGCCAACTTCCACTGTTTAGAGGTGCTTCTGATTACTGATCTTAATTCTTTGAAGTCTGTCCCAATCTGATACAGTCATAGTTCTCTGATAACTGTTTATGGATCCAATTCGGATCATTATGGGTGATATTATATTTTGTAATAAATTTTGCTTCCAGTTTAGATATGTTAGAAGGTCGAACTCTATAAATATTTTTTATTTCAAAGAATAAAGGGTTGAACCCTTATGATGAACCAACAAACATACTTGTAATTTTCTGAACTATTTCATAAGATTAATAAAAGGACTCTGGATTTATTCTAAGAAACTTGTGTATCTCTGTGAGTTCTTCTGGTATTTGATTATGTCTTCATTTTCATGTTTTCTCTACACATGTTCAAGGTAATACAAAAGTCTTGGTAAGATTAGATTGAATATTAATCTATCTGAAAGCTCCTACAAAGTTATCATTATTTAAAGATATTAATTAACTGAAACTGTTTGTCTTAGTTAATTCCTCTAAATCAATAAATTGTTTCCTTCTATCATCTCTTGCACATGTACTGTTTGGTTATAGATAATTTCTATACGCATCTTCTATATATAAGTAATTAGATGTTTAATCTGAATATTTAAGAAATTATATATCTTCTTTACTTCTGCTTTCCATATCAATTTTAAAGCTTAATTTTGTGAAGAGTGAAGAATCAACCCTTCTGTTTTCCCAAAAATAATTAAAATTTACATCCGTTTAAAAGTTTAAGCATTAGTAATCCATTTAAAATAAAAAACATTACTTTAGATGATTTGGCATAGTCCTTTAGCCTAGGATTGTCTACAAAGAACAACATCAGGTTGGCGTCGTTGTCAGGGAACGAAGATTGAAGCTTTTTTCCTTGGACAACGATTATACTTGTCTCTTATCAGTGAATAAGAGGCCTATAAGCTAAAATATTTCACCTAGCGACGACATATTAAATCTGGCTTCACGCAGGCATACCAGATCATAGTCATATCCATAGATTTTCTCTCCTTTATCAAATCCAGAGAGATTAGTTAGAATTCCATCAATTAGACGTAAGCTAGAAGCCTCTCTAGCTACTTATGCCTATGTTCTATCTCAAGCACATTCACTATCTTGTAGGTTTTAACCCTGTACATAAATTACCTACAAACGAATTCTTAAAAACAGGAAATATACAATGATGAGAGAATAAAACATAAAATTGATAAACACAAATATTTTCCCCTAGATCCCAAAACCGGGATTACTAGATTAATTTTTCATTATATTCCTTTCAATGTTACAATACATATATATACATACCAAAGCACTATAAACCCTAATCCATTAACCTTGTATTAGAACATAAATGTAGTTCCCTTGATCGGATCTACAAAATACCATGGGTAGAAAACTATCATGCCCAAAACCATGTGTGAAATCCATACACAAAACCTTAGGTAGGTCCGGCCACCTAATATAGGGTCCAAAAAAACTTTCTCGGGGCACTACCTCTAACCCTGTGTAGGGGGCCTACCCCCCCGTACAAACCCCCTGACAGGGGGGGTTGCCGCCCCCCCCCCACTGTGCTCGACGCAATGAAGGCAGGGTTGACCACCCCCCCCCTAACCCCTCGGCTTGGAGCATGCGGCTAGTCGTGGAAATGATATAACACACAACCAATAAATCTAACCCCTTATAGTGAACTCCAATACCTACTGAATTATCAGACCTTCCTCAAAAAAATTTAGAACTCCTTTCTAGAGGAGTAAATCTTCAAATTGCACTTTTAGTCCATCAACTTGAAGCTTTTGAAATTCCTTATTCACATTTGGAACCTACTCATAGTGAAGAAGATCCTAAACTTTATCTTTCTAAATATAAACCATTGGAGTCTAAATCTTCTTTTGTACATACTTATCCATCTACTTCTACTAAATCTAAAGAGGAACTAAGTATTTATACTAATCCTCTAGCTTTTGAGGATCTTGAAAAGGTTCTTCCTAAAGTTCAGAAGTTAGTTATTGACTCTCATTTCTTCCAAAAACCCAAACCTCCATCACCTCCTTCTTCTAGTAAAGTTGTTTCTCCTAAAAAGACAACTCCATCTCATCAAAGTGGTTGGTACTCAATGAATTGTGGTAGCAAGTTATGCAGCCTTAGTTCTTCCACCTACAACCCAACTCCATGCTTTTCCTCATGGGTAATTAAAACACTTACCTAGATTTAATGGAGAAACTAGGCCATCTACTGAAGATCACTTAACTGTATTCTTAGACTTTGTTGATAACGTGAATATAGAGCATGAAGATGTCTACACTAGACTTTTTGTTCAATCCCTTGAAGGAAATGTTAGGATATGGTTCAGACAACATCAATATAATTCAATTAATTCATGGGATGAACTAGTTAACATTTTTAAAAATCAATGCAGAGTTAAAAAGTATGTTGTTTACTACTTAACAACATTTGAAGACTTAAAAACAAACCCTAGTGAACCTGTAGCTGATTTCATTAAGAGATTCAATAAACTCTATAATAAAATGCCTCCTGATTGCAAACCTCCAGTAATTGTTGCTAAGGTTAGGTTTTCCAAAGAATTTGAAGATGACTTTATTGTAATGCTTAGGGAAAGAAAATATGAAACTTTAGCAAACATGCAAAATAATGCAATTGAATTTGAAGCTAATAGATCAGCATCTGCTAAACTGAAAGCTAAGGCAGAAAAAGCTGAAAAGAGGATGAAAGCTAGAGAAGAAGGTACCTCATGAAAAACTAAAGATGAAGATCATAAAATTGATTAAATAACTTCTCTACTTTGAAATCTATCTAACAGAATCTCTAAAATGGAAACTCAACCTAGAGCAACCCAACAAGTTGCGAACAGACCACAAGTTCAATACAGAAGACCTTTTGAACCTCAAATTCTACAAAGACTGAACACTGAGCAACAAATTCAACCTCCCCTAATGATAAATGATCAAGATCCTGAAGAAACAGTTCATGTCAATACAAATGATATCAATTATTTTGAAGATCCATAATCACAAAATGTTATTTTTCCAATTACTCAAGATCAATATTTAATTCAAAATCAAGAAAATTATCAAATTTCCAAGTATCAAGCTTTCTATGAATTCCTCATTGTTGAATTAAATAGAAGGTATGATATTAGACCAAGACCATGACCTGGTAGACCAGTAAAAAAGGTTATGTTTGATGAACCTCAAGTAAAATCAATTGAAACAAAAACACCATTAATTCAACCATAGATTCAGTCACAAGAACAAAATATTGTTGGAAAATATGTTCCAATTGTTTTTAATGTTGAAAAAGGATTAGAGAGAGTAAAAATTATGATCCCGTTATCTGAACTTTCCAAAAATCCAGGTTATAAACATCAAGTCTCTAAATGTATTCAATCTTCAAGTGTTGATGCAGACAGGGATGACATTAGTTTATATGATGAAAAACCTCAAGTTGTTTTTGGTCCTAGTTCTGATATGATTGATGAAAGTGTACCTCCCTTTTATGTCACCTTGAAAATTCATGATTACCTTTTATATAATTCCTAAAGTAATCATGGATTAAATTCAATTGCAAATCACTAGACCATATCATGATCTGTATACTCTAAAAAAGTACCCTGCCTCAGATTAATTAAGGATTTAGTGGTAACATTGCTCAGATCCCTGTCAAGAGTATTGTCTTGGACATTATTGTTACAAATATTCCCCCAAAATTTGGAATGTTATTATCGAGATCTTGTTGTGCCAAGTTACGAGGAAGTCTACAAATGGACATGTCTTATGTTACAATCCCAGTGTATGGAGGTGAACATTTAAGATTATACAGAGAAGTAATATTCATTAATAAACTTTGTAAAGAAAATTAAGCAATTAATCATCCCATTTATGTAATTGATCAAGATTTTGGGTGCTTTACTTTAGCTGCTAATGATCTTTCAAATCCTCAAATCAGTATTCAAGAAACTGTCAATATCCCTCAAATTATAAACACTGACATTTGGAAAATGTACTTTGATGGAGAATTTTCCAAAGATGGGGTAGGATCTATTTGGCAGAATATGAAGCCCTAATTTTAGGATTGGAGTTAGCCAAGAGTCTGAAAGTTGAAAACTTAGTTGTATTTGGTGATTCTAAGTTAATTGTAAAACAAATCAGAAACCTTTGTCAAACCAAGCATCCTAGGCTTAGAGCTTATAGAAATGAAGTTTGGGACTATGTACATAATTATTTTCAAGCCTTTAATATCACATCAATCCCAAAAGAAGAAAATATTCATGCTAATGCTTTGGAAATTTTTGCCAGTTCTTTTAAAATTTGTGATCCTTTGTAATTGCGTTATGAGATTGAGGTAAAATACAGACCTTCCATTCTTGGCAATCTCAAACAATGGCAGATGTTTGAAGATGATGAACAGTTAAAAAATGTTTTACAAGCAATAGATGAATTTTCTGCTTTACATGTGGAAGAAGAACACATTGATGAAATTAAATCAAATGAGGATGATCAAAATTTACATTTAGAACAGAAAATTGTTGATCATGATATCATTCAGTTATCAAATAATTACATTCCAAAAGGATTAGTTCCCCTTGAAAACCTTTTGATCATAATGATGTCTCAAAAACTTCATTATTAAATTCACAACAAGAAAATGTTCAGGATTGTAATATTGGTACATCTGAAGAAATCATAAATGTTAAAATATCAGCATCATTGCCTCAAGAAACCAAAGACAAGTATATCAATATTTTCAAACGTTATAGAGATGTATTTGCATGGTCACATGAAGAATTGAAAACCTATGAGACAACCATTATTGAACATAAAATTCTTCTCAAACCTGAAGATAAACCATTTCAACATAAATTAAGAAGAAAAAAACCGAGTATTACCTCCAATCATTGAGAAAGAAATTAAAAATCTATTGGATGCAAAAATAATTGTTCCCTTAAGATATTTTGAATGGATATCCAACCTAGTACATGTTAGGAAGAAAAATGGTGAAATAAGACTGTGTGTTGACTTTAGGAATCTGAACAATTTTTATTTAAAGGATAATTATCCATTACCAAAAATGGACCAATTACTTCAAAGGGTTTCAAGTTCAAATAGGATTTCAATGTTAGATGGATTTTCTAGATATAACCAGATTTTGGTTAGTCCAGAAGACAGAGAAAAGACAACATTTACAACTTCTTGGGGTACATTTATGTATGCCAAAATTCCATTTGGTTTAATCAACACTGGAACAACATTTCAAAGAGAAATGGATCTAGCATTTTTTGGTAAGATAAATAAATTCATTGTCATTTATCTTGATGATTTAACTATATTTTTTGATTCTGATGAGAAACACTTGAAACATTTGAGAAAAGTTTTTGAAAGATGTAGGAAATATGGGATTTCTCTTAATCCCAAAAAGTCACTTTTCCGTCATGAAAGAAGGAAGGCTATTGGGACATATAATTTCAAAGGAAGGAGTTGAAATTGATCTAAAATGAGTCTCAACAATTTAGGTAATTAGTTTACCTAGAAAAAAAAAAGGAGATTCAAACATTTTTATGAAAAATAAATTTATTGAGAAGATTTATACCTAATTATGTTGAAATTGTGAAAGATATTACTAATATGGTTAAAAAGTATCATGGAGTCAAATAGGCAGTACATGCTAGATATTCTTTTTCACAGATCAAGAAAGCCATTTCAGAAGCCCCGGTACTAGCTAGTCCAAATTACTCAGAACATTTTAGTATCTTCTCCTTTGCCTTTGATACTACCATAGTTATTGTTTTACTACAAAGAAATGATGGTGGATATGATCAGGCAATTGCCTTTTTCAGTAAAGTGAAGAGATATGTTGAATTAAGATATGACATTATAGAGAAGCAAGCTTATGCCCTTGTCCAAGCTCTAAAAGCATTCAGGATTTATGTCTTACATTCTCCTATTATTGCTAATGTCCCCAACAATGTAGTAAAAACAATTTTAACACAAGGTGGAAAGAGAGGAAGATGGATTGCCAAGATATTTGAGTTTGAACTAGCTATCAGACCCACCAAACTCGTGAAAGGATAAGGTTTAGCTAAAATTTTGGCTGAATCAAATTGTAAGATTCTTGGTATCAATATCATTTTGCATATTTCAAATTAGAAGAATCCATAAGAACCTTCTTCCAGTTCAGATCATGTTCCTCTGCCTCTACATATTGATGACAAATTTTTACTTTGAGATTGGTATAAAGACATAGTGAATTTTCTTTGAGATTTAAGTATCCTTCTGAATTTACGAAGAATCAATCTAGATCTCTTAGACTCAAAGCTATGAAATATTGTATCATAAATGCCAATTTATATTGGAAGGATCCTTTGAATATCCTTTTATTATGCCTAACTAAAAGTGAAACCGAAGGAGTCATTGAACAGTTTCATGAAGGCATTTGTGGAGGACATTATGCTTGGAAGAGAACTGCATACAAAATTCTGAGAGCGGGTTTCTATTGGCCCAAATTGTTTGCACAGGTTGGAGAAAAAGTAAGAATGTGTATCCCATGTTAGATATTTGTTGGAAAACATAGGCTAGCAGCACTTCCCCTTGTCCCAATTTTAATTGAAGCTCTGTTTTTACAATGGGGATTATATTTTATAGGGGAAATAGTTCTATCTTACAGCAACCAACACAGGTGGATATTAACTACCACTGGTTACTTCACCAAGTGGGTAGAAGTAATCCCTGTTAAGAATGCAACATATACAATGGTCATCAAATTCACTAAAGAGAATATATTATCTAGATTTGACTACCCACAAAAAATAGTTATAGACAATGCATAGGCTTTCAACAACATTAAAATCATAGAGTTTTGTTGGAAATATCAGATTTCATTGCATCATTTTGCACCATATTACCCACAAGGTAATGGGTTAGCAGAATCATTAAATAAGAGTCGGGTCAAGGCAATCAAGAAAGTACTGGCAAATCACAAAAGAAGTTGTAATATTCATCTCAAATATGCAATTTGGGCAAACAAAATACCACCCAAAAGATCTATTGGAAAGTCCCCTTTCCAACTTGTATATGGAACTGAAGCAATTTTCCCTACACAGCTAGCATTTCCAGTAACCAAATTTTTTAACGAATCATATGAGGAAGTTGATGATTTTTCAAGGAGAATCAATCAGATCATTGAGCTAAACCAATATAGAGATGAAGCTCAGCACAAACTTCATCAATATCAAAACAAAATGAAAATCTTATTTGACAGAAAGGATAGAGAAAGAGATTTTAGTCGAAGTGATCTAGTCTTAAGATGGGATGTCAAAAGAGAGGAAAGAGGAAAGCATGGAAAGTTTGATAATTTGTGGTTGGAACCATTCAACATTGCAGAAATAAAGGGTAACAACACTTTCATTGTGTGCAACTCGAAAGGACAATACCTCAAACACTATATTCAATATTAGATGCTTGCAACTATCTTCATTGTAAATTTCCAGTTTTCTTTAAATGTCACCATCAAAGTGTGATTTTCACAGCAAAGACTCCATATCTCAAGGAGAAGACACATGGATCTGTGAGTTCTTTACATCCCACAAGGGGAAATAGTCTCCAGATGGAGCCGACGTTGTAACTTATTTTTACCCTAGTTGTTTTTATTTTTGTTGAAAAAAATAAAAAAGAAAAAAAAAAGAGAAAGGAAAGAAAAGAGAATGAGAAAAATAAATAAAGAAAAATATCAAAATAAAAGAATAAAAAGGGGATATAAAAAGATAAATACAATAAAGAATCCCCAAAGCCGCGAGCACATCTAAATGTCACATTGTTTTTACATGTTATTATTTTAATCCTTGTATATTTTTCAAAAGGTTTTATTTGCAAATAAAGTGGATTTGAATTTTGTCGTTATGTGATAAAGTGCAATTGGAAATAAACCGAGGAGATCATCCCCGCCCGCATCAACAATGGGGGATGATTTCGGGACCCCCCCGCACCATCAGGGTGGAGGGGTCCAAAAAGCTTATTTCAATTAACTACCTGTTAATATGTGGCGCCTCCACAACAATTGCAGGAACCCCCTCTCCTAAACCGCTAATCGCCCACCCCCTATCCCTCCTAAAACCACTTCCCACTCATGTTCTTATTCACACCTTGCAACTTGTCCCCTTCCTATTCAACCCACCAATTAACCTTTATATCATTTAATTTCTCCTACAAAATGTTGATATAATCATTTAACCATTAATTTTTCGCACCAATGTCTAATTATTTAATTTGATGCGCCTGAAAAATGGTTATAACCTCTTTTCCTTTGAATTCCCTCTTTGAAAATATGCATATTCCTCTACATATTTCCTTTCTCCATTCCAATTCCCAGCATTACCAGTGCGACTCTGAATTCCATCAATAGCGTAATCGTTGATCTTCATACACCAGTAATAAAATTTGTTTGGTAATTCAGCAACCTTATTCTGTAATTCCCTGTTTATGATGTCTTAGTCTAAAGGAAATTCGAAATTAGTGGTAGAGAGACCTACGCTACCTTTTGTAGTTAACCTAGATGAGTTTCCCTTCATAGATACATAGTATAAAGTCTCAGAAACCTAATGTGAGTTCGATCTTCATGAACACCACAATTGGGAAAACCAAAATTTTCTCGATGTCAATGATGAATTGAGCATTTGGGAGTCTTTCCTTCCCCAACTTGCCTTTCTCCATACCCATATCTTCCCTGAATTTGTTACCTAGTGTCGTCTCAGATATATTCCTAGTGAGAGGGTTGTAATTGCCCAAAACAATGAAGTTTTATTTGCCATTACTCTTGAGTCCATATGTCAAGCACTTCAAACCAATCCTTCATCCCCTGTGCACCCTTTTTCTACTGATTCCCTCATGGATATTTACCAAAAAATCACACTTCCTCAATGAGCTCGAATCTTGGAGTCATTTTTACCTGAGAATTCTAAGTTTCCTAGGACCAATCTGCCCTATTCCACTTCAATTTTCCAAGAAATGTCTAGTCAAGTCATCTCTATGGTTGCATGTCTATTACGTTAACCTACTGATTAGTGGGTCGATGAAGTAATATTGGGATTTCTATCAATATTATCTGTGGGTAATAAGCCCTCATTGATTTTCAATTACAACCAATTTTTGGCAGACAACATTCATGATCATTTTTTAAAGTTTTCAACTAAAGGTGTTTTTAAACATCAGTTAGTTCTTGTGTATTTACTTTTATTCCATCAAGCAGATAGGTTTAAGTTTCCATTGCAGAAGT